>OY740811.1:31372053-31972053 GCA_963514005.1 Raja brachyura
ACACTTCTGTACCCTTTGCCCGATTGGAGAGGGGAGAAGGGGCAATGGCCAGGGTGAGACGGGTCCTTGATTATGCTGCTGGTTTATCATACTGAGGATTATTATAGAAACATAGAAAATAGGTGCAGGAGGAGGCCTTCGAGTCAACACCGCCATTCATTGTGATCATGGCTGATCGTCCCCAATCAATAACCTGTGCCTGCCTTCTCCCCATATCCCTTGATTCCACTAGCCCCTAGAGCTCTATCTAACTCTCTCTTAAATCCATCCAGTGACTTGGCCTCCACTGCCCTCTGTGGCAGGGAATTCCACAAATTCACAACTCTCTGGGTGAAAACGATTTTTCTCACCTCAGTCTTAAATGACCTCCCCTTTATTCCAAGACTGTGTGGCCCCTGGTTCTGGACTCGCCCAACATTGGGAACATTTTTCCTGCATCTAGCTTGTCCAGTCCTTTTATAATTTTATATGTTTCTATAAGATACCCCCTCATCCTTCTAAACTCCAGTGAATACAAGCCTAGTCTTTTCAATCTTTCCTCATATGACAGTCCCGCCATCCCAGGGATCAATCTCGTGAACTTACGCTGCACTGCCTCAATCACAAGGATGTCCTTCCACAAATTAGGAGACCAAAACTGTACACAAGATGTGGTCTCACCAGAGCCCTGTACAACTACATTGTCTGAGACTTCACAATGAAATAATAACGTCCGCTTTATCTGTGTGCTTGAGCTAGCCAGACATGCCAGCTACAAACACAGAGGGGTTTGATGTTAAATTTGCAGATGGGAAGGAAGAGTTCTGCAACAGGAGGAGACAGATTGATTAGAACTGCGAGTGTGGAGAAAAGGTTAATACAAATGGGTTTTTTAAAAAAAACGATTTGTCACTGCCCAGCTGCCAGTTCCCATTTCTGTTGCCTGGCCCCCGTTTGAAATTTCTCTCTCCTGGTGCGTTGGGCACTTATCTTTGTCAGAGCGGAGAGCTATTTTCAGACCCTGACTCAATTATTCCTTGCGGTATTTGAACATGATCAGCTGTGTTCCCAGAATCCATTACGGAGAGGGAGGCACAATAGCGGGGGTCAGTCTTTTGTCCCAGCAGACAGGCACAGACAGAGAAAGTGGTGCGGCACGGTGGCGCAGCGGGTAGAACCACTGCCTCACCGCCCCGGAGACCCGGGTTCGATCCTGACCACGGGTGCTATCTTAAGCATAAGGGGTAAGCCGTTTAGAACAGAGACGAGGAGACACTTTTTCTCACAGAGAGTGGTGAGTCTGTGGAATTCTCTGCCTCAGAGGGCGGTGGAGGCAGGTTCTCTGGATGCTTTCAAGAGAGAGCTAGATAGGGCTCTTAAAGATAGTGGAGTCAGGGGATATGCACCTATTGTCTATTGCACGGTGCTTTTACGTTCTCCCCGTGACCTGAGTGGGTTTTCTCCGGGTGCTCCGGAGTTTCCTCCCACACTCCAAAGACGTGCAGGTTCGTAGTAGGATAGACACAATTTGCTGGGGTAACTCAGCCGGGTCAGGCAGCATGTCTGGAGAAAATAAGGAATCAAACATCACCTATTCCTTCTCCCCAGAGACGCTGCCTGAAACCGCTGAGTTACTTCAGCATTTTGTGTCGATCTTCGGTGTAACAAGAGGATTTCAGTATAGGAGTAGAGAGGTTCTTCTGCAGTTGTATAGGGCTCTGGTAAGACCACTTCTGGAGTATTGTGTACACTTTTTCACCCAGAGAGTTGTGAATTTGTTGAATTCCCTGCCACAGAGGACAAATCACTGGATGGATTTAAGAGAGAGTTAGATAGAGTTCTAGGGGCTGGTGGAATCAAGGGATATGGGGAGAAGGCAGGCACGGGTTATTGATTGGGGACGATCAGCCATGATCACAATGAATGGCGGTGCTGGCTCAAAGGGCCGAATGGCCTCCTCCTGCACCTATTTTCTATGTTTCTATGTTTCTATGTAAACCAGCATCTGCGGTTCCTTCCTGCGCAGGTTTGTAGGTTCTGAAGAAGGGTCTCGACCCGAAACGTCGCCTATCTCCTTCGCCCCTTAGATGCTGCTGCACCCGCTGAGTTTCTCCAGCTTTTTGTGTAACCCCAGGTTTGTAGGTTAATTGGCTTGGGTAAGAATTGTAAATTGTCCCTAGTGCGTAGGATAGGGCTAGTGTGAGGGGTGATCGCTGATCGGGACTGACTGGGTGGCCAAAGGGCCTGGTTCTGCACTGTTGCTCTAAAGTCAGCGAAGAGTTAAAATCAGTCGGTGATTTCTATAGAGAGAGAGATACATACACTGGACACGTGATGGGGAAACTCAACCTACATAGGGCCGGAGGAAGGAGGCCATGATGCAGCAGTATACGTCAGTATTGTGTGTCAGAGAGAGCACTGCCAAAGGACAGCACTTGATGCTAATGTTACATCATATCCCATGAGTGAACTAGATGGCCTGGAAATGTTGTGGTGTGAAGCACCTGCCCGAGAGATTACTTTAGTTTAGGGATACGGCGCGGAAACAGGCCCTTCTGCCCACCGAGTCCTTGCCGACCAGCGATCCCCGCACACTAACACTACCCCTACACACACTAGGGACAATTGTACATTTCCACCAAGCAATTTAGCCTACAAATCGGCACGACTTTGGAGTGTGGGAGGAAACCCAATGGAAGTGGAAACCACAGCATATACAGTATTGGTTAGGCCCTTACTGGAATACGCTTCATGCGCCTGGGACCCGTACAAAACCGGTCATATCAACAAACTAGAAGGGGTACAGAGGAAAGCCGCAGGCTTTTGCATCGGGAACTACAATAGAGGTGGCAGTGTCACCCAGATGCTGTCCGACCTGGAGCGGGAAACGCTGGAAACAAGAAGGGCAAGGAACAGACTAGCCATGTTGTACAAGATTCACAAGGGGATGGTGGGCATAACTGCAGATAGATACAGAACGTACTCAACAGAAATTGAAAACAAGAAAGAGAAATGATATGCAAATAGAAACCCCATTCGCCAGGACAGATATTTATAAGAACTCATTCTTTGTAAGAACCTTAAGGGAATGGAATAAACTAGACAACAATATAGTCAAATCACCTTCACTAGAGTTTTAAGGGGGGCACTAACAGCACGATAGTATGCTCAACACAACACATCCAAGTTGGCGATATGCAGAGTAGAACCACTGCCTCACCGCCCTGGAGACCCGGGTTCGATCCTGACCACGGGTGCTATGTTAAGCATAAGGGGTAAGCCGTTTAGAACAGAGACGAGGAGACACTGTTTCTCACAGAGAGTGGTGAGTCTGTGGAACTCTCTGCCTCAGAAGGGCGGTGGATGCAGGTTCTCTGGATGCTTTCAAGAGAGAGCTAGATCGGGCACTTAAAAATAGCGAAGTCAGGGGGTATGCACCTATTGTCTATTGTCTTATTACAAATTCAAAAGATTCAGAAGGTTCAGAAACCCCGAGATCCCGGAGAAAACCCACGCAGGTCACGGGGAGAACATACAAACTCCGTACAGACAGCGCCCGTGGTCAGGATGGAACCCGGGTCACTGGCGCTGTCAGGCAGCGACCCTACTCCTGGGCCACCCTGATGCACTGTAGAATTTACTCAGGGAACCCTGCTGCTGTCGAACGGTGAAGCTGAAGATTGCCAGGATGTTTCGGATGCGCATGGCCTCCACCCGAAATGTCACCTGTTCCTTCTCTCCAGAGATGCTGCCTGACCCGCTGAGTTACTCCAGCATTTTGTGTCCATGCATCTTAAATGTTGCATCTGGCATTGTTAAATATATTATACATGTTTGGGGAATAATGCTCAAGTCTCATCAATACCAAAGCTAGTTTTTACGCTCATATTTTAAAATAACGTGCTCAAATTTACAGAAGCCAACAGACCCGAAACGTCACCCATTCCTTCTCTCCAGAGATGCTGCTGCCTGACCCGCTGAGTTACTCCAGCGTTTCGTGCCCATCATCGATTTAAACCAGCATCTGCAGGTCAGCATCCGACACAAATGGTCAGTCAGGCCGGTTAGGGAACTCGGAGAGGGGCGGGATGGAGAGAGAGGGAATGCAGGGGTTACTTGAAGTTAGAGACGTCAATACTCATGCCGCTGGGTTGTAAGCTGCCCAAGCGAGATGTGTTACTGGATGCACGGTGACAAGGCTGCTGGACTATAAATACATAGAAGTGACCTCCACAGCCAGTGTATCAACGTTAGTGGAAGGTCAATGGTTCTATTCCTGGCAAGTGTACGCCGTTGCCTGGTAACATTACACAACATTATTTTGCTTCTAAGGTTGTCCCTTGGGGTCAGGGATGACTTACTTCCACTCCGCTGCCGTTGGTTCAACGGTGGCTGCGGACTTGTACATGGGGCCCGCAGGCTCTGCTGGAGGTGGGTCTGGAGGTGCCTGGGGGTTAGTTTAGATTTTCCACACAAAGGGTGGCTTGCATATGGAACGAGCTGCCGGAGGAGGAACTCGAGGCAGGGACTATCCCAACATCTGAGAAACATTTAGATAGGTACATGGATAGGACAGGTTTGGAGGGATATGGACCAGACACATAGAAATTAGGTGCAGGAGTAGAGGCCATTCGGCCCTTCGAGCCTGCACCGCCATTCAATATGATCATGGCTGATCATCCAACTCAGTATCCCGTACCTGCCTTCTCTCCATACCCTCTGATCCCCTTAGCCACAAGGGCCACATCTAACTCCCTCTTAAATATAGCCAATGAACTGGCCTCAACTACCCTCTGTGGCAGAGAGTTCCAGAGCCCCACCACTCTCTGGAAAAGTCCTTCTCATCTCGGTCCTAAAGGATTTCCCCCTTATCCTTAAGCTGTGACCCTTTGTCCTGGACCTCCCCAACATCGGGACCAATGTTCAAGCGCGGGCAGGTGGGGACTAGTGTAGCTGGGGCATGTTGGCCTGTGTGGGCAGGTTGGGCTGGAGGACCTGTTTTCACGCTGTATCACTGCATGATTCTAGGACTTAACCTTAGATTAGGTTATTGTCACGTGTACCGAGGTTCGATGAAAGGCTTTTTGTCCCGTGCTAACCAGCCAGCGGAAAGACAATAAACAATTACAATTGAGCCGTCCACGGTGTACAGATACACAATGAAGGGAACAACATGAATAATGTTTCATGCAAGGTAAACCCAGTAAAGATAGCCCGAGGGTCTAGGCAGGTAGTAGTTCTGGACTGCTGTCTAGTTGTGGTAGGATGGTTCTGTTGCCTGTTAACTGCTGGGAACAGAGGGTACTTGATTAGAATGTGCGTACTCTCCCCACGCTCTCGCCTGGCATCCATGTGCCCTGCACTGTGAGGGGTGGAGGTAGAACTAGATACATTAGGGGCTTTTAAGTGGCTTTTAGATAGGCACATGGACACGCAGGAGATGGACAGATATGGATTATGTGCAACAGAGGAGATTCATTTACCTTGGCATCATGTCCATCACATTTGTCGTGGGCAGAAACATAGACAATAGGTGCAGGAGGAGGCCATTCGGCCCTTTGAGCCAGCACCGGCATTCATTGTGATCATGGCTGATCATCCCCAATCAATAACCCGTGCCTGCCTTCTCCCCATACCCCTTGACTCCGCTAGCCCCTAGAGCTCTATCTAACTCTCTCTTAAATCTATCCAGTGACTTGGCCTCCACTGCCCTCTGTGGCAGGGAATTCCACAAATTCACAACTCTCTGGGTGAAAATGTTTTTCTCATCTCAGTCTTAAATGACCTCCTCTTTATTCTAAGACTGTGGCCCCTGGTTCTGGACTCGCCCAACATTGGGAACATTTTTCCTGCATGTAGCTTGTCCAGTCCTTTTATAATTTTATATGTTTCTATAAGATACCCCCTCATCCTTCTAAACTCCAGTGAATACAAGCCAAGTCTTTTCGATCTCTCCTCATATGACAGTCCCGCCATCCCAGGGATCAATTTAGTGAACCTACGCTGCACTGCCTCAATCACAAGAATGTCCTTCCTCAAATCAAGAAGGGCCTGTTCCTGTGCTGTGCTTTTCTAAGTTCTATCTTTCATGCAACTGGGACCAGGTACTTGAGACTTAACTGCAGACATTTGCCCAAAGTTTGGTTTCCACCCTTCTTTGACCTGCTAACCCTGCTCGGACCAGCAGAGTGAATGGGAATTTGTTCAAGCTGTGTTGGTCCACACTGGAACCAAGGTCACCTCTACTTTAGACTTTAGAGATCCAGCGTGGGAACAGGCCCTTCGGCCCATCGAGTCCGTGCACACTAGCACTATCCTACACACTAGGGAAAATGTAATTTTTTTTTACAGAAGTCTATTAGCCTATAAACTTAAAGTGGACACAAAAAGCTGGATCTCTGGATAGAAGGAATGGGTGACGTTTCGGGTCAAGACCTTCTTCAGAACTATAAACCCACAGGCCTGTAAACCGTCTTTGGAGTGTGGCAGTGAAAAGCCTGGATAGAGTGGATGTGGATAGAATGTTTCCACTAGTGGGAAAGTCTAGGACCAGAGGTCACAGCCTCAGAATAAAAGGAGATACCTTTAGAAAGGAGATGAGGATGAATTTCTTTAGTCAGAGGGTGGTGAATCTGTGGAATTAACTGCCACAGAAGGTTTGTGGAGGCCAAGTCATTGGATATTTTTAAGGCAGAGAATAGATAGATCCTTGATTAGTACGGGTGTCAGGGGTTTTGGGGAGAAGGCAGGGGAATGGGTTTAGGAGGGAGAGATAGATCAGCCACAATTAAATGGCGGAGTCGACTTGATGGGCCAAATGGCCTAATTCTGCTCCTATCACTTATGAACATATGACCTGCTGAGTTACTCCATCTTTCCATGTCTATCTTTGATTACACTCGGGACTTGGGATATGTACAGTGATACTTGTACTAAACTTTACACAAAAATGAATTTCACTGTACCTCGACACGCGTGACAATAAAGTACCATGAAATAAAGTACCCGAAACATCACCCATTCCTTGTCTCCAGAGATGCTCCAGAGATTCACACAGAGAGTGGTGAGTCTGTGGAATTCTCTGCCACAGAAGGTAGTTGAAGCCAGTTCATTGGCTATATTTAAGAGGGAGTTAGATGTGGCCCTTGTGGCTAAAGGGATCAGGGAGTATGGAGAGAGGGCCATTGGAAAAATGTTCCCAATGTTGGGCGAGTCCAGAACCAGGGGCCACGAATAAAGGGGAGGTAATTTATGGAGAGATGAATGAATGAATGAGAGAAGGCAGGTACAGGGTACTGAGTTGGATGATCATATTGAATGGTGGTGCAGACTCGAAGGGCCGAATGGCCTACTCCTGCACCTATTTTCTATGTTTCTATGCTGCCTGTCCTGCTGAGTAACTCCAGCAATTTTTGTCGACCTACCTTCGCCCTATAAATAAATAAATGTATCTTGTATCTTGTATTCTTTAATCACAGATTACTATGTTTACGTACCATACCTGTCTACATTGGTGCTGCAAGTTTGAACCTTCTGAGTTTTGTAGTTAGTCGGCAGGGCATTACTCTGCATATTGCTAATTTAACATTTTATCAAGCCAATTAACCTACAAAACCTGTAGGTTTTTGGAGTGTGGGAGGAAACCGAAGCTCTCTGCGAAAACCCACGCAGATCACGGGGGAGAACGTACAAACTCCACACAGACAGCACCCGTGGTCGGGGTCGAACCCGGGTCTCTGGCGCTGCATATTATTGCAGGAGGGCACCGCTGTGCCACCGCGACTGCCCTTTGTTGAGACAATAAAACTCTCTTGGACTTTTAGGTAGTCCATTTGCACCATCTGGCGTTCACAAAATAAACGCTGGCCTGCTCAATGGGTTAATGTTGCCATTCTGATCCCAGCCAAGGGGATGAATGAATGAATGGATGGATGAATGAAGAAGCCCCGCCCAGTAAGGTCGTCTTCCGTCTCCCGTCGCTGGATGATGACGACGGCGATGTGGCTCCGCCCGTGTGTCCGGCGGTGCTTCTTGCGGGCGCGCAGTGCTGGCGTCACTTCCTGTGGCGGTTGGGCGGGCGTCCACTCACCCGGCGCGCGGCGGCGGCGGCGGCGATGAGTCGGTGTGAAGCATGGAGGCGCTGAGAGTGAAGGACCGCATCCTGGACAACATCTCACTGGCGGTCAAGCAGGTGAGGGGGAGCTGCTGCTGCTGGTGGTGGTGGTGGTGGTGGTGCCGGTGCCCGCTGTCAAGGCCGGGCTGGGCCGGGCTGTCAGTGCCCCCGGGGTGTGGGTGGGGGTGTGTGGGTGTGTGGGGGTGGGGGTGTGTGGGTGTGTGGGTGGGTGTGGGTGTGGGGGTGTGTGGGGGTGGGGGTGTGTGGGGGGGGGTGGGGGTGTGTGGGTGTGAGTGGGGGTGTGTGGGTGTGAGTGGGGGTGGGGGTGGGGGTGTGGGGGTGTGGGTGGGTGTGTGTGTGTGTGTGGGTGTGTGGGGGTGGGTGGGTGTGTGTGTGGGTGTGTGGGGGTGGGTGTGTGTGGGGGTGTGGGTGGGGGTGGGGGTGTGTGTGGGGGTGTGGGTGTGTGGGGGGGGTGGGTGGGTGTGTGGGGGGGGTGGGTGGGTGTGTAGGGGTGGGGGTGTGGGTGGGTGTGTATGTGGGGGTGTGGGTGTATGTGGGGGTGTGGGTGTATGTGGGGGTGTGGGTGTATGTGGGGGTGTGGGTGTATGTGGGGGTGTGGGTGTATGTGGGGGTGTGGGTGTGTGTGGGGGTGTGTGTGTGGGGGGGTGTGGGTGTGTGGGGGGGTGTGGGTGTGTGGGGGGGGGGTGGGGGTGTGTGGGGGTGGGTGTGTGTGGGGGTGGGGGTGGGTGTGTGGGGGTGGGTGTGTGGGGGTGGGTGTGTGGGGGTGGGTGTGTGTGGGGGGGGGGTGGGGGTGGGTGGGGGTGGGTGTGGGTGGGTGTGGGTGTGTGTGGGTGTGGGGGTGGGGGTGTGGGGGTGGGGGTGGGGGTGTGGGTGTGTGGGGGTGTGTGTGGGGGGGGGGGTGGGGGTGGCGCTGTGTGGAGCCGGCAATTGTAGACGCAGGGTAACACAGACAGACAGACAAACAGCGTGTCTGGAGATAAGGATTAGGTGCAGTTTCGGGTCGAGACGCCTCCTCAGACCTGGGATTGTCTGTGAGAGAGAGAGCTGGAGATGCGAAGGAGTCGTCGTGTGGAGACCTGGCATTGTCTGACAGAGTTGCCATTCGCCCGGCAGAGTTGCCATTCGCCCGGCAGAGTTGCCATTCGCCCGGCAGAGTTGCCATTCGCCCGGCAGAGTTGCCATTCGCCCGGCAGAGTTGCCATTCGCCCGGCAGAGTTGCCATTCGCCCGGCAGAGTTGCCATTCGCCCGGCAGAGTTGCCATTCGCCCGGCAGAGTTGCCATTCGCCCGGCAGAGTTGCCATTCGCCCGGCAGAGTTGCCATTCGCCCGGCAGAGTTGCCATTCGCCCGGCAGAGTTGCCATTCGCCCGGCAGAGTTGCCATTCGCCCGGCAGAGTTGCCATTCGCCCGGCAGAGTTGCCATTCGCCCGGCAGAGTTGCCATTCGCCCGGCAGAGTTGCCATTCGCCCGGCAGAGTTGCCATTCGCCCGGCAGAGTTGCCATTCGCCCGGCAGAGTTGCCATTCGCCCGGCAGAGTTGCCATTCGCCCGGCAGAGTTGCCATTCGCCCGGCAGAGTTGCCATTCGCCCGGCAGAGTTGCCATTCGCCCGGCAGAGTTGCCATTCGCCCGGCAGAGTTGCCATTCGCCCGGCAGAGTTGCCATTCGCCCGGCAGAGTTGCCATTCGCCCGGCAGAGTTGCCATTCGCCCGGCAGAGTTGCCATTCGCCCGGCAGAGTTGCCATTCGCCCGGCAGAGTTGCCATTCGCCCGGCAGAGTTGCCATTCGCCCGGCAGAGTTGCCATTCGCCCGGCAGAGTTGCCATTCGCCCGGCAGAGTTGCCATTCGCCCGGCAGAGTTGCCATTCGCCCGGCAGAGTTGCCATTCGCCCGGCAGAGTTGCCATTCGCCCGGCAGAGTTGCCATTCGCCCGGCAGAGTTGCCATTCGCCCGGCAGAGTTGCCATTCGCCCGGCAGAGTTGCCATTCGCCCGGCAGAGTTGCCATTCGCCCGGCAGAGTTGCCATTCGCCCGGCAGAGTTGCCATTCGCCCGGCAGAGTTGCCATTCGCCCGGCAGAGCATTGTGTGGAGCAGGGATTTCCTGGCAGAGTGCTGAGTTTGTGGAGCATTTGAGGGTGCTGTGTGGAGCTGGCAGAGCACACTGTACAAACTGGGAGAGTGCTGTACAAAACCGGGATTGCCTGGGAAAGTGCTGGGCAGAGCTGGCATTGCTTGGCAGAGAGCACAGGGCAAAGCTGGGATTGTTTATCAGAGCGCTGTGTAGACCTGGGATTATAGACACAAAATGCTGGAGTAACTCAGTGGGGCAAGCAGCATCTCTGGAGAGAAGGAATGTGTGATGTTTTGGGTCAAAATCCTTCTTCACATCTGGCATTGCCTGGGAGAGAGCACTGTGAGCAAAGCCCAGTTCATAGTTGGGATTAAGTAGAAACAAGGAACTGCAGATGCTGGTTAATACACATTTTTCCAATTATATGTTGTGGACCAACCGCATTGATGCAACAGCCAAAAAAGCACACCGATGCCTCTACTTCCTTAGGAAACTGAGCAAATCTCCAATGACTCTTACATACTTCTGCAGATGCACCACAGCTTGGTTTGGAAACAGCTGTTCCCAAGACCACAAGAAATTGCAGAGAGTAGTAGATGTCGCCCAGTCCATCACAGTGACCAGACTTCCCACCATTTACCCCACCTACACTTTACGCTGCCATGGAAGAGGAGCCAACCTAACCAAAGACTTGTCCCACCCCGGTTGTTCATTGGAGGTCAAATCATTGGGCATTTTTAAAGCGGAGATTGATAGATTTTTGTTTAGTAAGGATGTCAAAGGTTGTGGCAAGAAGGCAGGAGAATGGGGTTGAGAGGAAACAATAAATCGGCCATGATCAAACGGCGGGGCAGATTCGATAGGCCAAATGGCCTAATTCTGCCCCTATGCCTTGTATCATTCCTTCTCCCTGCTCCCATCCAGCAGAAGAAAGAGAAGTTTGAAAGCGTACACCACCAGACTCAGGAACTACTTCCATTCTGTAATCAGGCTTCTGAACCATCCTTCCATAAGCAAGGGTACTGTCTGATTCACTTCTGCTCTATTGCAGTCATTAGACTTTGTCCATGGAACTGATGCGCTACGATGCTGAGAACTATATTCTGCACTCTGTATCTTTGCTCTATACCTGAGTGATTGTGTCTATAGTATTATGTCATCTGATTCTTGATACGTAAGGATGCCAGGAGTTATAGGGAGAAAGCAGGAGAATGGGGTTGAAAGAGAAAGATAGATCAGCCATGTTTGAATAGCAGAGTGGACTTGATGGGCCAAATGGCCTAATTCTGCACCTAGAACATGTGAACATGAACTCTATTGATCCAGTGGGTTTGTGAATTGCATTTATTCTATCCTTTGAACGAATCCTGGACAATTGTGACTACTGATATCAAAAGTCTAATCAGGCAATGTATTTTCTTGTGGTACTGTGATTTCACCTCCAGCAGAGAATTGATTTTTCTGTTTAAAAATGCTTGCCTTTAACCTTTTGGAGACAAAAAAGAATTGTTTATTATTTGAATGTTAGTGACCTCCAAGACTATCATTCAGCAAAGAAAAATGAGACAAATATCAGCAGACACAATGACAATCCTTGGGTCTTGTCTGTGAAGATTTGAGTTTTGGAGCAAGGAGGTCCTGCTGTAGTTGTACAGGGCCCTGGTGAAACTGCATCTGGAGTATTGTGTGCATTTTGGTCTCCTAATTTGAGGAAGGACATTATTGCTATTGAGGGAGTGCAGCATAGTTTCACCAGATTAATTCCCGAGATGGCGGGACTGACATATGATGAAAGAATGGGTCGACTGGGCTTGTATTCACTGGAATTTAGAAGGATGAGAAGGGATCTTATAGAAACATATACAATTCTTAAAGGATTGGGCAGGCTGGTGCAGGAAAGATGTTCCCCATGTTGGGGGAGTCCAGAACCAGGGGTACAGTTTAAGAATAAGGGGTAGTGCATTTAGGACTGAGATAAAGAAAAAAATAATAGCATTATTGCTATGAGAAATAATAGTTCATTACTACTATTGAGAAATAATAAATAATTATTGCTATTGAGGGAGTTGTGAATCTGTGGAATTCTCTGCCGCAGAAGGCAATGGAGGCCAATTCACTATTCAGTTAGTACAAGATTGCAAATGAAACTTTGCAGCCAACACTGTGGAGAATACAAAGTCCTGGAGGAACTCAGCGGGTACTTTGGGTACAGTTAACATTGTCTCCACTAATTACAATGGAGAGCCGTTCTTGAGGAATTGCACAGTGAACTACTACCTAGATTTCAACAGGTCGTTTAAGAAGAACTCTGACGCTGCTGAAGGAATGTAGAGTTTGCAATATTGAGTGTATATTCCCCAAGTAACTTCAGCCAAAGATTTCCTCCAATATTGATACTTATTCTTATGGATAAATTCTTAAGAGAAAAACGAATTTAAGGAAGGAATATTTCTGACCTTTTCAAGGTTTGGATAGTCAGCTGTTGGTGAGTGAATGGTGAATCACCTCCAAAGCCGCAGTCATCAAAGAACGACTATAGTTTTTATATAGAGAGAACATACCTGCCATGTGAAAACTATAATTAATTCTGTAGGTCTTTTAAATGTTCAAACTATTCTGTAGGACTAAGAAATATGTAGAAGTAAAACACATTTCCTAATGATATTTTAATAATTTGATATTCAAGAACGTTTGATTTGAGGATTGTAGGGCATATAGATTAACGAACAAGAGGATGTTAATCATTATAGACTTACTAAACAGATATGCTAAAACTGAAGACTGACACAAAATGCTGGAGTAACTCAGCGGTCTGAAGAAGAGTCTCGACTTGAAACATCACCCATTCCTTCTCTTCAGATGCTGCCTGTCCGCTGAGTTACTCCAGCATTTTGCGTCTATCTTCAGTTTAAACCAGCACTTGCAGTTCCTTCCAACACGTGATAAAACTGAAGACAGATGCAAAATGCTGGAGTAGCTCAGTGGATCAGGCAGCATCCCTGGAGAACATGGACAGGTGATGTCTGAAGGAGGATTGCCACCCAAAACGTCACCCATCCATGTGCTCCAGATATGCTCCTGACCCGCTGAGTTCCTCCAGTATTTTGTGTCTATATTTGGTCTAAACCAGCATCAATGACTCTTTGGCAATCCATTGGAATCCAGGATGAATACCACTCTATTTCTAAGGAGCAGGAGACACCTGTGTGTAAAAGTTTTAAACGCCGAATAGCCTTGATCCCCTAGCTGTTTAATGTGTAGTGTAATTGAGTTTCAAAGATCCATAAATGGTAAATATAAAGGGGGTTTCATAAGTCAGAATCAAGCCATTTGGCCCATTGAATCATGCCATTGATTCCGCCTAATCCGCCATTCAATCATGGCTGATCTATCTTTCCCTCTCAACCCCATTCTCCTGCCTGCTTCCTGTGGTTTCACCATAAAAGTGGGCAAATTGACTTGCCTGATCCTATGTCAGTCTTTATTTCCACACAAACTAATTAATCTAATCCCAGTCGCCAAAACGTTCAAAATCCCCTCCACTCCAATGATGATTGTCCTTTAAAGAATTGATGGACTCCTCTGTACTGTTTTTGAGAATGTCATGTTCTATTGTTGCTGAGTGTAACAAAGTAATTTTAATGCTCTTTCCAATCCAACTCTCATTGCAGTTGCATTGACTGGTAGAAACTGTTTCCTTTTACATTCCCTCAACCTTGAGGTCTTCAGACGCCCTTTAGTTTGTGCATAGAAGAATGTTATAACTGTTAATAACTGATTTGCAGCTCGATATATTTTGTAATATCCTAGTGAATCGATAATTGCAGTGCTTTTAGATTTTAAATAGGGTGCCAAAAATTACAACATTTTCGCCTGTATTCTGTAACTGAGCAGATATTCTGGTGTCTAGAAACTGCGATCCATCTGTTTTAGTTCAGTTTATTGTCACGTGTACCGAGGTACAGTAAAAAGCTTTTGTTGTGTGCTAACCAGTCAGCGGAAAGACAATACATGATTGCATTGATCCATTCGCAGTGTACAGCTACACGATATGGGAATAACGTTTAGTGCAAGATAAAGTCAGTAAAGTCTGATCAAAGATAGTCTGAGGGTCATCAATGAGGTAGTTCGTAGTTCACGACTGCTCTCTAGTTGTGGTAGTAGGATGGTTCAGTTGCCTGATAACAGCTGGGAAGATACTCGGGTACGGTGTTCTTTTTCCAATGTAGCCTCAGCTCAGACGAGCAAGGTGCTGACTCAGAACCGTTCCGCAGGATTCACACAGCCTCGTTGACAGTCAGTGAGTCCTATACTATTCCCATTTCCCTCACCCCAAATGATCAATGTGACCAGGTATGTCCAATGCATATGCATATCTCTATTGCCAGAGTGAGACCACTCACAAACAGGAGGAACAGCACCTCTCATTCTGCTTGGCTAGTTTACAACCAAGCACTATGAACATTGAATTCTCCAATTGTTGGTAATTCCTACCAACCAAACCCTCCTGGCTTTTCTCTCCCCCCTCCCTCACCCTCCCATGTGTCCCACCCGCACTCACACCACTACACCCCTCCTCATTCACTTACATTCTTTCTTCTGGCTTCAAAAATTTGCAACTCTTCATTCCTTTTGTGTCACATCTCTTTTTTCCATCTCTGTCCAACCACCAACTTATGACCCCCCCCTCCTGTACTCACCTTTAATCTGCCACACTTCTTTCATCCTCTCCCCTCTTTCATCCATCCCCTGCATCTACAAAAGGTCTGAAGAAGGGTCTCAAACCAAAATGTCACCTACCCACGTTCTCCAGGGATGCTGCCTGACCCACTGAGTTACTCCAGCAATGTGGCTTATTTTAGTATCTTTGACATTCATTTGCAATCTAAACAAATTATTTTAATGTGTTGCAGTTAAAATAAATTAAATTAAGTAAAACAAATGCTAAAATTCAATTTTGAACATTTAAATTAACTTAACTTAAAAACAAAGAAGCTCTTATTTTTCTCTCAGTAGCCAGTGCCTTCTATTCATATTAATGGAGATTAACCCAGTGCAGGCAGAAACAAGCACATTCCCAGCTTTGAAACGTGGGAGGCCCGTGAAAGATTAGACTACTAAATTTCCCTAAACTGCTCCAATTTCCCTCTGCCTTGTTGCTTTGCGGCAAAACTTGTGACTCTGCTTGTTTTGACCAAAGCCCTGTCGGGAATTTATTTAGAAACTAATTGAAGGGTCGAGACCATTCAGTCTGAAGAAGGGTCGAGACCCGAAACACCACCCATTCCTTCTGAGATGCTGCCTGTCTTGCTGAGTTACTCCAGCATTTTTTGTTAATCTTTGATTTAAACCAGCATCTACAATTCTTTCCTAGAATACTGTGGGTTTGCTCTCTGCAGAATTTTCCCAACATTGATTCCAGGGATTTAAGAAACAGAGTAGCTTTATGAGTGAAATATCTGGAGGTGTATAATGATTTTGTCTTTATAATCTATTCCCGGTAATATTGGCACAATAGATAAAATATGGAATTTAATTGGAACTTGCCAATCATGAAATGAAAATGGAAAATTTGGGAAATATGCAACTAGTCAGAGAGGCTTGAGTAAGTCAACAATGAGTTCCCAAGTTTAAACACAGATCCACCCAACCACGGCCAGAGAGCAGTGCTGAACTACTATCTACCACTATCCTTGATCAGACTTTGCTAGCTTTACTTTGCACTAAACATTATTCCCTTGTCATGTATCTACACAATGTAAATGGCATGATTGTAATCATGTATTGTCTTTCTGCTGACTGGATAGCACGCACCGAAAGCGTTTCCCTGTACCTTGGTACATGTGACAATAAACTAAACTGTAACCGTTTGTGTTTTCCAGAGTCTTTTTCTTTTCCATTCCAAATTGCCAGCATTTTTACCTTTATAGTTATAATTCCTAGGAATGGCCTTGTGGTCAATATACAATTGTGGAGTATCGATGGTGGTGGTGGCGTGTGTTCTTATCGGTATCCCAACGTACAAGTGACAATGCAAAGGTTTTGAATTGCCTGTCCATGACATATGAAGACTTTTGTTTAAGAAGGAACTGCAGATGCTGGAAAATCAAAGGTAGACAAAAGTGCTGGAGAAACTCAGCGGGTGCAGCAGCATCTATGGAGCCAAGGAAATAGGCAACGTTTCGGGCCGAAACCCATCTTCAGACCTCAGTCTGAATTTGTTTAGAGATACAGCTGGAGACTGGCTCTTTGGCCCACCGAGTCGTTGCTGACAATGAATCACCTCTACACGAGTTCTATGTTATCCCACTTTCGTATCCTATACACGAGTAGCAATTTACAGAAGCCAATTAATCTACAAATCTGCACACCTTTGGAGTGTGGGAGGAAACCAGAGCACCTGGAGAAAATCCACGCAGTCACTTAGATAATGTACAACTGCTGTTCTCGGGTGCAGACAGAACCGAACCCGGGTCTCTGATGCTGTAAGGCAGGAAATCTATGGACTGATCGACGTTTGTGTTCCACTCAGAGACGGCATTGACTAAGGAATGTGTGGTGGCCAAAGTGGGAAACCTAGGGTTGGGAGTTGTCTTGGCTATTAAGATATTATCTAGAGCCAGTAAAGTGTTTCAGAAATTATAGATGAGGCTTGAAATCCTAGTTCAGGCCCCAGTCATTTTAACATAATGGAAAAAAGATTGAAAAACAAAACACTGAAAATACTCAGCAGATGTGGAATAAGACTCAGTGAAAATTTTGTGCTGATATTTATTCATCAAAGCTGGAAAATAGGGCGGGTGCATAACACTATTTTAAGCAAATAGAGACAGAAAGGAGTTGGGTGGGGCAAAATCTGTCTATGGTAAAGTAGGACTGATTAAGTAATGCACGGGATGATGGTGCAAGGCAAATGGCTGGTAAAAGGACAGGGATGAAACGAGGTAATCATAAAAGTGGGAAAATTCTCTTTTGGAAAGTTACCGTATAACGAAGGCCCAGCTAGAGTGGATGTGTCCTCTAGTCCAGACCAGATTCCATAGCCTCAGAACTCTCAGTCTGAAAAAGGGTCTCATCACAAAATGTCACCACCTCCTTTTCTTTAGAGATGTTGCCTGACCCACTGAGTTACTCCAGCCAATTGAAGATCTTGGAGAAAACCCACACAGTTCAAGGGGAGAACGTACAAACTCCGTATGGACAGCACCCATAGTCAGGACACCCATAGGATCTCTGGTGCTGTAAGCAGCAACTCTACCGCTGCACCACCATGCTGCCCTTATTTGCATATTACATATCCTGCACTTACAAGGGAAGAAGTGTGTAAATCGGGGAGGGGGCATTTATGATGAAGTGGACCCGCGTTCTCTTTCTGGAGATGTTGTTTGATCTCTTACCATATTTGGTATTTTTCTGTTATTTTAGATTTCCAAACTCAGCTCTATTTTGCTATACTAAGTAATAAAATGTGGTTTGTGTTTTGGTGCCAGTGCCAGGACTTGATGTCTTGAGTGTTTTTGGTTGTCTGAAAGCACCACTTGATTTTATATCCTTGTTCTTGTTGTTGTTGTTGTGTAATTGAATATTCTTTGGGGGAGTTTCCACCAATTGCATGAAGGAGAAAAGTGCATTCTCACATGAATTATCAGAAGAGAGCATGCGTAGAAGGTTGCATTTTACGTAACTGGTTGCTCCAAATCTGCACTTTCATCTGTTTAGTTGCAGATAAGAAATACATCACGTATGCAAAAGTGGGTTGTGTGGCATTGGGAATTTTATTTGTGCAAGGTGCAGGTTTGCGTTAAATGTAATTTGCCTACTGCTGGTGCACTCTGTCACAGTGGACATTTTGTGTAAAGCTTACCTAATGTATGCAGTGCAGGAAGTTGATGACATCGGAACTCACGTGATATTTTGACTCGCAATTGAGCTAATAGTACTCAGAATCTGGTAATTAGCAGCCGAGAGACACCAACAGCATCTGTATCACTTGCTGCATGACTGTTTCTGACGTATAGCTATGTTTGAAAACCTTCTGTTTAGTTTATTGGCATGTATAATGAGGTACAGTGAAAAGCGTTTGTTGCATGCTATCCAGTCAGCAGAAAGACATCACATGATTACAATCTATCCATTTACAGTGTATAGATACATGATGAGGGATAAATGAAGAATGAAGATTTAAGAGTGTGGAGCGATAGTAATATTCGTTTGTAGATCTGCTTTTGCAGCTAGCATGCAAATAGCCGCCTGGGTTGGGCACCATCTTGGAAACAGTGTACAACAGTGACATGATTATTGCAAGTGAGAGGTATGTATCTTGACTTTTGGAGACCACCGAGTCCACGCTGACCAGCGATTACCCCGCATACTAGCTCTATCCTCCCTAGGGACAATTTACAATTTTACCGAAGCAAATTAACCCACAAACCTGTATGCCTTTGGAGTGTGGGAGGAAACCGGAGCACTGGGAGAAAACCCACGCGGTTACAGGGAGTGTACAAACTCCATACAGACAGCACCCGTAGTGTGGATCAAACCCGGGTCTCTAGCGCTGTGAGGCAGCAACTCTACCTCTGCGTCACTATCACCCTAATTCCATCTCTTATTGAAACTGCATATTCACTTGTAGGGGATCTTGGGCTGATTTTCAAGTGACTTGAGGTGACAATTCTGTTGTATTACTGCATAGCTCTGCTCATACAGAACTTGGGGGAGTCCTGCAGTGCTGAACTGAGAACTTTGCAATATTTTGTGTAATTGCGCAAACTGCTACTAATATCATCTCTTGCAGATGTGAAACCTCCAATACCAAAGCTTAATAACTGCTTGAAAAGTAAAGTGCCCCTCTGAATAGTTTTGATAAAATAAAGGATAGAAGTGTGAAAACGCACACCTCCAGATTCTGGAACAGTTTCTTCCCTGATAAAGCTGTTATCAGGCAATTGAACCATCCTACCACAGGCAATTGAACCATCCTAGAGAGCAGTCCTGAACTACTATCTGCCTCATTGGAGATCCGCGAACTATCTTTGATTGGGCTTTACTAGACATTATTTTGCACTAAATGTTATTCCTGTTATCATATATCTATACACTGTGGACATCTCTATTGTAATCATTTTATTGTCTTTCTGCTCACTGGTTAGCGCGCAACAAAATCTTTTCGCTGTACCTCGGTACACTTGACAATAAACTAAACTAAGTTTTGAAAACGGGTATGTGTTGAGTCCAGCTGGTCTCCGCTTAATGTTTGGTCGGTGACAGCACACTTGATGTACATCTCATTGTCTTGAATTCTCTGGACGAGATGTCTGCAACTCCTTGGCTGAGTCGTATGCATTCTCATCCTCGCTGTTCTAGCCTTCAATACTCAGATGTGGAGGATACGTCTACAATGTCAGACAATACTGATAACCTGAAAGAAAGCTGAAAGAAAAAGGTTTTCAGCTGCAAAGTGCCTTTGGCTTCTATTTCCATGCATTGTATTGCCAATTAAATGGTTTGGTGTTCATGTTGAAAATGTAGCAACTGATTTCCCACAACTTCCTGCCAACAGCAATGCAATGATAACTCGGTAATTTGAATTAGTAATCCTAATTCTTGGTAGTTTCAAATGGTGACTTCTACAAGTGAATCGTGTAAAGTAGTTTGTAAAGAAGATGTAGATTTGGCACATTACTGCCCTTTATATTTAACATTGTAACATGGATGGAGAAGCCTGCATGTTGACCAGTGCTGGCAATCACTAAGTTTATTGAACAGATGCTTCTCATTATGTAAGCATCACATGATGGTCACGATTTTGGAAGAGGTGATGAGTCACCAACCTCTTGTCTAAACTTGCCAGAATAAAGGGGTGATTCATGAACATCCTTGCGCCTGGCAGAATCTTTGCACAAATCAATATGAATGGTAATAATGCAGTACGGGTTTTTTGTGTCATATGATCGGCTAGAAGCTGCAGTGGCTTTGTTGCTGGTAAATTTGTTCGATTAAATAAGATGTTCTACTTAGTTCAGCAGAAAATATTAAAGTAAAGACCATCAAAGTATATCTGTAGACACAAGGAACTGCAGATGTCAGTTTATACAAAGTGCAGGAGTATCTCAATGGGTCAGGCAGTATCTCTGGAGAACATACTATAGATTGGTGATGTTTCAGATTGGGACCCTTCTTCAGACTTATTCTGTCTGATTTGTAGAAAAAGGTGAAATTGTCTAATAATTGAATTTAGTTTCTGTTTATCTGCATGTGAAAGAACATTTTGTAGTCGAAGGCATTGGGAATTTGTCCCAATCCCCCACTTTTGTTCCCCCATCCACAAATGACACCTTGATTCCCTTTACAACAAGTGTGTTTCAAATTATTTTAATATGTAGATAAAATATCTGCTTCCATCGCCACTCTTCACTGCTGAACTAATGTCTGTTTTGAAGACTAGTCTGAATTTGCAATTAGTTGTTCTTGTGTGTCCATTAAAGTGAAACGTCATCACATTATTGAGTCCTTTTGGAATTAAAAAAAGTTGTGTTACTAAATTTGAAAGTCTCTGAACATAATATATTTTCTGCACGCAAGATATTAGGATTTGATGGTCAGCTTGCTCTGAGTTATCACAAAAGCACTGGATGCCAACAGTATTTGTATTGGGACGGAATGAATTTGTTTCCTCTATGTCCATTCCTCCCATCCCAGCTCCAGGGTTACTTTGCCGCCTGTGAAGATGAAACGCCAGCAATTCGAAACCATGACAAGGTTCTACAGAGGCTTTGTGAGCACCTGGACCATGCCCTGCTCTATGGGTAAGAAAGAGTTTATTAAGATCTAGTAGGGTGTTACCAATGTGGTTAGTACATGCCGCAGTAGTCGATCATTTCCGGTATGCAATTATTGTGCAAGATTGCAGTTGAGTTGATTGCAGTTTATTCTTATTTCTCGTGTCTAAGACCATTCCGTGATCAATTTCAAGCTCATCAATGCTATGAGAACTTAAACTTTAGAGATACAGCACGGAAACAAGCTTCTGAATAAGCGAGTTTGATATTCCGACTGCACATGCCCAGGTCATAGGTCACAAGTGAAAAACACTTGGCAGCCGTGCTGCAGCATGGACACAGACCTGTGCCTCATCTGCAGCCAGGATCGATCCAGAGTCTCCGGCACCGCAATCACTGCCGAACCGCCACTGGACCATCCCTGTCCCCTCCCAAGTGCCTCCACCCCGGGGGCGGCCAGAGACGTCGGGAGTCAGGCAGGAGCGACACCCCCAGGCCCACAGCCAGCGCGGAGAAGCAACGCTAACTCCAGCTCAACTCTGCCTCTCTCGCCGGAGAAGCAGCGCTAACTCCACGGCTCGGGCTGGTGTCCCGTCAGTCCAGGCAGGGCTGTAGGTTAACCTGGCGAGACAAGCAGTGTTGTTGGATTTAGCGCTGCTTCTTCACATCCCAAAGATATCCAGGTTCGTAGGTTAATTGGCATCAGTAGAATTGTAAAATTGCCCCTAGTGTGTTGGTAATGAATGATAAAGTGGGATAACATGGAACTAGTGTGAGCAGGTGATCGATGGTTGGCGTGGACTCAGTGGGCCAGAGGCCTATTTCCATGCTTGTCTCTAAATCTAAATTCTAAAGGATTTGCAGGTTAATTGGCCTCAGTAAATTGCCCCTAGTGTGCAAGGAATGGATGATATAGAGGGGATTCCATAGAACAAGTGTGATCGGGTAGACTAGCGTAGTCGGGGTGGACTTGGTGAGCCGAGGGTCTCGTTTCAATGCTGTATCACTAAACTACACTTGAACATCTAAATATTCTGGCTGATGCCTCTACAATTTAAACAATGCATGAAGGTATGCAGATCCCGTACGCCCTCGTTGAATGTTTATTCAATCCTCTACAGTTTACACAATGCATTAGGTAGGCGGGTCTAGCCTGATGATTACCTTTCTATGTAGTAATTCAGGTGTTACAACCAGATTTTTTAAATATGCTGATGGAATGCCACTGGTAATTACCACCTTCTCTCCCCACTCAGTTTGCAGGACATCTCCTCTGGATATTGGGTGTTGGTTGTGCACTTTACACGCAGCGAGGCGGTGAAGCAGATTGAGGTGTTGCAACATGTTGCCACAAATCTTGGTCATAGTGAGTATTGTGCTTCTACTCCACATCACAATTTTGAATTTGTCACGTTAAATTTTAAATTAAACTACTTGTGTTTCCTTAGTTATAGTTTTTAGAATCATTTTTCCTCCTCTTTCCTTTTCATCACTTGAGTACCCCATGATGGAGTAATCATAATCTTGTTGTTGAGCGTTGGGGTGACAGTGTCACAGCTCGTAGAACAGCTGCCTCACAGCACCAGAGACTCTGGTTCGAACCTGACCTCGGGTTCTGTCTGTGCAGAGTTTGCAAGTTCTCCCTATGACTGAGTAGACTTCCCCCGATTTTCTCCCACATCCTAAAGACGTGCAGGTTTGTAGGTTAATTGGCCTCTGTAAATAGCACCTAGTGCGTAAGGAGTGGATGCAAAAGTGGAATAACATAGAACGGCTGATCAATGGTCGGTATGAACGTGGTGGGCCGAAGGGCCTGTTTCCATTCTGTATCTCTAAACTAAACGTGCACTCACAGTACCTTTTATACCAGATTAAATGGAGGGACTGTTTATTTTAAACTACTGCTCATCTGACCAACATTGAGGCCCGTTGCAGTAGTCCTAATACAGATCCATTTAATTCAATTTCTGTATTTTTAACTTTGTCTCTTTATCCTCTCAGGTCGAGCCTGGCTGTACCTCGCATTAAATGAGAATTCATTGGAGAGCTACTTAAGGTTATTCTGGGAAAATCGTGCCCTGCTTCATAAGTATTACTTCAAGTGAGTCCATCTCAGTCTGAGCAAGTGGAATTATCAAACAAACAGCAGGTGACACGGGAATGGAAGGGGCGATAGTCCATCAAATTACAAGAGTACGCATTCAACAGCTTGGTAGAGTTGCCAGTTGCGAGGGTCTGAGCTAGAGGGAGAGGATGGCTCTATTCCTTGGAGAAAGAAGGGTGATCTTATAGAATGTATAAAATCGTGAGAGGGATAGATTGGGTAGACGCACAATCTCTTGCCCAGAGTTGCGGAATTGAGAACCAGAGGACATAGGTTCAAGGTTAGAGGGAAAAGATTCAATAGGAATCATAGGCGTAACTTTTTCCCACACAAAGGGTGGTGCATGTATGGAACGAGCTGCCAGAGGAAGTAGTTGAGGCAGGAACTATTGCATTGTTTAAAAAACAATTAGACATGTACATGGATAGGACAGGTTTAGAAGGATATGGGTCAAATGCGGGCAGGTATTGATGGGACATGTTGGCCGGTGTGCGCAAGTTGGGCTGAAGGCCTGTTCCCACACAGCATGACTCTAGACCAGATGAAAAATGTTAGGAACAAGAGTGGGTTATCTTGCTCATCAGGCTTGCTGTGTAAAACTATGTAAACTTCTCTCGTGGGACATGCCAAAAAACACCAGTGAAATATGAGAAGCACTCGGCTATCTTGTAATAGGATTTTGTTGTTAGATGGTTTTTGAGATGATAGTTTGTTTTCAGCATTCCTATTCCATCAAACATTCACATCATTACCAGGGAAATTCTGTTAAAGTTGTCAAGCAGCCTTTTACCAACAGTTTTGTATTGAGGAAAGTCCAGAATTACAAATGCATAGAGTTTGGAGAAATAATACAGGTCAATCATTGATTTCGCAGTACCCGGTGGTCCAGCACCTCCTTTTAATCCAGACAAAATTACAAGATCGCACATGAAATCCCTCGCGGAAGTCCCCCCGAAAATGTGGCACCTAGGCCGGGTGAGGTGGCCGATCTCAACCTCATCGGGACTTCCGAGGCCGATCGGCGGGTCGAATTTGCCCCCTCAGGCTGGGGGTCTGACCTGGCCGGAGCCGGCAGATTTGTACCAGTAGCCGACCTCCGAGGTCGACTTTGCGTAATCATATACAGTCTTTCAGGCTGACTGGAGAGCATGCAACCAAAAGCTTTTGACTGTACTTCGGTACAAGTGTTAATAAATTAAACTTCTATTGGTGCATTGTAGAGGGTATTCTCAAGGGATGCATCTCAGCCTGGAGTGGCAACTGATTTACCCTTGACTGCAGAGAGTGGAGAATACATCTGCATGGTGTGTTGTATCAGAAAGGCGGGCAGTATGGTCAAGGATGACTGCCACCCTGGCCTTTCCTTTTTCTCTCCACTGCTTTCTGGGGGAAGGTACAGCAGCTTGAGAGCTCACACATCCAGACTTAGGAAGAGCTTCGCCTCCACTGCAATCCGACTCCTGAACCAATCACATCTTTTGCACCTCTTCCCGGAGATGTTTCTTTAACTGTACCTCATTCGGTTGTTACTAATATTTTTTGCACAAATTTTGATTGCACTAAAATAGAGTCATAGAGTGATACAGTGTGGAAACAGGCCCTTCGACCCAACTTGCCCCCACTGGCTAACATGCCCCAGCTACACTAGTCCCACCTGCCCGCGTTTGGTCCATATCCCTCCAAACCTGTCCTATCTGTCTGAAGAAGGGTCTCGACCCGAAACGTCGCCTATCTCCTTCGCTCCTTAGATCCTGCTGCACCCGCTGAGTTTCTCCAGCCTTTTGTGTACCCTGTCCTATCCATGTACCTGTCTAACTGTTTCTTCAATGTTGGGATAGTCCCTGCCTCAACTACCTCCTCTGGCAGCTTGTTCCATACAACCACCACTTCTTGCACGTTTCTGCTGTTTTGCACTTGTCGTGGTATTTATTTTGCATTTATCATTAGTGTATCTACATAGTTTCACTCCGTGAGTTCCATGCAAACAAAGAATTTAATTGCAACTTCAATCTGAAGAAGGGTCCCGCCCCGAAATCCGACCCTGCCATTCCGCACACGGATGCTGCTGGACCGCTGAGTTACTCCAGCGCTTTGTGTTTTTGCTCACTGTCTCAGTCCATTGTTGAAGACTTTGAAGAAACATTCCTGTAAATATCCAGCTCAAATCACAAAGTTATACCACTACTTTCTCTCAACTACGGTATTGTAAATATTGTGGATACTGTCCACCTTGTTCTGCTAGCTTATAAACCATCCTATGCTCCAAGTAATCTAATGCAAACCTCCAGAATTGCAACATAGAAAATGTAAATGCCCTTTGGATACAGGATGATGGTTTTGTTGATCTGCCATGTCTTACTGGGTTTTCTCTTCCAATCCTTAGGAATGCCCTGGTCTGTAGTCATGATCACCTCGCCCTCTTCCTCACACTTGTTTCTGGCCTGGAATTCATCCGGTTTGAGTTGGAGCTGGTGAGAAAAACACTGAATTGTTAATTTGGTCATTTATGCAGGGAACAAAAGAATGAAGTCGGTGATTTTAGTTTTAGAGAAACAAGGCCGTTTGGTGCACCAAGTCCTTGCTGACCTGACCCAAAATGTCACCTATCCGTGTCCGCCAGAGATGCTGCCTGACCTGCTGAGCTAATCCAGCACTTTGTGTCCTACATCCCAGCGGTATGAATACTGACTTCTCTATCTTCAAATAACCCGTGCTTTCCCCCTCTTTCCATCCCTCCCCCTTCCCAGTTCTCCCACCAGTCTTACTGTCTCCGACTACATTCTATCTCTGTCCCGCCCACTCCCCTGACATCAGTCTGAAAAAGGGTCTCGACCCAAAACGTCACCATTCCTTCTCACCAGAGAAGATGCCTGGTCCCACTGAGTTACTCCAGCACTTTGTGTCTAACGTTGTGTTCTATGCCAGTTTACAGCATCTACAGTTCCTTGTACCTTCAGCTCGGGGTATATATATTTTTTTATTTTGGAGAATGAGTAGGTTGGAATAGTTTTTGTATTTGATCTTCACAAAAGCATTGTTAAACAAGATTGGCTTGGGTTGCTCCCACTGAACTCTCATCATGCAGTGTCTGTTTGTTTTTCTGATTCTAGGATGTTCCCTACCTTGACCTGGCACCGTATATGCCCGAATATTACAAGCCACAGCACTTGCTAGATTTTGAAGAGCGTTTGCCCAATTCCATGCACGGTTCCGACAGCCTCTCACTCAATTCCTACAACTCTGCCACCTCCACTAATCTGGAATGGGACGATAGTGCCATTGCTCCTTCCAGTGAGGGTAAGTGTCCGGGTTTTGTTAGATCATCAAATAGCGCAGTTCAATCTAATCGAAACACCTTCCCCTTGCATCAGTTATATGCTTGAGCACTTAAGGTCTGAATGAGGGTTTGGACAGATGAAGTTGTACCAAACGCCAGTCTTGCTTCTGGGTCAGTAAGTGTGAGTACTCGACTAGCACTGCCAAATGAACATGCATCACGGGAATGAACATGCCCGCACTGTCTTTTGGCTCTGAGTAAGCCTGTTTGTACGTGCAATCTTGGCATCTAACTGGCACAAACGCCTCAAGGGTCGATACCTTGATGGAAGATCAATAACGGGTTATTGATTTTAACCCTTTCCCACATGCTGTGCCATTTCTGTAGAGGGATGCTAGAATTTTTGAGTGAAACCTTCAAGCCAACTGTCATCAGCAGAGACCACAGATTACATTTCTAACCTGTTGAAGAAGGGGAAATGCACGAACAGCAAAAATAACTGAATAAGTAGACAATATAATTGTAGTGTAATTCAAAAGTATTGTACATCTACGTTGCTGAGAAGAAAATGTTATGCTGCCGTAGTCAACACTTTCACATGGTGTATTGCAGTGAGTGCTGTCGTAAGTGAAGCTCTTGTGTATATACCTTTTGGATATGGTTCAATAGCCAGCTTGTATAATTCCTGTGGGACTTGTGTGGTTAAGTATTGCAGTTAGCATAAGGGTTGTGGTTTCACATTGAGATACTTCATTGGCTAATGGAAAATAGTTCACCACAAGCATACGTTCCAATGCTATATCTCTGATGCTGCTTGCGGCAGTAATGCGCATTGATATTCTGGTAGTATTTACTAGTTTATCATAGTAGATGCCAGTCGCATGTGAAATTTGGGCAGAGTTATGGCTGAAGAAGGGTCCCGAAATGTCACCCATCCTTTTTCTCCAGAGATGCTGCCTGCCCCGCTGAGTTACTCCAGCATTTTGTGTCTGTCTTTAGAGTTAAGGGCCTGTCCAACTTACACAATTTTTTTCGGTGACCTGCCGGCACCAGTCATAGTCGCAGCAGATTGCCAAAAAATTTCAACGTTGAAAATCCAGCGTTGCGACCAGAAAAAGGTACGACTCTTCGTGCGACTGCTCATGACCATAAAGGCATCAGGCCGTAACTCGCAGGGTGACGCCTGTATGGTCGTGAGTAGTCACCCAAAGAGTCGTACCTTTGTCTGGTCGCCGCTGGACTTTCAACATGTTGAAAATTTTCAGCCACCTGCTGCGACTACGATGGGTGCCGGCAAGTCGCCGAAAAAAAAAGCGTAAGTAGGACAGGCCCTTTATGGTTTGTTTGCTTCCACCTGAAATACAGATGCGATTTTGTTGCAAGTTTGAGCTCATGATAAATGCAGATTTCTCCTGGCAGTTGTGAGCATACATCTCATAAATTGGTGCGCTTACGATGTTCTCTGCAGAACGGTTAACTAAGCACTGGATGTCCATGTCGGTCAGGAATACTGTGCAGTGAGTTTGCCAAATACTGTGCCGCCCTTGGCACGAGACCACCAAGTCAGTGGTGCGAAAGATGGAACGTCAGACTGCCCGTTCGCCCTGAGCTAAAGACACGGTTTGCCATGAGCCATCACCTGGTGGAATTTAACCATCTGTTTGTTAAGCTGCAAACACAATCCTTTTTTGTTTCTTGGTTCTGTACTGTCCAAGCCATGCTGATAACTGGAACTGAAAAACCTTTTCAATTCTAGGTTCATCCTTTGCAGTCAATATCAAGAACTTTTCCTCTACAAAATAGGTGCAGCAATACCAAGAGAACAATGTTTCAGACTGGGTAACCACTCAACCCATGATATATACCAGTGGCACGCTTTGACGCATCATTGCAGCCTATGGAAATGTTATCCCGGGGAATTTAAACTCTGCATGTAGAGTTATAAAGAGCCCACCACTTTTTGATGAAGCAGATTTGGAAGAACAAGTGTTGAGGTTGAGAAGGTTATTATTGGTGCAAGACCATCCTCTTGATCTTTCTGATCCTTTCAGTAGTTTAATTTAGAGATAAAGCGCGGAAACTGGCCCTTCGGCCCACCGTGTCCGCACTGACCAGCGATCGCCAGCACTATCCTCCTACGCATTTAGGACAGTTGAGTAATGTACTGTGATTCCACCTAGAATACAAGTCTCCAACGTGGAATAGCTCATCATCTTGGCTTGGACATTTAATGATGCTGGGTCACAATGTTAGAATTAAACCCTGGAGCACTGCATCATCTTATCAGCAGCAATGAGGATATAAATTAAATACTGGCCTAGCCTTAAAAGTTAAGATTGTTGTGACTTTGCAGTCAGAATAAATCTCATGCTAAGGAAATGTAACATTAGGCAACACACATCAGCAAAAGTAGTGAGTTGTCCAGTGTTCATGGCTGTGTCTAAGTGGAAACCTACATCGCTACTGGCCACAACTAAATACTCACACCCACGTGTGTTCAAAGGGAACGTTCTGTACATCAGAATCTACCGTGAATTCTAAGTGGGCACTCTCCAGCTTGCCGCTGCTGTTACAGCTCTCAGGAGATGTTACAGTGATTTTGGACGAGCATTAGTCAGGGGGATTTGTGCTGCGTTTGATCCTTGTTGTTGCTAATCTATTCAAAGGAATGGATTTAGCAGATCAGAGGGGGAAGATGAACAGGACAGAAAGGAAGTATAATCTAATTTGATCAGATAAAGACGTCTTAATTGGATGAAGATTATAAAACAACTGATTTGTTTAATTGGTTCAAACGTACTTTAATTTGGGGATTAGTCAGCTCTATAATGGGTGTAAATGACACTATAAAGAGGAAGTGTTAAAGAAGAAACTGCAGATGCTGGAGAATCGAGGGTACACAAAAAGCTGGAGAAACTCAGCGGGTGCAGCAGCATCTAAGGAGCGAAGGAGATGGGCGACGTTTTGGGTCGAGACCCTTCTTCAGACTGGAGAAGGGTCTGAAGAAGGGTCTCGACCCAAAAGGTCGCCTATCTCCTTCGCTCCTTAGATGCTGCTAAATCTGCTGAGTTTCTCCAGCTTTTTGTGTGCCCACTATAAAGAGGAACATGAGGAAGCTGAAAGAGGCCGCTGGAACAAGATGTGTCGGCAAGAACAGCAGATGCTGGTTTACACTGAAAATAGACACAAAATGATGTGTGTATAGGACAAGCAGCATCTCTGGAGAGAGGATGCTGCTGCACCCGCTGAGTTTCTCCAGCCTTTTGTGTACCCTCTCTGGAGAGAGGAATGAGTGAAGTTTCGTGTCGAGGCCCTTCTTCAGACTGAAATGTCAGCCATTCCTTTTCTCCAGAGATGCTGCCTGTCCCGCTGAGGTACTCCAATATTCTGTGTCTATATCCATTGGAACGAGAAATGGAGATGTCCATCTACAACTGATCCAGTGTGTTGTCTGGACTGTTTCCTGCTTTGCAGTTAAAATTATCCATCGCTGTTCTCTGCGCCAAATAGTTGTTAGTTCGACATGCTCCTTAAAACGGAATCTATCTACCAGCATGAAGGTGCTACAAGGAAAGTAAAGGTGTGAAATGGCATATCTCTTTGCCAGTCTCTGCATGGTATGAACATCTTCACATTTGTTCCTGCAGTGCGTTGGAGACTCGGCACTCATGCAGGGCCTCTCTCAGGTATGTACCAACCTCTCTGCGCATACACAGAATGTTTCCCTATCAATTCCCTCTAGGGCAGACTAGACACGATGGGCCGAATGGCCTAATTCTGCTCCTGTGCCTTACGAGGAAATGCAACTCGGACTTTTGTTTTTCCAAAAGCATAGTCCTCATCAGGCCCGCCAACGTCAGTCACATACGTACAAGCCAATATATTGGCTACTAAGTCTTTTTCTTTTTTAAAAACTAAAGTGGAATAAATGATTAAGAATTGGATTTCTTGAGGCGGGAGAATTTTAAGTTAAAAGATCAAAAACTTTCACAATGTTTCACAGCAGAAAATAGGATTCAAAATATAAGGAAAAATAAGTAGTCGCTGAATATATATAAGAACCTGCTCTCACAAAATTGGATGGTTTGAGTAGAGTTCAAGTTGTGGTAACAGCGATTTTGACGCGTTGAATGACGTTAAAACAAATACTGAAGAGCGATGGCGCAGCGGTAGAGTTGCTGCCTCCCGGTGCCACAGACCCGAGTTCCATCCTGGCTACAGGTGCTGTCTGTACGGAGTCTGTACCTTCCCCCCGTGACCTGCGTGGGTTTTCTCCAAGATCCTCAGTTTCCTCCCACACTCCAAAGACGTACAGGTTTGTAGGTTAATTAGCTTAGTGTACATGTGAAATTGTCCCCAGTATGTGTGCGGTAGTGTTAACGTGCAGGGATTGCTGGTAGACGCGGACTCAGTGGGCCTGCCTCCTCGCTGTATATCAAAACTAAACTAAACGCTTTATCCTATTCTACCACCCTGTAAACAGTTGTAAAGATGACATAAAAAAACTTTTTTTTAACGTAAATTGTGGCTTTGTTTGGGAATGTAGAACTCAGTGGTCATATGGGCTGTTGTTTTTCAAATGTTCCCAGTGTCACATGGAAGATGGTTCTCAGCCATATGATGCACGGACATTCTGACCCTTATGTTGCTTACTCAAAGTCATCTAATGCCTCTCCCGAAGGATGAATTCCTCCCATTTTATGATCTTTCATATCCGAGATCCGCTTTAAGTAAATCTGATGAATTGTAGACGTTCCACTGCGAGCTTTTTCATTGTTCCCCTATTATTGGCATTGGTTTATTAGTGCCACATATACTGAGATAAGGTGAAAAACTTTGTTTTGCATGCTATCCCGGCAAACCATGGCATACAGTCAAACCATATATCAGGCCAAAGAAAGGTCCTGGCATGAAATATCCATGTCCTCCAGAGATGCTGAGCAGCTGAGTTACTAAACATTGTTCCCTGTATCTATCTGTACACTGTGGACAGCTTTATTGTAACCATGTATAGTCTTCCCGCTGACTGAATAGCATGCAACAAAGCTTTTCACTGTACCTCATCACACATGACAATAAACAATAATTAGGGCTGCCCGGTGGCACAGCAGTAAAGTTGCTGCCTTACAGTGCCAGAGACCCGGGATCGATCCCGACTGGATGCTGTCTGTTCAGAATTTGTACGCTCTCCCCGTGACCCCGTGTGGGTTTTCTCTGCGTGCTCAGCTTTCCTCCTACACTCCAAAGATGTGCAGGTTGTAGGTTAATTAGCTTCGGTAAATATTGTAAATTGTCCCTATTGTGTAACATAGTGCAAATATATGGGGATCACTGGTCAGCATGGACTTGGTGGGCTGAAGGGCCTGTTCCGAGCTGTATCTCTAAATTAAACTAAACTCCTCCACTTTTTTTTTGGTTAACCAGCATCTGCAGTTGCTTATCTCTGCAAAACATACATGAGTATGTTTTGGTTCTGGTTCCCCATGATTTCCCCATACTTTAGGTAAATACATGGAGTCTTTTACCTAATCTGTTTCCCTCATGAATTTACACACTCTAAAGAGCCTGTCCCTCTTACGTGACATGTCACGGGGTGACTGACACCTGTATGGTCGTGGGTAGGCGCCCAAAGAGCCATACCTTTTTCTGGTCGCCGCTGGATTTTCAACATGTTGAAAATTTGCGGCCACCTGCTGCGACTATGACGGGTGCTGGCAAGTCGCCGAAAAAATCACGTAAGTGGGACAGGCCCTTTAGATCATCCCTCAACCTCCAGCACTCCAAGGAATAAAGGATTTTCCTTGCCGTGAGTTCTGGACCTGTCAAGAAATATTTGGCGTTTGTAATCGCTTTTTTAAACTAATTTAAGTACTCTTGGGTCATCGGGCAGAGTAAAATTCTTCCATCTTTGAATTTCTTGTTCCAAGTGAGATTGTCAATTAGGAACAATTTTGTATGAGGATTGAGTTGAGATCATCTAATGGAACTTTCTGGTCTAGTTTCCAGAACCGCCAATTCTGGTTTCTAATCCAAAGTTGACAGATGGGTGCCCAACGTTCCAGGTTAGTTGAAGGGGCGATGAATGTGGAATATATCTGTAGATATGGTGGAGTTGTTGTGGATGCCTTCACCACTGAAATAAGATGGGGTTTATGTACTGTTAGACAATGATTTGCACCGTTACCGATGTTTGTTTTTGTTTTCTTTCTCTTCCCTCATTTCTAGATTATGATTTTGGCGATGTGTTTTCTGCAGCACAGTCCATACCCAGCACAGACTGGGAAGGTGGGACGTTCTCAGATTTGTGTTCACACTCTGCTGTCTGCTGCTGCATGCTCTGCCCTTAACCCTGTCTGTCTGACTCACTGCATGCCTGCCAGGGCTGCCTCCAGTGCTTGTGTCTGTTCGCATTTGGGAGTGTGTCAGACAGCAACAAAAACAGATGTGTCTTTAAATATTGTGAGCTGAAAGCTATAATGTGAATGCTCCATAATATGGTGATGGGTTTCATACTACAATCTGACCTGGTTATCATTAGGCTGGCTTGCAGAAATCTTCATGGCAATTTGTTTGTTTTTTGAGAAGACAATTAATGGATTTTTCTCCATATTTTAAGAATGTTTCTGTTATTTTAACTGTGATATTGCAACACAAGAGATCAGTCTGGAGTATCTCAGATAAGTAACCAGAATCTAACGCTCGTTGAGATGGGCTCGGTTGAATAGATCCACCATGTGCATTGGCACAAGCTGTCTTGGGATAAAACTATCTCTCATTTATTGCACACGTAATCAAACGCAATTACTAACATTGTACGCATATCGAATAGTGCGGTTTAATCGTTGATGATAATGACTCTTGCTTTGAATCACTTTTAAGATAGTTCGTCCGTTTAATTTATTGTCACGCGTACCGAGGTACAGTGATAATCTTTTGTTGCGTGCTAACCAGTCAGTGGAAAGACAATACATGATAAGGGGATAATGTTTAGTGCAAGGTCATGTTTAAGGATATTATAATTAATTCAGATTCACCCCTGATTTGGTTTTGCATTTATGGTTTTGCAATCATCAGCCAATGGGATTCTGACAACCAAGCAAGGGATCTCTTGGGTCATAAGAGATAGGTGTAGAATTAGGCCATTCGGCCCATCAAGCCTACTCTGCCATTCAATCATGGCTGATCTTTCTCACCCTCGTATCTCCATTCTCCTGCCTTCTCCCCATAACCTCTGACACCTGTACTAATCGAGAATCTATCTATCTCTGCCTTAAACATGTCAATTGACTTGGCCTCCACAGCCTTCTGTGGCAAAGAATTCCACAGATTCACCACCCTCTGACTAACTACATTTCTCCTCATCCCCTTCTTAAAAGATCATCCTTTATTTCTGAGGTCTTGGCCTCTAGTCCTAGACTCTCCCTCTAGTGGAAACATCCTCTCCACATTCACTAAAACCTGAAAATTATCTGATTTGGAAGCTCACACTGAGGTTACCAGAACATATTTTGGTGGCTTTACATTTACTCACTGACACTCCCGATTCATAACAAATGTCCTGAGAATGCATCAATTCCAACCAATAAATTACATATAATGTTTGGTTACTTATTTTCCTTGAGCATTGCATGTTTCTATGCACTCTTGTTTCCCTATCCTGTATGACTATAGAGTGATACAGCGTGGAAACAGGCCCTTCGACCCGACATGCTCACACTGGCCAATATGTCCCAGCTACACTACTCCTACCTGCCTGCGTTTTGTCCATTTCCCTCCAAAACAGTCCTATCCATGTACCTGTCTAACTGTATCTTAAATGTTGGGATTGTCCCAGCCTCAAGTACCTCCTCTGGCAGCTTGTTCCATACATCCACCACGCTTTGTGTGAAAAGGTTACCCTTCAAATTCCTATTAAATCTGATAGGAATTCCTATTGTTAGTTATTAAGATCCTGGCCATGGGTTTGAGAGGGTTGACTGGTCCAGAGCCTCCTGATTCCTCATCAACTGTGTGGCAGGTGCTAAAAACAACATTTGGACAGGTACATGTATAGGAAAAGTTGGGTGAGATATGGGCCAAATGCTGGGCAGGTGGGCCTAGTGGAAATGGGGCATCTTGCTTGGCATAGGCCAGGGCGGCACGGTGGTGCAGCGGTAGAATTTCTTTTCTCCAGAGATGCTGCCTCACCCGCTGAGTTACTCCAGCATTTTGTGTCTACCTTCGGTATAAACCAGCATCTGCAGTTCCTTCCTCCACATTAAATCTGAACTAAATTATCATAACCGCATGCAATGAAAGGTAGACGGAAATGCTGGAGAAACTCAGCGGGTGAGGCGGCTTCTATGGAACGAAGGAATAGGTGACGTCTCGACCCAGAACGTCACCTATTCCTTCGCTCCATATATGCTTCCTCACCCACTGAGTTTCTCCAGCATTTTTGTCTACTTTCGATTTTTCCAACATCTGCAGTTCCTTCTTAATGACATGCAATGAATGCCGCTGTCAAAGAAGTGCACTTGTAAATGTAGGGCTGCAGGAGTCCTAGCTTGTGCTCAGAGATCCCTGGGTTTGAGCTTTGACTGAACACTAATTGGTCAATCTTTTAAGTTCTGCTTCAACTAGCTAATTCTCATTGCTGGTCCGGCATTCTATTGATTTAAGAAAGGCACGTTCAGCCAATTGAAACATTTGCTGAGTAATGAGCAGTGCCCGCTGTATTTGCATCCTTTTTCTCCGCAGAGGGTGAATTGACAGACACGGTCAGCAGCTGCCCTCGGTCAGGAACCTCGGATAGTCTGCCGCTAAATAACAAGCCGCTCACGAGGAGCCCGACCTTGCGCTACAACCCTTTCAATAGCGAGAAGTCAGAATCTCCGCACACACTAGAAGGGAACGCGGTGCAAAGCACTGATTCCAAGGCAGAGGAGAACTCATCAGATGTTCAGGAATCCAGCGAGAATGCCACAGAGCTGGAAGTGATCAGGTGAGTTGTTAATGTCGCGTTAACAGGGGCGTCACGGTGGCGCAGCCGTAGAGTCGCTGCCTTACAGCGCCAGAGACCCGGGTTCCATCCTGACTACGGGTGCTGCTCGATTAATTGGCTTCCATTTTAAAAAAACACCGTCCCTCGTGTGTGGGATAGAATTAGTGTACGGGTGATCGCTAGTTGGCACAGACTTGGTTGGACCGAAACCCCTGTTTCCACGCTATATCTCTAAACAAAACTAACTGCTGCTCCTGTTTTACATGTAATGCAATATTGGGAGTTTCCCCAAAATGTGTCACTGGATGGTGTAATTACTCACTTGCACAAGTGAATGACTGGTTGATATAGATTGCGATTTCAACTCCACAGATTGGCAAAGAAGAAGAGAACGCCTAAGAAGAAGAGATCCAAGTCTGAGGAGCAAATACTCGATGTTAAAATGACAGAAACACAGCCGCCAAGGGAGGAAGATGCAAAGATTGAGGATGACCGCACGTTGGAAACACAGGAGGAGCCAAGCACAAAGTTGGGTGTGGAGGGAGCGGTGGAGAGTCCTGGAGCTGAGGAAGACAGCAGCCCTGAAGACGTGGTGTTACGGGTGACTCGACGCGGGTCTGAGGCTGATGCTGCCCAGCCAGGTTTGCAGATCCCGCAGATGAAGGACACCTCCATGAGCTGCGTGGGGCTTCCATTGAGCAAGGTGATGGAGCAGCTTAACGAGACTACTGATGCCACCAGCACCTGGAGGTCAGAAGATGGTCACCCCGAGCGGCCCTTTCGGACTTGTGTCCCGGGCAAGACCCCGGATGAAGCTCCACATGGCGACTTTAGTGAACGGCTGCCACCTGCCATGGACTTCTACAGGTTTGCCCTCGAGAGTCCAGGCGCTGGTGCAGCAGGTAACTGCAACTATGACCTTGCAGGGGATGGCCAACCAGCAAATGTTCTTGGTGGCCATGAAACTGTTGGCGCAGAAACGTTCAAAGAAGTCGTTCCCGGCGCTGTAGCGACACAGGAGGCCACGGAGGAAGCTGATGTCCCAGCGAGTCAGACCACCGAGAATGCAGAGGCTATTCCACAGCCTGATAACCCATTTGATGATATAAATGCCGAGGAGGAGGAGGAGGAGACTGGGCTGGAACAGTTGGAAACACAAACCGAGGCCCCTGCAGATGCAGTAGACAATAAGGCAGTGGAGAGAAATAGTCCCTCAGAGCTAACCCATCCAGCTGACTTCAGGTAAAGCCCATCACATTATTTCAATACATCTGTGCTTAATTGAAAATACAGCTAATCTATAAAAGAGCAGAAGTAAATGATTATTATTTGCCTTTAGATGTTCATAAGTTCTAGGAGCAGAATTAGCCCATTCAGCTCAGCTCAACACTACTCCGCCATTCAATCATGGCTGATCTATCTCTCCCTCTCAGCCTGGCCGCTCGCTCTTGGCATCCCCCTCACACCATGAATACAGAATCATTCATTCACTCAAATATATCGACTTGGAACTGAACAGAGTGAGCAAGCAGGCTTGCATCCATTTCCATCAGTTGTATGCAGGATCTAGACAATAGACAATAGGTGCAGGAGTAGGACATTCGGCCCTTCGAGCCAGCACCACCATTCAATGTGATCATGGCTGACCATGCACAATCAGTGCCCCGTTCCTGCCTTCTCCCCATAGCCCCTGACTCCGTTATTATCTAGCTCTCTCTTGAAAGCATCTAAGGTGATATCTAAATGAACATCTATCATAAAACTCAAACATGATTTTCAGTTGAGACAAAATGCTGATAATTCAGTGTTTACTGTTGGGTTTACATTTCATTTCACTTTTTTCCAAGTATTAATGTGACATTATTATCCATTTATCACACCAGCCTCACATGCCCATTGTTGGACTCTGCAGTCATGATTGACTGCTGGAGTAGACTTGATGGGCTGAATGGCCTAATTCTGCTCCTAGAACTTATGAACTTAAGTCCTGAAATTCTTCAACATGAAACAAATAAACTGGCTTGCAATGATTTTGTCTTCCTGCTTTTACGGATCTTGGTGCATTTCACTTGAATAGAAGTGTGGTGCTACCTGCAAAACAGGAATCTGAAATCAAGCCCGCTCCATCATCTGGTTAACTTGTTTATCTTGTAATATTTATCTTAAATCTACTTCCTCTACTGCACTATATATTCACGAATGCCCTGATATTTCTGATTCCATGGCCGTATTTTCAAAGTTAAGGTTGGTTTATTGTCACATGCACCAGTTAAGGTGCAGAGAAATTTGATTTACCATGCAGCCTTACTAAGTGAAAAGTAACATAAACACATAAAAGTTAACATAAACATCCATCACAGTGGATTCCACGTTCATCACTGTGATGGAAGGCAATAAAGTTCTCTTCTTCCACCCTGGTCTCCTGCGGTCGGGGCAATCGAACCATCTGCAGTCGGGATGCAGATCCGTAAAGCTCCCGTAAAGATCCGTAAAGCTTCCGCAGCCGACAATCGTCGGGGTGATCGGAACTCCCGAGTTGGCCTCTTCTTACCAGAGACTGCGAGCTTCACGATGTTAAAGTCCACAGGCCCCGCAGTTGAAGCTTCGATCCCCGTCAAAGGGATTGCAAGCTCCGCAATGGTAAAGTCCCGCAGACTCCCCGGCTTGGAGCTCCCGACGGTCTCCCGGAAAGGCCGCCAACTCCACGATGCGAGGCCACAGTGGGGACGGAGATACGATACGGAAAAAAATCGCATCTCCGTCGAGGTAAGAGATTGAAGAAAAAGTTTCCCCCAACCCCCCCTCCATAGCTGGAGTACAGTTTTCCTGAATGTTATTAATCTATTGGAGTTGGTCCAGTTTTTCTTGCTGTCTTTATCAGGATTGGAGGCAGCCTTCTAAACAAGCGTTTTGTTTTTTTCCCCCAGGGTGGACAATAATCTGCTGCTTCTGCTGATGATCCATGTTTTCAGGGAGAATGAAGAACAGCTCTATAAGGTAATGGACTTGTGGCAGCTCCATATTTGCTTTGTGTTTTAAAAAGAGTTGATTCTCAAACTGGGGGCCCGTTACAAGCGGCGTGCCACAGGGATTGCTGCTGGGTCCACTGTTTTTCATTATTTATGTAAGCAATTTCAATGTAAATGTAGGGTTACACAAAAAGCTGGAGAAACTCAGCGGGTGCAGCAGCATCTAAGGAGCGAAGGAGATAGGCGACGTTTCGGGTCGAGACCCTTCTTCAGAGTCTGAATAAGGGTCTCGACCCGAAACGTCGCCTATCTCCTTCGCTCCTTAGATGCTGCTGCACCTGCTGAGTTTCTCCAGCTTTTTGTGTGACCCTCGATTCTCCAGCATCTGCAGTTCCTTCTTTAACAACACATCAATGTAAATGTAGTTGGCATGGATGAGTTTGCAGGTGACACAAAAAGTGATGGTATAGAGACATGCAGTATGGAGACAGGCCCTTCAGCCCAACTTGCCCACACCAACCAACATGTTCCATCTACACTAGTTCCACGTGCTTGTGTTTGGCCCATATTCCTCTTAACCTGTCCTATCCATGTATCTGTCCAAATGCTTCTTAAACGTGATAGTACTTGCCGCTCGGACAACCTTCAGTCAGAGTGTAGTTGATCTGTGGAACTCTTTGCCACAGACGGCTGTGGAGGCCAAGTCAGTGGATATTTTTAAGGCAGAGATAGACTCCATATATACAGTATTTAGAAAAGTAGCTATTCTTGGAATCACGGCTCGACGGACACCCTATGGATCCGATGCGAATAACTTACTTATAATTGATATTATTGTGCATTTATTAGAGATATTTCTGAATGAAATAGTATTTCGTATAATGACTTTAGTTTTTGTTTATTTATATGTAATATTTTTGTTTTTCAAATTTTCCCTTTTTATTTTCTTTTTATTTACGATTGAAGTATGTGGGAAGAATTTTTTATTTTTTTTATTTTTTATTTTTTTTTATTTACTCTTTTTTCTTTTCTCTTTTATATATCTTTTTCTTTATTTCCAAAAAATAGAAGATATTAAGTATTGATATGTTATTTGTAGTAATATTGAATTAAGGTGTTAGTTTATAAAGTAAGCTTTACATTGTAAACGGTTTACTTCAAATAAAAAAATATTACAAAAAAAAGAGATAGACAAATTCGTGATTAGAACGGGTGTCAAGGGTTATGGGGAGAAGGCAGGAGAATGGGATTAGGGGGCAGTGATCAGCCATGATTGAATGGCAGAGTGGACTCGATGTGCCGAATGGCCTGATACTACTCCTATAACTTGTATCTTGTGACAAGTTGGAGCAAAGGACCTTTACATGCTGTTTTGCTCTTCTAGTCAGAGCCGAGGATACAAGAGATTAACTAAAATAATGCTAATCTTATTAGTTCAGCATAAATGTTAAATTGGCTACTAAATTGAATTGCTGATCATTTTCTTTGGAACTGCATGGAGCCATTCCAATACAGAGGCTCCCCAGTTATGAATTACTTGATTTACGGAAATCGGAACTCTATTGGTTTAGTTATGAGTAGCGTTATGCCCCTGTCCCACTTGGGGAAACCTGAACAGAACCCTCTGGAGACTTTGCGCCCCACCCAAGGTTTCCGTGCGGTTCCCAGAGGTTTTTGTCAGAGTCCCTAATTGTGTCCTGGGGTCTTGCCCGGGACACAAGTCTGAAAGGGCCGCTCGGGGTGACCATCTTCTGACCTCCAAGCGCTGGTTGCGATGCTAGTTGAAGGAGGTTGCAGGTAGTGGAAGGTAAGACCTTTTTTTCACCCGGTTTTATTCCACCAGGGAGGTCTTACCTTCCACTACCTGCAACCTCCGGCAACCACCTTCAACTAGCATCGCAACCGGCTTTGACTAAAAAAAAAAAGATTTTTAAAACGGCAACCTATTTTTAGTCGCGGACGGTTTTTATTTTTTTGATATAATCGCCGGAACATAGAAGAAGCGGAAACCACTTTCGACCATTAGTGAGACTGACAAAAACCTCCGGGAACCGCACGGAAACCTTAGGTGAGGCACAAAGTCTTCAGAGGTTTCCGTTCAGGTTTCCTAATGCCCCTGTCCCATTTAGGAAACCTGAACGAAAACCTCTGGAGACTTTGCGCCCATCCAACGTTTCCGTTCGATGGCGGAGGTTTTTGTCAGTCTCCCTAATGGTTGAAACTGGTTTCCGTTTTAAAATTCGGTAATTTTTTCGTCGAAGCCAGTTGCGATGCTAGTTGAAGGTGGTTGCCGGAGGACAAAAACCTCCGGGAACCGCACAGAAACCTTGGGTGGGGCGCAAAGTCTCCAGAGGTTTCCGTTCAGGTTTCCTAAGTGGGACGGGGGCATTGGATGATTATTCGATGAAAGGAAAGAGATAGAACAAGTTTATGTATAGCAATAGATATGGGCTACTGTAAAAAAATGTGCGCTTCTGACTTCTAGAGAAATTTGCTTGGGGACTGCTCTCGGGAACGGATAAATTGTGTACCCTGGGACTATAGCTGTTTCCCTCTTATCTCCTTATTAATTTCCCTTCTCAGATGATGCAGATGTGGACAGGTCATATGGAAGGCAACCTCCAGTTGCTCTATGTCCTGCTGACCGATTGTTATATCTACCTGTTGCGAAAAGGTAAATATATTTGTTATATATGTGTGTAACTAATCTTTAGGCTTTAAAGATATAGCACAGAAACAGACCCTTCGGCCCTCTGAGCCAGCACTGGCCAGTTATCACCCCTTACCCTAACCTATACACAGTAGGGGCAATCTTACAACTTACCAAAACCAATCAGCCTACAAACCTGTACGTCTTTGGAGTGTGGGAGGGAACCGGAGCACCTGGAGTAAACCCATAGGATTACAGGGAGAACGTACAGACAGCACCCGCAGTCGGGATGGAACCTGGGTCTCTGGTGCCGTGAGGCAGCAACTCTACCGCTGCACCACCTTCAGTAGGGGAAAATGTAACAATGGTGAAATCCGCATCCTAATAGCTGAGATGTCTGATGAGGAAATTGGGAAACTAAATGAAGTTTAATCTCACACACAGTTGTTTGCCAGTTGACAGGGTGCAGGTAGAGACATTGGATGGAGTGCAGTGCCTATGTGTGACTCAAGCTTTTGTTGTGTACAGGAGCTGCAGACAAGCCCTATGCAGTGGAAGATGCCGTCTCCTACAATGAGCTTGATTACGTTTCGGTGAGTTGTGGTTTTAAAACGGAGCTCTTCATCTCGATATCCCAGCGGGTATCATCTATCCCCAAGTGGTTTAGCAAAATAAGGCGCAAAGTGCTGGGTGTCGGGGGTTATGGCAAGAAGGCAGCAGAATGGGGTTGAGCGAGTAAGACAAATCAGCCACGATTGAATGGCAGAGTAGACTTGATGGGCTGAATGGCCTAATTCTGCTCCTACCATTTATGAATATATGCGATGGGGGTAGCTCTGCGGGTCAGGCAGCATCTGGAGAACACGGATGGTATGTGTGTGTGGGGGAGGGGGGGGGGAGATAGAAAGCTGGAAGGGATGAGGGAAGGCCAAAGCCTGGCGAGTGATAGGTGGATATAGGTGAGGGGTTGAATATGAGAGGCAGTTGGTTGGACAAAACGCAGAGATGAAAAGACAAAAGGTGTGAGATAAGGATAGATGCGAATTGTGAAGCCAGAGGAAGGAATGTAAGTATATAAGAGGGAGAGGGAGAGGACAAATGGTGCATGGAAAGAGGGAGGAAGGTGAAGGGGGTTTGTGAGTTAGCTATGTCAAATTTGAGTAGTCAGTGAACATATCATTGGGTTGCATGTTACCCATGTGGAATATGAGGTGGTCCAATTTGCATGTGCCCTCAATATGGCAATGGAGGAGGCCCAGGACAAAGTCAGGCTGAGAATCGGAAGGGGAGTTAAAATCGTTGTAAACTGGGAGATCCAGTAGGTCTTTCATTCGGTCGATCTAGCGATCTTCGCCTGGCCTACTGAGTTACTCCAGCACTTTGTGTCTTTTCATTGTGTAAACCAGCATCTGCAGTTGCTTGTTTATCCATGCGGATTGTGCTGGGCCAATGTGTGCCAGGATGGTATGCCATCTGTTGTTATTCCTGTTGAGTGATACAGCGTGGAAACAGGCCCTTCAGACTACTGAGTCCATCCTTGCACTAGTTTCATGTTATCCCAGTTTTCTATCCTGCGCACCAGGGACAATTTACAGAAGCCAATTAGCCTTCAAACCTGCAGTCTTTGGAATGTGGGAGGAAAAGCAGAGCACCCGGAGAAAACCCACATGGTCACAGGGAGCACGTGCAAACTCTGTACAGACAGCTCCAGAGGTCAAGATCAAACCTGGCTCTCTGACGCTGTAAGGCAGCAGCTCAGCCGCTGTGTCACTGTGCCATTCTGAAACATAGTTTACAAACAGTATCTTCACTGCCTCTCCCATCACAAAATAAATGTTTGTGATCATTTAAGCAATTTTAAAAGTTGGGCGGTACAGTGGTTAGTCTGAAGATAGACACAAAAACTCAGTGGGACAGGCAGCATCTCTGGAGAGAAGGAATGGGTGGCGTTTCGGGTCGAGACCCTTCGTCAGACCCGGTCTCGACTTCAAACGTCACCCATTCCTTCTCTCCAGAGATGCTACCTGTCCCGCTGAGTTACTCCAGGGTTTTGTGTCTACCTTCGATTTAAAGCAACATCTGCAGTTCTTTACTCTGATCGTTGTCATAACGTGCATTTTTCATTGGTCTGCTCTTGTCTAAGGTGGGGCTGAGCCAACAGACCGTGCAACTTGTGTGTACCAATCGCCGGAGGCAGTTCCTGCTGGACACAGCGGATGAATCACTAACTGAGTAAGTTCAGATTGTTGATGATCTTGGGGGAGCACAGTCTGGCCTGATGGGCATGATCATCCCAAGGCACAAGTGCACCATCAAGACCTTTTGATAGTCTTGTATTCTTTCATTTGAGTCTGAAGAAGGGTCCGTTCACCTAACGTCACCTATATTCAATTCAATTCAATTCAATCTTTAATTGTCATTGTGCAGTGTACAGTACAGAGACAATGAAATGCAGTTAGCATCTCCCCAGAAGAGCGAACTTAGAATAATGAACGGTTAAAAAAAAAATATATATGTACAAACAGTATCCGTAGTGCAATTATACTGGGGGAAGGAGTGTCTGGGGGGGGGGGTGACTGGCAATCACCGAGGTGCAGAGTTAAGTATTGTAACAGCCGCAGGGAAGAAGCTGTTCCTGAACCTGCTGGTTTGGCAACGGAGGGACCTGTAGCGCCTCCCGAATGAGAGGAGGGTAAACAGTCTGTGGCTGGGGTGAGAGCAGTCCTTGACGATGCTGCACGCCCTTCGCAGACATCGCTTGCTATGGACAGACTCAATGGAGGGGAGTGAGGGACCGGTGATGCATTGGGCAGTTTTCACCACCCTCTGCAGTGCTTTCCGGTCGGAGACAGAGCAGTTGCCATACCATACTGTGAAACAGTTGGTAAGGATGCTCTCGATGGTGCAGCGGTAGAAGTTCACCAGAATCTGAGGAGACAGATGGACCTTCTTTAGTCTCCTCAGGAAGAAGAGACACTGGTGAGCCTTCTTGACCAGTGTAGAGGTATTGTGGGTCCAAGAGAGGTCATCAGAGATGTTGACCCCCAGAAACCTGAAGCTGGAAACACGTTCCACCTCCGTCCCATTAATATGGATGGGGGTGTGCGTGCAGCCCCTAGACCTTCTGTAGTCCACAATGAGCTCCTTGGTCTTCTTGGAGTTAAGGGCCAGGTTGTTGTCAGCGCACCATGCTGCTAGGAGCTGGACCTCCTCCCCGTAGGCTGACTCATCGTTGTCGCTGATGAGGCCAATCACCGTTGTATCATCTGCATACTTGATGATGGTGTTAGAACCATGTTCCGGTGTGCAGTCGTAGGTGAAGAGGGAGTAGAGGAGGGGGCTCCGTACACAGCCCTGTGGAACGCCGGTGTTCAGGGTGAGGGTTGAAGAGGTGCGGTTTTCCAACCTAACACACTGCAGTCTGTTAGTCAGGAAGTCCAGTATCCAGTTGCAGAGGGAGCGGTTGATGCCCATGTCGCCGAGTTTAGTGATCAATTTTGAGGGGATAATGGTGTTAAATGCTGAGCTAAAGTCAATGAACAGCATTCTCACGTAGGTGTCTCTGTTGTCGAGATGGGAGAGGGCGGAGTGGAGTGTCGTTGAGCTGGCATCCTCCGTAGTCCTGTTATTGCGGTAGGCAATCTGATAAGGGTCCAGTGTGGGAGGTAGGCAGCCTTTGAGGTGTGCCAGGACCAGCCTCTCGAAGCACTTGGTGATGATGGGTGTAAGTGCAACTGGGCGGAAGTCGTTGAGGCTCGCCGCAGTGGAGTGTTTTGGCACCGGCACGATGGAGGTGGTTTTAAGGCACGTGGGGACAACTGCTTGGGCAAGTGACAGGTTGAAGATGTCAGTCCAGACGTCTGTCAGCTGTGCAGCAGAGGTCCTGAGGACGCGCCCGGGGATGCCGTCAGGGCCAGCAGCCTTATGTGCATTAATCCTGCTCAGTGCTGGATACACATCGTAGGATATGCATGTCCACTGGAGATGTTGTCTGTCCCACCGAGTTACTCCAGCACTTGTGTCTTTCCGTGGATAAACCAGCATCTGCAGTTCCTTGTTTCTGGAGAGTCATACAGCGTGGAAGCAGCCCTTTCGACCCAACTTGCCGACTCCAACCAACATGCCCCATCTACAGTAGTCCCAACTGCCTGCGTTTGACCCAGATCCCTCTAAACATGTCCTATCCATGTTTACCTGTCTAAATGTTTCTTAAACATTGCGATAGGTCCTGCCTCAACTACCTCCTCCGGGGGTCAAGGAAAGAGCGTTCACATCGTGGCCCTGTTTCCACCAAACCTTCCTCCACCACCACACACAAGAAACATAAGAAGGACAAGACAGACACCATTGTATGCAGATGCGGAGAAGTGTGTTCAGCTCTGGCTGAGCAACTTCTAATCTTGTGTGTGAACTCGATAATCGTAACCTCGATAAGGTAATCGTATCAGTAGCGGGGTTAAACTGCACGTGTCATGTTGACGTGTCATAGCTTGTATGTGCAACTGTAGTGCTCTTGGTCTGCTTCAGTCAGAAGGTTTATTTCCTCACTGTTTATCCAGTGCCTTGTTTCTTGTGTGCAGGTTTTTCCTCACTGCCTTGAGATCGGCCATGATCAAGGGCTGCAGGGAGCCGCCCTATCCCAGCATCCTCATGGATGCCACCATGCAGAAGCTGGCACTGACGAAATTTGTGGCCCAGGAGTCGAGATGCGAGGTGATGTGGTAATCACGCTGGGTGTTCCTGTGTAGATGGTCTCAGGTTGTCTTTCTGCTTGCTAACTGATAATGTATGTGTTCTGTTAAATCACTTCATGCAGAAATGAGCTGCACTGGGCTCCAGCTCCAATGATCTGCAAGGAAGTGGGAGAATACAGCATGGAAGCAGGCCCACCGGGCCAACACACTGACCAACATGTCCCATCTATACTAGTCCCACCCGCCTGCATTTGCCCCATATCCTTCTAAACCTGTCCTATCCATGTACCAGTCTAAACGTTGCCATAGTACCTGTCTCAACTACCTCCTTCGACGAGCCTGAGGAAAGGTCTCGACCCGAAACGTCGCCTATCTCCTTCGCTCCTTAGATGCTCCTGCACCCGCTGAGTTTCTCCAGCTTTTTGTGCACCCTCGATTCTCCAGCATTTGCAGTTCCTTCTTTAATAGCTCCTTCGACGGCTCATTTCACATGCCCACCACCCTCTGTGTGAAAAAGTTACCCCTCAGGTTCCTATTAAAACTTTCCCCCCTCCCCTTAAACCTATACCCTCTGGTTCTCTATTCCCCTACTCTGGGCAAGAGACTCTGTGCGTTTACCCAATCACGATTTTGTACACATGTACAATCACCCCTCATCAGGCACTTGCCGTGAGTAATTACTCAGGGTAGGCACTCAGTCGGATAAAAATAAAAACCGCGCATGCGCAGATTGTTCTCTCCATAAAAATAAAAACAGTAACAAGTCAATTTGCCCAAGGCTTCCTAGTCTCCTTTATTCTGAATTACTGAAGGGGGAGGGGGGTGAAGGGTGATGGCAGGTGGAGAGATGGTGGGAAAAACAGGAGCACACAGGGAAAAGTTGAATCAGTTGTCATCTTATTGAATGACAACACTTGTTCAAGGGACCAATTGGGGGGACAGTTCCTTTCACAGTGTATGGGGAGTCTGTGCCAGGGGTAAAGTTTCGGGGAGAGCAGGACTGTTGAGAATGAGGGGGTCGGGGATAATGCCAGTAACTCACTTAACGCTGCCGCGGCGCTCCAGGCGTGGAGCCACCACATTGTAGCCGGGGATAGAAGCAGCTCGGGTAGCTGCGAGCGGTCGCCGGGACCCGACAGTCAAACTGTCCACCACTTCAGCGCCTTCTGCCGGCCCTCTCACCTTTGGCAGTGCTCTACGTCTGAACATCTCTCACCTGCTGCTCGCTCATGTCAGCAGCTTCCTGCAAATCCTTAAATTCCCACAGCCCAGTAACCTCAATCGCTCTGTTGGAATTTAAGGATTTGCGGGACATGAGTGAGGCCAGCGAGCGACAGGAGAGATGTTTTGCACGCCTCCGTGCAAGGAGCGTTGCAAGTGGCATTATCCCGATCCCCCTCCTTAACAACATTCGTGCCCTCCGCACAACTTTACCCCGGGCCAGTCTCCCCAAATGCTATGAAAGGAGCTCTCCCCCCACCCCCACACCCCGGGAAATACGGTATTTAAAAACATAAACACAAAATGTACTTACCACATTATCGGTACACGAGCTCCATTCTTCTCTCCCTGTTTCCTAAGACACACTTAGAATAATGCTAATCCATATTTGAAAACCCCGCCAAGAAACTAGCACTGCACAGGCGCAGCAGCCTACTGCTGCAAAGGCAGAATTTCTGCTGCCTTCAGCCCCACTTGAAACTGAAGGCTTCAGGCAGCGCTGACGGCACGTGGGCTGCACAGACCTTCAAGGGTTACAAGCGCTGCGGATGAAAGGCACGGAGAATTATGCCTACCTAAGAGATCGGTCTCTTACATAGGCATAATTCTCCCATGCCTTTATTATTTATATTTAGTAATTACTATGTTATAATTTTAGTCGGGGTAGGCAGTGCCTACCTTGCCTACCCTGACGGCACGTGCCTGTTCATCCTCCTGCTCTCCAAGGAATAGAGTCCTTGCCTGCTCAACCACTCCCTGTATAACTCAAGCCTTTGAGACGTGGCAACATCCTCATAAATATTCTCTGCACCCTTCAAAGTTTGACAACATGGGACAATGAACGAGAATTCAGAGAAGAATGTAGGCTCGTGTTTGCAACTCGGGAGCCGAGCAAGTTGGAAATTGTGGAATTCATTGCCACAGAAGGCTGAGGAGGCCAAGTCAGTGGATATTTTTGAAGCAGGGATGGGTAGATTCTTGACTAGTACAGGTGTCATGGGTTTTGGGGAGAAGGTAGGAGAATGGGGTAGAGGGGAAAAGTTAGATCAGCCATAAATGAATGGCTGTAGACTTGATGGGCCAAATGGCCTAATTCTGCCCCTAACACTTATGAACATAAATAGCTGGAACTGTGGGGTGATGTAAAATAAAATGTCATTCATTGCATGTGCCTGTTTTGTAACAGTGTTCTAGCTGCTGCTGAACCTAATTCTGGTGGGTGTGTTTGCAGGTACCTGATGTCACCATCCACCTCTACAGTTTGATTCACTGGGAGGATCCCATGGATGTCACAGCCGGCCCTCAGAAGAACCTGTACTTGACGATTGCCAACGCTGTTACTAAAGAAGGAATCCTACATTACAAGGCTGGTACCAGCTACCTGGGCTCCCCGATCTGGAAGCCTTCTTATGTAGTGCTCAGGTACTGTGGGACTGTCGTAATTTAGTTTAGTTTGGAGATACAGCGCGGAAACAGGCCCATCGGGTCCGCACCAACCAGTGATCCCCGCACTGTCCTCTTGACTCTGCATTTAACTTCGAAGTCCATGTACAGTTTTTCTTAGAGTTGAGGGCCTTCAAACTATACATACGCAGCAAGGCGTTTTTGAGGCATTCAGTGTAGGTAGGAACTGCAGATGCTGGTTTACACCAAAGTTAGACACAAAATGCTGGAGTAACTCAGCAGTACAGGCAGCATCTCTGGAGAGAAGGAATAGGTGAAGTTTTGGGTTGAGCCCCTCCTTCAGACTCGGGGCAGGGTTTGAAAAGGGTCAGAAAACGTCACCTGTTCCTTTTCTCTAGAGATGCCGCCTGAAGCGCTGAGTTACTCCAGCACTTTGTGTCCATCATTGTTACCGGGTCAGCCTGCACATTACTTCCCAGCAGTGCTTTTGTTATGGACTCTACATGTAGAAAACGTTTTAAATTTACATGAATTGCATACATGTTGTTCCTTGAGAAAGCATAGTGTACATTGTTCTTGCATCTTAATAATGTTCTTTACCAAGGCTGCATCTCAATGCCGTCAATGTCATGGCCACATATAAGTTGCAGCTGAGGTGATCAATTACAACGCTCCAGCAAACCATCACTTTATGTCTTTTACTGACATAAGAAGAAAAATGTGAATACTCAATACACAAGTAATGTTATTTGTACTAATTCCAATTCTTAATGTGGAATGAAATATTAATTTCGTGTTTGTTGAAATTTTCAATGTGAAGAGATTGCCATGGGAAAGATTTTGTTTAGAGATATGACGTGGAAACAGGCCCTTCGACCCATCGAGTCCGTGCCGGCCAGCAGCTCCCATTGCACCATCCCACACAACACACTAAAGACAATTTACATTTTTTTCCAAAACCAATTAACCTACAAACCTGTACAGGTTTCTACAGCACAGAAACAGGCCCTTCGGCCCACTGAGTCCATGCCGACCATGATTCCTGCTCCTAAACACTACCCCACACACACCAGTGACAATTTACATTTATACCAAGCCAATTAACCTACAAACCTGTACAGGTTTCTACAGCGCAGAAACAAGCCCTTCGGCCCACCTAGTCTGTGCCAACCACGATCCCTGCTCATTAACACTACCCTACACACACCAGAGACAATTTACATTTATACCAAGCCAATTAACCTACAGACCTGCACGTCTTTGGAGTGTGGGAGGAAAACGGAACCCACGCAGGTCACGGGGCGAACGTACAAACTCCGTACAGACAGCACCCGTAGTCAGGATCGAACCAGGGTCTCTGGTGCTGTGAGGCAGCAACTTTACCGCTGTAAAGACCATTTAGATGTTTTAAGTGGCTCGCCCCTCAGTCAGCACTAGTGTATTGTAGTGTCGAAGCTGGTTCCCAGTCAGTGGGGTTATATTTATGAGGTGTTTTGTTTGTTGCAGCAATGGTGTCCTCTATCAGTATCCCGACAGGATCGATGTAATGCCACTCCTGTCTGTGAACCTGGCGTAAGTAAACCCGTGGAAACTAATGTGTGTGTTCCTGTCGTTCATCCTCCGCTGTCTGGACTATTAAAGACATTCGTGCATCTGAAAGAGCAGTCCCACAGAATGGGAAATCCTTGCCCACATTCCCAATCAGCACCAACGGGCCTCCACATGGATTGTGTAGGAGGGAACTGCGGGTGCTGGTTTACACCAAATGCTGGAGTAACTCCAGCGGGACAGGCAGCGTCTCTGGAGAGAAGGAATAAGTGACGTTTCGGGTCCAGACCCTTCTTCAGACTGGGTGTCGGGAGAGTGAGACGAGAGAGAAAACGATCCATAGAACAAATGAATGAAAGATATGTAAACTGACAAATCAAAGCCAGCAACGATGATCAAGGATTGGTGGAGTCAGAATCATATAGTGTGAAAACAGGCCCTTCGGCCCAACTTGCCCACAATGTTCCATCTAGCTAGTCCCACCTGCCTGCACATATGCCTTTACACGTGTCTTATCAATGTACCTGTCTACATTTTTCTTAAATGTTGCAATAGGACCTGCATTAACTACCTCCTCCGTTCCATACACTCACCATCCTTTGTGTGGAAAGTTAACCCTCAGATTCCTATTAAATCTTTCCCCCCATTATCTTAAAACTGATGTCCTCTGTTTCTTGATTCCCCTACTCTGGGCAAGAGACTGTGTGTGTCTATTTGATCTCTTCCTATTTGATTTATTGACCTCTATAAGGTCACCCTTCATCCTCCTGCGCTCCCAAGGAATAGAGACCCAGCCTGCAAAACCTCTCCCTGTAGCTCAGGCCCTCGAGCGCTGGCAACATCCTCATGAATCTTCTCTGCACCCTTTCCAGCTTGATTGAGCTGAGATTGCCAGAGTTTTATAAGAGTTGTGGCGTTAAGATACATGGTTGAAGCAGGGTCTGAAGAAGGGTTTTGACCCGAAATGTCCAGAAATGCGGCCTGTCCCGATTTACTCCAGCATTTTGTATCCATCTTAGATGAAGCCAAGATGTATATCAATCAGTAGAATGGTGGATATAACTGTATATCCTCGAGGGCTGACTGGTACCTGATAGATCTGTTGTGCTTTATACTGTAGAGGCGAACAGTGCGGAGGTTGCAGAAGGTCCAGCACAACGGAACGGCCCCACACCTTCCAGGTGATCCTGACGGAGAAGCTGGCCTTGGAGTTGAGCGCTGACAATGAGGAGGAGATGGCCGACTGGATGCAGCACCTCTGCCAGGCCGTGTCCAAAGGGGTACGTCAGCATAAATGTCATAAGGGATAGAAGTAGAATCCGGCCATTCGGCCCATCAAGTCTACTCCGCCATTCAATCATGGCTGATCTATCTCTCCCTCCTAACCCCATTCTCCTGCCTTCTCCCCATAACCTCTGACACCTGTACTTACCTATCTCTGCCTTGGAGGAATGCACCCACGTAGGAGCGAGCTGTGGGGGGGGGGGGGGGGGGGGGGGGGCAGGAGGAACGTCACCCTGGCGGGGGCTGGGGGCTGGGGGCTGATGGCTGGAGCCGGACTCATTCTGTTCCGCTGTGTGGTTTCAGTGTGTTTATTGTTGTGCCGACAGATGGTGCCCCAAGGTGTTGCGCACTCTCCCTGCATCCCCTGCTGCCTGGTTGTGAGCGACAGCATGATCCTCACCTGCCACGAGGACTCGCAGACAAACTTCTTCCGGTTACTGGGCAGCGCTGAGCTAACGAGTGTCAGCAGCGTCTCTGTTGCCCCCAGCAGGGAGTACTGTCTGCTGGTAAGTAAGACTCTTGCACTCTATGCCTAGTCTTTATTCAAGCTGTCTCCCAGCACTTGATATTTTGCTGCTGAGCTGCTGAAGATGGTAAATGTTTTTGGCATATGGTTCCTTTAGTATCCTCGATCCACTGTGTGGAGAATCGTCTTATTGAGTCCACATCACAAGATTAGAAATTGTTCAGCAATAGCTGAATACACTTCTCGGCATCTGCATACAATGGCCTCTTGTGCGTATTACCAAAGTTCACCAAACATTTACCTACTGCTTGCTGCCGCACATGGCAGCAACCTCCACCACACCCTGGATCACAGAGTCATACGGAGTGGACACTAGCCTTTCAGCCCCACCTGTCCTTGCCGACCAAGGTGCCAAATCTACTGGTGTTTGGCTAATAGCCTCCGAAACATTTCCTATCCTTGGACAATGGACATTGCGTTTGTTATCTGTAACAGTCTGTGTTATTCTCATTCTAACATTGCCTGCATTTGAAAGGGTTTGTTGATGGCTGTTTTGGGGCCTTGCCTTCTGATGCATCAACCTCACTCATTGTGTTGTGTTGTAGGAGCTGTCTGATGACCAGAAGACACTGCCCTGGTTCCTGTACTTTAGCTGTGCCGAGGAGTTGCAACGTTTTCTCGCAGCGCTAAAGGGTGCGTGGAGGAAGATCTACAAGGTGGGCTAGAGATACATAAGGTACCCATTTGCACCTTATGTCTGTGTAACTGCGAGTATCCTCGAACACGGAACAGGCCCTTCAGCCCACAATGTCCGTGCCAAACATGATGCCAAGTTAAACTAACCTCCTCTGCCTGCACGTGACCCATATCCCTCCAATACCTGCCTGGGTATAACTATCATCCAACTTCACAAGTCACTTCTCTTTCTGTAGTGATGAACATTAAAACATCTTCCTGAATTTCGTCTGATGACAGCATGTTAATTCATCACGTGCTGAACTATTTATAACAGTTTAGTGTAGAGACACAGTGCGGAAACAGGCCCTTGGGTCCACTGTAGATAGACACAAAAGCTGGAGTAACTCAGCGGGACAGGCAGCATCTCTGGAGAGAAGGAATGAGTGACGTTTCGGGTCGAGGCCTTTGGTCCACTGAGTCCACGCTGACCACCCCATAAACTAGTGACCTGTGCAAGATTTAACATTGTGTTTGTCAGTGATCACCCCATAAACTAGCGCCATCCTACACGCCAGGGAGAATTGACAATGTTCACTGAAGCTAATTAAACTACAAACCTTTGGGTTTGGACGGTGTGAGGAAACTAGAACATCCAGAGAAATTTCACGTGCTCACAGGGAGAATGTACAGACAGCACCCGTAGTCAGCATCAACGTGGGTCTCTGGCATTGAGAGGCAGCAACTCCACCTCTGCATCACCGTGCCGCCCCAATTCATTGTTGCGATGAATTAGCAGCTGATCTCTGCCAGGGTCATTGTTGGCTTGGAGTTCTTGCTGTGATTGCTTTTCCAGTAGCTACAGCATGCACATATGAGTGTAGAAGTGGACAGAGGCAGCAAGGAGAGGGTAGACCATATACCATATTTATATATGGTATATGGACACACTGATCTGTTTTGTAGTCAATGCCTACTATGTTCTGTGTGCTCATGCAAGAATTCCATTGTCCTATCAGGGACACATGACAATAAACTCACTTGAACTTGGACAGTCAGAACCTTTATCCCTGGGTGGAGATGTCCAACACTAGAGGGCGTAGCTAAAAGGTGATCGGGGGGACGTTTAATTGGAGATATGCGGGGCAAATGTTATTTTTACACAGAGTGGTGGGGGCCTGGAACGCATTGCCAGAGTGGTGGTGGTGGGGGAGGCAGATACGATAGTTTTAAGAGGCTTGTAGATAGGCACATGGAAGTGCAGGGAATTCTGCTCCTAGAACTTATGAACTTGTAAATGCCGGAGAAACTTAACGTGTCAGGCAGCATCTGTGGGGGGGGGGATGCGCAGGCGACGTTCTGGGTTGAGACCATTCTTCAGACTCTCCCTGAACAGTGAACGGTGTTGGTGAGCCTCCGATTCATGCAGAATCTTTTCTTTAGGTTGACCTGCCGCAGAAGCCGCTGCAGGACCCCTGCATTCGGAACAAATGCGACGATGCGGTCACGCTAATCCGCAGCACGTGGCAGCGGAGCGACAGTCTGTCCCGAGGGCGGGGCGAGCGAGACCCGTGGTGTTGAGGGCGCTGGACGCCTGCGGCACGTTCTGGCGACGCTGCATGCAACAACGCACACCGCTGCAGGAGTGAAGACCACACCCGAGAGAGTGTCGGGAATGCAACCCGTCCCAACTCCACAGGAAACCAACCTCTGAACAAACCCCACCGTGGGCTTGTAGGGAACGCCTCGACCATGGCGATAATTGGAAAAGATTGAGGAAATTCTAACTTGCCCACTGAGCTGGCCGACAGGTGTGACACAGCAGATCTCGATCATTTTGGTTCCACCCTTGCACCATATTCAATGAATATCCTTCCCCTTCAACCTGTATTCTTACTGCATCGAGTGTCTGCTGTGTCAGAATATCCATGAAGAGGCGTTTGAACAAAACTGATGGAAAAAGTGAAGGGACCAAGACTGAGGAAGCACAGGGAAAACAGAGTATAAATTGCTCCTTTTGTTTGATGAAAGACACATCCGCATTTGTGGTGTGGTGCCACATGACTCTGCCAGTGTCCTTGCATCAGCAGGGTCAGTGCACCACCTTTGACCCTAGTTTGTCAACTGTCACGGATGCAACGTTTGGTTTCTTGGGAGCCAGGAGCAGTCTGGAAGAACTGGATATCGTCATCTGAAGCATGAACCCCCGCATGGAGAACTTTAGGAGCTAACTTTTATAGGCAAACTTTTATTCGTATAGTTATTGTTTAAATTCGACTGCACATCAGCCACTTTTCTATGGCACTTGTTCATGTTTAATCTCAAAGTAGGTTGGGGTTATAAATAACCCCAATGTCAGCGTCTATGGTAGCCCCATTATGGTGTCTGTCCTTCAGACTCACCTGGAGAATCATGCACAAGAGATTTTGAGATAATGGGAATCATGTGGACAACAAGAGCTGCCTTTGTATCTTGGTGATGTAACCACAGTGCATCCCTTCCCTTCAAACTGCAGGGTGTTACACCTAATCATGCCAATTAAATGCAAGTCTACGATCAGACATTGACATACTGGGCATACCATCACAGATTTGTCAATGTGCATCATCAGCCTCAGACTGAAAGACATTTTACTGCGCAGTCACTCGAAAAAAGAAAAGCTGAATTTTCCCTTTATATGAAATATGGTACGTAAGAAAAGACAAGCTGTCTAAGTCTGCGAATGGAAAAAATATAAACATGCACATGCTGGAAAACTGAAGTAAACGAACAAGATGCTGGAAATACTCAGCAGGTCAGAGAACGTCTCGGGAGGAAGAGTAACGATCATTTTTCCGGTCAATGACTTTTCATCAAATTGAGACGTCAATTGTCGGAGCCGCTGAGCATTGCCGGCATCTTTGCTTTGTTGAAGAGTTGATGATGTGTAACTTGAGGGCGAGTTCTGCAGTTGATTCCACACTTCCCTCCAGCAGCATCTTGAATACATTTTTTGTAAATAATTCAGTTGTGTTTCTGATCTGGAAGCTATCATCATGCCTGCCCACACGATTCACAGGGTGGCATAGTGCGTAACGGTAGAGATGCTGCCTCACAGCGCCAGGGACCAAGGTTGTCGATGTCCCCACGGACAGAACCCAGCCTTCCGGTCAACCAGTATCCTGGCAGAGACTTCATTTATATTGCTAATCTCTCGTTTCTGATCTCCCCACTGCCCCTCATCAGATACGTTAGTAAAGGATGAGCAAAATCTCTGCCCTTTGAAAAGTCTGATAATATTTAGCACAATATTTATAAAGGGCCTTGTCCCACTTACGCAATTTTTTTCGGCGACTTGTCGCCGCCCGTCATAGTCGCAACAGGTGGCCGAAAATTTTCAACATGTTGAAAATCCAGCGGCGACCAGAAAATTTTCAACATGTTGAAAATCCAGCGGCAACCAGAAAAAGGTGCAACTCTTTGGGCGACTACTCACGTAGTCGCCCAAAGAGTCGTACCTTTTTCCGGTCGCCGCTGGACTTTCAACACGTTGAAGATCTTCGTGAGTAGTCGCCCCAAAGAGTCGTACCTTTTTCTGGTCACCGCTGGATTTTCAACATGTTGAATATTTTCGGCCACCTACTGCCACTGTCACGGGTGCCGGCAAGCTGCTGGAAAAAAACCCACGTAAGTGGGACAAGGCCCTTAACAGAACCACTTAGACCCCGGCAAGTGATTATGGAAAGGTCGTCTGATTAGCTGTGGCCAAAATGGCAAAGACTGATCAGCCCATAATGTGTGTGGCGGTGATCATGTTGGACGCGGGTCTTTGTGTGAAAGAGCTCGTTACACCGTGCCTCAGAGTTGGGGACAGTGAACTCATGATTGCAGCCAGTTTTACATGAAGGCAGCGGTTTCAGTCTTTGTGCGAACATGTGGAATTACGGAGAAAACGATTGTGTGATGGCAGAATCAGCCGCTATTTCTGAATAGACCTATAAAACAGGTTGTGTAGGAAGGAACCTAGGGTGCAGGCTTAAACCAAAGGTAGACACAAAAAGCTGGAGTATCTCAACGGGTCAGGCAGCATCTCTGGAGAAAAGGAATAGGCGATGTTTCGGGTCAAGACCCTTCTTCGGACAGAGTCTGGAGAAGGGTCTCGACCTGAAATGTCACCTATTCCTTTTATCCAAATGCTGTTTCACCACTGGGATACTGCAGCTTTTTGTGTCCATCTATGGAACAGGTTGAATGACTACCGGTTGTGTCTGTGCTTGCGTTACGCCATAACCCAGTGTCTCGTGTTATTCCCCTTAATGTCCACCTGTGTTTTTGCCTTGCTCTTCCACTCCTGTTCAAAATGCTGGTGTGAACAATTGTAGTTCAGGCAATGTCTACATCATCCTTCCTCTTTACTAAACTGAATCACAATACATGCATTCAACCACCTCTAGACATGATGAGTTAAACCTCGATCAGGGCAGCTGGAGTTTGACTGTTAATAACCATGACTAAATGACAATGTTGTGACAATGTACAAACCAGCCAATTACTAAATGTCACCAAGAGCAACAAATGTGTGCAACAAAATCTCCAAAAATAACTGCAAAAAATGACATTTTAGCAAATTCCTCAATAATGAGAGCGAGTTTTGATGGAGTTTTGCGTGCTTTGCCATTGGACTAATGGAGGGGTTACAGATACTAGAGGTGCGAGTCTCGGAGGTTGCAAGGACAGAGGGAATCCAGTTTTTCCTGGATTCATGACTGTGCTGCTTGGTGTGTGTATTTATTTATTAAAATCACTTTTGCCTTGTTTGGGGAGGGGGGGAACTACGTGTCTCTCTGCTACCCCCTGATGGTACATTGTAGAAACTGCAGCACTGGGGGCGAGTCTAAAGACGTGGCCCATCCCAATAAAATGATGTCTTCCCAGCAGTGTTGTACCTGTCGCCGGGGGAGTTAAAATGCTGACTCTGCAAAATCCTCCAGCTGTTAGTTTATTTCCACAAACAATGGGAGTTTGAGTGCATTGCCAGAGTTTACTTTCAGCGATGTGGCTTCATTGTTGAATGTGATGATTGGAGGAAGGACGGCCAGTGGTCTGGGATGGGACGCAGTACTAAAGCAGGGTATGAGCTTTCATTGCATGCGTGTGCAGTGATGTGGATGTTCTTCAGATACAGCGTTCACTACATTTTTTGGCCAAACCCCAGAATCTCTCAGGAATTTTATCGGCCGCTAAGTTGCATGGATGTAAATTGGCGGATGTGTTGACCCCTGACCCCAAACATCTTCTCAGGTGCATGACACTAGTCAAGCGGAAGGGCGTTCTCGTGAACTGAATACTTTATTCAACACCAGCAGACGAGTCTTGCTGCTCACTTTTCTCATTGCATTTTGTGGGACTCGGTGCACTTATTTTTCCAGAACCTTTCTTGAGCTGTCCTGAGGATAAGAGTATAAATGCAATTTATTTATTCATGCTTTAAGGAGAGGAAGGGAAAGATTGGCAGACGCATGGATGGTGTGATTAAAGATGTGAAGAGTTTACGTTAAATGGAAGTACTTGTGGCATAGTGAGGATGCGAGTATTCTATTAGGCACGCCTACTTGCCTTGTCTGCAATTATCTTCTAGAAATATAAGCTCATTGGAAAAGTAATTGAGTCCCAAAATGTGTAGGAAGGAACTGCAGATGCTGGTTTACACCTAAGATAGACACAAGAAGATGGAGTAACTCAGCGGGACACACAGCACCACTGGAGAGAAGGGATAGGTGGCGTTTCTGAAAAGGAAGGGTCTTGGCCTGAAACATCGCCTATCCCTTTTCTCCAGAGATGTTGTCTGACCCACTGAGTTACTCCAGCTTTTCGTGTCCTCCTTGGGTCCAAAATGTGTTGGGTTTACCAAGTTGGACTGGTTGTTCATCTGGTGTTAGATATTAGTTGTTCTGGTTTCATCTGGTGTTCCCATAGCAGTGAGGTTGAGTTTAGATCCAATGAACAAAGCTGAGGTCTGTGGTGGAGCATGAGAGACCAGTTAGTACGCCACACGCTCGATGAAATGTGTGCAGTGTGGTGTATGAGAAATTGTATCGCCCTTCACAAGATTCCTCGTCATGGAAGAATTTGTAACATTGGCTGCATTCCTTTGTAACCTTCGGCCCATCCCCTCGTGTACTGATGGTTCTCCTTTTCAGTGAATGTGAGAAGGAACTGCACATGCTGGTTTACACCGAAGACGGTCACAAAATGCTGGAGTAACTCAGCGGGTCAGGCAGCATCTCAAGAGTCTGAAGGGTCTCGACCCGAAATGTTGCCTAATCCTTTTCTCCAGAGATGCAGCTTGACCTGCTGAGTTACTCCGGCATTTTTGTGTCTTTCTCCTTTTCAATGAAGTGTTAAGGGCGTTTTTTGTTTTTTGGCGACTTGCCGGCACCCGTCATAGTCCCATCAGGTGGCTGAAAATATTCAACATGTTGAAAATCCAGCGGCGACCAGAAAAAGGTGCGACTCTTTGGGCGACTACGTGAGTGCCGGCAAGTCGCCGAAGAAAAATCGCGTAAGTGGGACAAGGTCCTTTAGCATCTCAATGGGGTTTTGCAGGTGTTGTTAGAATGTAAATAACAGATTGTAGGATCGAAAATAGCGCCATGGTTTATGGTCCATGGAGGCCTTTGTAGTAGGTGTTAAACAAATAGAATTATCACTGCAGCCCGCAGAGTTGTTTTCTGAAACCATGGGAAGGGGAAGATGAAATGGTAATCTTGAAATATTTCCAAGTGCTTTTAAAAAGGGAGTTGTTGGTTCCAGTGGTACAAAGTGGTGGTGTTGCCATGTATCTACCTGGTTCTGTCTTGATGCCAGTGGATAGTTCATTAGTGTTCTATTAGAGGGATATATTCTCGGTAACCCTTGTTCTTCATCAAGGTGCACAGCTAATTGGTTGAGTCGTGTGAATTTTTTTTCTACGCTGAACTTGGTATAAGGCAATGTGTGTAGGAAGGAACTGCAGATGCTGGTTTAAACCGAAGACAGACGCAAAGTGCTGGAGTTACTCAGCAGGACAGGCGGCGTCTCTGGAGAGAAGGAATGGGTGATGTTTTCGGGTCGAGACCCTTCTTCAGACTCTGAGAAGGGTCTCATCCCGAAACGTCACCCGTTCCTTCTCCCCAGAGATGCTGCCTGTCCCGCTGAGTTACTCCAGCACTTTGTGTCTATCTTTGGGATAAGGCACTTTTCGGAATCTTCCCGAGTTGATCTCAGTCGGTTTTCCTTACTGTTTTATATCGAGCATGTTGGGCTGTATGGCGTGAGGTGAACTGAGGTTCAAAGCTTCCCATAGATCGGATAACGGGCTCGTTCTGCATTGTATAGAAGTGAGACACTTTCTACTGAGCGCTGTATAGTGTTTACAGCAAAATAAAGCACTAGTTACCTTGCAGATAAGCTACTCTATATTTAATCAAACAAGCTATGTAACATTATTTACATTAGAATCTTTTTTTTTTGCATACACCTTTAAAACCAGGGACGACTGATAATTGTGCATTTGCTGTGACTTTCAATATGGAGAGATATTGCCGATCAAACCACAATTACTAGCAGTTGGCTTTTCTCCGGATCTGTGCAATACAATCGTGGTGAAGTGTGACACAGTTGTCGTATGGAGATGGCCGGTTTGTGAATAGTAGGGAAATGTTTAATAAAATCATGTTGGAGAATATTGGTTTGTCTTTCCAAAGAACATTGGACATAGCAAATTATCTTTTGCTATTTAATCCAGAAAGCACTTAAAAATGGAAATGCCAATTGAAATCTAGAATAAATTCGTCAAAGTCAAATTAAATTTGTGAAGCATAACGTGCATACTGCCAAGCTTAAGTTTGTGATTTTCACATTTGAATTTTATTTTTATGCCTGCCTGTGAGACTGCAAAATCAAATGATTTAAAGACTAAATATTTAAGGTCCATTACCAAGCTGACACAAGTTTGCAGAGACAGGTAAATGAGACGGGCTCGGTTTAATATTCTTTTGCCGCATCACTGGGTTGTATCATGATTGGTGCAGAGTGACGTGGGCAGATTTTCTATTGTTCTCTAATATTGAATGTTACAATGCTTGCTTAATTACGGCATCAATAAACTACAGGTTTTTTTATAAAGGAGAAATATCACTACTTACAAAATATCCTCAAAGCTAATGTGTACATTTAATGGTGTTGATAAACCCACTTAACGCTGCATGTTTTGTGTTTAAACTATGTAAATCCAGTGTTATTGTATATAATAACTTGATGTAAATAGAATGGAGTTAATAAACTGGTGTTCATCTCATTTCTATTGCCTTGTGTACATGAATGATTCTGTTCTCTTGAGAGGTGTACGGTCTTAATGCATTGGGCAGCACAGTGGCGCAGCGGTAGAGTTGCTGCCTCACAGCGCCAGAGAACCGGGTCCTGGGTTCGATCCTGACTACGGATGCTGTCTGTACTGAGTTTGCACATTCCCCCCATGACCTGCGTGGGTTCTTTCCGGGTGCTCCGGTTTCCTCCCACACTCCAAAGACGTGCAGGTTTGTAGGTTAATTGGCTCGGTATAAATGCAAATTGTCTCTAGTGTGTGTGGGATAGTGTTAATGTGCGGGGATCGATCGCTGGTCGGCAAACATTCAAAGGGCCTGGTTCCGCGCTGTATCACTAAACTAGACTATCTGTTTTCCAACTTAATTTAATTATCTAGGCTCGGGCTTTAATGAAACAAAACATTTGGGGACCTGAACTTTTACTCTCCGGACTTGCATTTTAAACTCAAACTGGTTGGATATGACTCTCTACTGCCTGTAAGAGTTCCTTAAGTTTGATATCCTGACCTTGTGCACTGTCTGTGTGGAGTTTGCACGTTCTCCCTGTGACCGCCTGGGTTTCCTCCGAGTGCTCCGGGTTCCTCCCACATCCCAAAGATGTGCGGGTTTGTAGGTTAATTGTCCCTTTAAATTGCCACCAGTGTGTGAGAAAGTGGGATAGCATAGAATTAATGCGAGTGGGTGGTTGCTGGTCAGCGTGGGCTCAGTGGGTCGAAGGGCCTCTTTCTATCCTGTACATGCAAACTAAAACTCAGTCTATACTGCATGTTGGAGTAACTCAATGGGACAGGCAGCACTTTCTGGAGAGAAGGAATGGGTGACGTTTTTGGGTCGAGACCCTTCTTCGGACTTCGACAAAACTCAATCCAGTTCTTCCTAAGTCTATGATAAATTCTCTCCACATCTGCACCTATCGGCAGTTGGTCATCTTCGTGTCTCCCAATGCATGTAGGAAGGAACTGCAGACGCTGGTTTACACCGAAGACAGACACAAACTGCTGGAGTAACTCAGCGGGACAGGCAGCGCCTCTGGGGAGAAGGGACTTGTGCCGACCGGCGGTGTCACAATATGCACCGGGCCTTTTGCAACGTGCATGTTCATTGATGTGACCATTGTTCTGCCTTTTGTAGAGGTCACGGTCCGAGGTCAGCAGAGCCTGCGGTTCTGTGTAGAGGTGGACATGCGTGTAGTTTTGTGGGGAGGGGAGGGCTTGCACCTTGTAGCTGTCTGCCCCAGGGCAGCGGTCGCTGGGCGGTGCCGGAGCCGGGCCAGGGCGGGCCACAGGCGGGTGGACTTTGCCCCCGAGCCGGGGAGGGAGGGACAGACAGACAGACAGAGCCGGGAAATGTGGCGCTTTGTGCAGCGGTTCGTGCCCAACCTGGGCTGGATGGTCCCGGGATCCAGTCCCATTGACAGTCTGCTGCAGGGTGAGTGAGGGGCCGAAGGGCGGGGGGAGAGTAAGTGGGGTGGGGCGTGGGAGGGGAAGGAGGAGAGAATGGGGTGGAGGCCAGGAACCTGGGGCGGGGAGACACACTGGGGGTTAATGAGGGGGGGGGCTGTACAAAGTGAGGGAGGGAGCCTGGCTGGGGGGTGGGGGAGGCTGGGGCTGAAGGGGAGGGGGGGTTGAGGATGGAGACAGTTGGGCCAGAGAGAGTTGGGTTGTGTGTGTGTGTGTGTGTGTGTGTGTTGCCCAGAGGGTTACAGTGGGGATGGCGGAGTTGGGCGATGTTGGCAGATCTGAGGGATTTTGTGTAGGGGAGTCAGTGAGCCAGGTTTAATGTTGCCATATTGTTTAATACTGCTCCCCCCTCCATTCCCCCCCCCCTCCATTCCCCCCCCTCCATTCCCCCCCTCCATTCCCCCCCCTCCATTCCCCCCTCCATTCCCCATCCCCCCCCTCCATTCCCCCCCCCTCCCTCTCTCCAGGGCTGGTTGCAGCATGTGCCATCTCTATTCTCGATCACTTGCTGAGAATCCACCTTCACATCCAGTGTTTGAAGTAAGTGTTAAAGGTTCATAACTTCGAGGAGCAGAATTAGGCCATTCGGCCCATCGTGTCCACTCCGCCATTCAATCGCGGCTGATCTCTCTCTCTCTCTCTCTCCCTCTCAACCCCATTCTCCTGCCTTCTCCCCGTAACCCCTGACACCCGGGTGACCCGAGCGTGCCCCTCTTGTTGCCTCTGGGTTTGTCCTTGGGAACTTGCCCCGTGGTGTGAACGACCACCTCGTTGTCGTGGACCCTCCCCCTCTCTGCTGACGAGAGAGCCCGGCTCCGCTTCTGAATGAACTAATATTTTACAGTCACTGAGACAAGTCGCAGTGAAATCCTCTACTTGCGTCCCCAAGGAATGGGTAATTCTTTGCTTGCGTACCCGATAAATGGGCACCGACAAAGTGGCAGAGTCCCCCCCCCCCCCCCCCCCGGCTCCTCCATTCTTTCTTCCCTCCCTCCCTTCCATGTGATCCGTCCTCATCCGTCGGTGGGCTCCCTCTGCCTGATGCGCCCTCGGTCCCGCCTTGTGCCTCTTTGTCCCCTGGCCCACTCCTTGACCTGCTGAGATCCACCAACATCTTGCAATCTTCAAACCCTCCTGTGGTCGGTCTGTCAGTCAGTCAGTGTGTACGGAGGGACCCAGAGCCAGTCGTTTTTCACACAGAGAGTGGTGGGTCTCTGGAACTCTCTGCCACAGAGGGTAGTTGAGGCCAGTTCATTGGCTATATTTAAGAGGGCGTTAGATGAGGCCCTTGTGGCTAAGGGGATCAGGGGGTATGGAGAGAAGGCAGGTACGGGATACCGAGTTGGATGATCAGCCATGATCATATTGAATGGCGGTGCAGGCTCGAAGGGCCGAATGGCCTACTCCTGCACCTAATTTCTATGTTTCTATGTGATCATTCTCTAAGGTAGACAAAAAGTGCTGGAGAAACTCAGCGGGTACGGCAGCGACTATGGAGCGAAGGAAATAGGCAAAGTTTCGGGCCGAAACCCTGAAGGAAATAGGCAACGTTTCGGGCTGAAACCCTGAAGGAAATAGGCGACGTTTCGGGCCGAAACCCGGAAGTGTTTCGGCCCGAAATGTTGCCTATTTCCTTCGCTCCATAGATGCTGCCTCACCCGCTGAATTTCCCCAGCACTTCGTCCTGAAACGTTGCCTATTTCCTTCGCTCCATAGATGCCGCCTCACCCGCTGAGTTTCTCCAGCAATTTTTGTCCACCTTCGATTCTCCAGCATCTGCAGTTCCTTCTTGAACATGATCATTCTCTGCTCCGTAATTAATATTTGATCCGAAGACACACCAAAAAAAGGGTCTCGACCAGAAACATCACCCTTTCCTTCTCTCCAGAGACGCTGCCTGTCCCGCTGAGATACTCCAGCTATTTGAGTCCACCTCCAGGTTTGCAGGTTAATTGGCTGTGGTTAAAATTGTCCCCAGTGTGTAGGGCAGTACTTGTGTACGGGGTGATCACTGGTCGTCACGGACACCGCTGGCCGGAAGACTGTATCTCTAAAAGTCTAAATGGAGAGGTGTGGAGGGATCTGGGTCAAACTTGGGCAGGTGGGACTGGTGCAGATGGGGCGTGTGGGCCGGCATGGGCAAGTTGGGCGAAGGGCCTGTTTCTGTGCTGGATGACCCTCTGCCTCTATGACCTTAGTGAATATTATGAAACGTACTGAATAGTGAAAGGCCCGGATAGAATGGATGTGGGGAGGATGTTACCACTAGTGGGAGAGTCTAGGACAAGAGATCATAGCCTCAGAATTAAAGGACTTCTCCAATTTCTGGTAGCCCTTATTGTCTCCTCCCCTTCTCAGCTCTCCCTCAGCCCTCTGCCTCCTCCTCTTCCTTTCTTCGTCCAACCCCCCCAAAACCTACATCAGTCTGAAGAAAGATTTTGTCCCGAAACGTTGCCTATTTCCTTCACTCCATAGATGCTGCCGTGCCCGGTGAGTTTCTCCAGCACTTTTGTCTACCTCAGAATTAAAGGCCGTTCTTTTAGGAAGGAGATGAGGAGCAATTTCTTTAGTCAGAGGGTGAGGAATTCGCTGTCTCTGATAATGCTGACTGCCTATTAGAGGGTGGTGAATCTGTGGGATTCCTTGTGGAGGCCAAGTCAGTGGGTATATTTAAGGCAGAGATAGATAGATTCTTGATTAGTACGGGTGTCAGGGGTTGTGGGGAGAAGGCAGGAGAATGGGGTAAGGAGGGAGAGATAGATCAGCCATGATAGAATGGCAGGGTAGACTTGATGGGCCGAATGGCCTAATTCTACTCCTATCCATTGACCGTATGCGGATTCTTCTGAATGATGCCTATCTGAGACGATCTGTGGTGGAGTTGCTGCCTCCCAGCGCCAGTGACCTTGTGAGCTGTAGTTAGTTGTTTGTGTTTGCTGTTCCAGTGAACCAGCCCGTGTCGGCGCCACAGCGACAAGGTTGCAGTTGCCAGGGCGAGCGGTGCATTCCCTGCGCCTCTGCATCCTCACCGCCCTCTTCTCCGCTCTGGGCGCCCGGGTGGCCTCCCTCGTGGTGCTGGAATTCTCGCTGCGCACAATCTCCTCGTTGCTTTCCAGTAATAACGTAAGTGTCCGTCGACAGAAATGCTGGAGAGACTCAGCGGGTGCGGCAGCATCTATGGAGCGAAGGAAATAGGCGATGATTCGGGCTGAAACCCAGAAGGAAATAGGCGACGTTTCGGGCCAAAACCCGGAAGGGTTTCGGCCCGAACCTCGCCTATTTCCTTCGGTCCATAGATGCTGCCTCACCCGCTGAGTTTCTCCAGCATTCCAGCATCTGCAGTTCCTTCTTAAACGTTAAGTGTCCCGCGATCTGTCGCACGCCCGTCCGTAACCGGAGCAGAATTGGGTCATTCGGTCTCTCTTCCCCCATTAAATTACCCAGAGAAAACCCACGCAGGTCACGGGGAGAACGTGCAGACTCCCTGCAGACAGCACCCGTAGTTGGGATCGAACCCGGGTCTCCGGCGCTGTGAGGTGCCAACTCTACCGCTGCGCCACCGTTCTCTAGTGGTGCTGAAAGGCGCGCTGTGTTATGGGCCTGTCCCACATAGGAGATTTTTTTAATTTTATTTTTATTTGGGCGACTACAGGCGACTGCCACAAAATTTTCAACATGTTGAAAATTTTTCGGCGACAAATTTTGCTGTCGTAGGTTGTCGCCAGTTTGTCGAAGGTGAATTCCATTAATATTAGTCCCTGGCAGTCACCTAAAGAGTTCCCCAAGTGGGACAGGGCCATAACGTTACCGCTCGGTTGTCCTTGCTTCTGAAAACTCTTGCTTACGTTTTCTTTCCCCCAATGAGCCAATGGAAATGACCAGTCAGACAATAGGTGCAGGAGGAGGCCATTCGACCCTTCGAGCCAGCACCGCCATTCATTGTGATCATGGCTGATCGTCCCCAATCAATAACCCGTGCCTGCCTTCTCCCCATATCCCCCGACTCCACTAGCCCTTAGAGCTCTATCTAACTCTCTCTTAAATCCATCCAGTGACTTGGCCTCCACTGCCCTCTGTGGCAGGGAATTCCACAAATTCACAACTCTCTGGGTGAAAACGTTTTTTTTCACCTCAGTCTTAAATGACCCCTTTATTCTAAGACTGTGGCCCTTGGTTCTGGACTCGCCCAACATTGGGAACATTTTTCCTGCATCTAGCTTGTCCAGTCCTTTTATAATTTTATAATTTTCTATAAGATCCCCCCTCATCCTTCTAAACTCCAGTGAATACAAGCCTAGTCTTTTCAATCTTTCCTCGTATGACAGTCCCGCCATCCCAGGGATCAATCTGGTGAACCTACGCTGCACTGCCTCAATCACAATACTCCAGATGTGGTCTCACCAGAGCCCTGTACAACTGCAGAAGAACCTCTTTACACCTGTACTGAAATCCTCTTGTTATGAAGGAGGCTCACCAGAGACCACCAGCGAACATGTGGCGAGCGCTGAGTCGCCATTTTAGGCACGTGCAGGAGACTCTGCGCTCGTACTCCAGAATATTATGCGTGTGTGTGTGTATCTTCTGGACTTTGTCTTGCAGCGCAGGTCAGACAAGCAGATCTTCCTGCAGGGCCAGTTCTCTCTGGGATGCGGGATGGTGGCCAGCCTGAGCTTCCTGATGGAGGGCGCCCCGCACTCCACGCTGAGTCTGGCGCTCAGCGCGGCGCTGGCCGGCACCATCGCCGCCTACGTGCGGAGACTCGCCACCCATGTGGGCCTGATGTACGAGCTGCACAGCAGCGAGCGCTACTGCGGCATCTGCATCCTCCTCCTCACCACCTGGCGCGACATCCCCACCCTGCTGGGCAACGCCTTGAAGCTCGTGTTCATGGTGGCTGACCTGGCCGCCATCTTCCTCATCAACAAGGACTTCATCAGCACCTCGGAGGCAGTCCGCTTTTGGACACCGCTCACCATCTGTTACACCCTGCTGGTCATCTACATGCAAGGTGAGGAGGCTGGGCGAACGTACGCTGGGCCTGTGCTCGCTGGAGTTTAGAAGAACGAGAGACCTAAGAACTGAGGCTCCATAAGGCATAGATGGAGGAATAGATCGGGTAGACGCACAGAATCTCTCGCCCAGAGTAGGGGAATCGAGAAACGTTTTCAGATTCAAAATGTATTGTACAAGTACAGAGATAACGAAATGCAGTTAGCATCTGACCCAGAAGTGCGAACACAGAATAATGGAACAGTAAAATATATATAGAGTGGTGAGTCTGCGGAACTCTCTGCCACAGAGGGTAGTTGAGGCCAGTTAATTGGCGATATTTAAGAGGGAGTTAGATGTGGCTAAAGGGATCAGGGGGTATGGAGAGAAGGCAGGTACGGGATACTGAGTTGGATGATCAGCCATGATCATATTGAATGGCGGTGCAGACTCGAAGGGCCGAATGGCCTACTCCTGCACCTATTTTCCATGTCTATGTTTCTATATGTGTATATACAGTAGCAGTAGTGCAAATTTCAGGGGGGGGAGGGACTGGCAATCACCACAGTGCAGAGTTAAGTAGGGTGGTGGGCGTATGAAACGAGCTGCCAGAAGAGGTCGTTGAGGCAGGGACTATCCCAACATTTACGAAACAGTTGGACGGGTACATGGATTGGACAGGTTTGGAGAGAATTCAGTGTTATAGTCCGTGTTCAGAACTGACCCACAACTGGGCAATCGTGTGGTCTCTGGTATCTGAAGCATAAAGAGGAGGAAAGGCTAACGGTCAAAGTTCAGATCTTGACGACAGTTCAATGATTGCAGCAGATGGTGGGAAGGGGATGGAATCATTAGTGAACCATCCAGGGACCTCTGTACTGTCTGCGGTGGGTGAGGAAGGGTTGGGACTTGGCTGGAGGACAGCCGCTAATCTGGAAGGGAGTTTTATTTTTATTTTACATAGAAACATAGAAAATAGGTGCAGGAGTAGGCCATTCGGCCCTTCGAGCCAGCACCGCCATTCAATATGATCACGGCTGATCATCCAAAATTAGTACCCCGTTCCGGCTTTTCCCTCGATTCCCTTAGCCCTAAGACCTAAAGGGCCTGTCCCACTGTACGAGGTAATTCAAGAGTTCACCCGAGTTTTCAACTGATTCGAACTCGGAGAATGTCCGTCAGAGTTTGTGGATGTCTCGTAGCGGCTCGTACGAGTAAAAAGCAACAATTTTTTTCATCACTGTGCCTGAGCCCCAGGGTTGCGTGTGTCTACCGATCTCCGGTGCGCGGTGAGCGTGTTCGTGTGCGTGACGACCTTTGTGTTGCAGAGGAGCAGCGGCAGAATCCCAGCGAGCAGTCGGCCTACCAGACGGTGGCGGTGAGGATGGGGGGGCTGCTCATCCTCACCCTGACGGTGGGGCGGTGGGCGGACGTGGCGCACGTGCTGCTGTCCCTGCTCGGGGAAACGTGGTGCCTGGTCCAGGCGGGACCGATGCTGGAGGTGTGCAGGCGGCAGGTGGGTGTGAGTGGGGGGCTATCTGTGAGTGGGGGGTCCCGCAGTCAGAGTGAGGCCACACACAATCTTCAAGTCACTTTTATTTCTAGAGCACATTTTAAAAAACAACTCTCGTTGGCCAAAGTGCTTTACATTGGTGGAGGTACTGACGTTATACAACATTAAGTACATACATAAATGACCTCCCCTTGACCTCTCCGTCCTGGGCCTCCTCCGCTGTCAGAGTGAGACCCAGCGCAAACTGGAGAAGCAGCACCTCCTATCTCGCCCGGGCAGCGTACACCCCAGCGGTATAGACATTGACTTCTCTAAAGATAGACACAAAATGCTGGATTAACTCAGCGGGACAGGCAACATCTCTGGGGAGAAGGAATGGGTGACGTCACCCATTCCTTCAAGGGTCTCAACCCGAAACGTCACTCATTCCTTCTCTCCAGAGATGCTGCTTGCCCCCCTGAGTTATGGCCCTGTCCCACAGTACGAGTTCATTCCAAGAGCTCTCCTGAGTTTAAAAAAAAATCAAACTCGTGGTAAGCACGGAGAATGAACGTAGCGGGTACGTCGGAGCTCGGGGACGTCTCTTAGCGCTAACGGCAGGTACTCGGGAAGACTCGCTAACGGCAGGTAAACACGTGAAGACTCGTGAAGATTTTTCAACACGTTGAAAAATGTCCACGAGAGCCCCGAGTACCGACGAGCGGCCATTACCGTAAATCTCCGAGTTTGAATCGGGGCAAACTCGGAAAAGCTCTTGGAATGAACTCGTACTGTGGGACAGGGCCATCACTCCAACATTTTATGTCTGACTTCAGTATAAACCAGCATCTGCAGTTCCCTCCATACCTTCTCTCTCTCTCCGCCCCTCCCCCACCCGAGTCGTCCTGCCAGTCCCACTGTTCGCATCCAGATATCCCGTCCTTATCGCCTCTTCCACAGCCAACAATGGACCATTGTGGGCTCCACCTTTCCCATGTCTCTGATTTGTTCTGATACTTTTCATACCTCTAGCCCCTGACTCTCAGTCTGAAAAAGGGCTTCGACCCGAAAGGTCGCCCATTCTTTCTCTCCAGAATTGCTTCCTGAGTTACTCCAGCACTTTGTGTCTTGAAAACCAGCATCTGCAGTTCCTTGCTTCTACACTGACGATGACACTTCTACCAATCACTGGTCAGTGGGGAATTGAAGTTTGCTGGCAGGAACTGCAGATGCTGGTTTAAACTGAAGATGGAAACAGAATGCTGACCATAGCCTGTTTCCTTCCCCATCCATACTGTTTTTGCGCTATCTTTCACTCATTTGTTCTCTATATTTCTCCATCACGCTCTGTCTCTCGATTCCCTTTCTCCTAACTCTAGTCTGAGGAAGGGTCTCGACCCCAGACGCCACCCGTACCTTCTCTCCGGAGTTGCTGCCTGTCCCGCTGAGTGACTCTGGCATTGCGTTTGTACGGTGGGATTTTGAACTCCAGTGTGAGTTGGCATCTCGGGCCGCATCATCGTGAATCTCCATCTCATCTCTGCCTTTGTGCCTTTTTGCAGGATTCCATCAGCAGCCGCCATGTTGGGGGAATTAGACGGTCCCGTGCGGATGCATCGAGGAGGTCCCAAGGGCCTGACATTCCGACTTCAGATCATTGAATGGACGGCAGCTCGCGTGGAAAAGCATCGGAATCGCGCTTTGACGCCTTGACTGGTTTTTAGTTTTCGGAAACGGGCCCTTCGGCCCACTGTGCCCGTGCTGACCAGTGATTCCCCCGACATTAACACCATCCTACACACACTTGCGTTCATACAACGCCAATTCACCGACAAACCTGGAGTGTGGGAGGAAACCAGAGCACCCGGAGAAAACCCACGCAGGTCACGGCGAGAAAACATGCAAACTCCCTCCGAACAAAGAGGGTCCCGGCGTGAGGGGGGGGGGTGGGCCGAGAGAACATCAGGACCCGCCTTTGGTTGGGGGGGGGGGGGCGAGAACAAAGAGGGACAATTGGGAGCTATAATGAACACTTTGTAACTTTGTGGATGTCCTTTACGTAGCAACTCTTTGTATACCTCGTGTACGGTCGCTAAACAGAGAATCTCACTGGGACATGCCATGTGTGATAATAATGTATCAATCAATCTTCAGCCTGTCCTATCAGCTCATCAATACTGTGTTTGCTGGCTCGTGCATTTTCTGATGCTTCATGGTGTCGGCCCTCCCTGTTTTCTGTAATCTGCTCCAGACCATCACCCTCTGCACTCCTCCTTGCCTGAAACTCTGCAATCCCTGAGTATAATCCTAATTCACCCTTGCTGTTAAATAAAACAACCTCTTTCATCAAACCACTGGTATCTGCTCTAATGTCTGCAGTGTTGCTTGCCATTTATTTCCCTTGTGTTTGGTGAGGTTTCTCTGAAGCACCTTCGTTGCTTAAGAGAGTGTTGTTCTCACCAACTAGAGAGCGGTCCTGACCTCCCATCCATCTCATTGGAGACGTTTGAAGAATCTTTAATCGGACTTTTTTGATTTACTGTTTACTATTTACTCTGACCATCTTTATCTTGCACTAAACGTCATTCCCTTAATCCTGTATCTGTACACTGTGAACAGCTCGATTGTAATCATGTATTGTCTTTCCAGAGGAATTTGCAGTTGCTGGTTTACACCAAAGATAGACACACAATGCTGGAGTAACTCAGCGGGTCGGGCAGCATCTCTGGAGAGAAGGATTAGGTGACGTTGCAGGCCAGTGATGCTGCCTGACCTGCTGAGTTACTCCAGCATTTCGTGTAGATCTGTGCTGTTCCATGATGCACTGGATGTACACAGGAGCCTTGAGCAATGATGTCTGTGTCCACCAGATGGCAGGGCTGAGCTTGTTTAATTTAACTCCTAATTTTGTGTCATTTTAAATGTACTTGCCACCTTCTCTCATCTACAAGGGGCAAACATTGCCAGAGAAGGAAAGAATTTGATGCCAGGTGAAAAAGGAACGTTTAGTTATCGGTGACGAACAGTTTTTCTTGTCCGACTAGTCTTGCTACAGAGCACAGGATAGCAAAGATCCAGCTGCATTTCCAAACCCAATGGACATTTGTTGAATGCAATTCAAAATACATTTGGACATAAATCTGGATAGGAATGGTTTAGAGGATTCTGGGCCAAATGCAGGTGAATGGGATTAGCCCAGAATGTCACCTTGGTTGGCGTGGGCAAGTTCGTCTCCAAATCTGAGGAAGGACATTATTGCCATAGAGGGAGTGCAGAGAAGGTTCACCAGACTGATTCCTGGGATGTCAGGACTGTCTTATGAAGAAAGACTGGATAGACTCGGTTTATACTATAGAATTTAGGAGATTGAGAGGGGATCTTATAGAAACTTACAAAGTTCTTAAGGGGTTGGACAGGCTAGATGCAGGAAGATTGTTGCCGATGTTGGGGAGGTCCAGGACAAGGGGTCACAGCTTAAGGATAAGGGGGAATTCCTTTAGGACTGAGATGAGAAGGACTTTTTTCACACAGAGAGTGGTGGGTCTCTGGAACTCTCTGCCACAGAGGGTAGTTGAGGCCAGTTCATTGGCTATATTTAAGAGGGAGTTAGATGTGGCCCTTGTGGCTAAAGGGATTAGGGGGTATGGAGAGAAGGCAGGTACAGGATACTGAGTTGGATGATCAGCCATGATCATATTGAATGGCGGTGCAAGCTCGAAGGGCCGAATGGCCTACTCCTGCACCTAATTTCTATGTTTCTATGGGCCGTAGGGCCCGTTTCCATGCTGAGTGCAACTCTATCTCTGAAGAAGGGTCTCGACCTGAAACGTCACCCATTCCTTCTTTACCAGAGATGCTGCCTGTCCCGCTGAGTTACTGCAGCGTTTTGTGTCCACCTTAAAAAAATATATAATTGATTGGTGAATCCCTAGTCTGCCATAGAGAGTCATAAAGCATGGAAACAGGCCCTTCGGCCCATCGTGTCCGCACTGACCAGTGATCACTCCGTACACTGGCACTATCCTACACACTAGGGACAATTTGCAATTTTACCAAAGCCCTTGGAGTGTGGGAGGAAACCAGAGCACCTGAAGAAAACCCACATGGGTCACGGGGAGAAAACGTGCAAACTCCATACAGACAGCACCCGTAGTCAGGATCGAACCGGAGTCTCTGGCGCTGTGAGGCAGCAACTCTACCGCTGCGCCACCGTGCCATCCATACTAAAATAAAATTCCAATTAAATGGTTCAGATAATTAACGGTGAGTTCTATTTCAGTTTAGTAACTTGAACATGTGGGTGTAGAGCGAACTTAATTATCTATCAATCGACACAAAGGTTCCCTCAGGACAAAGCGCATAATTTAATCATTCATATGATTTAATTATGAGTTCATCGTGGGCCGTTAAATGGCGGTGCTCCATGCAGAGAGAGAGAGAGAGAGAGAGGCGTCTGGGTTTAATGGGCCTGTCCCACTTGGCAACTGCCGGCATAGACGTAGCAGGTCGCTGAAAAACTGGCAACAACCTGCGTCATCCTGGCAACGACTTACTTCAGGAGAAGTCGAGCTACGCTAATTGACGTCAAACCCACCGTCGCCAAAAAATGTTTTCAACATGTTGAAAATTTAGCGGTGACCAGAAAGACACGACTGCTTTCTGCGCAACTGAGGAGACGACTCCCGGAGAACATGTGGCTACAAACTGGTCGCCTGTAGTTGCCGATGTGGGACAAGCCCATAAGGTGATCGTGTGTGTGTGCGTGTGTGTGCGCGTGTGCATGGTCCGTCTGCCGCCAGTTGCATCAGCGCAGCCTCCTGTACATGTAGTAAGTGAGGGAGATGGAGGCGAGCAGCAGCAACACTCCACAACACGCTCGGACCGCTGCGCGTTCTGGCTCTTCCTTCTCAGCGTAGCGCTCCACGAAACCAGACTGAGAAAAGAGAGAAAGAAAACAACACGGTGAGAACTGAAGAGGAACACGAGAAGAGAAGTTCATAAGTGATAGGAGCAGAATTAGGCCACTCGGCCCATCAAGTCTAGTCCTCCATTCTAAAATGGCTGATCTATGGCTCCATATTCTCCTGCCTTCTCCCCAAAGTCCCTGACACCCGTACAAATCAAGAATCTCCCTTAAAAATACCCATTGACGGCCTCCACATCCTTCTGTGGCAGAGGTGGTGATAGTCTGGTAACCAGTCTGATGCACAACATGACCTCAAACTAGTAACAGAACACACAAAGATACAGTTTGAGGAAGGGTCCCGACCCAAACCATCACCTCTCCATGTTCCCCACAGATGCTGCCTGACCCGCTGAGTTACTCCAGCATTCTGTGTCTTATCTTCATAGGAAAGTAGAGTCTGAAACCCACCAAGTCCGAGCCGACCAGCGATCACCGCACAATAACACTATCCTACACACACTAGGGACAATTTACAATTTTTACCGAAGCCAATTAGCCTGCAAACCTGCACATCTTTGGAGTGTGGCCACAGGGAGAAATCGTACAAACTCCGTACAGACAGCACCCGTAGTCAGGATCGAACCATGTCTCTGGCGCTGTGAGGCAGCAGCTCTACCGCTGCGCCACCGTGCCGCCCATGAGTAGCTGCAGTGTGTTGACATGGGCGGGCGGGCGGGCGGTTTGAGAGGCAGCATGGATACGTGGCGGACACAGGATCAACGGAGTTTGTGCCGGTCTCGACACGAAACGTAAACAAGGGTCTCGACCTGAAACGTCACCCATTCCATCTCTCCAGAGATGCTGCCTGTCCCGCTGAGTTACTCCACCGTTTTGTGTCTGTCTTGGAGTTTGCTCCAGCCTGAAGGAGATGTTACTGTGTAACTTGGTTTGTGATGGGCCGTGCACACAATGGCTTCAATCTTCAATCTTCACTCCCATTGATTAGTTGCAGGAAACCTCTACCCATCCTACCTGTGAGCAGTCTCATTATTATGACACTGCTGGGACAATGAAGTGTGACGTTACCTTCTCTCTTACACCTGTCGGGCGCTCGGAATTTTCCACCTCCTTCCTTCAGTGAGCTGTTTGTGGTGAAGTCATCTTTGTTTTTCCTCATTGTTATTCTGCTGTCGGGGTGAATGTGAAGGAAGGGCACCCCCAGAGATTGAGAGCAGTTTGATTGGAGGTCGGTGGGTCTTAGAACATTGGCCAGTACGGCACAAGGCACAGGCCCTTCGGCCCACAATACCTATGCTGAGCATGATCCCAAGTTAAAACTAATCTCCTCTGCCCATTGTTGTGGGCCCCCTCGGTCACGACTGATGATGCATCCTAGTTGTTGGCTGCTTGCTCCAAACCTCCGCTCGACCAGCATCGCTTGTGGCTGAAGAGACCAATGCTGGGGTGACAGTGTCTGTCGCAAAGGTCACATTTGTGTGTGTGGTCTCTGGTTTGTGCCCATATATCCCTCCATTCCCTGCATGGCCATGTACCTTGCTAAAAGCCTCTTAAACACCGTAGCCATATTTTCTTTAAACTTTGCCCCTCTCACCTTAAAGCCATTTGCTATAGGCTTAAAGCTATAGGGACATATGTAACGGGTGGTCACGATGGCGCAGCGGTAGAGTTGCTGCCTTACAGCGAATGCAGAGCCGGAGATCCGGGTTCGATCCAGACTATGTGCGCTTTCTGTGTGGAGTTTGTACGTGCTCCCCGTGACCTGCGTGGGTTTTCTCCCACACGCCAAAGACGTGCTGGTTAATTGGTTTGGTAAAAGGTTACAGATATTGATCCAGTTGATGAATGTGATTTTTGTGTGTATTTTGTACCTATTCGGGTAGTAAATAAGTCAAGGGTTTTTTTGCCTTGTTTGGGGTCGGGGAGATGGAGAACTTTCATGGCTGCATTTGAAGGGAACTGTTTTGATGGAGTATAATTTGGCATGTCATGACAGCGGGCAGGTGTTATAGACCTGCACGGGAAGGTCGACGCTCCCGCCCCCACCAGTCTCGGGCAGATGGGGCTCGTCCGTCAGCCTGGGAAGGCCGTCCATCTGGGAGAGGGAAAACTGATTTAAAACCTCCACTGCCTTGTGGCCATATCCAGTCACGGAAAAGGCTCCAGGAGTGAACCACAAGAAAACCCGGAGTCGGAGTCCCTAAGGCAGTTCGTCGTTGTCTACAACCTCGCTCTGGCAGCTCCTGCGACGGCGCTGGTGCCAAACTGTAACGGCCCTGCTGTACCTTTGGATCGATCAGCGACGTGGAGAGGAGGGGACGTGCTTCATGGGCAACAGCCTGTCCTCCATATGACATCGCCCAGGCTTGCATCCAACAAACTAGGATGCATCACCCATGGTCAGTCATGACCGAGGGGGGCCTACTGCTGATTAAATAACCAAAGTATAAAAAATAGTTGCGAAGGGAAAAAAAACCGCACTCGGATTAAAATGGGAAATAAAAACCTGACGCAAGGTTTGATGATGTGTAGGAAGGAAGCGCAGATTGTGGTTTGTACAGAAGACAGACACAAAGTGTTGGAGTAACTCGGCGGGTCAGGCAGCATCTCTGGGGGAGATAGATGGGTGATAGTTTAGGTTGGGACCCTTCTTCAGTTTTCAGTCTGAAGACTGGCTCCAACCCGAAATGTCACCCATCCATTTCCCCCAGTGATGCTGCCGAGTTACTCCAACACTTTGTGTCTATCTTCTGTCATCATTTTGTGTCTATTAAAGGTTTGATGATGTCAGACAAAAGAATGGTTTGAAGTTGGTTTAGACTCTGGGGCAAAAATGTGGAGATGGTAACAAGAAAACTTGAAACATCACCTATTCCTTTTCCATTTCCTCCAGAGAAGCTGCCTGACCCGCTGAATTACTCCAGCACTTTGTGTCTGTCGCCGGTCTAAACCAGCATCTGCAGTTCCTTCCTACACAAAGGAAATTGTGTTTATTTTTAAGAAGGAACTGTAGATGCTGGAAAATCGAAGGTAGACAAACGTGCTGGAGAAACTCAGCGGGTGCGGCAGCACTTTTGTCTACCTCTGTGTATATTTTTCTTGCTCTGATGCGAATTACGCTGGGTTACGTGGAGTGTGACTTGCTACATGTTTTGGCGTCAAATCGAATGCAAATGAAACTTTAGTTTGTTGATTCTCACGTGTACCGAGGACACAGTGAAAAGCTTTTGTTGCACGCTATCCAGTCAGCGGAAAGACAATACATGATTACAATCGAGCCGTTTACAGTGAACGGATACGTGATGAGGAAATAACATTTAGTTATCTGAAAGGAGTTTAAGACATTAAGACAAAAAGTGAGAGATGTTGCTGTAGGAGTAGAGATGTAAGAATGTGTGATTGTAATCTAATTCTGTGGCGAGCACGCATATAGTCGCCTGGGATGGGCGCCATCTTGGGAAGCTTGCTGGGGGCAGGGCATGCCAGGAATGCACTGAGTGGTGTAGCTACTGCGAACATCACTGTTGCTGGGCAGGATTGTGCAGACTGGCTGGCACATGCTGATTAAGTAAGTAAGTTTATTGGCCAAGTATTCACATACAAGGAATTTGCCTTGGTGCTCCGCCCACAAGTAGAAACATAGAAACATAGAAAAATAGGTGCAGGAGTAGGCCATTCGGCCCTTCGAACCTGCACCGCCATTCAATATGATCATGGCTGATCATCCAACTCAGTATCCCGTACCTGCCTTCTCTCCATACCCCCTGATCCCTTTAGCCACAAGAGCCACATCCAACTACCTCTTGAATATAGCTAATGAACTGGCCTCAACGACCTTCTGTGGCAGAGAATTCCAGAGACTCACCACTCTCTGTGTAAAGAATGTTTTCCTCATCTCGGTTCTAAAGGAATTCCCCCTTATCCTTAGACTGTGACCCCTTGTTCTGGACTTCCCCCAACATCACATTTGGAGATGTTGCATTCAATTCCCTCGTCCAAATCATTAATATATATTGTAAATAGCTGGGGTCCCAGCACTGAGCCTTGTGGTACCCCACTAGTCACTGCCTGCCATTGTGAAAAGGACCCGTTTACTCCTACCCTTTGCTTCCTGTCTGCCAGCCAGCTCTCTGTCCACATCAATATCGAACCCCCAATACCGTGTGCTTTAAGTTTGTATACTAATCTCGTATGTGGGACCTTGTCGAAAGCCTTCTGAAAGTTCAGATATAACACATCCACAGGTTCTCCCTTATCCACTCTACTAGTTACATCCTCGAAAAATTCTATAAGATTGGTCAGACATGATTTACCTTTTGTAAATCCATGCTGACTTTGTCCAAAGTAACAACATGACATACAGTAACAGTTACGAATGACTCCGAAAACACGAAACATTAATAATAATAAAACATTAATGATGAAGCGCCATTGATCAAGCGCGTGAACCAACAAAATACCAGATCAAAGGGAGGCTACAGATTTTTGGTTGTTGAGTAGAGCAACTACTAGTGGATAAAAAGTGTTTTTATGTCTGGCTGTGGCAGCTTAGGGGCTGCTCCTTGCTGCATGTCTCACCCACCACCCTCATCTTTGGACACCCTGTACGTAAGGGAGAGGGCAGGGCCGAAGATGTCCTGGTTGGGTTGCTCCTGGGCCTGGGCCAGTCCAGGCCAAGCTGGCCATCCGCGAGGCACGGCACCAGGCGGAAGAGGGCTCTGCCCGAGCCGGCTGCCCGCCCCCTTTTCCAGGGTTACGTCCGTGCCCGGGTGGCGTTAGAGAGGGACTACGTGCTGTCCACGGGCACCCTGGGGGATTTCCGGGCCCGCTGGACACCACGAGGCGTTGATTGCATCCTCTATAAGGATTGTAACAAAGTTGTATAATAGTTTATTTAGTATATTTGTTTGTCTTGTATTGTGGTGGGTTCTGTTTTATTGTATTGGAAATATTATTTTTAATAATTTAATTTAAATTTAACTTTAAAAAAACACATGCTGATTATTTTGATCTTATTGCAATGGACAATAGACAATAGGTGCAGGAGGAGGCCATTCGGCCCTTCGAGCCAGCACCGCCATTCACTGTGATCATGGCTGATTATCCCCAATCAATAACCCGTGCCTGCCTTCTCCCCATATCCCCCGACTCCACTAGCCCCTAGAGCTCTATCTAACTCTCTCTTAAATCCATCCAGTGATTTGGCCTCCACTGCCCTCTATGGCAGGGAATTCCACAAATTCACAACTCTCTGGGTGAAAATGTTTTTTCTCACCTCAGTCTTAAATGACCTCCCCTTTATTCTATGTGATCATGGCTGATCATCCACAATCAGTACCCCGTTCCTGCCTTCCCCCATATCCCCTGACTCTGCTATCTTTAAGAGCCCTATCTAGCTCTCTCTTGAAAGTATCCAGAGAACCGGCCTCTGAGGCAGAGAATTCCACTGTGTGGGTGAGTCAGTATGTGGACGCCTGCCTCATCCTAGCCACACTCACCCATCCTCCCTTCTCGCGGATGCCTGGACATACTTTGGCCTCCATGTACTCTCCCACTCTGACCTCCAGCTCCTCCAGCACGCACTCCATGCCGTGGCTCTGGCAGTGTATGGCCAGCTGCCCTGCCAACACGTATATAGACAGGATTCCACTCCAGGTCAGCTCTTTCTTCTGCCAGGGCTTGTCCGGTTGGAAGTGCTGGTCCAGGATGTTGAACAGGTAGTCGCAAGCGTTGTCGGAGCTGATGGCCTTGAAGACTCTGGGCCACCGCTTGAAGAAGATGGGGTACTTGGCCAAGAGGTCGTCCCCCGCATGTCTCAGGGCCGCGGCTGTCACGGTGGGAGCCGCCTTCGCCGCCCGACCCGTCACGTACCTGATGTAATCCCGTGACATCACGTAAGCCTCTTGTACCACATGTTCAGTCCTTGGAGCCGACCTCATTCCAAGCAGCCGCTGCCCACTCGATGTGTTTGGTCACTCAACTGCTCCCTGCTGTTAGGAACAAGCTGGCAGCTCAAGTATCAGGAGGCGGCTTACAGCACCTAAAAATAACTAGCAGACCGACCGGGTGACCGAGGTAGGAAGGTGCCCTGGCACAACAGCAAGCAGTGCTTTCATTAGGGGTCTCAACCCAAAACCTCACCCATTCCTCTCTCCAGAGATGGTGTCTGACCCACTGAGTTACTCCAGCTTTTTGTGTCAGTCTTCCCTTTCGTAACACAGTCACAATGAGTCTGCTGGTGAAGGTTAAATAAAGCCGCATGTCGGACAGCCCAATGTTAGGCTCCAGAACACCAACATGTGGTCACCCTGTGACAGACACTAAATGCTGGAGTAACTCAGCGGGACAGGCAGCTCCTCTGGAGAGAAGGAATGGGTGACGTTTCGGCTCGTGACCCTTCTGCAGGCTGAGAGTCAGGGGGGGGGGGAACGAGATATGGAAGGATACAAAGAGCATGTGGGGTGTGAAAAGGACAGATCAAAGCAGACAATGCTCAAGGAAATGCAGAAATGTTCATTGTTGGCTGAGGGGAGGTGACAATGAGGTGGACAAACAGTAAAATTAATCAGGAGGGCAGTGACACTAGTTAGTTGGTTAGTTAATTGGTTGGCTAGTTAGTTGGATAGTTAGTTAATTAGTTGGATAGTTAGTTGGATAGTTAGTTAATTAGTTGGATAGTTAGTTGGATGGATAGTTAGTTGGATAGTTAGTTAATTAGTTGGATAGTTAGTTAATTAGTTGGATAGTTAGTTGGATAGTTAGTTAATTAGTTGGATAGTTAGTTGGTTAATTAGTTGGATGGATAGTTAGTTGGATAGTTAGTTAATTAGTTGGATAGTTAGGTAGTTAGTTGGATAGTTAGTTAATTAGTTGGATAGTTAGTTGGATAGTTAGTTAATTAGTTTGATAGTTAGTTGGTTAGTTAGTTGGATGGATAGTTAGTTGTATAGTTGGTTAATTAGTTGGATAGTTAGTTGGATAGTTAGTTAATTAGTTGGATAGTTAGTTGGATAGTTAGTTAATTAGTTGGATAGTTAGTTGGTTAGTTAGTTGGATGGATAGTTAGTTGGATAGTTAGTTAATTAGTTGGATAGTTAGTTGGATAGTTAGTTAATTAGTTGGATAGTTAGTTGGATAGTTAGTTAATTAGTTGGATAGTTAGTTGGTTAGTTAGTTGGATGGATAGTTAGTTGGATAGTTAGTTAATTAGTTGGATAGTTAGTTGGATAGTTGGTTAATTAGTTGGTTAGTTAGATGGTTGGCTAGTTGGTTGGCTAGTTAGTTGGATAGTTAGTTATTTAGTTGGATAGTTAGTTGGATAGTTAGTTAATTAGTTGGATAGTTAATTGGATAGTTAGTTAATTAGTTGGATAGTTAATTGGATAGTTAGTTAATTAGTTGGTTAGTTAGTTAGTTAGATAGTTAGTTGGATAGTTAGTTAATTAGTTGGATAGTTAGTTAATTAGTTGGATAGTTAGTTAATTAGTTGGATAGTTAGTTGGATAGTTAGTTAATTAGTTGGATAGTTAGTTAATTAGTTGGATAGTTAGTTAATTAGTTGGATAGTTAGTTGGATAGTTAGGCATTTGAAGAAATCCCAGGGATCGCTGTGATATCCTCCCTTCTCACCGCTGCCACTGCTCCTCACCGCTGCTGGCATGTACATGAGTGTAATTATTAACTCTGTGAATCAGATTTAAACCCCTGGTTGAGTGTTTGCTTGAAAGATCCAGCGTGGATCCAATGGTTTTACATGTGTTACAAACACGGGCATTTCACTTGTGGAATGCAGGCAGACAGTGTTAGATCATTTGGGCAGTATCATGTTGCACATGTCAAAAACGTCAAGAGGGTTTTGTCTGGACCGGAAACGTCACCTATTCCTTCGCTCCATAGATGCTGCCTCACCCGCTGAGTTTCTCCAGCATGTTTGTCTATCTAACATTGCTCTGATGATGAGCAATGATTTAATTGACCATGTGATGTCCATTACCGGTCATGGTTGAGGGATTTATATCGACAAAGGCAACCTGCACATCCTTTTTTAAATAGCTCCACACAAGTTTACCGATCGATCTCAGCAGGTAGATAGAGCATTAGTCTAATGGCCTATCTGAAAGATGGCACCTCCAAAAATTGTAACCTTCCTCCAGCCCCACGGGGAACTCAGTTTCGATTGTTTATGAGCCAGGAGATGTCACTCAGAAGTGACTGAGCAGGAATGACACCTGGATCGGACCCCAGACAGCACGGTGCAGGAGAAAATAGTCGCAAGAGGCAATTAGATGCTTTTTAAGAAGCTCCTGGGAATAATTAAGATGGTGCAATTGGAATTAGTAGTCCCCTGATAATGTTGTGAAATCTCTCCTCGGCTGTTCTGTCCGTGCATGTCTGACCAAGTTCTAATTTGCTTTCTTGCTTTTACTTTGCTGTACTGCCAAGTTTGTGCAGCTATGAAGAACACCAGCGGTGGCCTGGGAATGTCTCGTCTTGTTTATTTATTGTCACGGTGCGGTGGAGGCCGGTTCTCTGGATGTTTTCAAGAGAGAGCTAGATAGGGCTCTTAAAAATAGCGGAGTCAGGGGATACGGGGAGAAGGCAGGAACGGGGTACTGATTGTGGATGATCAGCCATGATCACATTGAATGGCGGTGCTGGCTCGAAGGGCCGAATGGCCTCTACTCCTGCACCTGTTGTCTATTGGCATGTACACCAAGGTACAGTGAAAGGTTTTGTTGTTGCGTGCTATCCAGTTAGTGAATAGACTATGCATGATTACAGACAAGCCGTCCACAGTGTGCAGATGCAGGATCGGGGGAATAATGTTAGCGCAAGGTAAAGTCTGATTAAAGATAGTCCGAGGGTCTCCGATGAGGTAGATGGTAGATCAGGACCTCTCTCTAGTTGGTGATAGGATGCTTTAATTGCCTGATACCAGTTGGGAAGAAACTGTCCCTGCATGTTTAAGAAACATTCATACAGGTACCTGGATAGGACACATTGAGGGGGATCCTGGCCAAACGCAGGCAGGTGAGACTAGTGTAGGTGGCCGGTGTGGGTGTATACTCTAATTTGGAGGTGTGCCTTTTCACACTTCTGTACCTCTTGCCTGATGGGACCGGGAGTGACCGGGGTGAGACTCGTCCATGATTATCACATTGGCCTTGCTGATGCAGCGTGAAGTGTGGACGGAGTCGATGGGTGGGAGTCTGAAGAAGGGTCTCGACCTGAAACATTACCTATTCCTTTTCTCCAGAGATGCTGCCTGACTCGCTGAGTTACTCCAACTTTTTGTCTGTCAATGGAAGGGAGGCTAGTTTGCCAGATGTTGCTCAACAACTCCGGGCACCCCCTCCATGAAACTCTGGAGGGTCAGAGGAACACACGGAACAACAAGTGGCTCCTCTCCCTGCGCTGTAGAACGGAGCGGTTCACGAGATCCTTCACCCCTGCAGCCATTAGATGTTATAATACTGACCATTAAGCTGCATGGGGGTGCTTTGCACTTTTGATAGTTATTCATTGGGTTCTTTTTAAGTATTTATTTTAAGTATTTATTGCTTTTATGTATTGTCCGTATTTTATGTATTGTCTGCTTTACATTCTGACTGTTGGCTACTGGACATCTGAATTTCCCTGAGGGGATTAATAAAGTGTCTGTCTGTCTGTCTGTCTGTCTGTCTGTCTGTCTGTCTGTCTGTCTGTCTGTCTGTCTGTCTGTCTGTCTGTCCCATATCTGACCAATGGCAGCAAGGTCAGAATTGACAACTGTTCAAACTCCTCCCCCTTCTGTTGCGGGGTACACTGGACCCCCCCCCCCCAATATTTGCACCTCCCCAATCCTTGATTTTCCACTCGTCACTTTAATTCCATGTTTCATGTGTCTTGTTGTGTCTTTCGACTGTTGGCAGATCAATTTCCATCCTGGGATAAATAAAGTTCTATTGTACAGTATTGGACCATATTATAACAGGTCCCACCAATATGGGGCCATTGGAGAAGATAGGGTCAAGGGCTACTGCTGCAGATAATATGATTATTAATTTTTGGGATCTAGGCGTTGCTAGCAAGGCCAGCGTTTATCACCCATTCCTAATCCATGCCCTTGTGAAGGTGGTAAGGAGATATCTCCTTGAATTCTACATTCCTTCTGCTGTAAGTGATTCTACTGGGAATGTTTTCTCTGGAATACTCGGAGCGGTACCCAACAGGACGCGGAGAGCTAGAAATGTTTCAACCAAAATCAGCTTGTGGTGGAGTAGAGTTATTTTGCGCACAGTTCTGGGCATTTTGGTGGCTGTCAGGAAATTAATTTCTGAGAGATAAGAGGCTGGTCAACACTCCCCGGAGCCCAAAATATCTTTGACAAAGGATGTCAACGAGCAGAATGTGTCTGCAGTGAGGTTATCAATCTTCCTTGTCTGTCAGTTATTAATCACTCACAAAACGGAGTGTATTTTTTTGCCATTTCCCAGAAATTGTGCTACTCACAAAGGGCCAATGCTTGAATTGCATTCTTGGTCCGCTCTCAGATCTGTGGATTCCTGTAACGTCAAAAGCGATCTCATTTGTGTCTTGTTTAAGAAGGAACTGCAGATGCTGGAAAAATCGAAGGTAGATAAAAATGCTGGAGAAACTCAGTGGGTGAGGCAGCATCTATGGAGAGAAGGAATAGGTGACGTTTCTGGTCGAGACCCTTCTTCGAAGGAATAGGTGACGTTTCGGGGCGAGACCCTTCGGGTCTCGTTCCGAAACGTCACCTATTCCTTCGCTCCATAGATGCTGCCTCACCTGCTGAGTTTCTCCAGCATTTTTGTCTAACTCCATTTGTGTCTTCACCCTACTTTTGTAGGCAGTGTCAAGACCCTGCCTCAGCTTCAGGTGGCATCAAGTGCGATCTCCAAAGTGAAGGTGAGAAGAGCAAAAAAAAACGCACCATGACGCAGAGGTTGAGTTGCTGCCTTACAGCGCCCGAGACCCCGATTCCATCCCGACCACGGGCTCTGTCTGAACAGAGTTTGCACGTTCTCCCCAAGCCCATGTGGCTTTTTCTCCGGGCGCTCCGGTTTCCTCCAACATTCCAAAGACTTGCAGCTTTGAGGGTTAATTGGCTTCTGTAAAATTGTGAATTGTCCCTAGTGTGTGTGTGTGTGTGTGTGTGGGATGTCCCTAGTGTTGGTGTGCAGCGATCGCTGGTCGGCGCAGACTCGTTGGGTCGAAGGGCCTGTTTCTACGCTGTATCTCTGAAGTCTAAAACAAACTGCTGGAGGAACCCAGTGGGTCAGAGAACCAACATGTCCCATCTACACTAGTCCCACCTGCCCACACCGACCAACATGCCCCAGCTACACTAGTCCCACCTGTCCACACCGACCAACATGCCCCAGCTACACTAGTCCCACCTGTCCACACCGACCAACATGCCCCATCTACACTAGTCCCACCTGTCCACACCGACCAACATGCCCCAGCTACACTAGTCCCACCTGCCCACACCGACCAACATGCCCCATCTACACTAGTCCCACCTGTCCACACCGACCAACATGTCCCATCTACACTAGTCCCACCTGCCCACACCGACCAACATGCCCCATCTACATTAGTCCCACCTGCCCACACCGACCAACATGCCCCAGCTACACTAGTCCCACCTGCCCACACCGACCAACATGCCCCATCTACACTAGTCCCACCTGTCCACACCGACCAACATGTCCCATCTACACTAGTCCCACCTGCCCACACCGACCAACATGTCCCATCTACACTTGTCCCACCTGCCCACACTGACCAACATGTCCCATCTACACTAGTCCCACCTGCCCACACCGACCAACATGTCCCATCTACACTAGTCCCACCTGTCCACACCGACCAACATGTCCCATCTACACTAGTCCCACCTGCCCACACCGACCAACATGTCCCATCTACACTAGTCCCACCTGTCCACACCGACCAACATGCCCCAGCTACACTAGTCCCACCTGCCCACACCAACCAACATGTCCCATCTACACTAGTCCCACCTGTCCACACCGACCAACATGTCCCATCTACACTAGTCCCACCTGCCCACACCGACCAACATGTCCCATCTACACTAGTCCCACCTGCCCACACCAACCAACATGTCCCATCTACACTAGTCCCACCTGCCCACACCGACCAACATGTCCCATCTACACTAGTCCCACCTGCCCACACCGACCAACATGTCCCATCTACACTAGTCCCACCTGCCCACACCGACCAACATGCCCCACCTACACTAGTCCCACCTGTCCACACCGACCAACATGTCCCATCTACACTAGTCCCACCTGCCCACACCGACCAACATGCCCCAGCTACACTAGTCCCACCTGTCCACACCGACCAACATGCCCCATCTACACTAGTCCCACCTGCCCACACCGACCAAAATGCCCTAGCTACACTAGTCCCACCTGTCCACACCGACCAACATGCCCCATCTACACTAGTCCCACCTGCCCACACCGACCAACATGCCCCATGTTCACTAGTCCCACCTGCCCACACCGACCAACATGCCCCATCTAAAGTAGTCCCACCTGCCCACACTGACCAACATGTCCCATCTACACTAGTCCCACCTGCCTATACCGACCAACATGCCCCATCTACACTAGTCCCACCTGCCCACACCGACCAACATGCCCCATGTACACTAGTCCCACCTGCCCACACCGACCAACATGTCCCATCTACACTAGTCCCACCTGCCCACACCGACCAACATGTCCCATCTACACTAGTCCCACCTGTCCACACCGACCAACATGTCCCATCTACACTAGTCCCACCTGTCCACACCGACCAACATGTCCCATCTACACTAGTCCCACCTGCCCACACCGACCAACATGCCCCAGCTACACTAGTCCCACCTGCCCACACCGACCAACATGCCCCAGCTACACTAGTCCCACCTGCCCACACCGACCAACATGTCCCATCTACACTAGTCCCACCTGCCCACACCGACCAACATGCCCCAGCTACACTAGTCCCACCTGTCCACACCGACCAACATGCCCCATCTACACTAGTCCCACCTGCCCACACCGACCAACATGCCCCAGCTACACTAGTCCCACCTGTCCACACCGACCAACATGCCCCAGCTACACTAGTCCCACCTGTCCACACCGACCAACATGCCCCATCTAAAGTAGTCCCACCTGCCCACACCGACCAACATGCCCCATCTACACTAGTCCCACCTGTCCACACCGACCAACATGCCCCATCTAAAGTAGTCCCACCTGTCCACACCGACCAACATGCCCCATGTACACTAGTCCCACCTGCCCACACCGACCAACATGCCCCATCTAAAGTAGTCCCACCTGCCCACACTGACCAACATGTCCCATCTACACTAGTCCCACCTGCCCACACCGACCAACATGCCCCATCTAAAGTAGTCCCACCTGCCCACACCGACCAACATGCCCCATCTACACTAGTCCCACCTGTCCACACCGACCAACATGCCCCATCTAAAGTAGTCCCACATGCCCACACCGACCAACATGCCCCATCTAAAGTAGTCCCACCTGCCCACACCGACCAACATGCCCCATCTACACTAGTCCCACCTGCCCACACCGACCAACATGCCCCATCTACACTAGTGCCACCTGCCCACACCGACCAACATGCCCCATCCACACTAGTCCCACCTGCCCACACGGACCAACATGCCCCATCTACACTAGACCCACCTGCCCACACCGACCAACATGCCCCATCTACACTAGTCCCACCTGCCCACACCGACCAACATGCCCCATCTACACTAGTCCCACCTGCCCACACCGACCAACATGCCCCATCTACACTAGTCCCACCTGCCCACACTGACCAACATGCCCATGTACATTAGTCCCACCTGCCCACACCAACCAACATGCCCCATTTACACTAGTCCCACCTGCCCACACCGACCAACATGCCCCATCTACACTAGTCCCACCTCCCCACACTGACCAACATGCCCATGTACATTAGTCCCACCTGCCCACACCGACCAACATGCCCCATCTACACTAGTCCCACCTGCCCACACTGACCAACATGCCCCATCTACACTAGTCCCACCTGCCCACACCGACCAACATGCCCATGTACATTAGTCCCACCTGCCCACACCGACCAACATGCCCCATCTACACTAGTCCCACCTGCCCACACCGACCAACATGCCCCATCTACACTAGTCCCACCTGCCCACACCGACCAACATGCCCCATCTATACTAGTCCCACCTGCCCACACCGACCAACATGCCCCATCTACACTAGTCCCACCTGCCCACACCGACCAACATGCCCCATCTACACTAGTCCCACCTGCCCACACCGACCAATATGTCCCTTCTACACTAGTCCCACCTGCCCACACCGACCAACATGCCCCATCTACACTAGTCCCACCTGCCCACACTGACCAACTTGCCCCATCTACACTTGTCCCACCTGCCCACACCGACCAACATGCCCCATCTACACTAGTCCCACCTGCCCAAACCGACCAACATGCCCATCTACACAGTCCCACCTGCCCACACCAACCAACATGTCCCACCTGCCCACACCGACCAACATGCCCCATCTACACTAGTCCCACCTGCCCACACCGACCAACATGCCCCATCTACACAAGTCCCACCTGCCCACACCGACCAACATGCCCCATCTACACTAGTCCCACCTGCCCACACCAACCAACTTGCCCCATCTACACTTGTCACACCTGCCCACACCGACCAACATGCCCCATCTACACTAGTCCCACCTGCCCAAACCGACCAACATGCCCATCTACACAGTCCCACCTGCACACACCAACCAACATGTCCCACCTGCCCACACCGACCAACATGCCCCATCTACACTAGTCCCACCTGCCCACACCGACCAACATGCCCCATCTACACAAGTCCCACCTGCCCACACCGACCAACATGCCCAATCTACACTAGTCCCACCTGCCCACACTGACCAACATGCCCATGTACATTAGTCCTACCTGCCCACACCGACCAACATGCCCCATCTACACTAGTCCCACCTGCCCACACCGACCAACATGCCCATGTACGTTAGTCTCACCTGCCCACACCGACCAACATGCCCCATCTACACTAGTCCCACCTCCCCACACTGACCAACATGCCCATGTACATTAGTCCCACCTGCCCACACCGACCAACATGCCCCATCTACACTAGTCCCACCTGCCCACACTGACCAACATGCCCCATCTACACTAGTCCCACCTGCCCACACCGACCAACATGCCCATGTACATTAGTCCCACCTGCCCACACCGACCAACATGCCCCATCTACACTAGTCCCACCTGCCCACACCGACCAACATGCCCCATCTACACTAGTCCCACCTGCCCACACCGACCAACATGCCCCATCTATACTAGTCCCACCTGCCCACACCGACCAACATGCCCCATCTACACTAGTCCCACCTGCCCACACCGACCAACATGCCCCATCTACACTAGTCCCACCTGCCCACACCGACCAATATGTCCCTTCTACACTAGTCCCACCTGCCCACACCGACCAACATGCCCCATCTACACTAGTCCCACCTGCCCACACTGACCAACTTGCCCCATCTACACTTGTCCCACCTGCCCACACCGACCAACATGCCCCATCTACACTAGTCCCACCTGCCCAAACCGACCAACATGCCCATCTACACAGTCCCACCTGCCCACACCAACCAACATGTCCCACCTGCCCACACCGACCAACATGCCCCATCTACACTAGTCCCACCTGCCCACACCGACCAACATGCCCCATCTACACAAGTCCCACCTGCCCACACCGACCAACATGCCCCATCTACACTAGTCCCACCTGCCCACACCAACCAACTTGCCCCATCTACACTTGTCACACCTGCCCACACCGACCAACATGCCCCATCTACACTAGTCCCACCTGCCCAAACCGACCAACATGCCCATCTACACAGTCCCACCTGCACACACCAACCAACATGTCCCACCTGCCCACACCGACCAACATGCCCCATCTACACTAGTCCCACCTGCCCACACCGACCAACATGCCCCATCTACACAAGTCCCACCTGCCCACACCGACCAACATGCCCAATCTACACTAGTCCCACCTGCCCACACTGACCAACATGCCCATGTACATTAGTCCTACCTGCCCACACCGACCAACATGCCCCATCTACACTAGTCCCACCTGCCCACACCGACCAACATGCCCATGTACGTTAGTCTCACCTGCCCACACCGACCAACATGCCCCATCTACACTAGTCCCACCTGCCCACACCGACCAACATGCCCATGTACGTTAGTCCCACCTGCCCACACCGACCAACATGCCCCATCTACACTAGTCCCACCTGCCCACACCGACCAACATGCCCCATTGCTGAGGTTGAGTTGCTGCCTTACAGCGCCCGAGACCCCGGTTCCATCCCGACCACGGGCTCTGTCTGAACAGAGTTTGCACGTTCTCCCCAAGCCCATGTGGCTTTTTCTCCGGGCGCTCCGGTTTCCTCCAACATTCCAAAGACTTGCAGCTTTGAGGGTTAATTGGCTTCTGTAAAATTGTGAATTGTCCCTAGTGTGTGTGCGTGTGTGTGTAGGATGTCCCTAGTGTTGGTGTGCAGCGATCGCTGGTCGGCGCAGACTCGCTGGGTCGAAGGGCCTGTTTCTACGCTGTATCTCTGAAGTCTAAAACAAACTGCTGGAGGAACCCAGTGGGTCAGAGAACCAACATGTCCCATCTACACTAGTCCCACCTGTCCACACCGACCAACATGCCCCATCTACACTAGTCCCACCTACCCACACCGACCAACATGCCCCAGCTACACTAGTCCCACCTGTCCACACCGACCAACATGTCCCATCTACACTAGTCCCACCTGTCCACACCGACCAACATGCCCCAGCTACACTAGTCCCACCTGCCCACACCGACCAACATGCCCCAGCTACACTAGTCCCACCTGTCCACACCGACCAACATGTCCCATCTACACTAGTCCCACCTGCCCACACCGACCAACATGCCCCAGCTACACTAGTCCCACCTGTCCACACCGACCAACATGCCCCATCTACACTAGTCCCACCTGCCCACACCGACCAACATGCCCCAGCTACACTAGTCCCACCTGTCCACACCGACCAACAAGCCCCATCTACACTAGTCCCACCTGCCCACACCGACCAACATGCCCCATCTACACTAGTCCCACCTGCCCACACCGACAAACATGCCCCATCTACACTAGTCCCAACTGCCCACACCGACAAACATGCCCCATCTACACTAGTCCCACCTGCCCACACCGACCAACATGCCCCATCTACACTAGTCCCACCTGCCCACACCGACCAACATGCCCCATCTACACTAGTCCCACCTGCCCATACCGACCAACATGCCCATCTACACAGTCCCACCTGCCCACACCGACAAACATGCCCCATCTACACTAGTCCCACCTGCCCACACCGACCAACATGCCCCATCTACACTAGTCCCACCTGCCCACACCGACCAACATGTCCCATCTACACTAGTCCCACCTGCCCACACCGACCAACATGCTCCATCTACACTAGTCCCACCTGCCCACACCGACCAACATACCCCATCTACACTAGTCCCACCTGCCCACACCGACCAACATGCCCCATCTACACTAGTCCCATCTGCCCACACCGACCAACATGTCCCATCTACACTAGTCCCACCTGCCCACACCGACCAACATGCCCCATCTACACTAGTCCCATCTGCCCACACCGACCAACATGTCCCATCTACACTAGTCCCACCTGCCCACACCGACCAACATGCCCCATCTACACTAGTCCCACCTGCCCACACCGACCAACATGCCCCATCTACACTAGTCCCACCTGCCCACACCGACCAACATGCCCATGTACGTTAGTCTCACCTGCCCACATCGACCAACATGCCCCATCTACACTAGTCCCATCTGCCCACACCGACCAACATGCCCATGTACGTTAGTCCCATCTGCCCACACCGACCAACATGCCCCATCTACACTAGTCCCACCTGCCCACACCGACCAGCATGCCCCATTGCTGAGGTTGAGTTGCTGCCTTACAGCGCCCGAGACCCCGGTTCCATACCGACCACGGGCTCTGTCTGAACAGAGTTTGCACGTTCTCCCCAAGCCCATGTGGCTTTTTCTCCGGGCGCTCCGGTTTCCTCCAACATTCCAAAGACTTGCAGCTTTGAGGGTTAATTGGCTTCTGTAAAATTGTGAATTGTCCCTAGTGTGTGTGTGTGTGTGTGTGCATGTGTGTGTAGGATGTCCCTAGTGTTGGTGTGCAGCGATCGCTGGTCGGCGCAGACTCGTTGGGTCGAAGGGCCTGTTTCTACGCTGTATCTCTGAAGTCTAAAACAAACTGCTGGAGGAACCCAGTGGGTCAGAGAACCAACATGTCCCATCTACACTAGTCCCACCTGCCCACACCGACCAACATGCCCCATCTACACTAGTCCCACCTGCCCACACCGTCCAACATGTCCCATCTACACTAGTCCCACCTGTCCACACCGACCAACATGTCCCATCTACACTAGTCCCACCTGTCCACACCGACCAACATGCCCCATCTACACTAGTCCCACCTGCCCACACCGACCAACATGCCCCATGTACACTAGTCCCACCTGCCCACACCGACCAACATGCCCCATCTAAAGTAGTCCCACCTGCCCACACTGACCAACATGTCCCATCTACACTAGTCCCACCTGCCCATACCGACCAACATGCCCCATCTACACTAGTCCCACCTGCCCACACCGACCAACATGCCCCATCTACACTAGTCCCACCTGCCCACACCGACAAACATGCCCCATCTACACTAGTCCCACCTGCCCACACCGACAAACATGCCCCATCTACACTAGTCCCACCTGCCCACACCGACCAACATGCCCCATCTACACTAGTCCCACCTGCCCACACCGACCAACATGCCCCATCTACACTAGTCCCACCTGCCCACACCGACCAACATGCCCATGTACACAGTCCCACCTGCCCACACCGACAAACATGCCCCATCTACACTAGTCCCACCTGCCCACACCGACCAACATGCCCCATCTACACTAGTCCCACCTGCCCACACCGACCAACATGTCCCATCTACACTAGTCCCACCTGCCCACACCGACCAACATGCTCCATCTACACTAGTCCCACCTGCCCACACCGACCAACATACCCCATCTACACTAGTCCCATCTGCCCACACCGACCAACATGTCCCATCTACACTAGTCCCACCTGCCCACACCGACCAACATGCCCCATCTATACAAGTCCCACCTGCCCACACCGACCAACATACCCCATCTACTCTAGTCCCACCTGCCCACACCGACCAACATGCCCCATCTACACTAGTCCCACCTGCCCACACCGACCAACATGCTCCATCTACACTAGTCCCACCTGCCTGTATTTGGCCCATATCCCTCTAAACCTATCCTTTCCAATGTACCTGTCCATATGCTTTTTGAACGTGATCGTACCTGCCTCAACTACCTCCTCTGGCAGCTCGTTCCACACCCCCACTACCCTGTGTGTAAAAACGTCTCCCCTCAGGTCCCTAATTAATCTTTCCACCCCTCACCTCAAACCCGTGTCATCTGGTTCTTGATTCCCAACTCTGGATGAAAGACCCAGTGCATTTACACTGTGTGTTCCTCTTTGGCTTACGACAATGGCCATGCAGGCACACGCACAGTGTCAGAGAGTCACACAGCGTTGGCCCTTCGGCCCAACTTGCCCACACCGGCAAAACATGTCCCATCCACTAGCATTGGCTCGTGTTCCTCTATACCTGTCCTTTCCATGTACCTGTCCAAACAGTTCTTGAATGTTTCAGCGCACACCTGTCTTGGCATGACGCATGTCCTTAAAGCTTTTCACTGTACCTCGGTACACGAGACAATAAACTAAACTCCACTGAAGTTGAGCCCCGTGGGCCACTTGTACAAAGCACACGGCTCCTTTACATCCCCACGTCTCTGTGGTACATTGCCTCCAACTCTTCTCCCGTCAGTGAAGCCGCTAGTATTCTGTAGCAACCCCTCCCCCCGCAGCTGGGCGTGATGCTTGTCTCACGTCCGGTCCCTTTAAGAGCTGGCTGCAGAGATCGCATGTGTGATACACACTGCAGACAGACCAGTGCAAGACGTTGCGATGCACAGGCAGGAAATGCTACACTGACTGCGATGTCACAAAGGGATGCCAAGCAAAGCTGCTCTTGGTTGAACTTCTCACTCTAATAGAATGTTTCATTCTAACGCGGCGGCACAGTGGCTGCTGCCTCACAGCGCCGGAGACCCAGGTTCGATCCTGACCTTGGGTACTGTCAGTGTGGAGTTTGCACGTTCTCCCTGTGACAGCGTGGGTTCCCTTCCGGGTGCTCTGGTTTCCTCTAGTTGTCCACAGAGGACAGTACGGGTTTGTAGGTTAATTGTTAATTGCCCCCCTAGTGCGTAGCGTTGAGGAGAAAATGGAATAACACAGAAATAGAGCAGTCCACCTCCAGTTTAAATTCCATTTGGAAACCAAGAACCAAGAATATACCTCATTGGAGACCTGCAAACTATCTTTAATCGGACTTTCTTGGACTTTACCTTGCACTAGACCTTATTCTCTTTATCCTGTATCTGTCCACTGTGGATGGCTTGATTGTAATCATGTATTGTCTTTTCGCTGACTGGATAGCACACAGCAAGAACCTTTTGACCGTGTGTTTGTTAGTGTGTGAGTGTGTATGACCATCCCGCGAGAGGGCCTTTACATCGGGGCGTCCGTAGCGGCGACTACAGAGCCCCGACCACGGCTGAACAAAGGAGGAGGACTGGTTGAACTTTGTTGTCTTGCACCACAGTGAAGAATTAAAAAAAAAATTTATTTCAAAATAGACTTTATTCAAGTAATAACTATATACAATACATGAACCGTGCGGTAAATTCATCCGACATTTTCGGAGGCTATACAAATTGTTCAATACAGTTTATACATTTTTTCAAATTCCACAAATATGTCCCCCACCCGTGCCACTCATGTGGCCCACTGGTGTGGGATACATTCCCTTATTTTTGAGGGGCGTCTCCACCATACCGTGCCCCCCATGTCCAGCAGCGGAAGGACCCTAGACTGTGGCCCTCCCCCACCGAGCCTTGGTTGCACCGAGCTTCAGTGCATCCCAGTCGGCAACATTCCCCGACGGACATCTCGCTCTGCTGGGTGGTGAACAACGCTCGGGCAGACCAGAGAGCGTCTTTCACCGAGTTGATGACCCTCCAGCAGCACTCGATGTCAGTCTCTGAATGTGTCCCTGGGAACAGTCCGTAAATCACAGAGTCCTCTGTGACGGAGCTGTTTGGGATAAAGCGTACCAGGGACCCTTGCATTTTTCTCCAGACTCTTTTAGCAAATCCACACTCTGCAAAGAGGTGGGCAACCGTCTCCCCTCCATAGCAGCCGTCCCGAGGGCAGCGTGCGCTGGTAGTGAGGTACCGACGGTGCAGGAAGGATCTGACTGGGAGGGCTCCCCTCACCGCCAGCCAAGCCAGGTCTTGATGCTTGTTGGTGAGTTCTGGCGATGAGGCATTTTGCCAGACAAGCTGGGCAGTCTGCTCAGGGAACCACGCCACCGGGTCCATCGAGTCCTTTCCCTGCAGTGCCTGCAGGACATTCTGTGCTGACCACTGCCCAATGGACATGTGGTCAAAGGTGTTGGTCCGGAAGAACCTTTCCACAGATGAAAGATGGGGCGGCAATGTCCAGCTGACTGGCACATTGCGTGGCATCTGCGCCAGGCCCATCCTTCGCAACACCGGGTACAGGTAGAACCTCAGCAGGTAGTGACACTTGGTGCCCACGTGCCTCGGCTCTACACTCCGCCTGATGCAGCCACACACGAAGGTGGTCATCAGGATGAGAGCAACGTTGGGCACGCTTTTACCCCCGTTGTCCGCTGACTTGTACATTGTGGTCTGTCGCACCCGGACCATCCTCAACTGGTGGATGTTTGTGTTAAATCTTATTGTGTCTTGTGTGTTCTTTTTAAGTGTATCTCTGCTGGCAAATTCATTTCACTGCACCTTCGGGTGCATGTGACAAATAAACTTTACTTGGAATTTACTTTTACTTGGTGTATTGCTAGAAATTGTAATTTATTTACCCATCTGTTACGAACACAGCATATAATACAATAATATTAGTTCTGATCTTGACAATATCACATTTTTTAATTTTCAAGGCAGTCTGGGTGTTTATTACTATTTCCGTCGCAACGGTCAATTTTGTAATTAACTACAATTAGGTAACTAACTAATTATATGCTTTAATTTCAGGTCATCCAAGTAAGATGTTTTATATTTGTTTCAGAATGCTTCAATCTATAATAACTGAAAATTTCATTCAGTTCCCTTGATTTTTAAGAAAGTTATGGGCTTTTGACTGTCCTCGATCACAGCTTTTGTGTTAAGTCAATGGAAAAGCAATGGGGAACAAGATGCTAATTTCCGAGTATGAAAATGGCCATAACTTTTTTAATACTGAAGATATGAAAGTGAATTAGGTGTCGAATTAAACTTCTTTTTATGCTTTATCTGATGGGATAAATTGCAGACTTGATTTTTTAAATCTCAAAATGTTGTAACATTGCTAGACAAAAGGCCTGTTTCCATGCTTGATCTCTCAATCAACCACGATTGTGCAATTTAATTGGAAAAATGATTCATGGTAAAGAAAGATAAAATAATTTTTTCAAAGTATTTTATATTGCAGTTTATTGCTCTGCCTCTTTGGAGTTTGGACTCTCTGATAAGCCTTTGGGTTTCGGCCCGAAACGTTGCCTATTTCCTTCGCTCCATAGATGCTGCCGCACCCGCTGAGTTTCTCCAGCGCTTTTGTCTACCTTCGATTTTCCAGCATCTGCAGTTCCTTCTTGAACAGCTCTTTCAAAGATGCTGCTTTTACAAAAATATAAAAAGACTTCCGGCACTCGAAGGGTTAAACAGAACTGCCCTCGCTCGTGCCCAGCAGGCAATTAACTGAAAGGAAAGGGAATTGCGAGGATGCTGGATGTCACAGGGGGTGCAGTGCTGCTCCAGCCGCCTTCCTGCCTTGCTCAGTAAAATGAATCAAACCAGGTTTCCAACTAGAAGACAAAGAGCTCACAGCTAACAAGCACCTGGCTGCCCTTTACTGGGGTTGTACAGCAGTTACTGGAATATTTGTAACAGGGATGTTTGATGTCACACGGTTTGGGTTTTTGTATCATGTTAAAAATAAATCAATTATTTTTTGATGCAAAAAAAAAAAAAAAACCCAGCCGGACGGGTTGCATGTTTTGAATCCAATGAGCTATTTCTTGTGTGTGTGATAGACAGCATCTGCTAAGCAAGATCCACAAGTAATTGGCCTTATCTTTGGAGGGCATTACAATGCAATTTTACAGCAGTCTGACTGGATGGATAACAGAGTGTGTGTGTGTGTGTGTGTGTGCGGAGAGGATAGGTTAGGGAGCAGCTTCCTGTTTGCTCTGCTAATGCCTGAGGAATTCATTTTCCTTTTATGGTAAAGTGAAGCGGAGGTAGGCGGACAGGCTATATTCCCCGAGTGAGGGGGGAACGAGATGATTGCAACCAGTTCGCGACTCAGTGCAGACTGTGAACGGGGTGTGTAGCTGCTGGAACCAAGCCCTCTGTAGGGTCTGTCGATGGGCTTTGCCCTGCTAACAGTAAACTACTGCAGCTCTGGTAAGTGCTTCGAGCTAACCGTGGCTTTCCTAGGTGGCAATCAGTGGACAGTGAAGGGGTCTCGACCCGAAACGTCACCCATTCCTTCGCCCCATAGATGCTGCCGCACCCGCTGAGTGTCCCCAACATTTTTTTGTCTACCTTCAATTTTTCCGGCATCGGCGGTTCTTTCTTATACATTATTTAGATGGTCGACACAAAATGCTGGAGTAACTCAGCGGGTCAGACAGCATCTCTGGAGGGAAGGAATGGATGATGTTTCAGGAGTGATACAGTGTGGAAACAGGCCCTTCGGCCCAGCTTACTGTATGTCGTTGTCACTTGCGGGCGGAGCACCAAGGCAAATTCCTTGTATGTGAATAATTGGCCAATAAACTTATTCATTCATTCAACTCGTCCTGTCCATGTACCTGTCCAACTGTTTCTTAAACGATAGGATAATCCCAGCCTCAACTACCTCCTCTGGCAACTCGTTCCATACACTCACCACCCTCTGTGTGGAAAAAGTTACCCCTCGGATTCCTATTAAATCTTTTCCCCTTCACCTTGAATCTATGTCCTCTGGTCCTCGATTCCCCTACTCTGTGCATCTACCCGATCTATTCCTCTCATGATTTTGTCTAGCTCCATCAGATCAACCCCTCATTCTCCTATGCTCCTTCTGCATGCAACGTTAGATAATGATTCAAAGAGAAGGCCAATTTCCTTGTGAGGTACTTGGTTGATGACACGTTTCAGACAAGAAATAGCCAGCACAGGAACAGGCCCTTTGGCCCACAATGTCCGTGCTGAACATGATGCCCGGTTAAACTAACCCTCACTGCCTGTACTTGATGCATATCCCTCCACCCACTGCATATCCATGTGTCTCCACCAGCAAAGATAGACACAAAGTGCTGGACTAACTCCGAGGGTCAGGCAGCATCTCTGGAGAAAAAAGGGTAGATTACATTTTGGGACCAGACTCTTCCCAGTCTGAAGAAGGATCCCGACCTGAAATGTCACCCATCTTTTTTATCCAGAGATGCTGCTGGACCCGCTGAGTTACTCCAGCACTTTGTGCCTATCTTTGGTATAAACCAGCATCTGCAGTTCTTTGTTTCTACACACTGCCTCCACCACCAATCGCAGCAGCACGGACTGGGTACACACCAGCCTCTGTGTCAAAACCTTGTCCCACACATCTCCTTTAAACTTTATCCCTCTAGCCTTAAAGCTATGCCCTCTAGTCACGGGAGGGATGTTCGGACTGCTCACACTATCTGTGACTCTCATCATTTTATATCAGGTCTCCCCTCAGCCTCCACGTTCTTCATATATGCACTCACGTCGCGGCCTTTTAACTTTAGATTTTAGAGATACAGCGTGGAAAACAGGCCCTTCAGCCCTCTAAGTCCGCACCGACCATCGATCACCCCATACACCAGTTCAATCCTACACACTGGAGACAATTTACAGAAGCCAATTAACGTCTTTTGAGTGTGGGAGGAAACCTGCGCAGGTCAGGGGGAGAACGTACAAACTCCGTACAGACAGCACCCGTAGTTAGGATGGAACCCGGTTCTCTGGCACTGTAAGGCTGTTGTTATACTTTGGAAGAATACTTCTCCCTAACTATAAAACTAAGAGGGTGAAATGAATTACTTTCATTAATTTCTGCAAGGAAAGGGAATTCTGGAGATGTTGGGAGTTAGTCAGTATCGTTAGTCCATTTCTTCGTCTTCTATTTTATGTAAAAACTACCATACAAAGCATGAGCTGAAAAAGTAATCGCTCCCACCAAGAAAAGCCGCTGAATACTTCAGCTAGGTGTGTCTAATGCAATACCCGGCAGGCTATTTCTTGTCTGAAACATGTCATCTACCAAGTAATTTACAAGGAAATTGGTCTTATCTTTGAATCATCAGATAGTGTTGCAAGCAGAAAGTTTTGGACTGGTTACGAACAGGAGCCCAACCTTATTGCCGCTGCCAATCTTTGCTACACCAGCCAAATTACCAGCAATCCAGCCGCCACCTCCCTAGATCAGCCAACACAAGTGTATACATTAACTCGATCTTTGAGCTATTTAATCAGCACATCTCTACATGGTGGGGCATTACAATGTGTGAACTCAGTTGAATTTGTTTTGCATGTTAACAGTTTCTGGTAGGTCCAGACAGCACATAAAGCTACAGTATTGCTATGGTCCTTTTTACTACCACCCCCGGATCCCATTTATTGACACAAATTGAGACCCAAAATAGTTTATTGTCACGCGTACTGAGGTACAGTGAAAAGCTTTTGTTGCGTGCTAACCAGTCAGCAGAAAGACAATACACGATTGCAATCGAGCCGTCCACAGTGTACAGATACATGATAAAGGGAATGGTCAATGTTTGACATTTAGTGCCAGATGAAGTCCACTAAAGTCCGAGGTTGTGCAATGGGGTAGATAGCAGCTCAGAACTGCTCTCTAGTTGTTGGCAGCATGGTTCAGTTGCCAGTTGCCTGATGACAACTGGGAAGAAATGGTGGTGAATCTGGTGTCCGTTCTCTTTCCACGGTTTGTGTCCTTTATAGAGATCTCCAGGTTAAAAGTAAAGTGGATAGGTATATGGACGGGAAGGGAATGGAGGGGTGTGGTCTGAGTGCAGGTAGATGGGACTAGGGGAAAATAAATGGTCGGCACGGACTGGAAGGGCCGAGAGGTCCTGTTTCCGTGCTGTAATTGTTATATGGTTATATGTTATATGGTTACTGCTGGGGATGGGGACTCCCCCATTGTCAGAGTGAGGCCCAGCGCGAATTGGAAGAACAGCACCTTATATTTTGCTTGGGTAGTTTACACCCCTGCGGTATGAACATTCACTTCTCTAACTTCAGATAGTGCTTGCTTTCTCTCTCCATCCCCTTCCCAGTTCTCCCACTAGTCTTACTGTCTCTGCCTACATTCTATCTTTGTCCCGCAGCCTCCCCTAACATCAGTCTGAAGAAGGGTCTCGACCCGAAACGTCGCCCATTCCTTCTCTCCAGAGATGCTGCCTCACCCGCTGAGTCACTCCAGCATTTTGTGTCACCTTCGATTTAAACCAGCATCTGCAGTTCCTCCTTCCACATCTCCAGTTACTGCTATGTTTCCATCGTGATACATCACATTAAACATCAGGGCGTCTTGGGCTATTGATGTTCCAAGTGTTGTCTGAAGAAGGGTCTCGACCCAAAACGTCACCTATTCCTTTTCTCCTGAGTTACTCCAGCATTGTATGTCGCTCTTCGGTGTAAACTAGCATCTGCAGTTCCTTCCTACACATTTTATCTACTATTCTAAGATCTATGTGGGCCGAACCTTGTTGATCTCAGAATGTAGAACCAATTACTCTGGTAACTGGTGAATCAAGCATTTATTATCTGAAATACAATGAAGTACGAGGTGCGGTCAATTTAGTTTGTTTTAAATATTTCAGTTGCTTTTTCAATTTCTGGTTGACTCATGTTTCAGCAGCTCCTGCCATCCTTGTCCAGTTACAGCTGATATTTATTTTTTATCACCCTTACAATATTTAGCACACTGCAGTCAGCTAGATGTAACCTCGACCAAAGACTGACATCGTCCAATATTGTTTGTGTCTCCAGATATTACATCACAAGGATGTCTCAGGCTAGGAAGGTTTCCTCGGTTTACATTAAGCTCGTTCCTCATGGGGCTACCAGTGCCCCAAAGACACGTGTCTCTCTGGGGGCTGCGAAGGCGGATGATCGTGGGCATGAAGAACAAGGGCCATCAACCTCCAACCCCAGGAACCCCTCCAACAGACTGGGAAACGTGGGCCTGGTAGGAGTGGCAGGACCTACACAATCAACCTTACATTCTACGAGTGAAGGTAAGTAGACCACTATGTACTGGTCCTCTCCATCTCTCAACACTGTGACTTTTGCACTGTGTCAATTTTACCAAAATTCTGTGGGCATGGTTTGGAGTGGAGATACCATTACTACTGACTGATTTATGGTAGCTTGGGCTGCATTATGACAAAAGTGCAGGTGGAAGTAAAAAGAGAGCAGGCAATGTCCAAAGTATTGAACACAAAGTGCATCAGGTCAGGCAGCATCTCTGGAGGGCACTGCAAAGCGATGTTTCGGGTCGGGACACTTCTTCAGACAACATTGCGTATGCATGTCCTCCTGAGATGCTGCCTGAGTTACTCCAGCGCTTTGTGTTCTATGCAAGATTCTCGCATCTAGGAAGAAACAGAAGTCCGTAGGATCGTAGGCTATAGGAACAGAATTAGGCCATTTGGCCCATCAAGTCTATTCCACCATTCAATGGTGGGTGATTTATCTTTCCTTCACAACCCCAGTCTCCTGCCTTCTCCCCATAACCCCTGTCACCCGTACAAATCAATAAACCATTGACTTGGCCTCCACAGCTGTCTGTGGCAATGAATGAAGATGCTGGTATCTTGAACAAAGCACAATTGCTGGAAACATTCTGGAGTGCCAGAGGTTGAGGGGAGATCTGAGAGTAGTACATAAAGTTAGGAGAGGTAAGATAAGATAGACAGTCGGTCCCTTTTTCCCAGGGTGGAACTCTACATCGGTGATACAGGATGCTCTACATCAGTGAGACCAAGCGCAGGCTCGGCGATCGCTTCGCCCAACACCTCCGCTCAGTTCGCATTAACCAACCTGATCTCCTGGTGGCTCAGCATTTCAACTCCCCCTCCCATTCCGAATCCGACCTTTCTGTCCTGGGCCTCCTCCATGGCCAGAGTGAGGCCCACTGCAAATTGGAGGAGCAGCACCTCATATTTCGCTTGTTTAAAAGTCTGAAGAAGGGTCTCGACCCGAAACGTCACCTATTCCTTCGTTCCATAGATGCTGTCTCATCCGCTGAGTTTCTCCAGCATTTTTTTCTACCCTCATATTTTGCTTGGGTAGTTTACACCCCAGCAGTATGAACATTGACTTCTCTAATTTCAGGTAGTCCTTGCTTTCTCCCTCCTTACCCTCCCCTTCCCAGCTCTCCCACAGCCCACTGTCTCCGCCTCTTCCTTTCTTCTTCCCGCTCCCCCCCCCCCACATCAGTCTGAAGAAGGGCCTCCACCCGAAACGTCAGCTATTCCTTCGCTCCATAGACGCTGCCTCACCCGCTGAGTTTCTCCAGCATTTTTGTCCACCTTCGATATTTCCAGCATCTGCAGTTCTTTTTTAAACACTAATAGCAATTGTTGATCTCTTGAACTTAATTTTTTTCTAGCCAGCTGGACTCACAAACTCTAATCATTGGGATCACTGTCTGGGAATGATCTACTGTATCTATTGGAGAAGTGTATCACTGTGTTGGATGGAGGTGTACTGGTCTTGGCAACGTCTCCACTCTTTTCTGTCTGCAGATTACCTCCCACCTCCCCCTCCTCCCGCTCCAGAAAACGCAAGAGATGTTTTTCACCCAAGTGAGCTGCCACTTCCCCCTCCTCCACCACCTCTATCGTATGAGGAGACGATTTCACCTCTGAATTCTTCCAAGCACGCCAAGGTGCTGCAATCCAACGGTGGAGCAGGCTTCAAACAGCAGGTAGTTTGTTTTATTCTCTCCATCCCTTTTGTCCTATAAATGTTGTATCTCACTGTGGTACGGGGATGAGAACAGAGGAGGACCCTGTGTGGGGGAACCGCCGTGGGGGGGGGGGGGGGGGTTAGAATAAAGGAAGGCCCTGTGTGGTGGAACTACCATGAGGGGGGGGGAGGCAGGGATGAACATCTAAACTAATCACCACTGCCTGCACTTGATCCATATCCATGTGTCTCCACCACCAAAGATAGACACAGGGTGCTGGAGTAACTCAGCGGGTCAGGCAGCATCTCTGGAGACAAAAAGAGAACGGTAGGGCCACAAATGGAACGTGTTAAAAATGGTTTGGGTAAAATTGAATTCTTTGTAACTTTTGTCGGTGCCCTTTATGTGCCGACACTTTGCATACCTCGGGTAAGCAAAACAAAGAACACCACGTGTGATGAGAAAGGATCATTCACTCATTCAGGTAGGAATCTCAGCAGCCTTACAAACCTTCCATGTGTTGGATGTCGAGGAAAATTGTGCCATGTCCAATCTTAATTTTTCAGTCATCGGTTGAAAGAAAAAAACAGAAACCGAGATTGAAATAAATTCTCTGTTGTACTTTTTTAAAAACTACAATTCCTTCTTAACCAGGAACTGCCTCCTCCCCCTGAATTTGAGAAAAACAGCATTCCGTCTGCAGGAATCAAACTGGAAAATCCATTGCCTAAGGCAGTGAACAATAAGTTGAATGGATCTCCAGATTCCAGGGCAGGTAGGTGGGAGGGTGTTACTTAATAAACTGCAGAACGGATTCACAAATATCCTGGTCTCCCAGAGCATAACTGTGGATATTGCACGTTGCATGAAAATTAAAATCATCTGCTTGCTATCATTTTTCTGCATTTTTATCACCTGGTAGTATGTATTACATATGAATAACCATAACAGTTTCCAGCCAACACCAAAAAAACATTATTATTAATTAATTGGCTGTATTTGATAAGAGTTGCATTGAATCTTATGGGAAGCATGGATAAACATCACTGAAGTGTATTTATAATGGGCCTGTACCCACCTATGCGACTTTTTCGGCGACTGCCGGCACCCATCACAGGTCATTGCAGGTCGCAGAAAATTTTCAACATTTCCCAACGGCGACCAGAAAGACGCTACGACTCTTTGGCGACCGAGGAGACTACTCACTACCGTACAGACGACACTCCGGCGACATGTCGCGGGGTGAAGCCTGTATGGTCATGAGTAGTCGCCCAAAGAGTCGTACCTTGTTCTGGTCGCCGCTTTTCAACATCGCCGGGTTTTCAACATGTTTCCTCCCACACTCCAAAGATGTACAGGCTTGTAGGTTAATTGGCTTCTGTAAAGTTCTGTAAATTGTCCCTAGTGTGTAGGATAGTGCTAGTGTACGGGGTGATCGCTGGTCAGCTTGGACTCCGTGGGCCAAAGGGGCTGTTTCCACACTGCACTCTAAAGTCCAAAGTAAAGTTTCCCTACTGAGAATTGTAGGGATATTGGTATCTGTTGTAATCTAAGAATTTTGACCTGGAATTGAAATGCTAGTCTCATAGTTTCAGTAAAACAGCGATGAATTAGTCTGTGTAATAATTCTGGCCTGGTTCAAATATACTAATCAGAGACCTGGATACACTGATGTGCATGAGATTCTGGGAAGCTAAGATCTTGTTTTTTTTTCTCTCTCTTAGATATCTGTGCATTTTGCAACCAACTGATTCTTCCAACCACTCCCGCTCTTGAAGCCATGGACAAAATGTTCCATGAGAATTGCCTGAAGTGTAGAAAATGTAGCTGCAAATTGGTGGGCAAAACCTATTATAATCTAGGCGGCGATCCTCATTGTGATTCCTGCTACCAGGTACAGCAACCGTTTCTTTTTATAAAGTTCTTCATACGGTCATAAGTGATAGGAGCAGAATTAGGCCATTCGGCCCATCATATCAGTGTGGTTTACTTAATGAAAAGTAGATAAAAGCAATTTAATGGAGACCCAACTAAGTTGTCGCATCCAAAATGGTGCCGGCACATGGTGACTCTTTGTGTGCTGTTACTAGAGGAGAATCTACTATCCCCCAATTATACAATCTCTCCAGTCTTTTAAATCTTTTTGGGGGGCATGGTGGCACAGCGGTAGAGTTTCTGCCCTACAGCACCAGAGACCCAGGTTCGATCCTGATTACAGGTGCCGTCTGTACAGAATTTGTACATTCTCTCCGAACGCTGTATCTCTAAACTAAACTAAACTAAACTTTTTTTTCTAACTGCAGATCAAGACCTATTATACATGGGTTCGGCTCGATTGTATTCATGTATTTTATCATCTGATTTGACAGGGTGGGAGATTGCAACCTTCACATGGTCCGCCCTGTTTCAACGAATGCAATCAAACCGGCGTGCACAATCAAATAAGATCAAATAGAACGAGTTGTCCTTCAACTTTAGGCTGTGCACGCCATACACAAGAAGATCTGATTTGATAGCAGACAAAACTACTGCACCTCAATAGACGTGACAATAAATCTAAACCTAATGTGAACAATATGACAGTTCCTACTACTTTCAGCTGCAGTGAACATGTTAACTACAATTTCCATTCTCTGTTAAATTGCAGGACACCTTGGAGAAGTGTGGAAAATGCAATAACGCCATAAAGAGTCAGATTATTAGAGCTACGGGCAAGGCTTTCCACCCTGAGTGTTTTATATGCATTGTCTGTCATCGGCCTATTGGAACAGAACGCTTTGGAGTGAACAATGCAGGGGAGGTTCACTGCCTCGAAGACTTCCAGAGGTATAATTCCTACATTTCTAGGCAAAGCAACACTGAAAATATCAAGTTTTGGCAAAAGGTTAGCTTGTGTGCTGATTCATAGTTCTAAATTAGACCAAGAGCTACTGTACCTGGGGCAACACAAAATCATTAAAAATCTCTAAAACGCTCTCTAATTCATAAGGTTATCCAAAACATTATGTTCTGCAGTGTGTAGGAAGGAACTACAGATGCTGGTTTATAACAGGGGGCGCCGTCCAGTTGGTATGGCTGCCCAGCCTGCAGCTGTCTGTCTTTTTTTTATTTTTAGTGTGTAAAAAGTGTTTAGTTTGGAGTCTATTCTTTTTTATGGGGGGGGAAGGGGGAAACTGCTTTTCCTGGTCCCTACCTGGTCGGAGAGACAGCTTTTCTCCGGGCTGCATCTTCGACCTGTCCTCGCGGCCTACCAGCGGTCCTGGAGCGGCGTTTCTTGATGAGACCGGCCAGAACCTCTGCTTCGGCGACAGCTTGGGACAACTGGAACGGCCGCTGGAGCGCCATCGCGGGCGATGCCTTACCTGGGTTGCCGCGCTGGAGCTCCAGTGAGCTGAAGACCGCCGACAAAAAACATCGCGGAGCTGAGGGACTGTGGAGCGGCCAGCTGCAGGCGGCGGCACTGAACTTTACATCGGGAGCTTCCATCCCAATGTGTCTTATCTTTATTTGTGTGCTGCATGGCAAATCAAATTTCACTACACCAATTGGTGTACGTGACAATAAATGTCCTTTGTACTGAAGATAGACACAAATTGCTGGAGTAATACGGTGGGTCAGGCAGCATCTCTGGAGAAAAGGAGTGTGACGTTTCGAGTCGGAACACTTCAGATTTCAGTCTTCATTCGGAAGATGGGCTCCGACCTGAAACGCCACCTATTCCTTTTCTCCATAGATGCTGAACCGCTGAGTTACTCCAGTATTTTGTGTCTATCTTGTATGCTATGGTACTGGTCTCAGCATCTCCACTCATAGCATTTATCAGCTAAGGTAGAATTTAGCAGGGTAGCATTTAGGATAGATGGTAGCAGGGTGGCAAAGTTAGTTTCAATGCTCCTGGGCCAGGATGGAAAAACTTCAATGATTTCTGCTGGAACGTGAATGGCAATGAATGAGGACTGGAGCAGGCTCTGTTCTGAAGTGCTCATTCCTCCAGTAGTACTGCATTGTTAGCCCATCACTGTAACTATTTATTTATAAAATGCATTCAACTTCCTCTTGCTGCTATTGCCAGACCATTTCAGGTATTGGTCTCTTGCCATGTGAAAATAACTCGTAGCTCTTTACGGAGAAGTATGAAGAAATTTCCGATACTTGCCATTTCTGACCAATAAAACATTTAGTTCACTTTAGAGCCTGGAAACAGGGCCTTCAGCCCAATGAGTCTGCGCCGACCAGTAATCAGAGACAATTTACATTTATACCAAGCCAATTAACCGACAAACCTGCACATCTTCGGAATGTTAGAGGAAACCAGAGCACCCGGAGAAAACCCACGTGGTCACAGGAAGAACGTACAAACTCCATATAGACAGCATGCAGTCAGACCCAGAACCTGGGTCTCTAGTGCTGTAATGCAGTGGCTCTACCAAAGCCTTTAAGTTGTTGAAGAAACTTGAGTGGTAAAATAAGAAAAAAAATTCCCATTTAATAATTATGATAATAAATGTAATATCCATATTTAACTTCTTGTCATTCAAGGCAACACAAATGTTGCCAGTTTTCATCAGGAGTTGGGTGCAAAGTTGCAGGTCCATTTTCCATCAGCTTGTGGCACTGTTGTACATTGAAACTGCTTTGCAGACTACATAGAGATGTGGATCACAAAATGCAATTTATTATTAATAAAAAGCTTTTAATGCATAACTTTATGATCAAATTGTCTACACATTGGACGGATCATTCATGTCTTTCAATATTCAATTAGGATCCACAAAAATAACAGGAAATAGATAATGCTAAATAGCATGTGGATTGAGTGTTTTTGAGAAGGTAAAAGAAAATAGATGAAGGCAGAGCAGTTGACACAGTTTACAAGGACTTTAATACATTTTCACCAGGTCCCACATGGTAGGCTGGTCTAGAAAGTTAAGACACAAAGGAACCATGCAAGGTGTGTTGGCAAACTGGATGTCAAATTGCTTGGGTGAAACATGACAGATGATAATGGTGGATGGAAATTTCACTGGAAGTGTCCAACAGTTGGTGTGAAATATGAGGTGTGCATGTGGCATCACTCTAGCAATGAAGGGGGCCCAGAACAGAAAGGTCAGTTTGGAAATGGGGAGTTAAACTGGGAGATCCAGTAGACCGAGCATAGGTGTTCAGCGAAGTGGTCACCACGCCTCTGCAGACTCCACCATTTTGCGCCTATCTTTGGTATGTACCAATGTCTGTAGTTCCTTTTTATTTCATTTGAATTTTACAACATTATGTAAATAATTTTTGCCAAGGCACACGTGTTTACAGAGAATTGTTTCATGTGTTTCAGGGGATATGCCCCGCAGTGCTGTGTCTGTAAAATGCCGATCATGCCAGAAAGTGGAAAGAAAGAGTGTATCAACATCGAACTCTTTGGGCTCCGTTTCCACGTGAACTGTTACAAATGCGAGGTGAGGCCTGATATATGGAGAAATGTCATTATTTCACTCAGATGATGGCTGTTTGTCGTGGTATATATTCAGATTTTATAGTTCTATTTATGTCAAAGAGTGACTGAAATGTTGAGATTACTAAGGTCTCGGGTTTGATTTCCTGGAACAGTTATAGGAAGCACTATACCTGATCATCAAGACTCTTGAGTTAGAAAGGGAACGATTGAGACGATAGCCTCTTCTATGGTTATCCAGTGATTTACCATGCCTTTAGTACCCCCCATTTAACATATGGTACATCTTCCCAAACTTTCTGCCTAATTGTGTCACGTCACACTTGTTGGTAGTGAATTCACTTTCCACCTGTCCTCTCCCGTCAGCCAAGTTAAGTTTTCGAGCAATATTTACTCAGCCATTCCCTATAACTATGTCATGGGAGCTACTGAACCTCTATAACAATTGTATCATTCTTTTTAGATTTCCATGTTTCCTTTGCCAGATTTACAGTGGACAATCTGAATACCCCTTTTAGAAGGTAGACAAAAATGCTGGAGAAACTCAGCGGGGTGAGGCAGCATCTACGGAGCGAAGGAAGTAGGCGACGTTTCGGGTCTCGAGTTTCTCCAGCATTTTTGTCTACCTTCAATTTCCCAGCATCTGCAGTTCTTTCTTAAACAAACCCCTTTTAGAAAATCAGTTGAATGCTGGGTGTAGATCATGTTGGAAATGGTGAGCTCTAATTGAGAACGTTTATTCAGATGGACCTATTACACTAATTGAAAAGGGTACGTTTGGTGTCCTGGTCAACATATCTTGTTCAATAATGGCAACAGAAAGCGACCGACAGGTTACCGAACTCATAATGTTTGAGGAGTGTTGCCGATATGTTTTCCTCTAAACCAAGTTACATTCTTCAAAGCAAGTCATTGTACATGAAATATTATGCAACATCATGGAAACTTGTAACTCACTCTCACAGCATTTGAACATTGCTACAACTTTGATGTACATGTTCTTGTGGATATGTAATCTAAACTCAAAAAATCAGTTGTATGTACTGAGAAACCTGGCAGAATGATGTCAGGATGACACGATCTAATGTAGATTCAACCAAACAACAAGAGCTCAAAGTGCAAAAGATTGGAAGAACTCTTTTTGAGTAAACAGTATGTGTTGTATTAAGTCACGCTGACCAGATAAGTCCAACATTGTATATTCAGTTTGTGTAGTTAGATCAGGTGTTTCTGTCAACCAACATCAATGAAATAGATTCCGGCCATTTCCACGTAACCACTTGTCCTGGTTTGCAGTTTGTTTCTATATTTCCCAATTGTGAACTAAGGTCCAACGTACTTAATTGATCAAACACATTGGGATATCTTAAAGGTTGTGAAAGTTACAGCCTTTCTGGCTGCTCATTGTGCCTGAGAAAGTGCTATTGTGGTGGCAGCCGGTGATTGGGCCACTTGCTATACGAACCCTCAGCAGTCGGGGGACAAAGGACAAAGGACATTTATTATCACATACACCAATTGGTGTAGTGAAATTTGACTTGCCATTGCAGCACACAAATAAAGATAAGACACAAGATCAAAGAATGTAACTATACACATAAAAACATCCCCCCACAATGGTTCCCACTGTGGGGGAAGGCAGCAAAGTCCAGTCCCGTCCCCTGTTCACCCATAATCGGGCCTATTGAGGCCTCTGCAGTCGCCGCTACGGCAGCCCGATGCTTCAGGCCCTCTCGCCGGATGATGAAGCTCTGGCGTCGGGTGAACACTCTCAATGGCTCGGAGTGTCTGGAGCGGCCGCTTCCTCCCCGGAGGCCACGGCATGAGATCCCAGGCTCCGCAGCGTTTAAACTCAGCACCGCCCGCGGCTGGAAGCTCCACAGACTGCAGCTCCGTGATGTTGGAGTCGGCGGTCCCAGCCCTCCGGAGCCTACCGCATGGCGATCCGGGTAAGGCATTGCCCGCTCCACGATGGTGCCTCAGCGCCGAGCCGCCGCCGAAGCTGAAGTCCCGGCAGAAAAATGCCACTCCAGACTGCCCGTAGGCCGCAAGGACGGGGCGAAAACACGGCTCAGAGAAAGGCTGCATCTCCGACCAGGTAGGGACTGAGATAAATAGTTTCCCCCTTCCCCCCCCCCCCACATAAAAAGACTAAAAGATCTCCAAAACAAACACTTTTAACTCACTAAAAATTTAAAAAAGGGTGAAAAGACTAACAGCTGCTGGAAGGGCAGCCATACTCGACCACGCCCCCTACTTAGGGTAGGGTCACGTGACTGGGCAATGGCAGGGATGGGTGTCGGGTTGTGTCCTAGCATATATAACAAACCCTGGGTCAACCCTCTCTCTCTTCCCTCTCTCACTTCGAGCTGACAAGCTCTCTTCTCTCTTCGGGTGAGTGTCCTGCCACCTCAGCACGAGCTCAACTTGAGTCCACGAGGCAGCAGCAACACTGACTTTGTGTTACTGGAATAAACGTGCATGTATATCTACCTACAATGCCTGAATTTAAAAAACGTTTATTCACGACGTTTGGTGCCTCTACATTGGTGACCCCGACATTCCAAAACTGATATTTTGGATTTCAAATATTAAGCTAGGTGATTAGTGTACAATGAAAAAAAAAGTACAGTGAGCAAACAGCAAAGATACAGCAAAGTCCAAAGTGGTCGGATGCCAAAAGTTCTATGGTTTGAATCAAGCTGGGTAGGACAGGAAACCAAAGTTTCAATTGTCCAATGTACGGTAAGAAGCTGCGCTTGAAACTGGATGCTGTAGTGACACCATCCAAACTGAGGTGACGCTGTTGACGGCGGTCAGAGCAGGCCGAGTGTCGCTTCCGGCCGGCCGCGGCAGCCATTTTTGCAGTCGATGTGGCGGCCACGGCAGTTATTTAGCGGCCGGCTGAGGTGATTCCTGGATGCGTGCGGGGCGGCCGGCATCAACTGGTCTAGCCCCACCGCTGCAGGTAGGGACTCACCCACTGTCGCTGGTGTCATGGGAGACCCACTGCGCTGCCGCACCCTCGGCGTAGACTGGAAGCTGTCGGGGAATCCGTCACGGGACCGCCGACCCACGAGCGGCCAATGCTCCACCCCGCTGCTGGGCCGACCACAGACTGACTGGACGGGCAGCCAGCACTCGGAGATCATTGGGGTCTGCACCGGTGAGGTGCAAAAGGACGTCTTCGGGCAGCCGCCCCAGGTTACCCCGCTCGATCGGGAGGCTAGGCCTTGAGCAGCCGCTGGCGGGGTAATGGGCGGGCCTGCTCTCACCCGGCTCCCAGGGCCGTCGGTGATGCTGGGAAACGGGGGCTGCCAAACTCGCAGCTCCTGCAGCAGCTGGTGGTGGACCGGCGGCTGGTGGGGGAGCGATGGCAGCCGCGGCCTCTCAGCTCCGGTGGGCAGCAGTTGGTGGGTGACCAGCGGCAGCCACGGCTTCAGCTCCGGTGGACTGCTCCGGGCGGAGAGAAAGCGAGGGCTGAGGTTGCTGCGCTGCTGTCTGCTGTGGTGGGCCTGAGATGCGGGCGGGCGAACCAGGCTGCCTGCGACCAGGCATAGGCGGGAGTCGAGAGGCCCGGCCGCGGTGGTGGTCTGCCTGCCTCAAGGGCTCGAGTTGAGCTCTTGCTGAGGTGGCAGGACACTCACCCGAAGAAAGAGAGCTGGTCAGCTCGAAGTGAGAGAGAGAGAGGGTTGACCCAGGGTTCGTTATATATATACTAGGACACAACCCTATACCCCGTGACAACTCCTCCCTGCCATTGCACAGCCACGTGACCCATCCCCCGACTGCTGAGGATTTGTGTAGTAAGTTGCCCGACCACCGGGTGCCGCCACACAATCAACTTTTTCAATGCAATCTACTGCTTGTTAGTCTTTGATCATTAAAATAGGCTCTTAACTTTCAAAGTCTTCTTCTTGTCGAGTCCACACACAAGAGCTGAACACACTTCTCGGCATTTGCATTAAATGTTGTCTATCTTGTGCTTCTTGTGTGTGGTGGTGGAAAGTTTGGTGGAAACAGGGCCGCGACGTGAACGCTCTTTCCTTGACCCCACAGTTTTTAATCCATTGTGAAATTATTAAACATTGATAGTACTTTAGGATAGGTGACCTTAGAATCTAGGTGAATTTTGTATTTACTTTAAAATATTTTATGTATAATGAAGACCTCCCAAATTTTCTACTTTGAAATTATATGCAATGTGATTTTTAAATTCAGAAAAAATGCTTGCAGCAGAAGACTTCTCTGTATGACTCAGCAATTCACTTAATTAATCATCAATGATTTTGAACCTTCAAAGGTATGATCAGTGCATGCACTCCTAAACCTGGGGGAAGCATCTTGTAGCGACTCCTCTGATATTGAAATAGACCATTTCTGCATGCATTATATCAAACTATTTAATTCAATGCTGAAGAAACCCATGGTTGCATTTCTGAAAAGTGCAATGAAGATACAATGATGTATTTTAGGATGTTTTAGTTAGAGGACCAGGAAGCTATAGATTGAGAGTACACAAAAGGCTGGAGAAACTCAGCGGGTGCAGCAGCATCTAAGGAGCGAAGGAGACAGGCGACGTTTCGGGTCGATTCAGACTCTGTCTGAAGAAGGGTCTCGACCCGAAACGTCGCCTATCTCCTTCGCTCCTTAGATGCTGCTGCACCCGCTGAGTTTCTCCAGCCTTTTGTGTACACTCGATTCTCCAGCATCTGCAGTTCCTTCTTTAAAGCTATAGATTGAGAATTGACTATATTTTTTAAGTAAAAATATAAAAGATTTTCATGTTAAAAAGCGATAGGAGCAAAATTAGGCCATTTGACGCATCAAGTGTAATCCACCATTCAATCATGGCTGATCTATCTCTCCCTCCAAACCCCATTTTCCTGCCTTCTCCCCATAACCCCTCACACCCCTACCATCAACAATCTACCTATTTCTCCCTTAAAAACATCCATTGATGAAGTTTGTGTTACAACGGAGACTGAAGAATGGGAGAGGTAATTATTGAGGCATTTCTATAATGATCATAGATCATCCATACTGTTGTCCCTGAGAATGATGCCCTTCCTCTTATCGATGGAGTCAATAGCTGAGAGATGCTAGGTTGGCAAATGGCTAAGCAATTCTGGTCTATTATTTTAAATGCAACAATGTGGTGTAGTGGAGGAATATTTAGTTCAAAATGTTCAAAGAGCCAGCCAATAAAGGGAGTGTGACATAACATAAGCTAGTTCTTTTCAGACTTCACTTTAGTTTTGATTAGATGAGACTTTATTGACAAGATACCTTGATATAGACATTGGAACATTTGTAGTGTTACATAGAACATTCAACACAAGAACAGGCTCTTTGGCCCGCAATATCTGCGCCGAACACGATGCCAGGACCATCTCTTATCTACCCACACAAAATCCATATCCTTATATTCTCTGCATTGTCACATGCCTATCTAAGTCTCTTCCATGCCACTATGGTATCTGCCTCAACCAACCCCAGAAGCATTTTATAGACGCTCATCACCCTCTGTAAAAAAAAGTTGCCCTGCACATCTCCTTTAAACGTTGCCCATTCCACCTTAAAGCTATGCCCTCTAGAAGTTGATTTTACTATCTTGGGGAAAAAAGGTTCTGGATGTCTACTCTACTTATGCCTTTCAGTTTTATATACTTGATCAACTTTCAGCGTTTCATTGAAAACAATCCAAGTCTGTCCAACCTCTTCCTATAGTTAATACTCCCTAATCCAGGCATCATTCTGGTAAACCTTCTCTGCACCCTTTCCAAAGCCTCCCCATGCTTCCTTTAATGGGGTGACCAGAACTCCAGGAAATATTCCAAATGTTGCATAATCATGTTGGTTTATTCGTAAACAATAAATGATGAACATGACACCAAAGCACTCTGAATGTTGAAGATCTGAAGAAGGAAAAAACACTTCAGCTACTTGTTAAAGAAGGAACTGCAGATGCTGGAGAATCGAGGGCTACACAAAAAGCTGGAGAAACTCAGCGGGTGCAGCAGCATCTAAGGAGCGAAGGAGATAGGTGACGTTTCGGGTCGAGACCCTTCTTCAGTCCCAAAACGTCGCCTATCTCCTTCGCTCCTTAGATGCTGCTGCACCCGCTGAGTTTCTCCAGCTTTTTGTGTAACACTTGAGCTACTTAACAGGTCAGGTAACATCCTGGGAAAAAGATTTAATTAGATCAATGATCCTTGTTCATGGAATGTCAAACAGGTTTTACCTGAAATCCTGCATTTTAAACCATTAAAAAAAAAACATTTCTAAAGATCATCAACCTGGAATGTTAGCTCTGTTTCTTTATGTGAGTGGTGAATATTGAAGTGCAATATGGGTGATTGTTATTGACATCTGGCGCATGAAGCAAGAGTAAAGTCAATAGGAATGCGAGGGCAAACTCTCTAGAGGCTTATGTCATACTTGGCACCAAGGAAGAAGAATATTGTTCATCTCAGTGTTGCAGAATCCTCTCAAGACAGTGTCCTTGGGTTTGTCAAGTCCTTCAGCGAGGATCTTGTCTTTATCATAAGGTCAGTCTGGACAACACAATGTTTAATTCCATTTTCAACTCCTTGGATATTGAAAAGTCTGTCTTTGTGCAGCTCTATCTGGTCCACAATCAAGCACGAGCTGATAATGGCAAATAATTACCAGGCTATGGACAATTCAATAAGAGCTTAACCATCTCCCCATGAAAATGATGAGGTGGGATCCACTTAGGTGGGCTAGGTAGTGCTTGGTTATTTTACATACTCCAGTGATAGAAACTGAATGCTCAGTGCTTTCTAGTTCTTTATCTAATTTGTGGCACTGAAGGCTCAGCGATTCATGGGTGTTGGTGACAATCTTGTTTTCAATGTTAAGAATTGTCTTTGACATGTTGTCTGTCTGCTTTAGGAAATTTGCTGTGTTGTAGCTTTGACTAGAATACTTGCTTCAGAAGTCTGAAATCTAATGATATGGCCATTAATGGTAAATACTTATGTCCCACTTCAACTGCATATTCATTACACTTAGAGAAACAGATTTTTCATTCCAGGTTGATAATCTTTCTTTAGAAATTGAATGTTTTTATATATTTTATGATACAGGCATTCAGGCAATTAGTGTGACCCACTCACTGGAGCTGGTTGGATGTACAATGACTTTGGCTCTTTTATTCTGCCAAAGATATTGTAGGGCCTGCATTGTAGTACTTAGGTACTTAGTACTTCTCTATTTCTTTATTATTTCTGCTGATGGTTGTCTACATCTCTCATGCAGACAGGCTGCAGTTAGACCACTGCTGCTTGGTAGGTCAGGAGCTTAGCCGTTAAACATTTTATTCCTCAGCTAGAGGAAGGCGATTACAGCACTTTGGAGGTTGGATGAATTTTGTCATCAATGATCGCATTCGTTGAGGTACCTTCTGAGATTACACCCCAAAACACCTGTCAATGTCCATAAATGGATCGTGAATTTGAAGGTGGTGTGTGGTTGGGGCAGTTTGATAGAGGACTTTTGTCTTCCATACCTTTAATAGAAGCCCGTCTGTCTGTTCCTGTCAGGTAATCAATAATGACTTGAAGCTGAGCCTGTAAACTACATGTAATAATGTCATAACAAGGAACTGCAGAAGCTGGTTTACCAAAGAAAGACCCAAAATGCTGGAGTAGCTCAGTGTTTCAGGCAGCATCTCTGACGATCATGGATAGGTGAAGTTTTGGATCAGGACCCTTCTTCTGACATAAAAATGTCACCTGAATGTAGTAATCATTGACTGATTTTTTTAAATTCTGGAATGGTTGAAGTATTTTCCTTCATTGTGTAGATAAGCTCTTTCATTGGGAGCTTGAGAAGACAGCTTATGTGAAGAAAAGTCTTGTTTGCTCTCATTCTACACAGTATTAGATTTCATGGTGGATCTGCAAAGCCCAGAGTAGCAACAAATTTGACAACAGCTAAATTTATGAGAGTCTTTAAAATCTCAGTTTATGGAGTTGAATGTTGTTGGATGTGAGCAGTCACCTACATTTTTCTTGAATGTTTGTCCTGTCACATCCATAGCACCTCTCAATGGATGGTATCCATATTGCAATTGCGTCATTGCTCTTTGGCTATTGGAGACAGTTGAGAGGATCTTTATTGGTTCCCCTGCGGCAAATAACAAAGTCCTTTTCTTACTAACACAAGCTTTGTCTCCTTTCATGAAGATAGTCACAATTACAGCATCTTTGACATTTCTTTATGTAGTTTTAATGCAGGGAGATGAGGTTATGAATTTGTCATACTTTGGAACTTAAGGAAAGATTCTATCTCCTTTGGAGGTCTTGCTTCTTAATTGGTGTGGTTTCAACATCCTTCTGGAGTAGCAGTGAGCCAGTACTGTCTGGATACCATGCTATGGATGAAGTCAAGGACCTTCTAGTGAGTATTGAGTGCTTTTGTCTTAAACAAGATTTCCTCTATTCTTGTATCGGAGTGCGGTTGGTGATAGATCATAGCATTGTACTGCAGATAAATAGGTTTCTCGGCCCATTGTGTTCATGATACTCATTGTACCCATCAAAACAAATTCCACAGTCTTCTGTGCCTCAGTGATTTAAATGATTGTCCAGATATTCTAAATGTCTATTTTTTTTCACCACTTGCTCAGGCAGTGCGATTAAGACTCCAACCATCATACAGGGAAAATTCCCCCTCAGATTCACCTCAAAGCCTCCTCGCTCCTACCACACCTCGTGTGATCTCTGTCATTTTCAATCTTTATATTTGCTTCAGTCATTATGATTTTTTTTTAAACTATAAGAACTCTTCAATTATTCAACCTTTGTTTCCCGGACTCTTATTGATATTGATTTCACTGATATAAATTCATATTCATTTTTTCCACAATTTCCTCTTGTTTCAAAATGTTCACTCTGTTTGGTTTAAAGTAGGTCATCCTGTTACAGATCCTGGGTTTAAATCAGCTCACATTCAGTAACTTGCAACACAAAATATTTTAAACTTGCAAGTCTAACCTTGAATATCCAATCAGGGCAAAGTCTGGGGCAAACATATTGATTAACAGTCCAGGTAGGTGGATGGTACAGAATGTTTGCAATATCAGGGAAAAGGTGAGAAGAATTATGTTATTGATTATACCAGTGGGGCTTGTTATTTTATTTCTACAGCTGCTCAATGTAGCTAGCCCAAAAATATAACATCTCTTTGGGAAAGCAGCTCTATTACATAAATGAAATGTGTTCGGTTGGTTGTATTTTCTTGCAGGATCTATCTTCCTGCTTAAACTTGAAAAACTAGTTCACGAACAATGGACGTTTCATTAGCAGAAACATCCAGGGACATCAACAAAGGTGTAACCCATTTATAAACTAGAGCAACATGTTTTGCTTAAAATTTGTCTACAAGCAGAGGTAAACATATACTTTGTTGAGTTGTAAAGGTTTTAATTTCTCAGAAATAATTGTGCCATTCTGTTGATACGGTGAAACTTAACAGCAGGCTAAGATAGTCTAATGGATTAACTTAAATGTGGATACCTACCAAAGTCTGCTGAACATCAATTAAATAATGTATTTTTCAGAATTCCAGTGTTTCTGCTGCATACTCAAAGTTAAATATGACTGAATGAAACACTTTGAATTCATTTTGAATGTCGGCCTTGTTAATTAGAATGACTTACGACTCATCATGCCTAAAAGAGATAGTGTCAAGGAGCTGCATACTTAAGCTATTGCATTCCAGATGGTGAGTTTAAAAAAGTTAGCTCCTACAGGGCTGATGAAATTGTGGCTTGGGATTGCTTGTGGTTTCATGATAATGATATTCATATGCATCTATAGTCTTGGTTCAAATACAATTTCTTGGAGTACAATGATAATAGATCAGGCCATTTTAAATGATAATTTGAGTTTAAAAGAAACACAACTAATAATTTTGTTTAAAACAATAATTAGAACATTTTGTATGCCCTATTATATAAACTACATTGGGATTATTTATTTATGCTGCAACAAAGAAGGAAACAGGAGATTTAAAATAATGATATTTTATTATTGTCACTTCAAGGGCCTTGAGTTTGATATTGAAGTGAGAATATTGGTTAAAATGGCTGAGTTTAGAGATCGTCCCAAATGAAGGAATAATTGAATATCAGGAACAGGACTATAAAGTGAGGGATTAGTATTGGTTTTTGATTACCTTACAAGGTGGAATGGCCTTGTCAATAAATTCCCATGATTATCAAGCCTGTTATTTTAGCATCAACATCAACCCTATTTACATCTACCTACAAACGGTCAGTATTTAATCAAAGACATACATAACATAATAAATGATGGTTCAGCAAATAGGAGTGCAATTAATTGCTTCTCCACATAACCATATATACTTGATCCTGGATATAATTAATGCATTTTTACACAGCTGCCTACGCAACCAGAAGTTGCTATAATATGTCATGCAACATTGAGAATGAAGAATACCCAACCCAATGAAAGAATTATGTGCCACTGAGTTACTTCAGCATTTTGTATCTATCTATGTAATATAGGTCTGAATGTATTCACTAACTACTTTCAAGCAATGTATTGCATACCACGCACTACTCAATTAGATCCGGGCACAAGTATCTGTATCAAAATACTAATTCTACGCTGCCAACAGCTCATCCGGATAAGTTACTTTGATTGCATACAATAGTATTAAATGTAACACACAAGCGTAATGACAGCACGTTTAAAGTCATTATTCTAAATGTAACACTATTATACTAGCAGATGGTGTTGAAATCTGGATACTGCACGAATGAACAAACTGCTGTCTGGAGAAGTGTGAAGTGTGCACAAACTGCAGTACATTGTTATACGTACTATTTTTAGTGTGAATTATTACATGACAGATATGCATTGTGAGAGTAGATTAATGTCCTTATATTACAATATAATTGCATAACATCACAACATTTGTGGTTTTTTAAAAGTTTTGTACTATTCTGTATTGTAGCCCAAATATTGAGATATAGGACAAATGTTGATATTAACATTTTATAGCTTATTATAAACTCAGTTTTAGTGACGAAATGAGAAAAAGATGAATCCTTAGGACGGTACAGTGGCTTAATTTATTTGGGGCCACTGTTCATACATTGCCTTTGAGCATAGATGCGGGGGGTGAGAAATGACACTATTGTAGATTGATATCGCTAATTTATGGACATTGTTGTGCAGCTACCGAAATGGTGTTCAAATTAGCATTAGAGAAAAATTTTGAAAGTAATGTATACATACATACTTATTTTGTGGATTAAACTTTTCACATTGTATTACAGAAATGTGGAATTCTACTGTCTCCTGACCCAACTGAGGAAGGATGTTTCCCACTCAACAAACAGATCCTTTGCAAGACTTGTCACATATCCCTGAGTGCCAGCTCCACTACTTGAAGAGCAGATTTTAGAAATGAATCGCTCAACTTGCGAACTGTTGTTTTTATTGCTGCAAATCTCTACTTTTCCATTTATAATCAACTTAAAATACAGAGTATCTGCTCTCATACCTCGGAAAATCATTCTTCAGACTCTTGTTTATACTAGAATTTTAAATTCTATTGTGCCAAATTAACCTGAAAATTCCCTGGTTTGACTCCAAGGCAATGATCTCAACTACGAAAGACCAAGCATATGACTGGCATTAGCACCTTCGCCACCCTTGTCTATGAAAGCATTTAACCAGAGTTCTCACAACCAAACTGATTTCTGCCAAAATTGCACCATCAATTGAGACAAAAGGTGGACTTCAAGGTAATGTCATCCATTGATTAACCTGTTTCTATTTAGCATCTAGGCTTACATGCAAAATCGTCATTTGAACAAATATTAAAGGCAACTGGTAGTCATGCAACTGTACTTCAGGAAGAAACAAAAGTAAACTACACAAACCAAAGGATTTAGTTAAGTTAGATTAGTATTTTTCATGCCACTTTTATAGATTATGATGACCTCCACAATTTGAATTATTCCTATTATTATTCCCTACATTTATCAATATATAAACTTAAATCTGCTTCAGCAATAGGAAGAACAAGTTGGAGCATCTTCAGTTGGAGTAGTTCGAGATTCTATTCTAACTATTTAAATGGGTCATAAGTGATAAGAGAATTAGGCTATTCGGCCCATCATGTCTACTCCACCATTCAATCATGACAGATCCATCTCTCCATCCTAAACCCATTCTCCGGCCTTCACCCCATAACCTCGCACTAATCAAAGAATGGTGAGACAAAGAATAACATAAAACTGCTAAAATGTTGACCTTTGGTATCAATTATGCAGCACACGCACTAATTTAGTGACAACACTGAGGTGCTATGGTCTGGTATTGCCATGATGTAGGCAATACCATTATCTCTATTGTGACACCACTAATTTTCCAATGTATTAACCAAAGTAACCCAAGACTGAACAGGTACCGAATGGAAGGCCTGCCTGGGCAGCATAGTGTCGCAGCGGTAGAGTTGTTGCCTTGCAGCGCCAGAGACCCGGGTTCGATCCAGACTGCAGATGCTGTCCATATGGAGTTTGTACGTTATCCCTCATACCACACGGGGTTACTCCAGGTGCTCCAGTTTTCTCCCACATTCCAAAGATGTGTAGGTTTATAGGTTATTTTGCTTCTGTAAATTGTCACTAGTGTGTAGAATATAACTAATGTACAGGTGATTGCCTGTCCGTGCGGAGGTGGGTCGAAAGGTTTGTTTCCACGCTGTACGTCTGAACTAGGTTTACTGTTCCACAAATTATGTGGAGAGTGAGAGTTAGCTTGAGTGATGACTGCACAAAAACCTGAAGAACTTGTATACGCCTGTCAATGGGCAGGCACATGCACAATGTGCATGTTTATTCTGTGCTATTTCCATGAAATACAAGTGCATTCAAGGCTTTTCACGTTAGACCCAACATTCTTACACTGGCCTCAAACATATTGCAATCCTTCAGTATGAAGCACACTTGATATACCATTGCATATTAAAGGTTACAAATCTCCACAAGAAAAAACATTTTTGTTGCCTTTTTACTTTGGATTAGAAGTTGTACAAGTCAAATAACAGTGACGCTCAAAGTACATTTGAATTAAATAAAAGTAATCAATTATGCTTTAGGTTGAATTAGATTTTAGAACTGGCAGAATGTACATGGGAGACAATGATAATTTGTTTTGTGAGCTAATACATATGCAGTCTGATGTCACTTGATCACAGAAGTATTTTAAAGTAGAAGCCTCATTTACTTAAACATTGGCTTGTTTCACTGCATCACAGTGAAACAGCAAAGAATTCAGAAAATCAAAGCAAATCGAACTGTTGGATACCTTCTTCATAACTGCCATCAATAATATTGGATTTCTCTTAGTGGCCAGACTAGTGGGCTATTCTGCCATCACATTGTATTACATGAATTTAGACATGCAAAATTTATTGGAAGGAAGCTGCTGAAAAAATGGATTGCAATCATCTAAAAGCAAAACACACCGCAGTAACTCAAGTAGGTAAATCCAAACATAACTGACAAACGTACAACTTGTCCGACCTTGATGATGAACAGGGTTGCGTTTACAACCATCTGCCTGCTCTCATGATGTTACATGTAACTATTCTTTGGAAACACTACAGGAGGGCCATGACCAATAGGACAGCAATGATTGAAGATCGCAACTCCTCCTCTCCAAGCCAGTGATGGATGGGGCTTAAATGTTGACCGTGATGGAAACACCTCATAATTAAGCACCAATAAACTGAAATAACCTCTCAATTTCCCTCAATATAGAAGAAAAATATTTTGTTCTCAATCTTCAAAGTACAACCTAAAAATATTATATTATTTATTGGAATTAAATTAGTTTGTTATATTTTATTGCCACAAGTTTAAAAGTTCTTAATAGTACACTAAATTGTTTAGTTTCAAGATTCAAGAGAGTTTATCAACATTTGCAGGTCTGTTCCAGTTACTAGATCCCTCATATTTCTGAAATTTCACCATTGCATGCAGAAAAATGCAACTGACAAATGAAGTAATTACACAAAGGTAGCAGGAACAGGTATTCTTCATGCAGCATACTGCATAATACAAATTGCAAGATTGAATTCACAAAATAGAGAAGAGTTGGGTGTTCCGATTCTGCACATTTGGAATGCTACTGCAAATGATTTTAGGGCTCTTGGAAAGAAATCAGAAAACTATTCTGAAAATGAAGCCTACATCAATGTTACTAACTATGCTCAGTAATGTTCATTTCTATATTGAATGACATTTGGTCGCCCAGAACTGCATACCATCAACACCTTTAGAAGACCAGGAATGATGATTGGAAGAGGGGTCAAAGCAGACCAATTCAAAATTTATCAAAAAAATAGGACAGGGAATATCTTGAGAATTCCAAACTAATCAGCATAATTTAGTTTGCTACATGGACAAATTACATTATACCACAAAGCAAACAATTCTTGAAGAGAGCAAAAATTAAATTATATTTTACAATGTGTCACAGGTGTCTTGTGCCACTCTGAAATGTTGGCCAATTTCATTGCAAGCAAATTAATACTGCCATCTCAGAGGTTAATATTACCGAACACTTTGTAAGAGTCTGGTGGAAGCCCCCAATGAAGCTGCCATTGCAGTGTAATTGAGGAGTACGTCAGTGAGTCTAGAGTCAGACTAGACCTGGTCATGACAGCAGATTTCCTTCCCTGACAAAAACAATCCATTCGTTTCTGAAGAACTTGTTGTTAATATAGACCAATAGTCACAGGCCGTTTTCCCTTGTGCCTATTTTCATCCAGGAATGTCACACGTAGATTTCACTTTAAGTTAAAAATAAGTCAATGTCAAATAATAGCATGCACAATTTAGATAATATGATACTTGGATCAAACAATGAAGGCAGCTACAGCATCCTTGACTTTAGGGAAAATAAATCAGCACAAACACCAGCATGCCAACCAATGAAATGAGTTGGTAAACACATTCACAGGGATGTCGAGATCAATTCACCTATGAATAGCATACTGGCATTTAATAGAATTACATTATAATGACTACCAGTAGAACATTAGGATTTTCTATGACTACCAGTAGAATATTAGGATAGACGCAAAATGCTGGAGTAACTATGTGGGACAGGTAGCATCTCTGAAGAGAAGGAATGAGTGACGTTTCGGGTCGAGTCCCTTCTATTATGTGTCTATCTTTGGTTTAAATCAGCATCTGCAGTTCCTTCCTATGCAAAACAAATGCTAAAATGTTTTCCCCAGGTTAACTTTGCAAGTGTGAATTCCTGGTGCATTCATGATCACATATGGATAAAAAAGTACTTTCATATATTCCACATGTCACCAAATCAAGTAATGTGCAGGGTTACACAAAAAGCTGGAGAAACTCAGCGGGTGCAGCAGCATCTAAGGAGCGAAGGAGATAGGCGACGTTTCGGGTCGAGACCCTTCTTCAGGTCTGAAGAAGGGTCTCGACCCGAAACGTCGCCTATCTCCTTCGCTCCTTAGATGCTGCTGCACCCGCTGAGTTTCTCCAGCTTTTTGTGTAACCCTCGATTCTCCAGCATCTGCAGTTCCTTCTTTAACAAGTAATGTGCATGTAGATGGGGGAAAACTGCAGATGCTGGTTCAGAGGGAAACAAATCTGCCGAGCTGCCCTACGTGTGTGTATATCCTTATTTAGTTCTGTTTTAACATATAGAGGATATTCAGCTTGGGTAGCTTACAACCTAACAGTATGAACATTGAGTTCTCAAATTTTAGGTAACTCTCTTCCCTGTGCCCCTGGTGGATACACAACCATTTCTCCATTAGCCCTTCACCTGCATTCCTTCCTCTGGCTTCTCAATTCATAATTCTACCCGTACCTCACCACATTTGTCTTCTCATCTCTGACTTTTGCCCAACCCAACCACAATGGTATCTTACCTATCACTCGGTAAGCAAACGAGCATCTGCAGTTCCTTGTCCCTTCAGTAAGAAACCCAGTTAAATATACAACTCATGTAATTAGGGGCAGCTTAGGATTTTAAGAAAATCTGTTACCTTTAAGAGAACAAAACAAATGCTAAAGATAGACACAAAATGCTGGAATAACTCTGGGGCACAGTGGTATGAATATTGATTTTTCTAACTTCAAGGAACCCCTGCTCCCTCTCTTCATCCATCCCCCACCCAAGTTGTTCCAGCTTTAAAGTTGTCTTGTTAAGTCTAATTGTCTGTGCTCGTTCTCACTTAGCAAACAGCTAACAATGGCCCATTTCTTTTATCATCATTACTTTTTTGTCTATCTTTCTTTATTTTTTTCTATATCTCTCTCTATGTCACCATCTATATCACTCGTTTCCCTTTCCCCACCTTTCAGTCTGAAGGGTCTCGACCCGAAACATCACCTATTCCTTTTCTCAAGAGATGCTGTCTGGGCTGCTGAGTTACTCCAGCTTTTTGTGTCTATCTTCATGTAATTCGGAGTTAGTTTTACCAGCATCTTCTTTTCCTACTTTCCCCAAATTGCCACGGAAAGGATGTTTGGTTTAAGACCTATTGTTTCAGTTAATTAAGCAGCATAATGCAGTTGGAAAATACATCAGTATTGATATCACCGACTTCTGAAGAATACAAGGAACATTTTCCATCTTATTGAAATACAAAATGTTATGGGAGAATGACAATCTTGATAGGGTAGGGCAGGCTTGAAATTCAAATTCCTGGGTGTGCATATTTCCAAAGATCTTTCCTGGACCCAGCACACCGATGCAATTATAAAGAAGGCACATCACCGACTCTACTTCCTGAGAAGATTACGGAGATTTGGCACATTGAAGAAGATTATCCTAAACTTCTACAGGTGCACGGTAGAGAGCATTCTGACTGGTTGCATCGTGGCCTGGTTGCGCAACTTGAACGTCACACACTTATCTCACCACTGCCATCAGGAAGAAGGTACAGGAAAACTATAACGTCCAGGTTCAGGAACAGCTTCTTCCCTACAGCCATCAGGCTATTAAACACAAAAATAAGCTCTGAACTGCAAAAGACTATATTATTATTGCACTATATTTGTTCCTTTTTTTTCTCTTCCCCTATGTTAATGTACTATGTTTACACATTCTGTTGTGCTGCAGCAAGTAAGAATTTCATTGTCCCATCCGGGACGTGTGACAATAAAACACTCTTGACTCTTGATTGACCTACTTCTGCTCCTATTTTCATTTGTTCGTCATAGAAACACATCTCTTTTTAATAAAGATCATCCATCCAGAACAGTTGGATATCTAGCTATTTGAAGACCCATTTCGTCATCACACAGAGGTCTTGGGAACATCAGAGATGTTCAAAAATAACCTTCAAACATTTCTACCATTATGCAAAATATAATTAACCAAAAATTAATGTGGTACATTTACATATTTACACATGGTATAAAACCACAATTGACAGCAAACAAAGTCAGTTAGGAACAAGTACACATGGTTTCCACAACACAAATGGGTAGTTGCTGAGAAACTACAAAAATACTGCTGGGAAGCAATTACTGGATTTGTTACAAAGCATCACTAAATATACATGCAAATGAAACATAAAGCTAGGTTGCAGTTCTGTTTAAGACTGGCACAATCAGCAGCACGCCTCCCTATATAGCAGCCTTTAAATGATGCAATATGCACGTGCTATTTCTTGTTTTTTTTTAAAGGATAATTTACAGACTAATTAAAAGGACAGAATACAAAAGGTGGAAGAGAACAGTAGTTAACCAAGGGATGCAAAACTGTAAGCATGTGAAAGCTACAAAAGGCAATTTGGGGTTATCACTACCAATAATAAAGCAAAATGCAAGTCATGCACAGGAAACTACACAAAATTCTTTCAATTTTGCCGTGTTGTGTATTTTAATGGAAGTGCTCAGGTTACAAGATTATTGCCAACTTTCACAAATAAAAAACTGCAGGGGTGGACCATTTGGCCTCCTGTCTATTCCAGAATTCATTTAGTTCACAGTTGATCTTGCATACCAATATCATTTTTCAGCATGAATGTCTAATCCCATGATTCTCCTAATATCTGAAATTCACAACACAACGATTTATATAGGTTTAATAATAATGAGAACCAATATTTTAATCTCAAAATAGAGTTTAATTTTTTCCAGCGCACGTTCGGTCTACCATAATTCAGGGAAAAACATTTCAGAATAATGCCGTCCTCCCTGTAGTCTTTGCAGATGGCGTCCAGTGGGGAGTTTTCTAAAAATACTTGCGACCAAAACGAGGACTAATGTCAAGCACATTGAATACCGTGCAGAAAAGGAGCTCGATCATATTTCATTTGCACGTTTCTCAATAATTGTTGATTGGCAACAAATAAACAGAACATACGACATTCAAAGCTCTACAATGATTTGAACACGCACCACCCCTCTCGTTAGTTCAGCTTTTATATTACCACTGAATATACTGCGTGTCATGAGACAAAGGGCATTCTTGAGAAAAGGGCTTGTGTGTGCTGATTGCATAACTCAATACATAATTACCACCTTTGAGAAGAAAGCTTGAGTCATCTACTTTCAGTCTGTCCATCTCCCCCCGCCCTGGTATCTTGCACCATAGAATTTCACGCCCAGGGCCAATGGCAAAGAAATATAACCTTGATCCTTGATTAATAAATCCAGAGATCCAGCAACAAACCTTTTACAACCAAGATCCATTTCAGGCCCAGCTTTGTGATATGCAGTTAATTTCCAACATGTCGAAATACATGGGATATAATTAAAACATTACCCCACAAGAAAAAAACATGTGTCCGTCGAAATGGGTTTCTTAAAACCGCCAGAATTTGGCTGTTGCATCATTTTCTCTTTTTTTGTTTGACACATCAACTGAATTCAGTTCGCAATTTCAATCAGCATTTTAAAACGTAACCCCAGAGCAGCTACTCGCCAGAAAACCAGCTTTAACATTATCCCTCCACCCCCAAAAGAGTTTTCTGGAAACGCTTAAGTGATTTTTTTTTGGGTGCGTCTCAAATTTACAGCAAAATCGTGAGAAACATGTGACCCATCAGGCTTTTGTCAGTGCTTGTTTTTCAATGTATGTTTGAATGGTGACGTGATGCTTAAATACAAAATTTAATTAAAAAATATTTTATACTGGTGTCTTTTCTGAAACACTTACTGTATTGTGGCATCACTACCCAAACTGTTGTCCTTTCCCCAAGAGAATTCTTTCCTTCTCTCCAACCCGATATAAATGTAACATATCCTAATTTTAGCGATCTTGACCAAGTGTAGGTTGGACGCAAAGCCAGTTTTTGTTTTAATTTAGTGCAATGACTAAACGAAATGGCATCTTCCAAGAAGGATCACGCTTTTTTGTTTTAAAGATGGCATAGGACCGTGAGTGCTTGTTATTCCACTATTTTAAGCCACAAAGTAGTGTACATCTCTGGTGTTCCAGCAGCTCTCTCTCCTTCTCCCTGCTGGGGCAGAGGACGGGCTGCCACAAAATGGCGGACTCTCCAGAACTTTCCATCGCCTTAAAATGGCGCCCGAGTGGAACAAGGAGAGGGGGGGAGGAGGGAGGGACAAAGGGCTGAGCATGGACGCCATTCCTGCAAAGGAAAACCCCACCAACACGCCGCAGTTTTCTGACAAAGCTATTGGTAACGAGCTTTTGCGTTTTTTTTTTGAAGGTTGTATTTCCTCATTTCGGTGTTCCAAACAAAAAAATCTTCCCATAATCGTTCAAAGCGTCCAGAATTATAGTGTGAGTCGAAGGAGGCGCTTATACACGGGTTTAAAAAAAAATATATACAACGTCTATTCTTTAAAGAATGAAATAAATAGAGGTATCCCTGGAATGGCGCTCTCAAAAAGAGTTCCTCTCTATTTGCCGTGCTCCTGCACCGACGGCTGCAGCCCTTCCAGAACTTTCCTCCCAGTCACTGCGGTGAGTTAGACAGCGCGACTCGGCACACTCCCAGCCTCTGCGCACGCGCACTTCTCACTCGCGTCGGGCGCTGGGGGAGGGGAGGAGGCTGCACATTCCGCGCATGCGTATTTCCCACTCGCATCGAGCGCTGGGTGGGGGGAAAGAAGGACTGCACGTACCGCGCATGCGCCCGCGGCCGGCCTGCCCCAGGCGGCACATTCCGCGCACGCGCAGATGCCCGTGCTTGGGGGGGGGGAGGGGGCGGGGTGGGAGCGGGAGACCGGCGGGGGCGGTGCGTCGTAGACGCAGGCGCAGTGGCGGTACATTCCCCCCCCCCCCCCCCCCCCCACACCGCCTTGTCGGCTGGGAAGCTGACGGTGGATTTTCCGCGCGTGCGCGCTGCGGCGCGAAGCCGAAAGCGAACCCGGGGCATCGTGGCGCTTGCGCGCCCGCCCGCCCGCCGTGGAGGATTCGGCGCGTGCGCGGTGGGGCGAAGCCTCGGGTCTCGGGACGGACTGTTAGCGTCTCGAGGAAAAAAAAACCGCGTCAGGTCGGGCGGCCGAACGAACGAACGAACGAAGGAAGGAAGGAAGGAAGGAAGCAAGGCGGGCGAAGACGACAGAGAGAGAGAGAGTGTGCGTTAACCTCATGGTGGGATTTTACCTCACGGATTAACCCCCGGCCTCGGGGGCCGACAGACGCCAACAACCACCCCCCCCTCCGCCGATCCCAGACATTCACACAGTCCTATGACTCGCTAAGGATGGTACGAGAAACCAGGCACCTCTGGGTGGGGAATTTGCCGGAAAATGTCCGCGAAGACAAGATTATCGAACATTTTAAACGGTAAGAAATGAAGTCAAAACACTCTTCGGTGTGTGGGAAGGAGCCCGGCCTCCAGCTTGCTCGGGATGGACTGGAACCGGAGAAAGTGGCCGGTTGTCTTGCTGCAGCTGTGTGAGTGTGATCGGGACACACACGCTGCTGGTTAAGTTCACATCCTTCACTCCGCTAGTAAAAGGGGTCACAGGCGGCCCTACGGTATTCCTATTGTTGTGTAGCAATGCCACAATCTCGGGCAAACTGCTCACTGGTGTCAGTCACCCCAACAGCTTTTGAACCCCTCCATTCCACAGAGAAGAAAGATCGTCCACTCGAAATGGGACACAAACACGTTTTCTCTCTTTTGTTTGTTATTCTAGCCCGTGACTTAGCTAAATGGCGATTGCGTGTTTTTCAAAGCACAGCGTTTGCAAATGAAGTCAAGTTAGTGTTGGATGTGTGAATAGTTTGGGGAAGCTCCAGCCCCATGAGAGGGGAGGGGTGTGAAGGTCTGACTATGTTTTAGACACATGGGAGCTGTAATGGAGGCCAGGGCTGTCTGTGGGAAACGGGACTGGGGGAAGGGAGTCCAACACAACACATTTGCTGATAGCAAAGGTCCTAACTGGCGCTTATCTGCGATCAGAAACTGTTTGACACTGTATAGCAGAAAATAAACTTACAGGCTCGCGATACACGTCATTGCAATTGCCTTTAAATTTAAAAATAACTATTTGATGTGAAGTTTTAGGTACCTTGCTTTAAATATCTTCTAGAAAGGAGGCAGCGATCGAGTTGCAATTAGTTAAAGGTTCGGAATTGTTTGCCCTATAGTGAAGGATTGGAATTTGGAAACTACCTCATGTATTGTACATAACATGGTTACGCTGTGGAAGCTGGTTGCAAGTGGGTATACTGTTTGTGTCCAACTTCAATTGTTATGTGTTCAACGGTGTTGTTGATGTGAAAGGAAATGATAAAATTGGGATACTGAACGTAGCGTGTGGTGTTAGCGTGAGTAAAATGGCGGATCCCATTCTCGGCATCAAACCTCACGTTTGTCATTTGAAACATGTACTTTGTCGGAGGATGTGTAGTAAAATCTAATCTCCCACATTGTGTATGATTCTGTGATTTCAAAGTATACAATAAATTGTTTTTGGGAAACATTATGCGTTAAAGATGCAGTATCTGCGTCTTTAATCTGAATTACATTAATTTTAATACAAAGGCATGTCCGAGCTATTGGAAGATTTATCACCACTATTGAAGTACAGCAGCTATGTCAATTGAGGTTATTATTTTAAAATAATGCGAAAAGGCCCGTCAGTTAATTTTATGGGAAATATCTTTATGAATTCCAAGGTGCATTAGTGATTTAACTCTGACTTCTTTGTTTTAATAAATAAACCTGTTAATTAACCTTCCTGGTTTGTAACAATCCATGGAAGATCTCGGGCAACCTAGTTGACTTGATTTGCACCGTTTCGACATCGTGTTTAAAATGCTGCACCTGTCTTGAAAATCATCACCTTTATTGACGATTTATGTTGTCAAAAACGAAGGGTTTGGACCAAAATGCAGACGGCATTGTTCTAATACCTCTAGGTTTTCGCTTCTTGTCAGGCGTAGATATTGAGTAGGAATCAGTACTTGAAAGTGATGTGTACGATGGAAAACAAATTGTAGCAAGGGGGCCCATTATATTTTGGCAGCGTTCGGTGTTTTGATAAAGGATTTTGGTAAGAAGCTTCTATCTTTTTGGTTGATGGTGAAGTTGCCCAGTTACAGTTGCTTGGTGATTTATTCAAAGGCTATTAGATTGTCAGTCTTAAATTAGATCTAGTTACTGGTTTACATCCAACAGTATCTATAGTTTGTGGAAAAATCTTATATTAAGTACATAGATCATGCATTTAATTATTGTCCATGATCATAGTGAAGATAAACTTCATTTTTATTTCCCATTTATAACCATTCAAATCCAACCAAATAATACAATCATTTGATTGTATTTTTTTTAGGGACATGAACATATTTTGGTGCCTTTTTCCAGTCCAAAAAAAACTAAAATTAAAACATTTTGAATATGCATTTAATTGGCATAATGGTTACAAGCCCTGAAATCGGTTACGGTTTGCAGAATCTGCTGTCTATATTTATATTTAATTATAGAAGAGCGTTGTATTTCTGGTATAACAGTCTGAAATGCAAATAAGCTAGTTCCCACCCCTCCCCCACCGGAGAACGCGAGAAACGCGTCAGGGGGAGGGTGCAAAAGGTTTCAGATAGAAACGAGCTGGAACCGGGGGAAAAATGCAAAAAAACTTGTGGATTGTGCAACAAAGCTTTTGCTAATTCACGCTGTTACAATATTTGGTGCATTTAATATTTATATTTCATAACTGCAGGGAGAATTATTAGGAAATCGTTAACTTAAAGTGAATCTATGTTAGATCGGTGCGTTTTTCTTCCCTCGCACACCCCAGAGTATAATTAGAATATAGTAAAAAGTGTAAGTAAAGCTGGCGATGTCAGCAGGGATGGTCTGGATGCTTTCTCCAGCGAAAAGAAGATTTGGCATTAACATTTCAAATCGTTTAAATGTTCTTGGACACTGCAGTGTTGTCATATTTTTGGGTGTGTAAACATTTAGTGTGGACTATGATGAGGGCGTGGCCTCCTTGTGATCTGCTTTATTTTGCCAAAGTAAGCTACGTAGTTAACTAAGACTCAATTGTAGTAGCCGTCCAATTGGAACAACTAAAAGCTCCCGCCCCCTCCCCTGGCATCAGTCTAAAGAAGGGTGTCGACCCGAAACGTCACCCATTCCTTCTCTTCAGGGATGCTACCTGACCCATTGAGTTACTCCAGCATTTTGTGTCTAATTGGAACAATTATTGTTTAGGCCTCAGGATATTTAACATTTTTTGAGAAATGTTACCAATCGGTTGTAATACACTGTCCCATTTGAATTCTGGCTAGTTTGTATCCGCGATTTAAAAACAAAAGCATTTTCTTGTCATAAATAAATAACAGGCTATAGTCCATTTAAATAATACTGATTTATTTTGCCAAGAAGCTATAGGTTTAATTGTTTTTTTTTTAATCAAATGTGGGCCGATAACTTAAACTTAGTCTTCCAGACCATTCCCCTTATAAGGTCAGTTGTTTTCACTGACATGGGAAAAATCAGATTTATCCTGAAATCTGTAAAGCTTGTCAAGTATAAATTTAATGTTGCATTCAGTATTGGTCTGTGCTGTTTCCTGAGTTAACTTCAGAAGATTAATGTAAATTGTGTCATATGTCAAGCTCTTGACATTGCTGCAGAATATCCCCTGTTCCACCCTACTTCCAAGACACATATCTACTGTACGTCAAAAAATGGCATATTTTCTGCGATCCACTAAAAAGTTGTGAGGTTACAGATTAATGTACAGTTTCTGGAAGTGTCATAATATATCAAGATCTTTCAATTTTAATTTCATTTAAGTAACAATGTTCAGGCTGATGTTGGAGTTAAATTCAAATTGGACATTTTCCATTCATAGTAGTTGTAGTACTGATCCATGTGTATATTTTCTGGTAATACAATGAAGTAAATTACACACAGGATGGTGGGATGACAGATTTGGCTTTGACATTGCATGGCTAGCAGTTAAAAGATGAATAATGAATCTGTAGATTTGTGTCCTTACTTTTTGTCCAAAATGTCTGGCTCCCAATTATCCGTTGAGGTTTAATAACACAATATTCAACAAAAGTGCCAGCTGCTCCCTGGCTGCTGTGTGTATCCGAGAGCTTTTGGTTTCATATGCAAAGAGGAAAAATCTTTTCCATTAATGCAAGAGAATTACTCTTACAACACTATCAGTAATAATTTAAGTATAATCATTTGAAAATTATAAATATATTAACTTTGTGTTAGTACAAGGATAATATTCTACAGTGAGGTCAAGCCATGTTGTGGGACCTGAGGCAAAAGTGTACGCTGACGTCTTAGTGAAAGGGGAATACAGCTGTATGTGGAATGGGCCTGGCTGGGCACCTCCCCGTCTGAGGTCATTTGTTGCCAGCCCCGATTGATCCTGGTCTTTTCTCCAGTTCTTCAGCCCTCCCCCACACTTTCAGTCTAAATAAGGGTCCTGACCGGAAACATTGCCGATTCTTTTTCTGCCTGACCTGCTGAGTTACTCCAGCACTTTGTATCTATATTAAATCAAAGCCTGACCCTCTAATCACCTTGTAAAATAGCCTGTTGTTTTGAAAAACAAAGGGTGTTCTCGGTGGCTGATGTTGCCACACAAACTAATTGATCATTTATGATATTGTGGGTCGACTCTGACCTCCCTACCATCGAGGGGATCTATCGCAGTCGCTGCCTCAAAAAGGCTGACAGCATCATCAAGGATCCACACCATCCTGGCCACACACTCATCTTCCCGCTGCCTTTAGGTAGAAGGTACAGGAGCCTGAAATCTGCAACATCCAGGTTCAGGAATAGCTGCTTCCCCACAGCAATCAGGCTATTAAATTCAACTCAAACAAAACTCTGAACATTAATAGCCCATTGCACTTTATCTGCGTATTTATGTGTGTATATATATATTTATATATATATATATATTCAATGGTATATAGTCACACTGATCTGTTCTGTATTTATTTATGCCTACTATATTCTGTTGTGCTGAAACAAAGCAAGAGTTTCATTGTCCTGGGTACACAAAAGGCTGGTGAAACTCAGCGGGTGCAGCAGCATCTAAGGAGCGAAGGAGATAGGCGACGTTTCGGGTCGAGACCCTTCTTCAGACAATAGTTTTATTGTCCTATCTGGGACACATGACAATAAACTCTCTTGAATCTTGAATATGATGTTGCTGCATACTAATTTGCTGGTGGATTTGCCTACTTTCCAATGGTATTTATATTCAGTAGCTTCTGTGAAGCGCTAAGGCATCCAGGGGATAAACAGCTCCATTGAAATGCAAGTTTCTTTAAATGTTAACATTGTATTGGCAATCTTCAGAATTTATAATTATTTACAACTTGTATGGTGGATTTTTCTTAAATTCATTTGACATGCAGTTTGTAGGTTAATTGGCCTCTAAATTGCTCCAAGTGTTGAAGGAATGGATGAGTAAATGGGATAACATAGAACTAGTGTATTACAGCTAGTGACGACATTTGCACAGACAAAATGAAATGTTGCCATTATTGTAATGTCAGAGAGAAGTTGACAAGAAAAATACTTGAATTGAGATAATGTAGGTAACAAATAATGCCAAAACACTGGTCTGCCTGGTCATACTGAGATATCAGATTGTTAAGCAACACCTTGGCGGCATTACATTTGCGAGGTATATTTGGTTGTCTCTCTTACTTGGCTTTGAGCAATATTGTATACAGTGGTTACAACACATTATTCAGCCAACTCTTTTGTGAACATTAATGCAGTATTGTAGAAGTAGTGTGCAAAATTGTGTACGAGGATTGTTTTAGTTTTGGAATATCAGTTATCATGTTCTGGCGGTTTTAGTAATCGCCTTTGACGTTTACTTTTAGTTTTGTCCAGTCTGCTATCCATTCTGCTGCTTTTACTTCGATTTCATATGCTTTGGGTTAAGTTGCATCTTCTCAAAGACATATTGCATCTTGGAAATCTGAAACTGAAAAACCTGGGAAAACACCATATGTCAGGCTAGATGCAGCCCAGCCCAAAGAGCATTTCTGAAATGTTCTATTTCAATAAAAATTAACAGAGCTTACTGTTCAGTTTTGGAACAGGTTGACTATTCTGTGTTATATTTTATGCATGTTTTTCGATTGAATCTTTGAATATGTTAGTGGCCTTATTTTTTAATACATTGGCACCTAAACACTACATTGATGGAGTTGAAGGTAGACACATAATGCTGGAGTAACTCAGCCGGGACAGGCAGCATCTCTGGAGAGAAAGAATGGGTGATATTTCGGGGAGACCCTTCTTCATAGATTGATGGAGTTGATATTTATGACCACTCTGGAACCTTACCGACCAACACAATTTTAAAGTAACAGTGATTTCACTAGGGGATTTAGTGGTTCAACACCACCAAACAGCCATGGATGTTACTGCTGCCTCAGCACCTCCTCGTGTAGCCACTCGTCTGAATTTATCTCATTTTAATGGAAGGCTGATATCGTTTCATCAAGCAGAGCCTGGGTCGAGCGGTGGTGGTAGGTCATTCAAGTGGATCCGAACGAGCACCGTCCACAAAATACCGAAGCCCAGCTGTTGAAGCTGTCAGTTTAAATTTGTTTCTCAATGTTTGGCACGAGACTGGTTTAAATTAGAATTAAATTTAAATCTTGCATATTAGACAATTCACCATGACACAAAACGAACAGACCTGTGTTATTTTCCCAATCCTGCTAACCCCTTGTGAAGGCTGCGGGATTCCGCGCTATATTAGCAATTTTCCTGGCTCGGGAATCACGAGATCCTGCTTTCTCATTGTATTGCATAGGGAGGGAGCGCACTCTGTTTAAAACAAAAAAGAATTGCATTTCTGTTATACCAGCAGCTCACCATTTTGTTTTAATAAATAAATTCGGCCAGTATATATCGTTTATCTCAATTTTTCGTTCTGCAATTTTTAGTGAGTTGTTAAGTAATCTTGAAATGACTTAACGGAAGCGAACATTTTAATAAAATATTGCGGGTGGTTGAAATCCAAAATAAAGAAAACATTCTGTAGATCCGGCAACACCCGAGGAAGCGAAACAAATTAACGTTTGGAATTGAAGCACCTTCGTTAAAACTGGGAAAAGAAAACAAGTTGGTACTTGTTTTTTTTTCCATGTTCTAACTAAGGATCTTATACCTGAAACGTTAAGTATGCTTCTCTTTCACGCATATAGTCTGATCTGCTGAATCTTCCCGCCACAAAAATGTTGAGTCCGAATAGGTTGTGCGGATAGTGCATATATCCTTTGAGTTAGTATAAAATTAGATTCATTATTACGCTTAGTTTTAGAAGTAACGTTTGGAGAAACCGAGAACCGCCTGAAACGCAGGCTTTCTGCAAAAGCAGTACAGTTCGTGGCACCGCATAATATGTATTGTGTAAAAATGTCGGTGTGGCATTCGCTTATCCCTAGAGACTTGCCCAGCAGCAACAAGGCAATTTATTCAACTGATGAACGTCACTCTAATCGCATCACGATTAAAAAAAAACAGATTTTTTTTTAGGGAGATCATTGTAGTTACTGAATAGAAACTATTTACAGAAATGGGGAAACATTTTCTTTACGTAGGAGTACAAATTATAACACACATCGTTAAAATCTTACTGCAATACAAGCAGATCATGTGATATCCTTGCAAGATCCACCCAATTTCTGAAAAGTAGATTATTTGATGACTGCACCCAATGAAAACCCTAGAAGGAACAATGTCCTTGAAATTAAAATAAAATGTTTACGGGAAAATTACATTGAACAATATCTAAATAACCGATCATTTTTTCGCTGGAGTTATTGATTTACTAAAATAAACCAATTTCGAGCCTTTTTTCCTGCGTCTCCCGCCATTATATGTGGCCGTTTGATTCTCGTGATATGTCCCGCCATTTTACAGCATTGCACCGCTGGTCGGCTGCGAGATTGCAGTAATCGAGAGAGCTTGGAAGGCAGCCACAAGGTGTGTCATGCGGCCGGTATAGCTCATCACTGAGGGAAAGCACATAAATAGCTGTTCTCGAGATTTGCTCAAAGTCCAGTTGTTTATTTAAACGACCTTGGCTTTTCGAAGTACACACAAGCTTGTAAGCAGATAACATGTATTTGAATGGGGGTTAAAATTGAATAAAACGTCCGATAGCAGCATTCGCCGAAGTCTTTGTGAAAAGATTACATTTTACTGCCTGCCGTTTTCGCAATTGCAGCTACAAAGAAGCATTGATTAGATTAATTAAAATGTGTTCATTTTGCATGTTGTCCTTATTTGACAGTACAGTTGACCATGCAACATAAATTAAACTATCGTAATTATACATCTTATAATAATAATTCAACTACAAAACAAATTTGTTCTTAATAAAACACATACAGCTTCCATGATTATCCAAACCAGTACCACCCCCTTCCCCAATATCGCCAGGATTGGTGAATTTTACCTAACATCACAAGTCTTGGGCAGGGAAGTGGAAGGAAGAGTTGGGGTGTTATGATTCATCCGGGTTTGAAAAGCATAAATTAGGTTGTACTTTTGTACCGATTACTCTATAATGTCACCAGGTAATGCATGCAATGGCCTTTATATTAGTTTAGGGATTTTGAGTTATTAAAGAAGTCTATTTGGTCTGACATCCTAAATTAAACGTTATAGGTTCCCCACAGTCATCTGGCAAATCATTTCTGGACCACCAGTAAGATGCACATTTTGAACACAACAATGTAAAAAGTTTGTGTGTTGAAAATAAAACCAAACTTAAATGTATTACCTCTCATTTTGATAAAGCACCAGAATGTATCAAAGAATAGCTGACAGTGTTTAATCGCAGATTGGTTACAGCACAGGAGGAGGTCATTTGGCTCCTTGTGTCTATACTGGCACTGTGTGAGAACATCCTACTCTCCATATTTCCCCTCGTCCTGCATATTCTCTCTTACAAAACAAGAATTCAAGACCAAGATTGGCAGTTTGCAGAGGAGAAACAATTAGATGGCAAATCCAATATTACAGTTAAGCTTTAAAAATAGTAGTTTGTATGTTCTGTCTTATTACTATTTGTGTTTACCTTTATCATGTACAATAACGCCAAAGTTGTTACCTTCAGTTTAGCATTCTTTTTTGCCAAAGTAAAACATTTTGACCATAAGCCATTTTCTAAACTTCAGTAATGTGGAAACCGAAAATCTTATTTTATAGATAACATAGATGGAATGCTTGAATTTCTATTTCAGGGAAGATTCAATCCCATTGATGTTTCTCCATTTAGGTTAAATAAAGAGTCAGCAGGGTGAATTATTCCGTTGGAATTTAATTGGTGCAGCTAATGAGCATGATGCTAAATCATTATCCTAATGCATCAGTGGATAATTCACCAGGGAATGGGAATATGAAAATTACTTGGGATTTCAAGATTGCTGATGAAGCAAGACTGGTAAAATGAGATACAAGGAACTGCAGATGCTGGTTTACAAAAAAAAGTCAAAAATGCTGGAGTAACTCAGCGGATCATGCAGCATCTCTGGAGAACATGGATAGGTGATGATTTGTGTCGGGACCCTTCTCCAGACAATAAGATATTGGTGGAACTGGGGCTCTGATTTTGAAGATGAGAATAGGAACAGGAAAATAAAGCAAACCCATTGATGAATTCAGTGGTGCGCTTCAGTCAGTCTTGGAAATAATAGCCGACTTTGTCCAAATTTCTGCATCTGGTTTAAAATAATCCAGTTAATTTAAGTACCAGGTTTATTTGAGAGTGTAAATTAGGATTTTGTACCAGTTTTGATCATAATACATTTATTTCCTCAATCCAACAACATTACATATTCATCAGTACCATGGACTAGAATCTGGTGATTGAGAATCAATTATTCCCTAATCTCCATTTCTGGTCCTGCCAAACCACATATATAATGCTTTCTTCATGATGTTGGGTATACTTTATGAAATATGGTGTAGCTGCAACCTGAACAGCATAGTTTACATCGAAAACACAAAAAATTGTAGAATCATATAGCACGGGAAAGTTGTAGAATCATATAGTTTGAATATTGGCATAATATGTAACGTGTTGATTGTAAAATGCTTTGGTTAGTTTGTATTTTGCATAATTATTTTTTTCCCCTTTTTTTCAGATATGGCCGAGTGGAAAGTGTCAAAATTCTTCCCAAAAGGGGCTCAGAAGGTGGAGTGGCAGCCTTTGTGGATTTTGTGGACATCAAAAGTGCACAGAAAGCGCACAATTCTGTCAATAAAATGGGAGACCGGGACCTTCGAACGGATTACAATGAGCCTGGCACTATTCCAAGTGCTGCCCGGGGATTAGATGATACCGTTCCTATAGGAACTCGTACTAGAGAGGTTTCAGGGTTCAGGGGAGGTGGTGGGGGGCCAACATATGGACCGCCACCATCACTACATGGACGGGAAGGACGTTATGAACGGAGACTTGATGGGTAAGTTCCAAGGTTTCTCTAGGCAGGATTTTGATAAATAGTGTGAGAAGCAGCAACTCATGTTTAGGTTCCCCAGATGGATTTAAGGAGGAAATCTGTACACTCGTGTCGTTGTTGGATATGGAAGAGAATTGAAACCAGTAGCAGCTCTGGCCTCTTCGCAGTGGATCTATTCTGCAGCTGGCTGGATGACTACTCCTGGGATAAGTTTGGTTAGTGTGATGGAAGGTTTCTATCAGTTACTATGGAGTTAACCCTCGAAATAAGCTTCCCTTTTCTCCCTGGATTGCAAGCAGTTCCCTCTGGATGTGTCCCTTCGATTGAGTGGCATGATATTACATCCGGGTACAACCAACCTGAGGAATACTATGGAATTACTAGAACTACAGTTTCAGGCAATATTGAAGTGCATTGAAGACTTTCCGCAGTATCATATTGGCTTTGGTTTAAATGTAATATATTGATGCACGTTCTTTGGATATGAAATCTTTCGATGAAGATATAGAACTCTTTGATCTACCACCTTGAAGGATATTACAGCTAATAATTTTCAACGAATTCATGGAAAGGAAAACTGAAGAATTGAGGAAGTAACATATACAAGGGTCTACATATCTGTACTGTTTATTTTGATTCACCCCGATTGGATCTTATGGATTTTTCTGGTCTGACGGTTAAATTATAGAAGCTTACAAACATTTGGAATTTTATTTTCCTGCATAATGGAATGAAGGGCATTATCACTTCAACGTGGGATTATATTCATCTTAAAGTAGTTGTATGGCAGATTGGATTACCTGGTTTGTGTTTCATACTCATCTTGATTCTACTTATTGTACCAGTGGACTATCAAACAAGGGACATCTGTTAGTGGATACTTTACATTTTAACTTTCAGATCAAATATGAAAAGATTTTAAGACATGGCAACTGACTGCTAGAAAATGGATATTATATGTCTACTACTAGAAGAAAGCACTGTGCTCTGGGAGTAACGGGTATAGTTGCTTAATATCGACTCGAATTGGGATACATTTATCTACATCCATCTGAACACACTCCGCATCTCAGAAAGGTCTTGGGGTTTGGGAATTACTATTAAACTTTGGGAGCTATCTGTATGAGGCGAATGTACGTAACACTGGCAATGGAAATTTATCTTTCTTGGGCGTTCAGTTTTCTTGATACAATCCCCAAATCAATGCGGCACTAGCACTATCCGAAGTTGGATTACCCCTTTAAGAGGGGACCAAATTGGGAATGTTTGTACACTTTTCTCTCCCTAGATTTAATTGGGATTTAGGTCGTGTTTACTGCAGTCTAAAAAGGTTGGTATGCCCTGCCATGCGTATATTAGCCCCTCTTCTAACCCAGTCAACCCTTTCTTTCCACTAACTCCAGTAGTCATTAGCACTGCTAAAAGTTCAATCAGCACTTAGCCAATAGAATCTCACTGTCTTGCACCTCTGTGAGCTACTTTGCCTGTCTTTGTCTTTCATGGATTAGGAATTTGTATTTTTTTTGTGTGTCAGCTGATGGCAATAATGCTTTGGAATCAGCTTGCTTCTTTTCATTGCTGAAAGGTCAGTGTAAAATGATTCCACAGTACATTATAAGCACAGTTCTATACCGCCTTGATTAAGTCAACTTGACTATGCATAGCTTAGTGGCTTTGCTTCTCGGTGTCTTCTGTTTTCTGAATCTGTAGAATGTCAGCAAAAAAGTAGTACTGTTTTAATATCTTGCATGGAAGAAATTTAGAATGGGAAGGAATTTAAAAAAAAACCCGAATGAAAACAAAACAGTAAAGATTGAGTAGAGTTACGTAAATTCCAGAATTTAAAATAACTAGATTTCTGGATATTATGCATTTTACTGGGGTAAATTACTCAACGAATTAATTAGCTTTTGGTAAATCAGCTTCTACAATAATCCTTTCCTGACTATACCTGAGAATTAGGAACTAATAGCTTAGTAATTGGTCTAATATCAACTGCAATAGGAAATTAATAAGCAATGGTTTACTGTGAAATATAAGCATTGGAAGAAAACATTCTATTTTTTTTAACAGTAATAGCTACTGAACACAATGCTTTTGCCAATTTTATAAATGTTTCCATATAGTCGCTATTTAAAATTCAAGTGCTTATTTTGCCAGTGTTTAGTGGGGGAAATACGGGGATCTTTCAGCTATGTGGATGATGCTTGACTGATTCTTTGTTTTCCTTCTTTTCCCCCAACCCCTTCCCCAAACAAAACACAGGGCTTCTGACAACCGGGAGCGTACTTATGATCATAGTGCCTATGGACACCACGATCGTACAACAGCAGGGTTTGATCGTCCCAGACATTATGAACAGGATTACTATAGAGATCCTCGGGATCGAACTATACAACATGGAGTTTATTATGGGTCAAGAAGTCGAAGCCCTACTCGATTTGAAGCTCATGATCCACGTTATGAACAAAGAGGGAGGGAACAGTTTGCAATATCAAGTGTAGTACACCGAGATCTCTACAGGGAAGATATTACTCGGGAAGTAAGAGGGAGACGGCAGGAAAAGAACTATCAGCACAGCCGAAGTCGATCCCCACATTCCTCACGGTCAGGAAACCAATCCCCACAGCGACCTAGCCAAGGACGGCCACGGCGATCTCCCAGTGGCAGTGGGTCCCGGAGTAGGTCATCAAGCAGTGATTCAGTCAGCAGCAGCAGTAGTACCAGCAGTGACAGGTAGGTGGAGAGGAGCGTACCACAAATAGTTTCCATCCACGCATCCCATTTGACGTCAGAGTAGATGGGATCGTTTGGTCCTTTTGCTTGTCATCAGAAAAGGTGAAGTGTGTAAGTTGGCAAAACTGGGTATCTTTCTTTATAGTACCGTTTTAATCCAGAGAGTTTTCAATTATTTAAAAGAAAGAAATGTATATTTAGCACAAACCCACCAATGCGATTTTTGTGCCACTCAAATGCAAAATTAACGTACTGTTGTTATTGGGATGTTAATGAAATTGCAATGGAACAGATGTATCATTTATGCCATTTCCGTGAAGGAGAAAAAATACCTTTCCAAAAGGGTAAATCTGAAAATAGCATTTGTGTAGAGCATGTGGGTAAATTGATGATGGTGGTAGCAATCTATTGTGATAAGATAATTCTGTAAGCTTGAGTATGAACTTTTTTCCCCCCTGTGACAAAGTGGCAACAGTGTTTACGCACTTGGATGTGAATCCTCACCACAATGACATCCCATTCAGGATGGTCATTGCATCAAGGTCGTTGCATCTGTTTAGTCTATTCAGATGCTTTGTAATTAGGAGGGAAATAAAATCAGTTTTTCAGTAATTTCTGATATTGCACATCACTGTCTTCTTAATATCAGAACCTTTTATCTTTCCGACTTTGAATGTTGAGTTAGTGGCAGGATAGCAATGTCAAATGTCTATACATGTATAAAAACTGAGAAGCCTTTTTTCCCCCTACTTGATCATACATAGCAGCCAATTGTTGATTTGCAAAAACAATTGCATGTTTTGTGAGAACTATTAGCAGAAGAAGGGTCTCGACCCGAAACGTCGCCTGTCTCCTTCGCTCCTTAGATGCTGCTGCACCCGCTGAGTTTCTCCAGCTTTTTGTGTAACAGCAGAAAGATCAAGATGTTTTGCCTGTTTTTACTGAACATTTCAATGAGAAAGTATAACTTGTATTATTCCATGATAATCAAATGTGCATTTTTGTCATGTTTTATGACGTTATCTAACAATTGGAAAAATTGTGGCATTGTGCTTGATCCCTGACCCAAATGTACACAGTGAAAGATTTAAATTTCCTACTAATCATTTAAGTGTAGATTATTTTTAATATTATTTTACTTGTTGCATTCTGCTGCCTGTAGTGGTGATGTGTGAGTGAGTTCTCTCAATTTGAAGCACTGCCATGATATAATCATTAGTTAATAAGTCTACTTTAGAAGGCAAAGTCCCTTTCATTCCTCAATTTAAGTAGTGCCTTTGATAATTTATTTTATAGCATGGTAAATTAGAACTATGCACAATATTCCAAATGAGATCTATCCAAGGTTCTCCACAGGTTTAATGTAACTATTTAATTACTTAATGTTTGTTCCTTAGTTTGGTTCAAGGTACAGTGAAAAACATTTTTGTTGCGTACTATCTAGTCAGCGAAAAGACTATACGATCAAGCCGTCCACAGTGTACAGATACAGGATAAAGGAATGACATTTAGTGCAAGATAAAGTCCGATAAAAGATAGTCCAAGCATCTCCAATGAGGTAGATCGTAGGTCAGGACCGCTCTCTAGTTGGTGATAATATGGCTCAGTCGCCCAATAATGGCAACTGAGCAGTGGCATTGGTTTGCCAGAACTATGCAGTCTTCATTTTCCTCATGTCTAAATTATATATTCTAAAATTCACTTTCTCTTTACACTTTAGTTCTTCAGTTTATGTGCTGCTAACTCTGTTGGTATTGATTATTATTGCTATTATTAAGTTGTATTTCTGTTTGCCAAGTCTAAATTATTTTTGGGAATGGTTAACAGTATTGGCTCTAATGCCAATTGTTGTGGCACACTCCAACTTTCCACCATTCTAAACCAAAATCTTTAACTCCAAAGTCTTTTGTTTTATTACCAATTAATATGAATTCTGCAACTTGACCTTGGGTACTTATCTGAGTTGTAAGTCTGGATTTTAGCGTATCTAAATATATTACACCTACTTAGTACCTTAATCTACTGCCTATTACTTCTACATAGAATAGTCAAGCATGACTTGCCCTATTGAAATCTGTGCTAATTTGCGTGTCAGATTTTTTTTTTTGCCACGTCATTGACCAAAAATTCCATTGAACCAAGACTTGAGGTCAGCAAAGGTTTGAAAGTGGTTCATAGCAAAAGGATTTGAGTATAGGAGCAGGGAGGTTCTACTTCAGTTGTACAGGGTCTTGGTGAGACCACACCTGGAGTATTGCATACAGTTTTGGTCTCCAAATCTGAGGAAGGACATTATTGCCATTAGGGAGTGCAGAGAAGGTTCACCAGACTGATTCCTGGGATGTCAGGACTGTCTTATGAAGAAAGACTGGATAGACTTGGTTTATACTCTCTAGAATTTAGCAGATTGAGAGAGGATCTTATAGAAACTTACAAAATTCTTAAGGGGTTGGACAGGCTAGATGCAGGAAGATTGTTCCCGGTGTTGGGGAGGTCCAGGGCAAGGGGTCACAGCTTAAGGATAAGGGGGAAATCCTTTAGGACCGAGATGAGAAGGACTTTTTTCACACAGAGAGTGGTGGGTCTCTGGAACTCTCTGCCACAGAGGGTAGTTGAGGCCAGTTCATTGGCTATATTTAAGAGGGAGTTAGATGTGGCCCTTGTGGCTAAGGGGATCAGAGGGTATGTAGAGAAGGCAGGTACGGGATACAGAGTTGGATGATCATCCATGATCATATTGAATGACGGTGCAGGCTCGAAGGGCCGAATGGCCTACTCCTGCACCTAATTTCTATGTTTCTATGTTTCTATCAATGAGAATAAAGCACCTCAAAAATATCTAGTCATTTATGTGGTGAGAACTTCCTTTTTAATGCTGGCTGCTTTCAGTTGAAATTTCCAAGTAAATTAATTATGTCCAGCAACGTTGATATCTTTTGGCTGAACAGCCGATCAAATTAAAGAATTTTAGAGTCAGTCAACCAGGGAGCAGCCTTTCAGTTAATTTTAGTGTAGTGTTAAACAAAAATAAATATGATACCATTAAGGATGTGGCTAAAATATCCTAAACTTTAGAAACTTTTTAAATTCCCATTTATTTTAAGACATTTGTCATATAAGGAAATTACAATAATCATTGTGCTGTAATTATAATTACAATTTAGTCATGACGCACTATGATCTCATGTAACTGAGTATGAGATGTTGTTGCCTAAATTTACATCCGTTCAAGCAATTACTCTTGCTTGCGATGGAGCAGGCTGCAATCAGCAAATAAGAAAATACACTACCACTGGTAGCAAGTTTGGGAATCTCACAGTAAACTGTACATGTGTGAAAATTCTAAAGTTCAAGTTAGTTGCATGGATTTGTGAATACACTGTTGCTGTGATGTGATAATAACCACTAAATCTCTTATCTTCATTAAGCTCACTACTTTTCAATTCCTGATTCAATTTTCTCACTGGAGTATAGCAGAACGTTATCTGTCTGCAATCCTCTGACACAATTTGCTTTCCTGGTGGATTCTTATAAATATAAAATTGTGCAGCTGCTATATTACATCCTGAATTTCTTTTTGTATGTATTGACCAATTGCTCGATATACCCGTTTCAGAAGTGTGCACCCATTTATATGTAGGAAAGGATAGCAACTGTGACAAAAAATACCTGGGGCAAATGATCCCTTCTGAGAAATTGTCCCAATAGTCTTTGGTTTTGAGGTAGATCATATGTTTTGTGAACAAATTGATGTGTCTAAGACTTATGATTTTTACTGTCACTGTCTTTCCTGATACTTTTAAGAAATACATTCTAATGATATACTGAATGTGTTTTGATGCTCTATGTAGGTCAGTAAGTGCATTGATGTGTTGTATGCAAATGCACATTATTCTGAATACGTGAGAATTTTGTAGTTGTGTATGTTGTCAGTATGTTGTTTCTTTATGGAGATACAAGAAAGATGAAAGTTAATGGCTCTGATTCTCTTGAAATATGAACCTAAATATGTTTCTGTTGTGTAAATATCACACTCTTGCATGTTTCTAACAAATATACAGATCTCTGAGAAAAAGCAGTGATGCATAACATGGATTTTGGTGGAAAGGACATTGACAGCTGCCACCAGTCCTAGGGTTATATTTGGTTGTGCTGTGTCACATTATTGGATAACTGTTTAATCAGCTCCTTTCCAAGTTCACCAGAGGTTCAGGATTCAAAATCTTTTAACATCAATCACCATCGTACTACCACCCCTCCCGGCCGTCCCGATTGCGAAATGCTAGTCCCGAGTAAATAATGTCATTTTAGAGTGAATTTACTAACAAGTACACTGCCTGTAATCCAGTGTGGACTTTATTACTCTTGATTCGCGTGTAGATGAATAATGGAAATGGTGGAGTTAATTGCTCTCATTCTGGCTAATCTTCAAAATGCAAAGCAGGAAATTCATAGCAAGAAGAGAAATAGCATCCAGAATAATTAATTTATGTTTACAATGTATAAAACCACATGTATCCGTTGGACTCGTAATTTTACAATAGCTTGCCAGATTAACTAAATACGGAATTATAGGTAAGCAAAAATGCTGTGACATTTCAGACAGGGGGGTTTATTTTAGTTTAGGAGATATAGCGCGGAAACAGGCCCTACGGCCCACCGAGTCCACACCAACCAGCGATCCCCGCACATTAACACTACCCAACTCACACTAGGGACAATTGACAATTACACGAAGTATACAACACAAGCCAATTAACCTGCAAACCTGTACGTCTTTGCAGTGTTGGAGGAAATCAAAGATCTCGGAGAAAACCTGTGCAGTCACAGGGAGAACATACAAACTCCATAGAGACTGCATCCGTAGTTGGATTCAACCCCGGGTCTCTACCGCTGCGCCACCGTACCACCCTTTTGGCATAAGGGGAGTCATTTGAATAAATGATTTTTGCAAATTGAAATGACTTGGAATTGCCTGTTACTTGAAACTTGATTTAAACCGTGCATTTAAATAATGTAAGTTGGAGAGAAAAATCTAACGGCATTTATGAATGCTGAGCCAACAGAAAAGCCAAAGAAAAAATCATAATATTGCAGTTGCTAGAACGAGTTGCTGTCTGACAGCATCTGTAAGAACCAATACACTTAACGACCCAAGATACAACCTTGAGGAGACATTGGTGCTGATCAAAAGCATTTGTAATGCTAAATTTTCAGGAAGGTCTGTCAGGTGAATGAACTGCAGGTTTAACTGACACATTTCTTACTAGAAGTAGCTTGCAATAATAGTCATTTATTTATCAAACAATTACCACAGGGATATGTTTAAGAAGGAACTGCAGATGCTGGAAAAATCGACAGTTGATAAAAATGCTGGAGAAACTCAACGGGTGAAACTTAGCAGCATCTATTGAGCTAAATGTTCACCCCAGCGGTATGAACATTGACTTCTCCAATTTCAGGTAGTCCTTGCTTTCTCACTCGTTCCTCACCCACTCCCCAGCTCTCCCACAGCCCACTGTCTCCTCCTCTTCCTTTCTTCTTCCCACCCCCCAGCACCCCCACATCAGTCTGAAGAAGGGTCTCGACCCAAAACGTCACCTTTTCCTTCGCTCCATAGAAGCTGCCTCACCTGCTGAATTTTTCCAGCATTTTTATCTACCACAGGGATATCATATGTTTGGCTACACATCTCAATTGGGATTAAATAGTAACATTCTTAATGATGTAAAACCTGAAAACATGAGATGCCAAAAAAAGAGAGGTCTCAGTATGGTACCACATAAGAAACTTCTCTGGAAAAAAGGAAGGTCTGAAGAAGGACCTCCAGGGATGCTGACTGACCCGCTGAGTTGCTCCAGCTTTTTCTGTAATAAAATTCAACAACAGGGTCTTGTGTATTGTAACCTAATAGTAAGTAACAAAGGGAGCTACGTTTCTTATGTATGCAGCTGGTCTTTGTGCTCTTTTCAATTTCAGAAGCCAAAACACAATCGGAGTTTCATTTTATCACACCTTTTCTCTTGACAGATAATTTATATGAACTCTGAATTGTAATCTCATTTTTTTGAGTACCATATGTATATACCAAGAGCAAACTCCCCCCCCCCCCCCCCCCCTCCCCACTATGTTGCAGTAAAAATGTTTGCCGTAGAATAAAGGACATAAGAGAATGTCTATGATAGGGTGGAAGTGATTGAAAGGGGTATGGATCCAGGTGAAAGTGGGCAATAAAAGCATTGTAACGTACTAAGACCTCTCTTTTAGAGGGTTGATTCATTACAGTCATCTTGCCCCTCCAATCTGAAACTCATAGGTACTTTAAAAAAAGATTTGAGGTACTCATTGCTGTCCCAGGAATCTGGTGTGAATCTCTGCCCTCTCCTGGTGTATCTCCAATAATGAATTCCTCTGTGACTCAGTATGGAGAGCTTGCCAACGATGTCTGGTTTTGGGTGGACTGTGTGAATGTGGAAGCCACTGTGCTGAGATGTTTGACTTGGACAGCACCTTGGCTGGCATAATGAATCTGGCCAATAGCTGGGGACTGACAATATTTTCACCACGTGTTCACAGAACGCCCAGGTCGTACCGTTTCCCTCATCACCATCTTTTAAATATGAGAGGGGAAACTGCTGTCTCTCCCTCTCCTTTGTTTGCCTGCACAGATTCCCCGAGCCGAAAGTGCAGACAGCAGTTTCCATCTCCTCAGGAGGTGATGACGGAGACTGTATGATCCAGATTGTGTGTCAGCACGTGAAGCAAGTGCTACCAGTTGCTTTCAGTGCTTCTAGGTGCCGGCCAGAATGCTACTCCGAGTTCCACATCTCAGTGTTGAGTGGCTGCATGGCTCATCCTGGCCTGCCCAACACCAGCCTCCACAGGCTGCCTGCACACCAATTTGTGATACTATTTAATTTGTGCTGGCATCGCAACACAACAGTACACGGCAACAAGGGCGGGCGTTTATGCCAGGATCCTGTACAGCAGTGCAGTATGTATTGCATTTCTCTCTATATAATTCTGCAATTGCCTTTTACATTGCTGATTCCATTAGCACTGTTGTTCCCAGGAATGCAATCTGTGTTCTATGTGAGTATAAAAGGAGATGCTGATTTTATACATTAAATTGGCAACAGCAAAGAGAACAGTGGGAAAGTAATTAAGAGTGCCAGAATTCTTAGCTAAAGATGCTGGAATTACTTGCTAGCTGAACACGTTGTTTAGTCCATTGTGCTTTAATGTACCTTTCTGAAGATAAGTTATTCCTTGAGCTTGAAATGTTCCATGCCGAATTAGTGTAAGGGGATGAATACAGAGATCAAAATGGATAAGTAATGTGGGTGATCTAGAAACTCAATGTCTCGTTCTTAGTTTGAACAGAAATGGTTTGTAAAACTGATATCCAATGCGGCAACAATTATTTTGAAGAATAGATTTGATCTATTTGATGTGGTTTAATGTACACATATAATGTATGAACAGTTAAAATATTTGGGAATTTGAAAGGTTTATTGGTTTTGATCCACTAAAATAAAAAAAGGTTCAATACTATGTACTTTGTGGCTAGTTAGTTAACATGACTTCAACTCCCCCTCCCATTCCGTATCCGACCTCTCGGTCCTGGGCCTCCTCCACGGCCAGAGTGAGCAACACTGCAAGTTGGAGGAACAGCACCTCATATTCCGCTTGGGGAGTCTGCATCCTCAGGGCTTAAACATTGAATTTTCTCAATTCTGTTAACCCTGGCTGCCTCCTCCCCTTCCCACCTCTCCCTCAGCCCTCGGGCCCTGGCATTCCTTCTCTCTCTATCTCTCCCCCACCCAAGTCGCACTAGCTTCTCATTTTCACACTACTAACAGCTTACAATGGCCTGTTTCCTTTATCATCGATACTTTTTTGCATATCTTTCATTCATTTTTCTTCATCTCTCCACATCACCGTCTATATTTCTCGTTTCCCTGATCCCTGACCAGTCTGAAGAAGGGTCTCGACCCAAAACGTCGCCTATCTCTTTCGCTCCTTAGATGCTGCTGCACCCGCTGAGTTTCTCCAGCTTTTTGTATAACCCTCAATTCTCCAGCATCTGCAGTTCCTTCTTTAATACCATTAACATATTACTGCTGGTTAGTTCACACGATTTGTCATGACCTATCCAAAACTGGAAGAGTAAGTTTGATTTTTGGTGTACTATTAATTAGCTATAATTTATTCATTTCCCATCGCACCTGTGGCAAGTGTGTGCAAATAGTGGCTGAGCAGGATTTGGCTGTGATGCTTTCCTTGTTAAAATAAATAGGCTGACATTCATTTTTCAAAATATGTAAAGAATGGATCCATTTTGTTGAAATGTTGGAAACAAAGCAGTGTGTGGTTATATCTGAAAATGCATTAATTGTTAGAACATGTTGGGAGAAGTTCAACAAGTTTAGAAATGAATTTTTATATGCAGTATTCTATTAATGCACATTAATAAACATATAAAATTCTTAAGGGATTGGACAGGCTCGATACAGGAAAAATGTTTCTGATATTGGGGGGAGTCCAGAACCGGGAGTCACAGTTTAAGAATAAGGGGTCGGCCAATTAGGACTGAGATGAGAAAAAACTTTTTCGCCCAGAGAGTTGTGAATCTGTGGAATTCTCTGCCACAGAAGGCAGTGAAGCACCAATTCACTGGATGTATTCAAGAGAGAGTTAGATATTGCTGTTAGTGCTAACGGAACCAAGGGATATGGGGAGAAAGCAGGAATGGAGTACTGATTTTGAATGATCATCCATGATCATATTGGCTCGAAGGACCAAATGGTCTACTCCTGCACCTATTTTCTATGTTTCTATTAGTATTTTCTTGCATTGCTTCAGATTTACTGATTAATCGCATTTATCATGTTTACTGTTTACACTATGAAGCATGCAAAAACAGGAATTTCATTGGATCCTGGTGTATTTGACAATAATTTAGTGAGTCATTTTCTTGAAGGCATTCCCACTGAAAAGGGCAGCATTCGATGTCCATCCCTAATTACTTTTGAAAAGATTTGCTCACATTTGACCAATATTCTTCTAAACCCTTTCTATCCATGTACATGTCCAAGTATCTTTTAAATGTTGTTATTGTACCTGCCTCAACTATCTCTGCTGGCAACTCATTCATTATACTTGCCACCCTCTGAGTGAAAATGTTGCCCCTCAGATACACATGGAATCTTACCTGTGTCTTCTGGTTCTTGATTCCCTTAACCTGAATAAAAAACTCTCTCACACTCTCAATTCCTTTCATGATTTTATACACCTTTATAAGATTACCCATGAACCTCTTGCGCTCCAATGAATAAAGTCCTAGCTTGCCCAATCTCTCCCCATAGCTCATGTTCTTGAGTCCTTCCTATTCAATACTCCAACTGCGGCCTCGTCAACCTCTGAGTATTCAACCATTGAGTATAGAATGTCCCAACTTCTACACTCAATACCCCGACTGATGAAGGCCCATGTGCCAAAAACCTTCTTTCCTAACCTATCTACTTGTGATGCCACTTTCAGGGAACTGTGTACCTGTACTCCTAGATCCCTCTATTCTACAACATTCCCTAGCACCCTACGGGTCACTATGAATATCCTGCCCTGGTTTGTTCCAAAAATGTTATGCCTCACTCTTATCTGTGTGGAGGGGGGGGGGGGGGTGCTGAAAACAAAGGGGACCTGGCAAGGAGGGACACCAAGAACAAAGGGGGGCCATTGGGGACTAATTGGAATACTTTGTAACTTTGTCCACGCCTTATATATGGCCACTCTGCGTACCTTGTGTATGCAAAACAAAGAATCACACTGAGCCATGTCACATGTGATAATAAAGGATCATTCATTCACTTGTTCAGCTGAACAAGACCCTACTGTAATTTTTGGACAACCTTCACAATCTATGATACCACCTACTTTAGTATCACCCGCAAACGTACCAATCATAGTATTGATCATTTTGAGTGTTCAAGTTGCGTTCATCCAGACAAATGGGAGAGTTATTATTTCCCCTGTGTACCTGATAAATATTGCCAAGTCGGGTATTGGCAAGACAGGTGATGTTACCTGGTAGTCGTAGTATACAAGTGTCTTATTTAATTCTGCTTCACTAGTGCTTCTCCTCCCCCCTCAAATCCCAAGGATATTCAGTATGTATTGTGGTTGGTGCTTCGGTTCGCTGTTGTTTATGTCCAATGCTTGATTTATCAAATCAAACCTTGCCCCTGACTATTGTCCAGATCTGATTGTATGCAGCCAGAGAGTACTTAAGTTTCAGACAAGCTGTGACTATTTATATTTTTCAATCATCTGAAAATATTCTCATTACTAACCTAATGATGGAGATAGGGTCATTTGCAAAGCTATTAAAAAAATGGTTGAGCCTGAGGACATTGCTCTGAAATGACGTCATGATGCTGAGATCATGCAATTTTTAAACAAATCCTTCCTTGGGTTTGAGTTAAATATTAATTACATACAGTTATTGAAATTTCAGCTAATGGAGAGTTTCCTGATTCTCACAACCTTTAATAAGCCAATGTCACCTTCTTCAAAAAATGCTTTGGCATCAAAGGTTTTGATCAGTCTGAAGAAGGGTCTCGACCCGAAACGTTGCCTATTTCCTTCGCTCCATAAATGCTGCCTAACCCGCTGAGTTTCTCCAGCATTTTTGTCTACATTAGATTTTCCAGCATCTGCAATTCCTTCTTAAACACTTGGCATCAAAGGTAGTTGTTGTTACCTTGCCCATTGTTATCCATGGTTCAAGAGGATATAATGAAGTTTGAAACCAAACTGAATATAAATGAGCAGGTTATTGATAAGTACGTGCCAATTGATAGCATCGTCAAAGACACTTTCCATCTGTTTGAGACTAGAATCATGTGGCAGTGGTTAGTCAAATGGGATTTGACATGTCTTTTGAAGGCATACCTGGGACATTTTCTGTCTTGTTTGAACTGGATCTAGATTTGGACACACAGCCCATAAACACTTCAAGGATATAAGAGTCATAGAGTCATACAGCATGGAAACAGGCCCTTCGGCCCAACTTGCCCATACCGGCCAACATGTCCCATCTACACTAATCCCACCTGCCTGCATTTGGCCATATCCCTCTAAACCTGTCCTATCCATGTACCTGTCTAAATGTTTCTTATACACTGTGATAGTACCTGCCTCAACTACCTCCTCTGGCAACTCGTTCTGTTGTTTTGAAATATGAGAATTTAAGAAGAAAGTGTTAACAGAACTCACTTGCATCTGTTACCTCAAAATTTAACTTTATTGGATACCTCTGTTCAAATTAACACTTCCATTAGGGTTTAATTAAGGTAGCTTCAAATTTTTATTACATTATCTGTGTTCTTACTGTTCAAGGAACTGCCGTTGCATTATACATTCTCTATCATGTGACTATTATAAACCATTGAGGACAATTGGAAACATATTAGTGTCAAATTAATAAGTCAGTGATGACCCATCCAACAGAAATAATACTACGTCAAACCCCTTCTATGAAAGTACTTTTGGATTCTTTGCTCCAGTAGTTGTTGTTCTAGTATATTGAGTATCCTCTACTCATAACTGTTATTTTCTATGATTTTGTATACATGTGATGAATATATACTGTAGACTTTCAATGACTGTGACATAAGTTGAAAATGGTAGGGATACTTAGGAGGTCAGGTGACATTTTTGGAGAGGGAAACAAAGTTAGACTACTTTCCTGGCTTTACTTTACTTCCATGGCACATGAATGAAGGAGCATTATTATTCTTAAACCAACAAATTATCGTTTAATTTTCATTTGAATGACATGCTTTGACTATTTCCATATGTATATATACTAATATAGTGCACTAAAACTGATTCTACCCGTCGGGTTTTCTTTGGCTGTTGGTAGAAACCAAGCTGAGGTTGAAGTCTGAATTTCGAAGTGTGCTTGTAAAAAGTCGCTCAATATAGCAGATGCACATAAATTGGATCAACAGCTAATGGCCTGAAAGTGGAATTGATGACCATAGTCACGGCAGATTTCTTTAGAGCTGGTAGGGAAAGCACATTTTGACTTTAAGAATAGTCAGAAGATAAGCTGGTTTGGCAATAGTTTTCCTTGTGTCTATTTATTTGTTAGATAACTGTGCTTATAAATTGGTTTTATTATTTGCATTCTTATTCTAGCATTGAGTAATGGAAAATGATTTTATAGCAAAGTCGGCCAACTCTTAGATGTACTTTTCCAGAAATTGAATCATAAAAGCATTGTAAATGCTGTTTAAATATGAATGTGTTTATTTACTGGGATCTCTATTATTAGTAAGTTAGAATCCAATGAAAAATGACTTTGTAAACTCTGACCAGAAATTCCGGGCTGGAGTAACTCAGTGCATCAGGTAGCGTCTATGGGGGGAAATTGGCACTAGACGTTTCGGGTCGGAACCCTTCTTCAGACTGATGGAGTAGAGGAGAGAAAGCTGGAAATGGGAGGTAGGGGTGAAGTAAATCCTGGCAAGTGATACAGGTATTAAGGGGGTATTAAGCAGATGGGTGGAGATGAAAAGAGATACAAGGGTGTCAAGTAAGGAAAGAGGAGGAGGTGTGAAATGTAAAACTGGAGGGTGGGATATGGTGGAAAGGGACACAGAGAAGGATCGGGGACTCTTGGATGAGAGGGGTGGGAGATATGCACGAGGTTGAGATGGAATGAAGAGGGTGGTGAAGGTGGAAGGAGAAATATGTGCACATCGGGATTGCCGGCAGACAGAGAAGGCACTGTAAGGGAGTATGACTTGAAATAGAATTCAAGGTTCATACCGTTAGATTGTATGCTTCCCATGCAGTACTTAAAGTGCTGATCTTCCAGTTTGCATGTAGCCACACTCTGGCAGTGGAGGAGGCCAAGGACAGAAAGGTCAGTAGGAGAATGAGGATGAGAAGGGGAATTTAAATGGCTGGCAACTGGAAACACCAGCAGGCCTTGATGGACGGAACGAAAGTGTTCGACGAAATGGTCGTCTAATCTACAGTTGGTCTTGGCGATTATGGAATGTGTTTGGTAGCTATCATACATTTGTACATTGGAAATTTAGCTTATTTAATATAGTCTTAGCAAAGAATTAAATCGTTGTAAAATTGAGGTCTTGATGTTTTCAAGAGAGAGTTAGATTTAGCTCTTAGGGCTAGAGGAATCAAGGGATATGGGGAAAAAGCAGGAACGGGGTTCTGATTTTAGATGATCAGCCATGATCATATTGAATGGCGGTGCTGGCTCGAATGGCCTACTCCTGCACCTATTTTTCTATGTTTCTATGTAAAAATGCAATGCTATGGCAAGCCTAGAGCAAGGAACTTCAATTTTCATGTAGATTGGAATGAGCAGTGTGAATGGAATTAAATTATAGACCTACCATGAACTTGAATAGTAAAACAGGCTTTGGGTCCTACATTGCATAAATCTTATTCTTCAATTGCCATGTGAAATTTAGTTTTCTAAAATGTTCTTTCTAAAGTTTGACGGTCTCTATATCATTCTTTTAGGCTCATATGGCAGCCAAGTTGGACACAACGGGTACTCCCAAACACCAATAACAGACAATGTTTTGGTGGTGTTAGTTGGAGGATATATAGGGGAGAACAGCTAAATAATTCTATTTTAGAATGGTTGCACCTACCGTAACAGGTAGGTGGGGCTTCAGTTTAATATCTCATCTGTCAGAAGTCATTTGAAACAAAGCAGTATATTTTCAGTACCTTTACCTAGCAACTAAAATTGCATTTTTTAGAACAAACAAGTATGAGGATGAAAAGGAAGCAGCATACAGATTTGGTATCTGGAAATATTATTGTAAGAGATATATTTAATGTTTTTATTAGCAGAATTAAAACCCTAATAGAGAAGGTTCACCAGACTGATTCCTGGGATGTCAGGACTTTCATATGAGGAAAGACTGGATAGACTCGACTTGTACTCGCTAGAATTTAGAAGATTGAGGGGGGATCTTATAAAAACTTACAAAATTCTTAAGGGGTAGGACAGGCTAGATGCAGGAAGATTGTTCCCGATGTTGGGGAGGTCCAGAAGGGATCACAGTTTAAGGAGAAGGGGGAATTCCTTTAGGACCGAGATGAGCAAAACATTTTTCACACAGAGAGTGGTGAGTCTCTGGAATTCTCTGCCACAGAAGGTATTTAAGAGGGAGTTAGATGTGGCCCTTGTGGCTAAAGGGATCAGGGGGTATGGAGAGAAGGCAGGTACAGGATACTGAGTTGAATGATCAGCCATATACATATTGAATGGTGGTGCAGGCTCGAAGGGCCGAATGGCCTACTCCTGCACCTATTTTCTATGTTTCTAACAACTAATTATTGATTTTGATGTTTAACTCTTATTTAGTTATTCTCCTAGCCATCTGTATCTTTGTTGGCATTTAATCTTAATGTCAAAAAAGCCGGTAACTGTAGGTGATCGTACTTTGACTGCTTACATCAGTTGGTTAGTAAACTTGTACTATATCTATGAAATCAAAATAGAGCCATTTAACATATCAGCAGAACAAATCTGATCTTCAGATTGCAAACCAATTGGTTCTTTATGTTTTGATCCTGGCACTTATCATTTTGTTTTGTTTGCAAAACCTGCTTTGGTGAGGCACATGTTTTACTTGTTTTGATACGAACTGTTTAAAATACATACATGTTAACCTCTGTTGCTGTGGGCTCTGGGTGCTTATGAAGGAAACAGATTTCTAACTACAAAGGGAATCAAGAGTTAAGGAGATCAGCCATGTTCTTATTGAATGGCAGAACTAACTCGAGAGCTGAACTCTTAATTCCATTTGTTATGTTCTAATCCGTTTTTACTTGAGTATTTTATAAGTAGAGAACAACTTCAGTGAAAACTTGATTGAAAATTATTTTTGAGGCCACAGATATTGCAGGGTGTGAATTAATTAGCTCAGCCTCATGGCCTGTAGGGTGTTCAGCTCAAATGGCTGAACACATTTTTTTTCAGCTCTTGATTTCAACCGTGCAACTAGACCAAGTGTATTTCGAAGACTTTGTCCCTTTTGGTGAATATCCTTGAATCTATATTAGTTTTATTAAGTCACTAAATATGGAGTGCATAAACAAGAACCCACTTTGGTTTTGGATGGAATACAATCAAATGTCTGGAGATTCAGTTAAACATGGTAAACAAAAGCTCAGGTGGTTGGTTCATTGTCAAACTGTAACGTCACTTGAATTGTGTGGAAAAATAAGGCTGTTTGTTGCCAAGGAACAAAACAGCTTGAGCATCGTTTTATTTCTATATATGCATTGATATGCAGCGATTGAACTTTTATTAACTATTTTAAATTAAATGATTCTCAAATAGTTATTATTGAGGATAGACTTAGTGGCCCACGGACAAAGGAAAGTGATTGATTTTTTTCAAATAAATCCGTCTTGAAGTGCTGTGCTCAGGCAAAATCAACTCAAGAAGGTTGAATTATTTTTTTTAGAAACGTATTTATGTAAAAGTGGAATGCTACTAATCGCAGAACAGATTTATAATGTGTGGCTAAGTAACTTCCAAAGATGGCTTATTTTGGCAAAATGCTCCATGTGGCATGAGTTGAAATCTCAATATAGCAAAACTGCATATTTAGCTCCTCAGCTAGTTTGAACTGGAAATATCCAGTTTGGCTTGGCTGCTGGCCATGTCACATTGGTAATATGAGCTTCACTTCCTCCTTTGATGGAGTCCTTGTGCGGAGGGGGGAGAGAAGAGAGGGGAGGAGAGGGCGCATGTGACTGGCAGGAGTCTGCGGTTAGCCTGGGGGAAGAGGGCTTGCGTTCTCAGCAGTGGCTGTGAAGAGCTGTCAGTTAACTTGCAGATGTTGCTGCTGCCCCAGTACAACAGAGCAGACGCGGAGGAGAGTGCCTGTGCTCTCTGGGAATGAGTGACTTCAGAGATTAAACGCTTTTATGAGGGATTTCTAACAGCCGCGCATGATGTAATTTTGAAAAACTTTGCTGGTTATTTTGAATTAGTGAATTTCTTCTGAATTTTCTTTAAATTTAACATTATTGGGTGAAAATTAAAATGTTGTGCTTGTGGCTGTATTTGGTGAAATCAAATGATGTAAAAGGTACGCTTGCATTTCCATGGATACATTCCTGCTTTTTCCCCACTAATTGGATTGTGTTTTCATTGCCAGCTTATTTTATTCTCCTCCCCATTGATAATTACTTGGGGAAAATAGCAAATGAGTTACCGTTGTGTTATTTTTGGTATTGAGTAGTTTCTTGGTGTCTTGTGCATTCTTCTAGTAAGTATATCAGGGTCAAGGATGCCTTTCTTCCATTTCTGTTGTGTGTTCAGAGGTAGCAATGCAGCCAATGTTGGCTACGCATGCTTTGGCACAGCTTGGGGTGAAGAGGTTCTTAATATTGAGGTGGTGTTCTTCTTCAATCATTTAAGCTCAATTTGTGTGCACTCCCAAAGAAGGAATTTGGGATTCTGAAGCCATCCGAAATGCTTCTTCTCTATTTGGGATGGTTACGTCTGGGGATGCACGCAGTCAATGTGGCAGGCAGTGACTAGTGGGGTGCCGCAAGGCTCGGTGCTGGGACCACAGCTATTTACAATATACATCAACGATTTCGATGAAGGGCTTCAAAGTTACTTTAGCAAATTTGCAGATGACACAAAGCTGGGTGGCAGTTTGAACTGTGAGGAGGATCCTATGAGAATGCAGAGTGACTTGGACAGGTTGGTTGAGTGGGCAGATGCAGTTAAATGTGGATAAATGTGAGGTTATCCACTTTGGTAGCAAAAACAGGAAGGCAGAGTATTATCTAAATGGTGTCAAGTTAGGAAAAGGGGAAGTACAACAGGATCTGGGGGGTCCTTGTTCATCAGTCAATGAAAGTAAGCATGCAGGTACAGCAGGCAGTGAAGAAAGCGAATGGCATGTTGGCATTTATAACAAGAGGAGTTGAGTATAGGAGCAAAAATGTCCTTCTGCAGTTGTATAGGGCCCTAGTGAGACCACACCTGGAGTATTGTGTGCAGTTTTGGTCCCCTAATTTGAGGATGGACATTCTTGCTATTGAGCTTGTGCAGCGTAGGTTTACAAGGTTAATTACCGGGATGGCGGGACTGTCATATGCTGAGCGAATGGAGTGGCTGGGCCTTTATACTCTGGAGTTTAGAAGTAAGAGAGGGGATCTTGAAACATATAAGATTATTAAGGGTTTGGACATGCTAGAGGCAGGAACCATGTTCCCGATGTTGGGGGAGTCCAGAACCAGGGGCCACAGTATTAGAATAAGGGGTAAGCCATTTAGAACGGAGACGCAGAAACACTTTTTCTCACAGAGAGTTGTGAGTGTGGAATTCTCTGCCTCAAAGGGCAGTGGAGGCCAGTTCTCTGGATACTTTCAAGAAAGGGCTCGATGGGGCTATTAAAGAGTCAGTGGATATGGGGAGAAGGCGGGAACGGGGTACTGATTGGGGATGATCAGCCATGATCACATTAAATGGCGGTGCTGGCTCGAAGGGCCAAATGGCCTACTCCTGCATCTATTGTCTATTGATTCATTTTAGTTAGTGGGGGTTGTTACACTTTCTCAAGTAAATAATGGGAACATTATTGAATTGTTTCCTTTGCCAATTTGGTAATCTTGCCAATCTGGGGCCTGGAATAGAGAGCTAGTTTCAGGATACAGGCATTAAGCATGCAAATGATGTGGCCTGCCATTCAGAGCTGTCTGAGTGCAATGAGAGAATGTTTGTATGGTTCACTTATCATGAAAATTTTGCCAGTTCGCATTAGTGTACTTTTCCACTGCTTCGAGGTCCCTGCTGTTCATCATCTGTGCATGGTACACATTCAGAATGAAAACAGTTTGGACAAACTGTTGCTTAAGACCCTGAACAATGCCACAGTTTTTACATATTCAGTACCTACAGTTGTAAATCAAAGAAATTCCTGAAATTAAGCACAATGTGCTGGAGTGATCAGTAGGGCTGTCAGCAATTGTAAAGAGAGAGAGATAGTAAATATTTTGGTTAGTAACCTTTGATCCAACGTTCCATCCGTACAGCACAAAATAGAAACAACATTGATCTTATTGCGAGGTAGACAAAAATGCTGGAGAACCTCAGCGGGTGAGGCAGCATCTATGGAGCGAAGGAAATAGGCAATGTTTCAGGTCAAAACCCTTCTTCAGACCTTATTACTTCCCTTTCCTTCTCCATGGATGCTGCGTGGCCTGGTAAATATTCACAGCGTATTCTATTTCTTAGCACAAATAATAATGGGGGAGGAACTACTGCAGTTTCATGACCTTTGGGTGTAAAAAGTTCAATTTCCCTTTCTTCTAGAAGCCAATTTCTCACAATAATTTCAATGGCCCCACTATTTGTGCCAAGCTTAACCTGGCACAGACTCAATGGACAGATTTCTAAGCCTAAGAGCTTGAAAATCTGCGAAAATTGGCACTGTGTCAGTCTAGTGCAGTTTTAGTCTTTTGGGCTCATTGAGAAAAGGCCTGTGCTGCAATGTGGGGGGGGTGGGGGGGGGGCACGTTATTCAACAGGTCTGGGTGCATCTCAGCAGTTGTTCCGACCCAATATAAAGTTTTAAAGTGTACCTGAGGTAGAATGTGTGAATTTAGATAAAGATTTTATGTCTGGTTATCCTGTTATAATTACATCCCACCCTCAAAACCTGTTTCACACGAACACCACATGATCTTGATGTTCTAATTTCAGTGAATAAGCTTTCCGTAAGTTTCTAATTTACACTATTAAAATGAAATAAAGTATTCCTTTGAGATGACGTGTATAGAAAATACAGACTCATTGGCCTTCAGGTGAGACATTAATTTATGTTTTTTCCACTGAAAATAGGACTTTGGAAGGAGACCAATGTTTATTCATCTCTTCACCAAAATCAAGAAGTTTATCGGCTTATTTAATTCCTGGGTGTAGAACGATCTGCACAAAATTTAGTATTTATTTTCGCTATGTTATAAAGATGACTACACTTCAGATAAACAGCAAATTAGCTTAGAAATGCTTTTTGTAAACCTTGGGAACATGAAGTATTCTATACTGGTGCAGCTTCTTTTGTCCTTAATTGAGCTTCCTGCAAAGCAGATCGGAATAGTTATTAAGATTTAAATGAGTCAATCAGCTTATTAATTGGATATAACCTTAAAGGAGCACACTTCAGGAGAAGAATGAAATATAATCATCTTATTTTTATAACATCAGACTCCTGAATGCCATGTAATGGGCTGCCACCATTGTCTATTTATCCTTTTCATCCATGCCTATCCTTCGGTTAATTTATTGTGTTGCACAGGGAGCCAAATGCAACGTAATTTCGTTTGGAACTGCATATATCAATGTATTTCTAAATGACAATAAAGTTTGTTTGACTTGACTTGACATAATGCATTGTTATATTGCAAGGTGTGCTTTTTTTCATGTTCCATGCTCTTGCCTACCATTAATAAAGGCTCACCTGGATCTGATTAGATCCGTGACTAAGCTTGACACATTTCTTGCCTTTAACACATTTGACCAATCTGTCCAATGCTACTCTTCTCCGCTTGATTCCATTTTTGCTTAGATTATTATAATCAGAGGCTCATCTGTAATGTTTCCCTTCGTCCTTATCTCCCTGAACTTTCCCAACACCCCCCTCATTCTTTGGTCTGTCTTTGGTTTCCTTCTGTTTCTCATCTACCAGTGATGGCTCAGACAAACAAGATGTTTTGTACATGTGCATCAAAGACATGCCCAATCCCTCACACTCCCATTGGATCTACTTGACTGGCTGACTGATTTCCTGACCTAGTATTGGATAAGCAAAGAAATTCATAAGCTTCATAGGAGGAAGTCATGGATTCTCTGCATAAATTCTTGGCCACCAGTTAAATTCAAGGAAAGAACCTGGACCGTTTTCACACATTTTCTATTTGTGTCGGACATGGAGTGGAGATTCTGCCCTATTTCAAATTCATCTGAAACACATGCTTTGGTTTCTGGTTTCCCTTGCTTCCCTAGCTGGCAATGGCAACTACATCTCAAAAGAACCCTGTTGGCTGTTGAATATTTTGGGATGTATTGAGATTGGGAAATATATCACAATAAATGGACATCAATTTTTAATTTCACACGTTCAGGCTCTGAAAAACAGCAGGTGTCTAATACTATCCAGTGGCCAGTTTAGATCTTTGTCAGATGTTTGTTAGGATAACTTTATGTATCTGCTTGAATATGGTGAAGTATGTATATCCATTCCGCTTGTGCTTGGTGGCCTGCATTGACTCCTGCTCTGACTGTGCTTCAACTTATCCTTGTTCATAGGACTCGTGATATATAATTATATACTAGATTTTGCGATTATTTAGTGATTTGAAGTTACACCCTCAGAATCACCTAGTCAACACCGTATAATACAGTGTCTTGGGGATGTATCTATTTCTCACCACCCATCATCACTCCTCCCTCCATCAAACAAACCAGTTTATAAAAATCCACCCTGTTTTGTTTCAGAGAATAAAATAGCCTCTGCACTTTGAGCCCAGGGATTTGCGGATTTGCAAATTTCCATTCCATAAATTAATAATTAAGCTATATTTATACATAATGGAGAAATAAACATTTGTTTTTCTTTACATTCTGGAAGGTGCAAAGGAATCATTGTACTCCGAGTATTAATCATTCAAGGTGTATATTTAATTTCAGTTATTCAGTTATTATTTTCAGCTTGTGTTATGAGATAATACAATAACTGTTGATTACTTTTTTATTAGGCAATCGTTGATTTTTAAATAGCTGTAGAAACTACTAATATCGCCATGATGTGGAATGTATAAACCTTAAGCTTACGTTTACTGCTATGTGGGCAGCTACCAATTGTGCTTCCACAAGACTCAACTTCTTGCTGAGTAGAGACGTTTAGAGATATAGTGTGTAAGCAGACCCTTCGGCCCACCGAGTTTGTGCCGACCAGCGATCCCGCACACTAAGAGGCCCTAATACAGCGATAATGTCGCGGCTTTTAAAAAATATTTTGAAGGTCATTATTTCTTTCAATTACAACACCATAAAATTCCATGGCACTTTACTGGAGCATTATCGATTTGAAAACTGGCCGCCAAAGAAGATATCGCAGTACATGATCAAAAGTTTAGACTGAGGTAGGCAAAAACATTAAAGATAGATGTTTATCAATGAAATTCCACACCTTTGTCTAACTGACCTGGAAGCTTGGTGATCAATAACAGAAAGATTAGTATCAGATAAAGTTTAGGTGCCATAATTGAAAGAATACTGAGATTTTCTTTTAAACTGTATGGTGAAGATGAATGGAAGGAGAAGGGCCATGGAAAAAATTAAAAATGAGGGCATGAATTATAATATTGGGGCATTATTGAACTCTGAGCCAGGGTTAGTCAGCATGTATAAAGATGATAGGTAAATGGCATGTGATGCTAGAAAGACCATGCTGTGCAGTGCAGTACTGTTTATCCAGTATTTATGCATCTGGAGTTCACATGTGTCTGGCAAAAAATTCTAAGAATATTAATCAGTGAATTTAGTTTCAAAAATTATGCAAAATAAGTGTGACCGTTTATTTGTGTGATTAGCAACAACATCCCCTGGTGCAGATTTTTTTTTTAAGTGCAAGGGTCGCAACGAGGTAGATTGGGAAATTGAGAATTCATCCATAGCATACGGGAAGTCTGATCAAACGTCAGATAACAGCAGGGAAATAAATGTTCTTTAATCTGTTGGTACATGGTTTCAAGCTTTTGTATCCTGTGCCCAATTGGTGAGAATAACCTGGGTGTGAGTGGTCCTTGATTATGCAGGTGCTTTCTTTCCTGAAGATGCATGAAGAGTTGATGTGGTTGCAGGTGGAGGTGGAGAGGAGGCAGGTTTGCGTGATAGACTGGGGTCCATTCATAACCCTCTACAATTTCTTGCGGCTTGGGCAGATCTGATGCCAAACCATACTATACTGCATCCGAATCAGATGCTTTCTATGGTGCTTGTGTAAGCAAAATACTAGATTTTGCAGTTATTTAGTGATTTGAAAATTTATAAATTGTAAAGACATTGGAGACATGCTGAATTTCCTTGGCATTCTGAGGCGGTAGAAGCATTATTGTGCAATCGTGGCCTTAGTGTCAATGTGGTTGGACAAGGAAAAATTGTTGGTGATATCTAGGAACTTGAAGCTCTTTATCTTTACAATTGCAATGTTGCTTTCATAATCTGTACATCTTATGTACTCTGCACAACTGTTGGTCTTAGCAATATGAACTTGTTCTAAATACATGTATCACATGTTTCAACGTAATATCTAACTAATTTTTCCCTCAACCCCATCCTTATCACGGTCACTGATGCTCACCCCCATACTCAACTCTGTCTCTGTCACTCTCTCACATACTTGCAACTGCATGCACTTACTTTGTCACTTAGAAATCCAGGACTTGCTGTAACATAAATATTCAAAACTCGTAAAACAAAAATGGCATACTCTAGAATTAATATTTATGCAACCAGTGGGTGCGTCAGTAACCATTCTTTATAACATTTTTAAATTTAAGTTTCCTATTAAGCAGGGATCGTCTGCATTTGTTCAGATGTCAGAGTGTCAGAAGTTATGGGGAGAAGGCAGGAGAATGGGGTTTGGAGGGAGAGATAGATTTCTCACAGATCAGCCGAACCAAATTACTTCAAGTAGCCTGGACAATGAGTTCATGGAATGTCTCTGAGTTGGTTTTCTATAACAAAAAGACGAGGACCTGATTATTTTAGCCAGTTTCTCCCATCCAGTGCACCTAGATACTTAACAATTTTGACTACCTCTATTAGATCCTCTCTTAACCTCGTCTATCACAAGAACAAATCCAATGTATTCAGTCGATCATGGAACTTCAAGTTCTTCAAACCAGTAAATCTCTTCAGCATCTTCTCTAAGGTCCACCTATCTAATTGTAAGATATTTATTTATTTTTTAAAAAGATGTAGTCTTTCATGTACTTAATTTCTTGAAGAAAAATAATTGTACTGATGTTGCTTACACGTATATTTAGTTTTATTTATTTATCCTTTAAATATATTTAACATTCAAACACTGGTACTGCCCATACTTTCATTTCTCAATGTAAATTGTAACTGAGATTAACCCTGGGGGAATAGAATACATCCTGCTTCGAGAATAACTTCATGCCTTTCTTGAATCAGATTATTCTGGATCCAGTATTGTGTAATGAGACAGTTAATTAATAATGTTTATAGTAAAACTACAAAGTTTGAGAATGATGACTGAGATAAGCTTATTAATTTTCAACAAAGGCATTTACATAAATGTGCAAGACTTGGGAAAGTAAGTTAACAGCTAAATTAATAAAAATGAAAGGCTAAGATAATTAAACAATGACTAACACATTTATTGTTTCTAAACCTAATCCCAACAACTATATACTTCCTTAAGGAATTAAAACTTCACTGGAACAAACTAATACAGGAATAGCACAGAATGAAATTTAAAGTGGCTTACAATGTTATGAATAGTAAAGTTGAGGATAAAGAGGGTTTTAAAAATCTTTAAAAGGATTATCAAATGATGATTGAGAAAAAAAGAATGAGAATAGAAAAATAAAAATGGATTGTAAGAACATTTACTAGTATGTAGAAATGGTTTATAAAAATACACGTGTTCCTGCAAAATAATGCCAGTAGATTATAAGAGCATTGAACAAATTTGTAATTCTCTTTGCAGCAGGGAGAACACATATTAATGGGAATTGTCGGGAATCAAGGTGAAATATAAAGTTAAGGTGAATAAATCCATCAGCAGTAATGGCCATCATCTCAAGGCTTTTATGAGAGTTAATATATTTATCTTAATTGCCCAGAATTCCTTTGATTTGAGGATATCCCAGTGGATTTCAAAGTAGTATATTATAAAAATTTAGCAGGTCAGGCAACATCTCTGGAGAATATGAATAGGTGACGTTTCGCATAGAGGTACGATTGGTCTAATCTTTACAAAACAAATGCAGAGGCCATCAGAAAATATCATTTATAATGTTGTCAGACGTTGTGCAAATATGTTGTTGTAACTCTTTGTGTGTTTGGCACAAAATGTAAGCTTTTGTTGGAAGGCAGGTTGGAACTGTACTGGAATCGAAATTAATCCTTGTAGATTTACCTATTTATGCTGAATAGTTAACTAGATTCACATCAATGTGTTCAAAGCCCTTTATATCTGATAGGTGAACTGAAGACATTTTATCTAATAAATACTGACTATAAGAGGCAAACTGAAGCTTTCACAAAATTGGAAATTCGAAACTGAGTTCAAATTCGTGATCTGTCTTTAACCCCCCCCCCCCCCCCCCCCCCCCCATGAATGCATATATTTGGTGTTTGATTACCCCCTTTATATTTATTTTGTAGAAAGATTGGAGTGTCTTTTTAATTAAGTTTCTTTGGGAAGATTAATTATGCATTTTTGACAAATGTCCGTAGCAAATGCATTTTTTAAAAATAAATAATGATTTAATTCCCTTTTTTAAAAAAAATAGCAAGGGAGCATTCTAATGATAAGGGATTAGCTGATGCTTGTCATGTAAGAGGGTCAGTATCCTGTGTGTCTCTGCAACTCTTATGGGTATGTAGTAAGCCAGGAATACTTCTGCTAGCTATGGAATTATGACACTTCTTTATTTGAAAGGAACAACATTTCAATATTTTAGATGTGTTTCTGTTTATCTGAATTTGGTGTGTTTAGTGTTGTTCCATTTATTACTGATTTGGGAACCAAATCGATTCCCTGAGTCAGCTGCTGAGATACTCCAAACTGCGAGGTTTTCAAAAGGGCAGCTTGATCCCAGACTGCAAATACAACGTGCCAGAAACCTGAATCAGCAGAGTTGAACGTGTAGCCAATCCTCACAATAGCAATTTACTTTTAACACTTTGTGATCATTATTTTGGGACATATAATATATATCACATGTGTGCATTTGCTGATTTATTTTGGGGGGGGGATTGAAAAATAGATTGTTTTTATCTCATAATGGATATTATGGATGTAGGTGTTCAAAAAGAAAGAATACATTTGCCTTGCAAGAACATAGTTGGATAACCATTGTAGGGTGTGTTCTGAAATGCATTGTTGCATTTTGTTTCATATAAACAAATTTGCACTTTTGTTTTGATGAAAAATGAAGAAAATGTCTTGTTCCTCTTTTATGACATGAATGAAGCCATTTTGGATTGAAACAATCCCAATACATAAACAAAAAAAAAATCAATATCTATATCAAAGTTTATAGAGTAAAGAATCTATCTATATGATATTTTAACAGTGGTTTTGCTTATGAGGCATTCTGTTGTATTGAATCATTATTGTTAAGAGAGTTGCATCATATATTTAATAACTTTATATTGAAGTTGAGTGCTTGGGAGAGCAAGTTTGCAAAAATAAATTTATAAGTAGCACCAGATATGAGTAGAAAGGCATTTCAGGTGGACATCTATTTTCGTGTATATAGATAGTGGTAGTATTTATCATGATATGTAATCAGCAGAAGAACATCGATTAGGTAACCAGTCTCATCGTCCCATCCCTACCCCTTTCCGCCTTCTGCAGAGACTACTTCCTCCGCAATTCCTTGGTTCACTCTCCCCTTCCCACCCAAACTCACCCATCGCCAGGTACTCTCCCCCGCAACTACGAGATGTAACACCTGCCCCTATACCCCTCCAACACTTTCATCCTATGACCCCAGCAGTCTTTCCAGGTGAGACAGTGATTCACGTGCAGCTCTTCTAACCTTCCCTACTACCATTGTGGCCTCCTGTACCTCATCAAGACAAAGCATAGACCCAGCAACCGTTTCGTCAATCACTTGCCCTCGATCCACCAAAGCCTAAGGGATCTCCCGATTGCTAACTATATTTAACTCCTTCACATTCCCATACTGACCTTTCTCTAGTGGGCCTCCTTCATTCCCAGAGTGAGGCCACACGCAAACTGGAGAAACAGCACCTCGTATTCCGCTTGGCTAGCTTACAACATTCTCCAATGTTAGGTAACTATAAGATCCTCCTTCCCTGCCCCGTGCACCACCTGGACTTGTACCCATTTCTGCCCTCCCCCTTCCTCCTACATTTCTTTTTCCAGCTTCACAATTTGCAACTCTTCAATCTTTTGTGTCTCACACCTTCTGTTTTTACATCTATGACCTTTGCCCACCATCTGCCTATCAATGAAATGCGCGCGCGCGCACACACACACACACACACACACCAACAACCCCAACCCCCCCCCCCCCCCCCCGTCCTGCCCCTCCTCTCCTGCAACTTCCACCCCCAATCGATCTCAAGAAGGATCCCGACCTGAAACATCACCAGTCCATGTTCTCCAGAGCTGCCGTCTGACCCGCTCAGTTACTCCAGAATGTTGCTTTTTTTTTGTAAACCACAATGTGCAGTTCCTTGTAATCCATAGATGTGGGCATAAACTAAAAGTAGTAATTCAAATATGAACTGAGTGTTTCCAAGCAAATGAATATTGCAATATGCATTCTTAAGGAGGGTGTAGAACAATTCCTATCTCGGAGTCCTCCAGTTCATAATTTCATGACTGCTTTGTAAAAATCTTCAGTAATTTCTGGCTGCTTGCCATGATACTTAATGCAAAAAGTCAGTCGCTTGTTGGCTTTTATAGTGTTGCAAAATAGTCTTCCAGCTGGTTTAGGTGTCAGCAGCCTGACGCGATCTGACCTTGCAGCTGCTTTGAGTATAATATAACAGCACTGCTGGCAATTGATGAGTATCTTGGATACCATTCAATGAGGTGCAGTTGAATTGTATAGAGTAATCAACCCACTTCAGCATTCTGTTTTCACATTTTTATTAATTGCATGCACGAGTTTTAGTGATGGATCGATGTAAATTCATAACCGATAGGTTTGCATATTGTCATGAACCGACGAGAAACCTGTTCATTTGGAATACATCTATTCCAATCTAATTAATGTGTGGAAAGAACTGCAGATGCTGGTTTAAATCGAAGGTAGACACAAAATGCAGGAGTAACTCAGCGGGACACACAAAATGCTGGAGTAACCCAGCTGGATAAATAAATAGTAAAAGTCTGAGGAAGGGTCTCGACCCGAAACGTCGTCCATTCCTTCTCTCCAGAGATGCTGCCGGTCTCGCTGAGGTACTCCAGCGTTTTGTGTCTACACCCAATATAATCAATGTTAGTTGAGTAGCCATTTGAAAAGCACGTGTAGTCTAGAAAATTCTGATATCAAATGATTTTGCTTCCATTGAGCATATTTAAATTGGAATGTCTACATTTCAAAACCGTCCGTTATGCTGGTACAAGTGTCAGCGGATATAATTGCCACATTCTGATTTGTTTTGCATATTCTCAACAAATAAAAATGTAATTGGCTTTTAGTTTCAGTGTTGTGCCTTCTGTGACGTTGAGAAACTTAATTTGCCTTAAAGTTATTTTGAAGTGACATGCCCTCTTCTCCAGTAACACAACACACTTCTAGTAGTTGGTCCATAAAGCTTCTTGCATGAACATTCAAGTCAGTAAATCATATTTAAAACATGATTCAATACTTATATATTTTCCTATTAATGGTAGATAATGCGTAATCTTACTTTATTTGGTGTTAATAATTACTTAGACTTGTTAGGAGCACTGCACAAATTATTCTTCATACTTAGCATCCCATACTGTTAAACGTCAGAGTTCTTCCCTGCCAATACTCTACATGACTCACACCTGCGGTTTTAAAAATAATTAAGCTAAAAGATAGGAGAGAAAATTACTTAAATGGTAGAAATACAGAAATAAAAACACATTGAAAATATTCACCAGATCAGGCAGCAATTCTTTGGAGAAGTAATTGAACTGAAACATTAACTCTGTCACTGTCTCCATAGATGCTGCTTGATCTGCAGGGTATTTCCTGCATCTGCAGTATTTTGAATCTTTAAATAAGATATATTCTCTTTCCCCAAAAAGATTGCGGCTTTCATAACTGAAATCGACATTATAATGAAAGGTAACCCACAAGATTAACCTGAGTGAATGATGTACAATCGTTGAATTTGTAAGTTATTTAAGTAAATAAACCACATTTTTGTCCAACTTCACACCTTCACAATTAATTCATCTTCCATGTGCTCTCTCTTGGTCCCTCCTCTCTGTGTGTAAGTTTAGCACCACAAAGACTGTTATTTTTCAGGAACTGGGCTTTGCATAAAACTGCATTTATTGACTATCCTAATATGCGAGTTCGGTATTCCGACTGCGCATGCCCAGGTCATGGGTCACTCGCGATAAACATTCTCGGCGGCTGTGCAGACCTGCGTTTCGTCCGTGGTAGGGATTGGACCCGGGTCTCCGCTGCTGCAGGCATTGTTGAGTTACTGCTGGGCCATCACCACCCCCTCCCAGGTATCCCGTCCATGTCCGGGGGTGGCCGGGGATGTCCTTGGGCTAGCGGGATGGTGGCCCGGGCTTGCAGCCGGCACGGATGCAGAGCGCTCTTCTCCAGCTCGGCTCTGCTTGTCCCGCCGGGTTGACCGGCGGCCCTGGACTGGCGGGGCGTGAGCCCTGAGCTCGCAGCCTGCGTGGAGAAGAAGCACTAGCTCAACTACTCCAGGCCGGTGTCCCGTCCAGGGCTGTCGGTTAACCCGGCGGGACAAGCAGAGTTCAGCAGGAGTTGGTGCTTCTTCTCTGCACTGACTGAAGGCCTGGGCTGCCACTGCGGCAAGCCGGTGTCCCATCGGTCCAGGATCGGCCCAGGTGTTTCCGGCTGCCCCCGGCCGGGGATGGGGCGCTTGCGGAGGGGCGGTGGTGGTTCGGCGGCGCCGGAGGCCCGGGTTTGATCCTGGCTGCGGTGGGGCGCAGGTCTGTGTGTAAACGGTAGCCGGGGGTGTTTATCGCAAGTGACTTTTGACAAATCCCATGATTCCTTGCACTTTTTGGAATACCGGACTTGCTTATTGCCCTTGAAAAAGTAGCAATGAACTGCTTTTATGTCCGGGCATAGATTATCCATAGATAGATTGGGCAGGGAGGTTTAGTGTTTCGAATTGGCAATGACGTATGACTTGCTTTATATTTCCAAGTCAGGATGTGGCATCCCTTGGAGATGAACCTGCTGATGTGGTGTTCCTGTGCATTAGCTACCCTTTTATTTGGTAGCAAAGGTCACAAGTTCAAGATGTGATTTGTAGGAGCCTAGATGATACTCATTGTAGCCACTGTACGCCAGTTGTGGAGGGACTGAATGTTAGGTTGATGGCCTCTCAATTATGTGGTCGTGGATGGTGTCTTGAGAATTGATGTTGCTTTACTCATCCAGTTGTAAGCAGCTGCTTGTGACTTTTAGATGGTAGAAAGGTTTTGGAGGGTACTAATCGGCTCCAGATCTAAACACAGACTTAGCAAGAGTAAGCCGTGTCAAGTCATGTTTATTTTCAGGTCGAGCCACCACTAGTCAACAACAGATGCTATCTCACTGACTACCTTTTGCTCTGGGTCATCTGGATAATAGAAACACATACATCAGGCTACTATTCATTGATTACAGCTCGGCATTTAACACTATCGTCTACTCCAAACTCATCACCAAGATCTAAGACCTGGGCCTCTGTATCTCCATTGGCAACTGGATCCTTGGCTGATTCGTTGCAGACCACAATCAGGATGATCAGTAACAACATCTCCTCGCTGATTATCAGCACAGATGCACCTCAAGGCTGCCCGCTTAGCCCAATGCTCTACTCTCTTCACACCAGTGTCCATGTGGCTATCACAGCTCCAATATAATCAATCAATTCACTGATGACAGAGGGGTGATGATGAGTCAGTGTACCGGAGAGAGATTGAACACCTTGTTGAGTAGTGCTGCAACAATAACCTCTTGCTCAATGTCAACAAGACCAAAAACTAATCGCTGATGTCCAAAGGGGAAGTCAAGAGACCACGCACCAGTTTGCATTGATGGGTCGATGGTGGCGAGAATTAGCAGCTTCAGATTGCTCGCCGTTAACATCTCAAATAACTTGTCCAGGGCACAGCACTAGGATGAAATCACCAAGAAAGTATGCCAGCGTCTCTACTTTCTTAGATGTTTAAAAAGATTCCGTACATCTCTGAATACTCTTAACAATCTTCTACAGTTGAACTGTTGAAAATATCTTGATTCATTGCACAATAGCCTCTGATGGCAATTCCAACACATGGCAACACAAGAGGCTGCCGCAGGAGGCTGCGGGGAGTAGCGGACTCATTAACGGCCAATCATGTTCACATCCCACCCGTTAGCATCTAGAAGGCGGTATCTATTATCAAGGAACAGCGCCCACAAGGATAAACCTAAACTGGACACAGATGACCAATTGTAACTTGATAGTGTTGTTGGTCATGTCTTGCATCATTTTGCCAATGATTAGACAATAGTTGCTCTTATTGGGTTTTTTCTACATTTTGTGGACAGGACATAACTCAGCAATTTTCTACATTGTTGGGTTAATGTCAATTTTATGACTACTGGGTCAACTTGACAAGGGCACGGCCTAATCTGCAGTGCTGGTCTTTAGTACTATAGCTGGGATTTATTTTTGGTCCCACAGCGTTTGCTCTATATGATACTTGCATTTATTTCTTCATTTCAAGTGGTGTAAATCAATCTACCTTGAGTCCAGCTTCTGTGATGGTGGCAATCTGGGAGGAACAGAGATTATCTATTCAGGATGTGGCTGAACATGTTGCAAACTACTACTTTAGGTCTCGCATGTTGGGTTCTGCCATAGTTGAAAAAGGGGAATGTTCTTGGAGCTGCCTCTTTCTGTTAGCTGTTTAATCGTTTACCATTACTCATGACAAGATGCCATCAGACTGCTGAGGTTTAATTTGATCCTTTGGTTGTGAGATCGCTTGGTTCTGTGTTTTCCATGGTGCTTTAATTGGTCAGCACACAAGTATTATTTTAATCACACATTTTTATATAATCTCCCTTATTAACAACTAGTTTTCATTTTTGAAAGAACGGATTCACACAATATCACAACTTTTGTTGGGAATTTGTTTTATTCATACAGTGTTTGGGACAGGTGCTTCACTGGCCTTCCAGTATTGTTTGAAACTGTCATGTTTATCCAACTTCAATCTGTCATCACCAAATCTATCAATTTATATCTATTGTGTGGGGGGGAAAAACTGCAGATGCTGGTTTAAATCTAAGGTAGACACAAAATGTTGGAGTAACTCAGCAGGACAGGCAGCATCTCTGGAGAGAAGGAATGGGTGATGTTTCGGGTCGAGGCCCTTCAGTCTGAAGGGTCTGGCCCAAAACGTCACCCATTCCTTCTCTCCGGAGATGCTGCCTGTCCCGCTGAGTTACTCCAACAATTTATATCTAGGTTTTCTCAGCTTCTTGAAGATTCATCCACCTCTGTTTTAAACTGTGCTATAGATTCTTTATTTTTTTTTATTTGACTGAATGGAATATTTATTGTAATAATTTTAATACATTTTAAAAAAGGTTGGAATTTTGGTCACTGAAATGAAATAAATTTGAATCCTTATAAAGGTGGTTGGTTGGCGACACCACATTGACACCAAAATATGAGTCACCAGCACTTATAGTTATCGTGATGGGAATTCATAAACTGTGCCGCAGTATGTTATTTGTATTCCTTAAACGCATATTAGTATTGGTCAAGAGACATGATCATGCACTACACTCCCAACATTAGAAAGATATTCTACTGATTAACTAACATCTATGTGAAACATAGCAAGCTTTGTTATAAAGAAATTGTTTATTAATTTATCACTGTTATATAATATTTCAGTTACACTTCAAAAACATATTTTCAGACTTTGCTGTGCACTTATAACAGCACGAACAAAACGTTTGTATGCGAGTGAATGCATAATCTACTAAAGATCATTGTCGCTGCCACTATAAACCTGACTGTAAGAGATTCTTAAGTTAATTTTCATTTACAGCTTGGTATCTTTGGGGAAATATGAGCTCTCTCCATAGGAACAAGAGATTTAAGATAGATATAAATATGCTGGATATTGTTTAATCTGCAGCTATGATGAGAATGTGCTCAATTTTTGCCAGGTGGAGTGTAGTCGGTCAGTACTAACCGGTAGTTCTATTTGTTGCAGTAGTGATTCAAGCAGCAGCTCCAGTGACGAGTCTCCAGCAAGATCCGTTCAGTCTGCTGCAGTCCCTGCACCACCAGTTCAACTCCCGACACCTGTGGAAAAGGATGAACCACGCAAAAGCTATGGAATTAAGGTCCAAAACTTGCCAGTCCGTTCTACTGGTGAGTGAACACGTCATTTGGCGAACTAATGCTTTTTTCGGATTGCCATCGTGTTCTAGAAAATATTGGATTAGTTTGAGGGAATTGCCTGGCACCCAACAACAAGTACTCTTTTTTTTGTTTTTTAAAACAATATTTATAAATATTTAAAAATGGTTAGAAAAGCTATGTTCGGAAACTATTTTGATCCATTTTTGTGAAACCCCTAGTGTACAATTCTATCACAAAATATAAAGGCATTGTAACCGCAGGGATGTTTGGGGGTTTCAAATCGCCTGCATTTCTATTTGATTTAAATTAGCAGATAGCAACTTCTCTCTGTTTATTTTGATATCTTAACTTATTTGTGGAATAAAAGTTGGAAGTTACCTGGCTGCAGTAAGTTACCTCTGGTGAGCCGGTGCTTGATAGAATCTTGGAAATTGATGAGATTGGTGTGAATGGGCCCTTTTTGCAAGATAAAAATAAAAGTATATTGGATAAGTTAATGTCTACTATAGTCAAATAGATGAAAGTAATGTTAGATTAAGCATAATTCATTGAAACAATGTTCTTCATTGTTCTAATAGTTGTAGATTTGCATTGGAAAGTAGAAATGAAATTGACAAAACATTAGAACATTCTTGAGGAAGGGGCACAGTTGCTGGTTAATACAATAATATGTTTTAATAATATGTAATGCTTTCAATGGTATTCCTGGGTACTTTACAGGAGCATAATCAAATGACATTTGACACGGGGCCACAAGTACAAAACCTAGGTCAAGAAGAAAGGCTTTAAGGAATGCCCTAAGAAAGAATAATAGTTGGTATTTCCAGAGTTTAAGAGTTCTAGCTGTCCGACGTAATCCAGTTCTAAACTACGACATCAATATCGAGACAAAGTTTTCTTGGTTTTGTGGGCTAGAGGAGAATACAAAGCAAAGCAAAGAATGGCAAGGCTGTGAGAAAGATTTAGATACATCGGTGAATATTAAAAAATAAAGCAAATTACATCTCTGAACTTTAAATGTAACTGCATGATTATTGAATATCTTGCCAGTGTTTCATGCAGGAGATACAGATAAAAAGTGGCCATTAGTTCACTTGTTTATTTTCTTCCTCACTCTATTCACTTTTGTGAGACTGACTATTTTTAAAACTGAAACCAGATGTTATAGAAGTTTTACTTGGAGTTAAGGTTATGTAATAATTAGTGCTAAAGCCTAGAATTCCAGACTTGAGATGTTTACTACATGGTTGAATGCTCTGCTTTGATTTCACAACATTATTGGTTTCTTCATATTGTATCTTGTTTTAAAGAGAAGTTTAAATCATTTGAAATGCTTTAATTGGGAGGTTTTTATTATTATTACAAAAGTTCATGAATAAATGAAAATTACAAATACTGGTGTAACAGCCATGTATAGAAGTTAGAATAAAGCTGATGATTGTTTCCAAACAGCGAGAGAATGCAATAGAATCTGTCATACTTTGCTTAATTTAGGAATGACATCTAGTGCCGTAATCCATTTTATATAAATCGCAAATATAGAATTACAATTTCTTTTTGGATCCTCATTGCAGTTTGACTCTATGCATTTCACCAAATGTTGTTTCCTACTTCAGTTAGTAATATCAGAGTTATGCAGCACAGAAACAGGTCCTTCGGTCCACCTTGTCCGTGCTGACCAAGTTGCCATATTGGGCTCGTCCCGTTTGCGTGAATTTGACCCATAACGTTCTGAACCCTTCCTATCCATATACCAACACCCCACTCCATTTGATTTTGTTGGGGTTGTAATGTTTACTAGCAGCATGACCAGCGCCCTCCGTACTTTTAGATAATTTAGTTTGCTCTAATCTAAGAACCGCAGAACGCCAGGAATATTTATCATTCCAAATCAGAAGAGCATGACTGATGAAGGCTGCTATAAAATTGGAGATTGCTAATTGTCTTAGCATCATGTTCGACACAACATTGTGGGCCAAATAGCGAGTTCCTGTGTTGTACAAAACTATGTTCTAACTAAAGAAATTATACTTTGCATCATGTGAACAACTATGTACTGACGATGTTGATTTTTGCATTTAGACACAAGCCTTAAAGATGGTCTGTTCCATGAATTTAAGAAGTATGGGAAGGTAACATCTGTGCAGATCCATGGTGCTTCTGAAGAGCGCTATGGCCTTGTTTTCTTTCGACAACAAGAAGATCAGGAGAAAGCTATGAATGCGTCTAAGGGGAAGTTATTTTTTGGCATGCAGATTGAAGTCACTGCTTGGACTGGCCCAGGTAGGTGTCTACTGAGCAGCGATGGGGTTAGAGAGCATGCTTGTGCCAAGGGCTTTTTTGAAAGCAAGGAATAATTTTATGTTAAATTAATTAAATGACATAGGAACTGTAGTACATTTCCTGTTTGAATTAGTTTTGCTTAATTCGATCTACTGACTGTTACAATCCTATCCTGTGGCCTGCAAAGGGGGTGCTATTAAATATAAACAAATAAAATAAGGATCACCCATTCAGCGCTTCATTTCAGTTTCAGTTTAGAGATGCAGCGTGGAAACATGCCCTTTGGCCCACCGAGTCCACACCGTCCAGCGATCCCCGCACACTAACACTCCTACACACACTAGGAGCAATTTACATTAATACCAAGCCAATTAACTTACAAATCTCTACATCTTTGGAGTGTGGAAGGAAACCGAATATCTCTAAGAAAACCCATGCAGTTCATGGGGAGAACGTATAAACTTCGTACAGACAAGCACCTCTAGTCAGAATCGAACCTGGTTCTCTGGCGCTATATGACAGTAGCTCTACCGCTGCGTCATCATGCCACCGCCTTCTAATCAGTACGATCGTGGAAGATATTTTGTCTGAAACCCACAGTCCTGCACAGACATCATATCCCTCATTCTGTTAATGTCCATAGATCTAGAACTCTCGGTCTTGAATATACTTACTGACTGAGCCTCCACAGCCCTCTTGAGTAGAGAATTCTAAAGATTTTCTATAGTCTGGGTGAAGACATTTCTTCCCATTTCTGTTCGATGACTTGCATTAAGATTGACACCTGATTCTAAACATTCTGACCATGGAAATGTCAACTCTGCCAAGTCCCATACGAGTCTTAAGGGTCTGAAGAAGGGTCTCGACCCGAAATGTCACCTATTTCTTTTCTCCAGAGGTGCTGTCGGACCCGCTGATTTACTCCAGCTTTTTGTGTCTATCTTCGGTTTAAAGCAGCATCTGCAGTTCCTGAATGTTGTCTGAAGAAGGGTCTTGACCCGAAACGTCACCCATTCCTTCTCTCCAGAGATGATGCCTGTCCCACTGAGTTACTCCAGCTTTTTGTGTCTATCTGCAGTTCCTTCCTACCCATAAGAGTATTGTGTTTCATTAAGAGATGCTGTGAAAGAATGCACCAACAGGTGGCTCTGTGTGCTCAGTTCTCCATTTGGGCAGCTGGATTCAGTCCCATCTTTAAATGAAAAGTATTGATTGGACATTGTGGGGTTGGGGGTAATAGTTCACCTAAACTTGAATCTGCTGTTCCAAAAGCATTTTCACGTAACTATGGATTCTATAACAATTATGCTTTTGATAAGGGGTTCCTTGCTTACTGGAAACATACAGGAAACAGCACTGAATCTTTGCCACACAAATTAAAAATGTCTCCTTATTAAAAAAGCCTCAAAATATATCCACAATAAAATGTCTGCCTGTGGAAATGGATGATGAAGAAATGAGTTGACACGAATACTGCTTTGTTACTGGTGACATAATGTATTTTCGAATTTTTTTTTGTTTGGGTCCCCTTGCAGAAACGGAAAGTGAGAATGAATTTCGACCACTGGATGACCGAATAGATGAGTTTCATCCCAAGGCCACAAGAACATTATTTATTGGAAACCTGGAGAAAACCACAACCTATGGAGATCTTCGAAACATCTTTGAGCGCTTTGGGGAGATTGTGGTATGTACCCTGAAGGGTTGGTCAATGTCGAAATGACGAGGTTTTCTATGAACTTGTGACTTGAAATGATACTCACTTCCATGTTATATATAAGATTATCCACTCTCTACCTGTTCATCTTCTTGATTATTTTCTAGAATTTTTGCAGGACAGTTATTTTTACAGAATATTAACTCATTAAATAACTTTTGTGTTTTGTATTTTATCTTTTTTTGGAGAATAAATTGCATTTGTTGTTGTGTTGTACTTGTCTTAAGTTTGAACATCAAATTGCTACATTATAAGTCGTCCTGGGAGTTGGGTAAAACTGAGAAGCAGGGTCAAATCAATTGTAAGTCAATGTGCATGATGCTAAAAGTTTTGAAACTGAGTCAGCTCTCTGTGGACTCAATAGCAGTATTTCAAGATACTGATCAATCAACTTGTATGATTTATTAATTGAAACTGCAAGGGTAGAAAAGGCCTGGTGAAATCATTAACAGATTTAAACTTGACTGAGAATGTTAAAGTGGAAGCATATGAAGGTGAGCATGTGGACGGGTTTCTGGATGAATATGCCTTGGTGGAGTGTAGGATAGGGACAGGAGTAATTAAAGTGCCCGTTGATTGTCATTTTGTCCTTTTTCACATACATTGGATTCCATACTATAGTTGGTAAGTATGTATTATTATAACTTGGAACCAAATTTGCAAACTGAATTGGGCCATTAACGTGAAGTAACATGGTTTCCAAATTGAAATATAATTAGCATTAAAGAAGTTGAGTTTGAGTCCTAATCTTTGAATTTAAGCATCACGACCCACGAGGAAATGAGGTACTGTTAAAATGAACACCGACATTAAGGGTGTCAGGGGTTATGTGGTGAAGGCAGGAGAATGGTGTTGAGGGGGAAAGGTAGATCAGCTATGATTGAATGGCGGAGTAGACTTGATGGACCGAATAGACTAATTCTGCTCGTATAACTTATGAACATACGGGGGTTGATGACAATTATGTATTGAAGAAGGGGTCTCGATACTTTTAGACCTGCTTTTTTTGTATATGCCCACCTACCTCAAGTAATGTTCTAATTGCCCATATCTGCAATTGGAATGTTAATGCAATGATAGTGGATTGATACTGTGCATTACTGTTCCAAGTAAAAGTAAGTATGACATGTACAGTTAACAAAATGAACATTTTTGCAGCACAATTCATTTTTTAATGAGAAGGGGGGGGGGGAGATAACTATGAAATGATTAAAATGGCCAAGAATAAGTTTTGAAATGAGGCAAAGGGCCAGATTCAAAGTCCATGCTATTGTTTTTTTTTGTATTTAAAATGACAGGATATTGACATCAAGAAGGTAAATGGGGTTCCTCAATACGCCTTCCTACAGTACTGTGACATTGCAAGTGTCTGCAAAGCCATCAAGAAAATGGACGGAGAGTACTTAGGAAATAATCGGCTCAAGGTCAGGAAGGAGAAATACAGTCATTTGCTTATCAGGAATATTCACTTATCAGGAATTCACAGTGAAATATTAGTAAGAATTTTCTGTTGAACAATTTCTTGTATATTGTTTTTTGTTGTAACTTTACTTTTGTAATATTCCCCACTGTTTTCTTGAGTTACTTTTCTCTTTCCTCCCTCCAAGTTTTACATTGTATCCTTGGCATATTAGCTAGAGTGTCCAAGCTGCTGATGTGTCTGTGGATGTAATTGGTGTTACCTTGGGTCAACCTGTCTGAAGTGTGATTGAACAGTATGTGAAAGCAAACACTACTGTTCCTCTTGCAGATGGAGTTGAGCGGAGCAAACTGAGCTGAGCTCTGGGGAAGCATCACCTGAGCCTAGTACGTCCTGATTAAGAATCCATTGGGCTACACTGGGAGATTGGTCTGCACTTATTTCCCCTTCCTTACACCCTATTTTTCTCCTATATGTTACACATCAACATGTCCCCCATGCCCCCTTGATTAAGTGAATTTGCAGATGAACTTCAGGCCTCTACGGTTGAAGCATCTGATTTAAAACGTGGCCCCACTCAATTCATCCCTCAATTTCTCTCACTTTTAAGTGAAAAATTGCTTCTTTTTTTTCTTGACTTGGTTTGGTTAAGATCAGGAGCTCACCATCTGGGGAAACAAGAACAAATTAACTTTGACCCAACACTATGGTTTAGTGCTACTTTTTGCAATTGGAATTAAAAGCAAAGCTTTTCAATTTGCATTTTGTAAGACTTTAATTGGGAAAGTTGTAAGAATGTATAGAATGTTTAGTTAGCGCGATAATATTTGTAAGATTAGCATCGCACTGAATGAATGTGACTGTTGATCTATAATTATGGTGACGGTGAAGCTGACTGGAGCTGCATTCACTTAAGGATGTTCAAATAAAATTCAATTATTCCAAATGATTGCAGGGCCATGGACCAAAACATTTATTGACTTTTCAATTGCTATTTGCTGAACAGACAAAATTGGTGGGGTTTTTTATCGAGTGTACCGCATCCCTAAAAAAAAGTCTCCAAAAAAAGCATTGGCCAAAATTATTTCCTGAAGTAGAATTGACTATGTACAACAATTTGAGCAAACTGCCCTCCCACCACCATTAATTATATTTTACTCTATTAATTAGTTATCCTTTTCCAAATTCATAAGTTTTCCGTACAAATGCAAAAAATACACTTTTGTGTACTCTTCAGAACATTTTCAGTAGCAAGTAAATACTTAAGGATTTTATGTCCTGGGGTTATAAATCGTAGTGTCCATGCTCTATGAGCAATTATATTGTCCGTGATGGAAAGGATAACAGATTCCCAAAATGATTGAGGGAAAATTAGTGTCACCCCCAACGTGCTTAACTATTTCACCCAATTCCGTAAGGAATTTGAAAGGCCGAGCCTCTCAGCTGCTAAATAATGAATGATTCAATAATATGTGAAAGAGTGAGATGAATAGGACGTTCACAGCATAATATAAATCATGTATAGATTTGCATCATGTTTCTATACCAGTTATCTCCAGGGTAGAGTTTCATGTAGTGTATTATATGTAACTGATAAATTATAGTTGTGAATTTTGACAATGAGATAATCAAGTAGATTATATTGGAATACATGAAAGTCTACAATATAGCTTTGTTTTATTGAATTTGGGCCAATGAGTTTTGTTACAATTAAAATACATCTTTTCTTCTCTTATTTCTTATTCTCCTCAGCTGGGATTTGGAAAGAGTATGCCAACTAATTGTGTATGGCTGGATGGCCTATCTTCAAATATTACTGAACAATACTTGTCCAGGCATTTTTGTCGTTATGGGCCTGTGCTCAAAGTAAGTGCCTTGTTGCAGTGCTTGTTTATATCTAACAAATTATTAACAACTGGCAGCAAAAAGATTTTTTTTCCAATTGTTGATTTTCATTTTTCCCCTTCAAAACATACCTTCTATACATTTCATGTTCTGATAAGAGAAAATGATATTCAGTGCATAGCAATGGGCGTATTGAGATCGTTAGTTTTCAGTTTTATATTGTACCTTAAAGGAAGCTGTAGTGAAAAATACACTTTAATCAGAGCATTTAAGTGTAAGCTTTAAAAAAAAACCTATTTAATCGCATAATAAGATTATGTTTGCTTCTTTGAACAGTTTAAATAATAAGATGCTTAAAATGTAATCCCTGTAATGCAACTCTCAAAATAGCCTGTTTTATAATATTTAATTTCATTTATTTACCTTGTTGATGTATTGGTTTATTATTGTTTCAAGCTTCAAGACACAGTGAAAAACTTGTTTTGTGTGCTATCTAGGTAAATGATACTATACAGGAGTACAATCAAAGCATCTATGAGTACGACAGGTAGTGCAAAAAGAGAAATGTAATGGTGTACTGAATATAGTGTAACAGATACAGCGAAAGTACTTAAAGAAAAAGTGCAATGAGTGGATTGGGAGACCAGGAATGCATCCCTAGCTTGTGAGAGGTGCATTTAAGAGTCTTGTTATAGTGAGGAAGAAGCTGCTCTTGAATCTAGCGGTTTGTGCTTTCAAGCTTTTGTATCTGCTGCTTGATGGGAGAGGAGAGAAGATGGAGTGATGGGCGTGCAAGTGGTCCTTGATTATGATGTTTGCGTTTCTAAGGCAAACAGGAAATGTAGATGTTGTCAATGAGGGGAAGGCTGTTTTGCCTGATGGATTGGGCTGCATCCACAATTCCGCAGTTCCTTGTGGTCTTGGGCAGAACAGATGCCAAACCAAGCTGTTATGCATCCCAACTGGTTGCTTTATGTTGTGCATTGGTTGAAATTTGTAAGAGTCACGAGAGACAGCTAATTTTTTAGTCTTCAGGGGAAGAAGAAGCGTTGGTATGCTTTCTTGGCCGTAGCGTCAATTTGGTTGGACCAGGAATGCTTGTTGGTGATAATTACGGCTAGGAACCTGAACCATCTCTGTTTCAACACCCAGCTTCCTGAAGTTTGTAGAAATAATCCGTGCACAAACTGGGAATTTGAAATGAAAAATATCAAAATTAAGTAATTTTGTAATACTTTGAGATCTCACTTCTGAAGATTCCCACTTGCCCCATTGAACTGACTTTTCTCTTTCAGACGCTGACTGACCTTATTGTCTCTCAGCACCAATTCCATATTTTAATGTCACAAAGTAATCCAGATCTTGCTAGAAAGATACACTTTTGCAGCTTAAAGCTGTTTGACCTACGTGCAGTGTTTAAATTGGAATGTTTGAAACTGAATAATAATAATAACGGCAGCACAGAGCTATTGTGTTGCGGTCTGTGCTGGGTGATGCAGAGGACTATGATCTCGGTTTTCCACATTTTTAAATGTTGAAAATGGTTGTCAGCACAACAATAATCTGATGATCCCAATTCATTTTATAAAAAGGATTTGAATCAAACAGATGGTATGTTCAAATCACATTTGGACTATATATTCACTTCAGCCAATCTCCTCAGGACATCGAATGATGTAGTAAGGCAATACATGACCTCCTCAATAATCATTCTCTACATCTTCAACTTTTCCTTCAATTTGTCATTCATTATATCTGATACACAATTTCTCTAATAACATTTTATTACAGTTTCCTTGCTTATGAATAAGCTGCATAAAACATCTTTCACTGTAATCTTTGGTGATATAAGCCTCTCTTAGCCCACTCGACTTTTGGCTCTTTTGCAGGGAAATTATATCAAACATCAACTCTGACTTGGCCATTCTTTCACTACACATTTGGGTGGATCTCCAAACTGCTCCAGAGAAAATCTGCCATATATCTATTAGTTACTTGCCATTCCTGCTCAGGGAACTAGCTGACTTCTTTCTTTACCTCCTGGGACAGATTGTGTTGGATCGTCAGAAAGGAATGGCTCTGGTGTTGTACGATGAAATTGAATGCGCACAGACAGCGGTGCAGGAGACCAAGGGCAGGAAGATTGGAGGAAATAGAATAAAGGTTAGTATGAGAGAGTTCATGGGGATTCTAACTGCACTTCTTATTCCATTCATTCTTATAAATCTTCTCATTCTCTCTGTCTTTCAGCACAGGTAGATGTTTATAGCGACGTTCCTATTCTTCTCAGACAGCCACACCCACACACATGCATGCACACAAACACCTTCCACAGTTTCATGGAATTGCATGAGGTGCTAATGTTTTATAAGGAAAACCAGAGCATGAAATAATAGCAACATTGAAGGGGATTATTTGGTTTAATTCTGAGGAAGAAAATAAAATTTAATGATATTTTGCAATATTGAAAAGCAGACTCTATTGGCATTCTGCAGTTCAAAGTGGTTATGTGCTTGGCAAGCAAATTGGAAAAACAGTTTAATGCTTGCAAGAATCAGAAGCATGTAAAACTATACTATTTGCTGCCAGTTCAACTTTGCAGTTGAATATTCAGCTTTTTAATTTTTTTAAAATGTTTGATATCTATTATCTCAGCTTCTAATGCCTAACAGTCAAATTTCTTCCATGAAGGTGGATTTTGCAAATCGCGAGAGTCAGTTGGCATTTTATCGTTCAATGGAAGTCTCTGGGCAAGACATCAGAGACCTCTACGAAATCTTTGCTGAGCGAAGGTAAGTGAATCTTTACTTTGACTTTCTGTCTGAAGGATTTTTGTGCGGCTGTTTTATTTTACTATCAATTAAATAAAACGTACATTGCAAAAAAATAGGTTTAAACAGTCACTCCAGACACTTGATGGAAATTATCCTCCATTTGATAGTCTACTGTAATGGTAAGAACTTAAAGGAAAATGGCCAGCGATAGGACTTGAATCTTAATCTGCAACAGAAAAAATAGAGATTTAGAGATTGCAAGCATTAAATCAGGAAATAGTAACTTATTTTCAAAGTGACCAGTTTAGTACAGCTCGGTGGCCCAGTTATAGAACCTTTGGCTCAGTTCCGGCAATCTGGGTTCAAAACGTAATGGCATAAACCTTCATGCTGAGCCATGACTGAGTGCATATCTGTCAGCAGTGGGGAAACATTGCCTGCAGTCCTCCAGTTGAGAGTAGTAAATAAAACAGGATTAAATCTGGAGCATTTAGTTTTGGTGACAGCCTATTTACAGAGAAGAAATTAATTTTATGCGGCCATCGATTTGATTTAAAAATTGTCATTTGAATTGGTGTTTGTTTCTTTAATTAGCAGGGAGGATCGGCGAGGATCATACCATGAATATCCTACAGATCGAGCCTACTTTGATGCGGTTAGGGGCCCAGCTGCTGCATTCCCTGAAGATCCTCGGAGAGACTACCGTGCAAGAAGCAGAGATTTTTATGCCGAATGGGATCCCTACCAGGGTGATTATTATGATCCTCGCTACTATGAAGATCCACGGGAGTACAGAGACTACAGAGATCCCTATGAACAGGACATAAGGGAGTACAGTTATCGACAGCGAGAGAGGGAGAGGGAGAGGGAACGTTACGAATCTGATAGAGAGCGAGATCATGAAAGGCGGACTTGTGAACGAAGCCAAAGCCCGACACATTCGAGAAGAGCCCAGAGTTGTAGTGCGTCACCGACGCAGTCTGAGAGGCACCAGAGTGACAGCATGGACTCGGAGCGGAGAATATACAGTCGATCGTCAGATCGTAGTGGTAGTTGCAGCTCGCTGTCACCCCCTCGATATGATAAAGTTGAGAAGACTGACAAAGTCCGACCAGAGCGCTATGATAAAAATGAAAAGGAGAAAGACCGGCTGTTTGAACCCGAAAGAGTTGATAAAAGGGCCCAAAGGAAAGAAAAGGTTGAGAAATTGGAAAAGGCAAAAAAAATCGAAAAACCTGAAATGGAAAAACCAGAGAAGAAGGAGAAAACTGAGAAGCTCAAACTACGCAAGGTGAAGCCTCCAACTCCAAGTACCCCATCTTCTGAAACAGACCAAGAAGTAGACAGAGATCCAAATCCTGATGGACAAAAGGGGAAAACAAAACAAGGGAAAGAAAAAGCAGAGAAAGACGGGGCTTCAAAAAATCGTTTAGATTTAATTCCCTGTGTGGTGTTAACACGTGTAAAAGAGAGAGAGACAAAAGTGATTGAACCCCTGATTCTGGAGAAGTCGAGAGGAAAGCCAGAGAATGATGTGGTCAAATCTCCTCCTGCAGAACAACATAAAGTACAGTTAACACGACTTGATCAGACAAAGACAGAGCTGTCAAAAGTGGAGCCCATTAGGCCAAAAATGTTGAAAGAGAAACTGCTTGCCAGCCAAATAGAAATCGTGGACAAGGAAGTGAAAATTAAGCATAAAAAGAACCTCAAACCTGAACCATGTGCTGATGCACCGAATGCAATGGACATTGACAAACTGGAAGCAAGGAAGAGGCGTTTTGCGGATCCAACGTTAAGAACAGACAGGCAGAAGTTAGAGGTTAAGCGAAGCAGTCAAGAGGAAGAGGAACTGCGTCAAGGTCTAAAAAAACAACCTGAGCCGGCTCCCTGGAGAGAAGTGGGTAAAGAAGGAGACGTTGACCGCAGACCGGTGCGGAAAGAATCGCTCAAACGAGAGCACAGAAAAATTAAGCAAGAAAAATTAATTCCAGCATTCAGCCCCAGGGAAGGGCAGGAGCCTGCCAACGTTTCTGTCGGGATTGGCCTGCGGCCTGGCGTGGATGTACAGTCTAGAATATGTGAGCCATCTGAAGACTTGGTGGATGTTCAAGAAGTTGGATTGAAGAAAGTGAACACACCAAAACCTCTGCTTAAGGGAGTTCTTCAGCAACTGCTTCCACACCTTGATGAGATATCGGGAGAAGGGGATATGAAAAGAGATGAACGGAAGAGAAAATATAGTGGCACTGAAGATGCAAATGATCACAAGTCCACCCATGAGAAATCGCAGACGGCTGAAGCAGAAGAGAAACTAGGGATTGATATTGATTACACCCAGAGTTACCGGAAACAAATGGAGCAGAACCGCAAGCTGAAGCAGCAACAGGAGATGGAGATGGCAAAATCAGAGAAATTCAACAGCCCCAGAAAAGATAATCCAGACGAATTTGACAGAAGAAGTTTGGTCCATGAAGTGGGGAAGCCACCTCAAGATGTCACAGACGACTCTCCTCCAGTTAAACGGAAAAAAACAGACCAATTTGATTTTGAGATTAGCATGAAACGAGAGAGAAATTATAGGAGTTCCCGTCAGCAAAGTGAGGATTCCGAAAAAACTGTCCTTTCCCCTGGGTTTCGGCATATTCTGTCCTATCAGGATGAAGATGATAACTCGGTCTCTCCACATCAGACATTGCCACATCAGACATTGCCACCGAAAGAACCTAAAGTTTCTCCCAAGCCAGACTCCACCATTCAAGTTCCTGTTAAAGAAGAACCTTTGAAGTGCAATTCTTATGAATCAAATAAGCGAGAACAAATTTTGGACTTGTCCAGAATTAAAATAACATCTCAGAGCTCTGAGGAGGAGACAGCCCGCTGGGAAACACGTTTGAAACTAGAGGCAAGTAGACCTGACGTTAGCTTTCCAAGTAGCGTTATAAAACGCGATGGAATTCGCAAGCGTTCTGTGCGTGAGCTCGAACCAGGAGAGGTACCCAGCGATTCTGATGAGGATAATGAACATAAATCTCATTCACCAAAAGCCTCAACTTCTTTTGAGAGTTCTAGGTTGCCTTTGTTTCTACGAAATAGGGAGGATGATAGGATATCGGACTTGAAGCTATCGGGTTCTCTGGAAAGAAATAAATTTTATTCCTTTGCCCTTGACAAGACGATTACCCCGGACACCAAGGCTTTACTAGAGAGGGCAAAGTCTCTGTCGTCATCCCGAGAAGAAAATTGGTCATTTCTGGATCGAGATTCCAGGTTTGCCAACTTCAGGAAAGATAAAGATAAGGAAAAGGTGGAATCGGCACCAAGGCCAATCCCCTCTTGGTACATGAAAAAGAAAAAAATTAGAACAGATTCTGATGGTAAAATGGATGAAAAGAAAGAAGACCACAAGGAGGACGAGCAAGAGAGGCAGGAACTATTTGCTTCCCGTTTCCTGCATAGCTCCATTTTTGAGCAGGATTCAAAACGCCTACAGCACCTTGAAAGAAAAGAAGATGATTTGGATGTAATTTCTGGTAAATTCTTTGGAAGGCAAGGGTCCGTGGATGGCTCCAATAGCAGCCTAGAACTGATACAAGAACCCGTAGTCTTGTTTCACAGTCGCTTCATTGAATTGACACGAATGCAACAGAAAGAAAAGGAAAAAGACCAGAAACCAAAGGAACTGGAGCGACGAGAAGTTGAAAAAGAAGTTCAGCCTAAAACACCAGAATCTGCCCCTGAATCAGAGGTGGTGAATACTATGCCGTTTTTCCGGGCTTTTATACCGCAACCACCTCCTGTTGTTCCCCAGCCAGTTCCGCTTGAGCAACAAGCAGCAACTCTGAATAAAGTAGTGCATGAAGCCTCCGTGGTAGAAAATGTGAACTCCAGTTCTGCAGACAATCGTACGGAATTTGCCTCTGCAGCTGATGCCCTGAAATCTGTTGTTAGTGTGAGCCCTTGTGAAGAAGCAGAACCGGCAGTAAACAAGCAATTAGATGCAAATGTTACTTCAGGTTTTGTGACTACCGAGGAGGAAATATCAATTGGAGAACATCCCTCTTACTTGAATACTAAACCGCCAACTCCAGGAGGAGCCGACCCACAAAACTGCACAAATCCAGAAACGGAAGTGTTAGAACTGGGTTCAGATTCCACCAAAACTAGCAAAAAAGAAGTGGCATCCGATGAACACAAAGGAGATAAGAATCCTTCTATCACTGTCCAGTTAGATGTCAACCAGCAAGAAGAACACTCGGAGGTACAGCCACATAATTCGGATAATGAAGTAGATACAGAACCATCTGTAGGTATAAAAGAGAAAAGGTCTTCACAAAACAAAAGAACAAAGACTACACTTCAGGCAGTCACTGCAACCATCCCGGAAAAGCCTGTCACGAGGAAAAGTGAAAGGATAGACCGTGAGAAACTAAAGAGGTCATCATCGCCCCGAGTTGATGTTCAGAAACTTCAGGAGCAGAAATTGGAGATAGAAAGAGTCTCAAAAACCACAGCAAAATCTCCAAGTTCTGCCCCAGAGTCTGAAACTTTGGAGCCAAGCTTGCCGTTGGGCAGAACAAGACGTAGAAATGTGCGATCGGTTTATGCGACAATTGACGACGGCCCAAATCTAATGAAGGACTCGACCGATACGTCACGATCAACCAGGAAACGGGGCGATAAAGAACTTCAGGAACCATCAAATGTACAAACTCCGCCGCGGAGGGGGAGACCCCCAAAGTCCCGCCGGCGACCAGGGGACGAGAATCCATGTTTTAAAGCTGATCCGGTGAAACAAGAAGCTGAAGAAACGGAAACTAAAGACAGCATTGAAAACACAAAACCAGTTGAAGGATGGAAGTCACCCAGATCACAGAAAGCCGCACAAAGTCATCCAGTACCCGCGTCATCTGCTTTTAGCAGCCATGTTGGAAAGAAAGCCATTAAAACGGAATCAAGGACATCCGAGATTTGTGTTGACCCTAGAGAAGATGTTGCAGAGACTTTGGCTGAGCAAGGTTCGAATAAGAATATCATTAAACCCTCACCAGAGGAACGGGAGGTGGCAGTTGACAAAAAAACAGACAAAAATGATGTTGCGTTAGAGAATTGTCCTTCAGATAAAAACCCCGGTGAAGTTGTAGAAAAGGGAAGTTTGGAGAAAGGCTCCAAGTCAAAGTGTGGAAGAGGAAGGAATTCAAAGGCCAGTGAAGACAAAATTTCTCTGCGAAATTTGGAAATAAGACTCAGTACTGAGGAGCTAAACGTTGCTAAAAGTGATACAGAGACGACTGGGACTGTAAAGAAAGATTCCCAGAAAAATGACAATCCGTCGCCTAAGCTAATTAAAGAAGAAACCAAGAATCCATTTCCAGAACCACCAAAATCCCCAGAAATAGACGCCCCTAAACGTGCGTGTTCGCCAGAAGCTGTACAGCGCGCTAAGCAGATAGAACTTGAACGAGCAGTGGAGAACATTGCAAAATTAACGGAAATCCCAACTGTGCATCCTTACAAAGAAGCTACTAATGAACCGGATGTTCGACCAGAGGAAGAAGTAGAAAAGCCTGCTCATCAAGCAAGTGAAACTGAGCTTGCAGCTGCCATTGACTCCATCATTGCAGACGAATCAGCAGAACCCGACAACTTCCCGTCTGCTCCAAGATATTCCGCTGAACAAGCTGTGGCAGGCATCTCTGAAGATCCGACTGTAGTCCCTACACCCCCAGATGCAATACAGCCTGAAACTGATCAGGCCGCTGCAAATATACCGGAGTCAAATAACAACGTTGGCGCCTCGGGACGCCTCAGTGCAAAAGCACCACCCACAAATCGTCCAGTATCAATTATCCCATCTTCAGATCGTGGCATTTCTAAAGCCCCATCCTCAGGCCAGTCAGTTTCTAAATCGCCTGCATCAGCAGAGACTTTGACTCCAAAGGTTCCCCCCTCGATAGAAAGAAATGTTTCTGAAGTTCCCTCTTCAACGGACATGATTTCTAAAGCTCCTACCTCAACAAACAGCGTTGTGACGAAAGTTCCTGCAGTACTGGATTCTTCATCAACAGAGAGTGTAATTTCTAAAGCTTCAGCTTCATTAGAAACCGTGATTTCTAAAGTTCCTGTCACAGAGGAACTTTTATCTAAAAGTACAGTTTTATCTAAAAGTACCATTGCAGTAGAGAGTGTAATAGCTAAAGCTCCTGTCTCTGTGGAGAGTGTGATTTCCAAAGCTCCTGCCTCAGTGGAGAGTGTGATTTCCAAAGCTCCTACCTCCGTTGAGAATGTGGTTTCTAAAACTCCCGTTGGAACAGCGAGTGTTGTTTCCCCAGCTATGCCTTCAGACGGTTTGGCTTCTAAAAGTTCAGCTGTGGACAGTCAGTCAGCAGTATCAGTCAGCTCAGTTTCCAGATCTGCTTTATTGACTACTTTGTCCGAGGCGAAAGATGCTGACGTGTCCCTCCAGCAGCCTGAAAATATCTCCCAGAAAACGGAGAACCCTCCAAAACCAGAACCTGCCGAGGTCCACCGAACTCCAAGTCGCCGAGGGCGTTCTAAACCCAGGATATCAAGGCGTAGCCGGCGAGGGAGCACAGGCAGGAAAGGGGAACTGGCAGATGGCAACAACTCTGAACCTGAGCCAGCGCCTGTTTCTGCTGACGTCAAGCAAAGCACGGTCACTGCAGAAACCAGTGTGGAAAAACCTACAAAAATACTGGTGGAAGCACTTTGCATCCCGAAGAGTGAGAGTGACACCATGGCGAGACTAGAAGAGTGCAAACCCGATGAAATGAAAATCACAGCGGCAAACAAGGAGTCTGTAACTGAAGCTATTTCACCTCATGATCCGCAGCATTCTTCGTTTAATGAAGATATCAAGAGTGCTCCATATTTTAAATTAAAACAACACAATGACCATACAGCCGAGGCTCAACCTAAGCAGAGCATGCCAAGAGTGGCCATCAATGCACTCCCGGCCACCACCACTGCAAAGATTTCAGTAACTCCGGCCCCTATTTTGGGAAGTACACACGCTAGTTCTGGGGCTGTGCCAGATTGGATATCAAGGCATGAAGGACCCCGTTCTTGTTCCACGCCCCCTCCTGCAGCTCCTCCTCCAGATACCAAAGCCTCCGATCTTGACACAAACTCCAGCACCTTGCGGAAAATTCTCATGGAGCCGAAATATGTGTCGGCCACTGGAGCCCCGACCACGTTTGTTACTACGGCTATAAATGAACCCTTGACTTCGGTTCGATCAGATGAAGCTTTTCCTTCAGCTGAAAGCAACAAACTGGTCTTGGATGAGAAGCCTGCACTTCCTCCGAGCACAACTGCAGGGCAACAATTGACCGAGGTACTGACCTTCAATGAGAAAGAAAAACATGTTGGTTCTTTGATCTCACCCAAAGTTACTTCTGTGATCAGCAGAATGCCGCCGAGTATAGATCATGAGGAAATGGCAAAAGTTTCACTGAATAGCCGAGGGCCAGTTAACCTTCCATCTCAGTTACCCAGCCTCCAAAATATGACTCTGGCCAAACAGAAATATAGATCGAGCTTGACTGAAAACAGCCGGTACAAACTCGGAACATTCATTGCAGAAGAGTCTAGGCCGGTGGAAAATATCCCGTTAAATCAGGGCTCAAGTCCAGGGCTGAGAGTAAATACATCTGAAGGAGTTGTGGTACTGAGTTACTCGGGCCAGAAGACCGAGGGTCCTCAGCGAATAAGTGCTCCCATCAGCCAGATTCCACCTGCTAGTGCAGTGGACATAGAGTTTCAGCAATCTGTGTCCAAGTCACAAGCAAAACAGGAGGCAGTTTCCCAATCACAGCCCGTGACTAAAGTGTCGCAGACTACAACAGGCTACAGCAATGTGATTGGCACTCATTGCTCAAGCATACACACGGGGCATGGTGGCGCTCCGCAGTATAACACATCACCTGTGATTTCAAGCATAAAACAGGAGCATCAGATCCTCGAAAAGTCTGAATCTTCCCTCCATTCTCAGCCAGGAGCAGTGAAGATTGTGTACAATCTTCTGCCAAACATTATGACTGCTAACAAAAAAGGTGTAGAACCAGTGGTTCCGAAGATCGAACCTGTCAAAGTAACTCAGCAGTCGACACTGAGCCCGGGGATCAGCACTCACCATGCTGCTCTGCCATGTAAGATGCAGTCGGACTCTAACCACATCAGTTCTGGGCGTGGAACCCCCACCGAACGGACTATGTCTCTGCCAGTTTCCATTAAACAGGAACCCCACTCCCCTCACACATCAGTTCACTCTCCTTCCTCCTTTCCCAAAGTATGTCAGCCGAGTAGCACATCCTCCGTTTCCCAGTCGATAAACGCAAACATGGTTCTGAACGCTGGCCTCTCCATGGCGCAGTATGTTCCCAGTGTCCACCTGCCAGAGCAGTCGGTCATTATGCCTCCTCACAGTGTGACGCAGGCTCAGGTCGTCCCCTTAGGGCACCTTTCTCAGGGTGAAGTCAGAATGAATGCCCCTTCAGTACCAGGTATCCCGTACGGCATACGGCCTGAGGCTCATCACGCCTCCTCACGATCTGTCCTCCAGTCTCAGATGGAGCTCCGTTCTCAGCGCTCCAGCACACCCCAGTCAACGGTCATCAGGGACTTGTGTATGCCTCAGATCTCCAATCAGCATCAACCAGATGAAGAGTTGCTCCATTATCACGGGATTAGACGAGGGTCTGGTCCCCTGCAGCCCGATGTCCTGGTGATGCAGCCAGACTACAGAATGCATCCTGGAAGTTTAAGACTGGACCAATACAATGTACCCCAGGAGATGCTGCTGCGAGACGTACGGATGATGTACCCACCTCTCACATCGGTCGGTGATGTCCACAATGAATCCAGACAAGCCAGGACCCCAGACGGATCGGTTAAAACTCCTCCGGTCAGTAAAACCCCTCAGCCAGCTAAAGAGCCCCCAAAACCATCTGAGGTGAAAATGGCCAAGTCGCCGCACAGTGAAGCTCGATTGATCAATGTCCCCCCTGGATTACCCATGTCTCAGTCTGTAATGGTCTCCCATGGTGTTCAGCTTATGCACCAGGTCCCCAGTTCCTTCCACGACTACCCGCGTGTATATCAAGATCTTCGCAACTTCCACCCGTCTCACCTTGGTGGAATAAACCCGCAGTTTGGTGGAATAAACTTGCCTTCGCGCAGTATGACTCCTCAGGTAAGTACAGCGACTTTCTTTTTCCCCACAAATCTATATGTGTTTGTGAGTTATTCATATCCGTGGAACTTTATTAATGAAGGAATATTCCTAAAGAACAATGCTTAAAAACTCTGGATTCATTAATTCTGATGCCCATTGTATCCCATAAACTAAACACAGTCAGCCAAACATGCTGGGCTTTGTCATATGTCCGATTTTATGTCATACAGTATGTCTGTTTGTAGAAGCTGCATCAATCACATGGTACAGTTTATTACTTTGCATTCTAGAACCGTAACATCCATTTGGCATGTTCCAGTGATGAATGACCAATCCACATTGTTTCTGCATTCTTTCTTGACAGTCCTGCAGCAATCTGAAGAAGGGTTCAAACTCAAAATGTCATCCATCCATTCCCCTCCACAGATGGTGCCTGACCCACGTAGTTCCTCCAGCACTTTGTGTTTTGCTCAAGTTTCCAGCATCTGCAGTTCATTATGTCTCAATTCTTTTTTTCGCCCTATTTTGAAGCACAGTTCCCCCATTATATTGGCCAATGCATTCTGGGTCTTGCAATATTCAAAAGGAAATCTCTGACTCTTGCCACTTACCTTAAATAGGTGTCTTCTAGTTTCTCACCCTTCTCCTCCGGGGGACTTTTTTCTTTATTTGCTCTCTCAAACCTATAGCATTGTGGTAGTCCCCCGAGTCGCAGAGTTTTTTTCAACTAAGTCTCTATCCCCGTTCAACCAAGTGTGGGGTGACCGAACCTAATTATCTCCTCATGTGGCTTATTGTTTGATAACACTGCGGTGCCTTGCCTTGTAGTGTTTTGCCAAGTTAGACATGATGCATGTTTATTGCATCAACAATCCTTTATTTTTGGAAATAATTCCTAATTGGGTTGCTGGCTTCAAAGATTTGTTTCCATACCCCCCCCCCGGTTCCTCATCCTTTGGAGAAATAATTAGGCTGAATTTGATAATACAGTTATAATTGAAAATTTGCAACTCAAAACATTCCACCCATTTTTCCCGGCATGTAAAGACATTGAATAGGACCTTTCACATTCTATGGACATCATAAATCTCTGTTTAATAATATTCAAAAAGAGTGCAGTGTAATTACTAATGTACTGTCAGCAGCCTATTTGTGGTAAGGTGGGTCCAAATTAGCAATAATATCATTCCCACATAATTTGTATTTGATTATTGGCTAGGATCCAGGGTAATTACCTCTTCTTCAAATAATGTAGTGAGATCTCCTGTTGCGAGAGAAGGCTGAGCCTTAATTTAGTGTCTCATACAGACGTCTAATTTTAACAGAGCGGCAGCTCTTACTCAGTTTTGTATCAGTGTTAGCCAGGGTTATATGTTCAAGCCTCAGAACTTAAACCTGGATAGAGTGGATGTACAGAGGATGTTTCCACTAGTGGGAGAGTCTAGGACCAGAGGGCACAGCCTCAGAATAAAAGGACGTCCATTTAGGAAGGCTGTGGAGGCCAAGCCAATGGATATTTTTAAGGCAGAGAGAGGTAGATAGATTCTGATTAGTATGGGTGTCGGGGGTTATGGGGGGGAAGGCAGGGGAATGGGGTTAAGAGGGAAAGATTGATCAGCTATGATTGAATGGCAGAGTAGACTTGATGGGCTGAATGGCCTAATTCTGCTCTTATCACTTATGAACTTATGAACCTTGACCTACAAGGGTGCTGCTACAGAATCAGATGATATCCGAGTATTTATGACTGTGTAAGCGTCTGTTATAACACATTGACAGAAAATTAAGATTTTCATAATTAATGTACAGGTAGTTCTGCGATAAAGCAATAGTTGTGTTCCAAGAAACCATGTATTGTAGGAAAACGTGTTATTACAAACAATTGTGACAATGTGCCAAAGGGGGTCTAGGTTTAGAGAGTTTTAGACTTGCAATGTTCAAGAAGGAACACAAAAATGCTGGAGAAACTCAGCGGGTGAGGCAGCATCTATGGAGCGAAGGAAATAGGCAACGTTTCTGACCCGAAACATTGCCTATTTCCTTTGGGTTTCGGCCCGAAACGTTGCCTATTTCCTTTGCTCCATAGATGCTGCCTGTCCCTCTGAGTTACTCCAGCATTGTGTGACTCTTGGCTTGTCAATCTCCATGGCCTGCCATGGTTGAAGGAGCAGCTGTGATGTTAAGAGACAGTGCTGTCTGATTACTATTGGAGGTCCCATTGAAAAAGTATTTTGCCAATGACAGGTTTTGTCTGCTTGTCAATCTCTAAAGTGGTTGGCAGTGGTTCTCTAATTCCCATTGAAATCACGCTGCAACCAATTCTGCCCATGTAATACAGATCCCTAATTCATCAATTGCTCTATAGAGTCATAGTGACACAGTGTGGAAACAGGCCCTTCGGCCCAACTCGCCCACACCGGCCAACAATGTCCCAGCTATCCTAGTCCCACTTGCCTGTGCCTGGTCCATAACCCTCCAAACCTGTCCTATCCATTTACCTATATCCAGTTAGTGTTATGGAAACGCGTGTTGTACCAGAGATTGTACCAAGAGTTTTATTTTTATTTTAAATAAGTTTCCCACAAATGTTTTAGTAGTTTGCCCCAAAAATACAATCAATACGAAGGAAAAACATCAGTTAACTTTGATGGAACAACAGTTATACAGATAGACACAGATAGACACAAAATGCCGGAGTAACTCAGCGGGACAGGCTGCTTCTCTGGAGAGAAGAAGTTATACATCTCTGCCCTGCATTCACCACTAAAAAATCTAATTAAGTTGAGACTTCTTTGATTTTATCTTCCAGAGAGCTAACGTTAAAGATGTGATAAATACAGGAGCTGACGGCACAGTGCCGCTGCTGCACAGCCCCAGGGCCTAGAATTTGTTCCTGACTTTGGAGTTTGCAAGTTTAGTTCAGAGATACTGCGTGGAAACAGGCACTTTGCCCCACCGAATCGGCGCTGACTAACAGGCACCCGTACAGTAGTTCTATCCAACACATTGGGGACAATTTACAGAAACCAATTAACCTACAAGCCTGCAGGATTTTGAAATGTGGGATGAAACCGGAGCATCTGGAGAAACCCAAGTAGTCACAGGAAGAACATGCAGATTCTGTACAGACAGCACCTGTGGTCAGATCAGACCCAGGGTAGGGTGCTGTACGGCAGCGACTCTACCGCTGCGCCACCGTGTCCCCTATTTTCTCCCTGTGACTGTGTGGATTTTCACCAGATGCAAACTAGCCCCTTGGTGTAGGTAAATAGTAAAATAATCAAAGGGGAACTGATGGGGTGTGAGAGAGGACACATTGAAGGGGTACAGAGAAATAAGGAGAGGAGGAATAGTACTTAAGGGACTGCCCTGCCGGGGGATATCATGGATCTGATGGGCGGAATGCCACCGCCTGTCTTGCAGTAAATCAGTCAAACCAGCCTTCGGTTCCCAGGTCAGACACAGTGTCTTTGTTGCTTTGTTTTGCTTCATTCTCCGAGGCCTGATCTCAGTGGTTGTGTGCCACATGATGTAGCTCTACGTGGCAGTTCCTAACAGAGGCTTATGTTCAAATATATTAAAATATCGTGTGAGGGGAGTTAATTCTCAGCTTTAAAGTCAAGCTTGAAAACACTGTTTAATCTAGACCAGATCTTTGAGGGTGTGTGCTGATTATTATTTATTGTTGCTGGGATTGTCTCACTGTAGTAATAACATAATAGATGTGCAAGAATAGTTCCAGGTTCATGTTTGTAAAACTGTCCTTTCCTGAACAGGGTATCTCGGAAGGGGAACATGTCCACCCGGGAGTGAGAAGTAAAACTCCACAAATATCCCAGGAGAGCAGACTGTCAGGGCAGGTGGAGTTACACTCGCCTCACATGCAGCATCTACAGAGGGAGCGCGTTCAACCAGAACCCAATCCAACTTCCTATCCCTCTCCAACTGGGGTGTCTTTGCCAATCAAACACGAACTGTCCTCGCCTCACCAAACACTAACCCCAAAACAGCCGTCGTTTATCTCCACGCAATCCTCGGCACCAGGAGCAGCCCCGTCGCCCGTCATCTCCAGGACGGACCACCAGACCACGGCAAAGCCAGAACCACAGGCATCGTCATGCGCACAGAGGCCCGTGGACATGGTGCAGCTTCTAACTGTAAGCACCAACTTCATCGCCGTATTTAAGGGGCGAGTCCAGAACCAGGGGCCACAGTCTTAGAATAAAGGGGAGGTAATTTAAGACTGAGGTGAGAAAAAACGTTTTCACCCAGAGAGTTGTGAATTTGTGGAATTCCCTGCCACAGAGGGCAATGGAGGCCAAGTCACTAGATGGATTTAAGAGAGAGTTAGATAGAGCTCTAGGGGCTGGTGGAGTCAAGGGATATGGGGAGAAGGCAGGCACGGGTTATTGATAGGGGACGATCAGTCATGATCACGATGAATGGCAGTGCTGGCTTGAAGGGCCAAATGGCCTCCTCCTGCACCTATTTTCTATGTTTCTATGTACCAGCAAGAAAGTTTAAAGTTAAATAAACCCACGGTTTCAAATCTCTTGTAAGATGTGAGGGTTGAAATGCGGTCGGTTATACTGGTGTTGTCTCGTGATTGATGCTGTCTTTTATCTGCCTCTTGTTGTCAGTGGACTCTTTTGCTTCTCATCTCGTCCACTTTGTTTTGTGCTTCGATTTCAACCATTTCCCCACTCTTTTTAACTCCCAACACACTACTTTCCAAGATACTATATATTTTACAGTAGACAAAAATGCTGGAGAAACTCAGCGGGTGAGGCAGCATGAAAGAAATATGCAAGGTTTCGGCCCGAAACGTCGCCTATTCTCTTCGCTCCATAGATGCTGCCTCACCCGCCAAGTTTCTCCAGCATTTTTGTCTACCTTCGATTTTCCAGCATCTGCAGTTCCTTCTAAAACATATTTTACAGTGATTGATTGAACATTGCCGAAATGCAGCAGGTTTTAGAGGATTGTGTTGATTTACATTTTAATTTCGAGGAAGTATTGATTTACATTTCAAAACTTTGGTCTCTTCAGAAATACCCGATAGTGTGGCAGGGTCTGCTTGCTCTAAAGAACGACACTGCCGCAGTGCAACTCCATTTTGTGTCTGGCAACAATGTGCTGGCCCACCGTTCACTACCCGCGTCAGAAGGTGGACCTCCTCTCAGAATTGCTCAGCGCATGCGGCTGGAGGCAACGCAGCTGGAAGGTGTGGCACGCAGAATGACGGTACGTGCCTTTAACATGCCTTGCCGGCTGGGCATGCAACTCTGCTGCATTGGACATTGTCACTTTAATTGGGGGGCATTTGCAAAGTAGGAGATGTTCGTTGGTTCCAAAAAATTAACTCACTAAGTTTTTGTTTTCTAGGTGGAAACCGATTACTGTTTGTTGTTGGCATTACCTTGTGGACGTGATCAGGAGGATGTAGTGAGTCAGACAGAGTCACTGAAGGCTGGTTTTATCAGCTATCTACAGCTCAAACAAGCTGCCGGAATCATCAATGTTCCAAACCCTGGCTCCAATCAGGTATGTTCTCAGACTGAAATCCATGTGCCATCAGATGAAATGCAAAATAGGTAAATTACAAATAAAACACAAGTCCTTGTGCTATAACTCCAGGATAAGCGCTCAACTAAGAAAACCGAGCCCAAATATATCAGCATGCCAAGGACAATTAATAAATAACTCCGTATGCAAAAAACAGCTACATATATGTTAACTAGCTCTTTAAAAATAACTTAATCATATAGATGCAAGTATATCATTAGGGTTATCAAGTGGGCACCTCCCTTCACAGGCAGAGATTCAAGGTGTCAGGGGTTATAGGGAGAGGACAGGAGAATGGGGTTAGGAGGAAGAGATAAATCAGTCATAATTGAATGTCGGAGTAGACTTGATGGGCCGAATGGCCTAATTCTGCTCCTGTCGCTTATGACCTTCTAAGTGAGTTGCAGGCGATGTCATTCATTCACGAGCGACTCTCTGGTCGTATGTGTTGAGTCCACGCTGCCATTTTGAATTAGTTTCAGTGCAATAGTTAGAAATACTGCGCTGCCCCCAGGACAGCAAAAGAGGAACGGACACACAACTGGACATTATTAGAGGGATTTCCAGTGGTCTGGAGGAAGCAGTTAATTGCACTTTGCAGCAAGATGTTGTTGTGAAGAAGAATAAGAGCTTCAGGATGAGATAGTTGGCAGCAGGAAGATAAAGGTACCCTTTCCATCCTTAGTCTTTCCATCCCTCATCGAACTGACCGCGACGAGACTGTTTCTGCCGCCTCGCCCGCAGAATGCGCTGTGTTTACTCCCTGACTGCATTATATTCACTGTCGGTGGAATTTTACAAGGGGCATGTGATCAGGTTACAAAAAGGTTTAGTGACTTTTTCCAAGATTGATGAATTTAAAACAATTATTTTCTGATTGCCCTGACATAATGACTGGAATAAGGCTGATTTTACTTTCTCAACTAAATAAGACTAGACAGGTTCATGGATAGGACAGGTTCAGAGGGATATGGGTCAATCGCAGGCAGGTGGGACTAGTGTAGATGGGGCATGTTGGTCGGTGTGGGCAAGATGGGCCGAAGGGCCTGTTTCCACGTGGTGTATCACTCTGAAATCTTATTATTTTTGCTTATCAAAATGGTTTCCTGGGAAATTATACTGTTATTTTAAAAGTGACCTTTTGTCAGAGAAAGTAATTCTACAGGAAACCGACAAGTGCTTTGAAAACTACACCCACTGATTTTGTTCTTTTCTCTTCACAGCCTGCTTACGTTCTTCAAATATTCCCACCCTGTGAATTCTCTGAAAGTCATCTATCCCGCCTAGCCCCAGACCTGCTTGCCAGCATCTCCAACATCTCCCCACATTTGATGATCGTCATTGCTTCAGTGTGAGCATTTGGCTTGCTCTTTTTTAAATCTCGGACTCCGTTACACTGCCAACTGCCAATCTTCTTCCAAGCAAGGCCCGACTTGGACAATGGGCCGTTACGTGTTTACAATGTTTCCAGTCCTGGGCGAAATGGTGGGCTCCAGTGGCAGAGTGGAAACCCCTCTATGTAATCCTGCACTCTCGGCGATTCCTGTTATGTGAATTGGGATTACCATTGCACTATATTAGTGACTTGGTGACTTTATGGCAGTAGATTGTTATGGATCTTATCATGGTAGCATCCTGGATCCCTCTGATGGACTTGAAGGCAGGACCTTAGAATCCCTACCTACTTCAGCAGGGCCAGGTTGGGATGCTTGTCACCCTCCACCGTCAGTTGTAATGATCAACTCTTTTTTTCTTTTGTAAATCTCCTTTCTTTGAGAAGGAATCAAATGGACCGATTGCTGAGAGGAGAGGGATGAACAGTTGAAGCCCAAAAGGGAAATAAAGCTGGTGGGACATGCTGAATCCTTGGAACCATGAATTCAAACTTTGCTGAGATGATAAAAAACATACAATTTTACCTGTGCCAAAATGCATTTTCAGAGAAATCTTATTTTCGTATGCGGACTTTGTACTTTCATTCATTCTTAAGTGCGCTTCACTGCTCCTTAACGCCGCCCTTCAAGATGTGAGAGTATTTTATGCTTGTCAGGACATCTGTTCAATCTCATTAATTTATAAATTCTTTCCACAGTCCTTACTTTGTTTTTTTTAATCCTTTTTTTGTGTTTTTTTTTGGAGCGATCCAAGTCAGATTTAAGCCAACGTGGTGAAAAGTGGTCTCCAATACGCAGCAAAAAACTGGTACTGAATAAAGAAGCCCCCTTTTTCCTAGCCGATATAGGAAGGGGGGGCACAAGGGGACTGGTACTCCTGAGAAACTAGGGGCTGCGCTCTGTGTGTCAGCCACGAATGCTGTAACTACCTACTGACAGCAAGCCGTCTCCGTGTACTTTTTAATGGCGTTTGTACATAGTACTTTTGGAATTCTGTGCTTTGGTCTGATCTGATTAACGTGTAAAAAAGAAAGGAACCCCCGAACCCCCAGACTTGAAACCGTGTCACACAGTGCTGTAAATATTTGTAAAACAAAAAACAATTCTTTCATGGTAATGTTGAAGGCACTTATAATTTTGATACACAGAATAAAAATCTTAGCACATTATAGAAGATATGGCACTAGTCTCTCTGAACTGAACGTGTAACTTGCCTACTGCCAGCAGGCATTATTTAATGTTTAAGAAAGAACTGCAGATGCTGGAAAAAAATCAAAAAATGCTGGGGAAACTCAGCGGGTCAGGCAGTATCTATGGAGAGAAGGAATTGGCGACGTTTGGGGTCGAGACCCTTAAATGTCTCACGTAGATGCCACCTCACCCACTGAGTTTCTCCAGCACTTTTTGTCCACCTTTGATTTTTTTTAAATGCTGTCGGATTTGTTTGTGATGAGTAGCCAATCTATTGGACGTCTCGCAGGATTTATCATGGGTGCCTGTTTCAGCTGGTGCTCCACACAATCATGGCTACTGTACATTCTGGACCTGTCCTGTGAATATATATATATGTGAATGTATTAATGCTGACTCTGCTCAGGAATGTGGTTATATAACAATACTACTAATATCCGGGAGCAATTATGAACAGCAGAATTAATTTGTTCCAGATGGGTTGTATAGAAATATGGGACTCAGATTGGTTGCCTAGGAATATATTGTTTTTGCATCTTATGACGGAGTGCAAACCCTCTGCCACGCTGCTGTCTTTATTGTACCACGTTATCAATAACTATCCCAGCAATACCTAGCGTACCTCTGGTCTAGTCATATCTATTGTGTATCTCTTGTGTTTCCCCTTCCCTGACTCTCAGTCTGAAGAAAGGTCTCGACCCGAAACGTCACCTATTCCTTCACTCCATAGATGCTGCCTCGCCCGCTGAATTCCCCGGTATTTTTGTCTACTGTATATTTCTGGTGATATTGGTGAGTGGAGTCATCACAAAGTTCAGATATGTGTTATATTTTGTTCAGATACACGTCTGATGTTCATTCATCGTCTTCGCTTGCACAATCTACACGCTTGGTGTTTGGAGGTGGATTCCTTGCCGAGACAGGTCCCACAGAACCATTGCAGCGGGGACTCCAGGAGTCCAGCCAAGAATGAGGCGAAAACAAAGTTGTGAGAACGAGATGTGTGTTTATCACTGTGACCGTGCAGCTTGCGACTCCAGCCCGGTGACCTGCGTGACCCCATCTTAAATACCCTGGGTCAGACCCCATGATCAAACGCCTCCCACTCCGAGACGCTCAACTCCTCACTGAGCCGAGGGTTCGTTATGCCCGTGGATAGCCACCAGGTACCGCCACACCATGCGCATTTCTGTGGCATCAGGATCTTTTGGAGAATACGTCACTTCCTTTACCCAGTTCTAGCCATAAATGAGCGATTGGGATTTATAAATAGAAGTTGAGAATAGATTGTGCAGTTCCTATAGTGAATTTAAAACATAATCTGGGACTAATATCATTTGTCAGGACTCAAAGTTTGTTCAAATTCCAGACAGACGTCATCAGGGGAAGAAATAAAACCCAGCTTGAGTTCAGTTTCGAGTTACCGTGCGAAAACAGGCCCTTCGGCCCACCCAGTCCATGCCCACCAGCAACCCTCGCACATTAACACTCCTACACACTAGGGGCAGTTTACGATTTTACCAAAGCCAATTAATCTACAAACCTGCACTTTTTTGGAGTGTGGGATGAAACCGGAGCATCCGGAGAAAACCCACGCAGGTCATGGGGAGAACATACAAACTCCGTGCTGTACAGGCAGTACCTGTAGTCAGGAACGAACCTGGGTCTCTGGTGCTGTAACTCTACCACTGCACACATCATGCCACCCCTTACTTGAAAGTTTAAATGGGTTTTCGTTTGTTTTAATTGTTCACATTCAGAGACATCTGTTGCTTTTGGCAGGTTTGTTGCCGACTCACCCTCGGTTGTGGGTTAGGTGGTTGTCATACTTGCTCTGTTGGAACTACACTGATATTCCCTCAACATTCACAGGTCCTTGCTGATGAGGACCTGACTGTCTTCTGCAAGGGAGTTCTACACTAGGTAAGTGTGGATGAGTGCCGAAGTGAGCGGGTAACGGCCCCCGCCGTTGGTAATATTGCCTAAAATCACAGCCATTGGTCCAATTTCATTTATTTTCAGTTTAGTGATACAGTGTGTAAATAGGCCCTTCGGCCCACCGAGTCAGCAGCGATTACCCCGTACACTAACACTATCCTACTCACCAGGGACAATTTACAGAAGCCAACCAACCTACAAACCCGTGCACGCCTTTGGAGAGTGTGGAAAGCAGCACCCGGAGATAACCCACGCAGGTCACAGGGAGAACGTACAAACTCCGTATAGGCAGGGACTATCGCAACATTTAAGAAACAATTAGGTACATGAATAGGGGAGGTTCAGAGGGATATGGGCCAGACGCAGGCAGGTGGCGCTAGTGTAGATAGGACATGTTAGTGTGGATAGAAACATAGACAATAGGTGCAGGAGGAGGCCATTCGGCCCTTCGAGCCTGCACCGCCATTCAATATGATCATGGCTGATCATCCAACTCAGTATCCCATACCTGCCTTCTCTCCATACCCCCTGATCCCTTTAACCACAAGGGCCACATCTAACTCCCTCTTAAATATAGCCAATGAACTGGCCTCAACTACCTTCTGTGGCAGAGAATTCCACAGATTCTCCATTGTGTGAAAAATGATTTTCTCATCTCGGTCCCAAAAGACTTCCCCCTTATGCTTAAACTGTGAGCCCTTGGTCTGGACTTCCCCAACATCCGGAACAATCTTCCTGCATCTAGCGTGTCCAACCCCTTAAGAATTTTGTAAGTCTCTATAAGATGCCACCATAATCTTCTAAATTCCAGCTAATACAAGCCAAGTCTATCCAGTCTTTCTTCATATGGAAGTCTTGCCATCCCAGGAATCAGTCTGGTGAACCTTCTCTGTACTCCCTCTATGGCAAGAATGTCTTTCCTCAGATTAGGAGACCAAAACTGTACGCAATACTCCAGGTGTGGCCTCACCAAGACCCTGTACAACTGCAGTAGAACCTCCCTGCTCTTGTACTCAAATCCTTTTGCTATGAATGCCAACATACCATTCGCTTTCTTTATAGCTGTAAATAGCTGGGATCCCAGCACTGAGCCTTGCGGTACCCCACTAGTCACTGCCTGCCATTCTGAAAAGGACCCGTTTACTCCTCTTTGCTTCCTGTCTGCCAGCCAGTTCTCTATCCACATCAATACTGAACCCCCAATACCGTGTGCTTTAAGTTTGTATACTAATCTCTTATGTGGGACCTTGTCGAAAGCCTTCTGAAAGTCCAGATATAACACATCCACAGGTTCTCCCTTATCCACTAGTTACATCCTCGAAAAATTCTATAAGATTCGTCAGACATGATTTACCTTTCATAAATCCATGCTGACTTTGTCCAATGATTTCACCACTTTCCAAATGTGCTGCTATCCCAACTTTAATAACTGACTCTAGCATTTTCCCCACTACCGATGTTAGACTAACTGGTCTGTAATTCCCCGTTTTCTCTCTCCCTCCCTTTTTAAAAAGTGGGGTTACATTACCTATCCTCCAATCCTCAGGAATTACTCCAGAATCTAAAGAGTTTTGAAAGATTATCACTAATGCATCCACTATTTCTGGGGCTACTTCCTTAAGTACTCTGGGATGCAGACTATCTGGCCCTGGGGATTTATCGGCCTTTAATCCATTCAATTTACCTAACACCACTTCCCGGCTAACCTGGATTTCACTCAGTTCCTCCATCTCATTTGATCCCCGGCTATTTCCGGCAGATTATTTATGTCTTCCTTAGTGAAGACAGAACCAAAGTAGTTATTCAATTGGTCTGCCATGTCCTTGTTCCCCATGATCAATTCACCAGTTTCTGACTGCAAGGGACCTACATTTGTTTTAACTAACCTTTTTCTCTTCACATATCTATAAAAACGTTTGCAGTCAGTTTTTATGTTCCCTGCCAGTTTTCTTTCATAATCTATTTTCCCTTTCCTAATTAGGCCCTTTGTCCTCTGCTGGACTCTGAATTTCTCCCAGTCCTCTGGTAGGCTGCTTTTTCTGGCTAATTTGTATGCTTCATCTTTTGTTTTGACACTATCCCTGATTTCCCTTGTTATCCACGGATGCACCACCTTCCCTGATTTATTCTTTTGCCCCACCTTCCCTGATTTATTCTTTTGACAAGGGCCTGAAGGGCTGTTTCTGTGCTCTATCGCACTGTGACTTTATATGTTTCAAAGGGTTCTAAAATGATGAACTGAATAGGGTTAATTAACATCTGAAGGATGCGGTGCAATAGATTGTGTAGTGAAGAACTCAATAGACAATAGGTGCAGGAGTAGGCCATTCGGCCCTCTGAGCCAGCACCGCCATTCAATGTGATCATGGCTGATCATCCCCAATCAGTACCCCGTTACTGTTTATAATCCGTTTATAAATCTTTGCAACCCTGATGATGCAGGTGGATTCAATAGTCACCTGCATCAAGGAATTTTGTTCAGGATGGATAAATAGACCATTCTTCTTGTAGGTAGACACAAAAAGCTGGAGTAACTCAGCAGGTCAGACAACATCTCTGGAGGAAAGGAATAGCTGACTTTTCATGTCAAGACTCTTCAGTTTTAGTATTAGTTCTATCTGACCAGAAGTTCCTGAATTTAAACGATTGTCTGCCTTTCAATAATGGATCCACCATTGGACAACATGTGGAACTTCCTCAAGAGCGCAGTCTTTCAATTTGTAATAAAAATGGGCCGTTTGGTTGTACATGTCCCAGCCACTTCCTCCTTGTTAAGCTCCAGTTGCTTTGCGTGGAGATGTTGCCACGTTTTCCTCTTCCTCCCCAAAACCCCTCCTCATCGGCATGACAATGACTGTAAGTTACGTTGAGCTCCACACCACAGCTGAATGCACTCTGGAAACGTCTTTGTACAAAGAATGCAGTGTAGCTGGGGTTCTTGGCAGCAAGCCCAAGAGCAGGGTGAAGACAATGCATCCACTGTGCGTTCAGCCCCTCAGGCATTGGGTAAACAGGCAAGGAGCTCAACTACAGAGCGAACAAGAATATCAGAGAGGGTTACACAAAAAGCTGGAGAAACTCAGCGGGTGCAGCAGCATCTAAGGAGCGAAGGAGATAGGCGACGTTTCGGGTCGAGACCCTTCTTCAGATTCTCCAGCATCTGCAGTTCATTCTTTAACACAAGAATATCAGAGACTTGGGCATTCATAGAATTCGCCTCGTCAAAAAGGCCAAAAGAGCAATATCTTTTCTATTTCATTTTCACCAGGTTGACTAATTAAAGAACTGTTTGGCTTTTTTGGGAGATGCGCATAAAGTTAGAGTATTGCCTCTAATACTTCTAGAAACATGTAGACAAAAATGCTGGAGAAACTCAGCGGGTGAGGCAGCATGAAGGAAATAGACAACGTTTCGGCCCGAAACGTTGCCTATTTCCTTCGCTCCATGGATGCTACCCCCACCCGCTGAGTTTCTCCAGCATTTTTATCCACCTTCGATTTTCCGGCATCTGCAGTTCCTTCTTAAACATCTAGAAACAGAGGTTTCCCTTATTAACCCTCAACATTAAAAAAAAACAGCTTGCATTAATGAGGCCTTATAACATGCTACAATATCACATGAACCTTTCAATGGATTGTAAGCAAACAACATTTGATGGCACTTCAAAGGGCACAAGAGGACAGGCGACCAAAGCACTCCCTTAATGGTAGAATGGGTTAGGGACGTCATTTTGGAAATTTGGGCCTGTATAGATCAAAGTACACAGAGCGGTGTGAAGTCAATTAACTCGTGATGTGCAAGAGACCAGCCATGAGGCATGGGCGACACGGTGGTGCAGCTGTAGAGTTGCTGCCTCACAGGGCCAGAGACCCGGGTTCGATCCTGACTACTGGTGCTTGCCTGTCCGAAGTTTGTACTTTCTCCCCGTGACCCACGCTCCAAAGACATACAGGTTTGTAGGTTAATTGGCTTGGTAGTAAGGTAATTTGTCCCCAGTGTGTGTGGGATAGTGTTAGTGTGTGCTGATCGGTGGGCCGAAGGGCCTGTTTCCACGATGTATCTCTAAACTCAAGGAGGTTTGTAGGACCGCTAGTTGGATTTCATAGGGCATGACATGAGAATTAAGGGACAGAAGTTTAGGGGTAACATGAGGGGGAACGTCTTTACTCGGAGAGCGGTGGCTGTGTGGAATGATCTTCCTGCAGAAGTGGTGGAGGCAGGATCGATTTTAACATTTAAAAGTAAAGTGGATAGGTATATGGATGGGAAGGGAATTGAGGGGTATGGTCAGAGTGCAGGTAGATGGGACTAGGGGAAAATAAATGGTCGGCACAGACTGGAAGGGCCGAGAGGGCCTGTTTCCGTGCTGTAATTGTTATATGGTTATATATGTTTCTATGGTGGATGATATGAGGTCACCCTGTTGGACTCGAGGGCCTGAAGGTGCGATTGGGCAGGGCAGGACTTTTATTCTGTGGTGTGCAGGAAACTGTGGAGTGATCTTATATAAAATCATGAGAGGGACAATCTTGAACCCACTGTAAGGGAATCAAGAACCAGGGGACGTAGTGGAATTCCCCGCCACAGAAGGCAGTGGAGGCCAATTTACTGGATGTTTTCAAGAGAGTTAGATAACACTCTTGGGGCTAACGGAATCAAAGGATACGGGGAGAAAGCAGGAACGGGGTACTGATTTTGGACGATCAGCCGTGATCACAGTGAATGGCCTACTCCTGCACCTATTTTCTATGTAAACTATTTGCAGTAGTGCAGCAGTGATGGGACTCACAGACAATAGGTGCAGGAGTAGGCCATTCGGCCATTCGAGCCAGCACCGCCATTCAATGTGATCATGGCTGATCATCCCCAATCAGTACCCCGTTCCTGCCTTCTCCCCATATCACCTGACTCCGCTATCTTTAAGAGCCCTATCTAGCTCTCTATTGAAAGCATCCAGAGAACCGGCCTCCACCGCCCTCTGAATAAAGGGACTTTATAAACCTTTTGTAGCTTACAATCCTGCCGCTAGGGTGCACACAAAACTGGTATTAGCCTCTGCACACATCATTCCCTCACCTTTCCATGCCCACTGACTGACTGTTGGCAGGTACATATCACCATACAGCCCGAATCAAGAGCTCCCAGGTGCAGTAGTTATAATTATAAGTTTGTATTTAGAATATGTAACTTTATTATTGGGCACTTTTACTCCATTAGAAATGGATGGTGCTGCACAAATAGCTTGCAAAAACATTACAAATAGTTCAATAATTTAGGATTGGCCTCCTGGAGAATTGACTGCTAATTGAAAAAAAACCCATTTTCAGCACCTTGATGGGGCTGGTATTAATTCCCCGTCCTTATTTCCCCAGAGAAGAGTTTGAGTAATAGTCCTCCCACGGGGGAATAGTGCTCCCACTCAATGATAAAGGAGGTGGCACAGTGGTGCAGTTGCTGCCTCTCGGTGCCAGAGATCCAGTGTGCTGTCTGTACGGAGTTTGCATGTTCTCCCTGTGGCTGCGTGGGTTTTCTCCGGGTGCTCCGGTTTCCTCCCACCCACCAAAGACGTGCAGGTTTGTAGGTTAATTGGCTTTGGTAAAATTGTAATTTGTCCCTAGTGTGTGTAGGATAGTGTTAATGTACGGAGTGATCACTGGTCACTGTGGACTCAGTGGGCCGGAAGGGCCTGTGTCCATGCTGTCTGAAGATCAGTTATGTATTTCCAAATTAGGGTGGTGTATGGGTTTGAGCAAGTTTTTGCTGCCTGTGTGCCCGCAACCTTGGTCTGGCATGTTGATGGTGGACCACAGTTTGGGAGAAGCTGTCAGATGGAGAGGAAAGGCGTAAATGGGACGTATTATAAGGTTATGTGACAGGAGTAGAATTAGGCCACTCAGCCCATCAAGTCTACTCCACCATTCAATCATAGCTGACCTATCTCTCCCTTCTAACCACATTCTCCTGCCTTCTTCCCATAACCTGTGACCTATACCAATCAAGAATCTATCTCTGCTTTTAAAATATCCACTGTCTTGGCCTCCACAGCCTTCTGTGGCAATGAATTCCACAGATTCACCACCCTCTGACAAAAGAAATTCCTCCTCATCTCCTTCCTAAAGGAACAGCCTTTAATTCTGAGGCTGTGCCCTCTGGTCCTAGACTCTCCCACTAGTGGAAACATCCTCTCCACATCCACTCTATTTCAATATTCTGTACGTTTCAATGAGGTCCCCCCTCATTCTTCTAAACTTCAGCGAGTACAGGCCAGTGCCGACAAACGCTCATCATAGGTTAACCTACTCGCTCCTGGGATCATTCGTGTAAACCTCCTCTGGACCCTCTCCAGAGCCTTCCTCAGATATTGCACCCACTGGTCACTGGCACAGGATGCCAATCAAGTAGGAACCTTCTGTATGGTGTGGAACTTCTGGCACTGAAGACGAGCAAGAAATGGGGAGTATTCCATCATGCTCTGGGCTTGTCCCTTGTAGATGGGGAGAAGGCAGGAGAATGGAGTTGAGAGGGAAAGCTAGATCAGCCATGATTGAATGGTGGAGTAGACTTGATGGGCCGAATGGCCTAATTCTACCCCTAGAACCTATGAACAATAAATGTCCCAGACCGTGATGCATTGTCCATTTGCTTTCGTGATGAAGGGTATCTCACTCGGTGATTTGCTATTTAACACGTCATTAGATATGTGACATTTTTAAATTTCCTTTTCATCTGTACCCCGAGGCGAACCTCACCCCCCCCCCCCCCCCCCCCCTCCTTCATCCAATATTGACAAAATGCTGGAGTAACTCAGCAGGACAGGCAGCATCGCTGGAGAGAAGGAATGGGAGACCTTTCGGGTCGAGACCTTTCTCTCCAGATAAGTTACTCCAGCATGTGTCAATATACAGAAATAAACCTCGTAGAATTAATACGTCCCAGATCAAAGGTTCCGATGTGACCAGAAATGTAGCAAGGCGTTTGCTAAAACTCCCCAGGTGTTTTGTATAAATAGCATTTGAAGTTTAAAAGTCTTGGTGTCAAACAGGGTAAAGCACTCCCGGGGAATGCCTTGTCCTGTATCGCCGACTACTGGCCACGGACAGGCAGTGCAGCAAGACCATTGAACTCACACAAAGAGAACCGGTTGTGCACAAAATGCTGGAGAAACTCAGCGGGTGAGGCAGCGTCCATGGAGCGAAGGAGATGGGCAACGTTTCGGGCCGAAACCCTTATTGAGAACCGGTTAGTCAGTGGACAAACACAACACGCCGGACTTTATTCCTTTGTTTGCAACGCAGGTGGCTGAGGGGAGATCTAATACGAGATGTAGAAACAGAGACAATAGGTGCAGGAGTAGGCCATTCGGCCCTTCGAGCCAGCACCGCCATTCAATATGATCATGTTTAAGAAGGAACTGCGGATGTTGGAAAAATCGAAGGTGGACAAGAATGCTGGAGAAACTCAGCGGGTGAGGCAGCGTCCATGGAGCGAAGGAATAGGTGACGTTTTGGTTTGAGACCCTTCTTCAAAGATGATCGTGGCTGATCATCCAAAATCAGTTCCCCATATAACTTGATTCCTTCGGGAAGGTCATGGTAAATGCACAGAAATGTGTAGCAAGGAACTACAGATGATGGTTGACACCGAAGATAGACACAAAATGCTGGAATAACTCAGCGGGTCAGGCAGCATCTCTGGAGAACATGGACAGGGGGCATTTTCGGGACCGGGACACTTTTCAGTCTCCCATATTCTTCAGTATTCCAGCATGTTATAACCATATAATATAACCATATAACAATTACAGCACGGAAACAGGCCTTCTCGGCCCTTCCAGTCCATGCCGACCATTTATTTTCCCCTAGTCCCATCTACCTGCACTCAGACCATACCCCTCCATTCCCTTCCCGTCCATATACCTATTCACTTTACTTTTAAATGTTAAAATCGATCCTGCCTCCACCACTTCTGCTGGAAGATCATTCCACACAGCCACCACTCTCTGAGTAAAGAAGTTCCCCCTCATGTTACCCCTATACTTCTGTCCCTTAATTCTCATGTCATGCCCTCTTGTTTGAATCTTCCCTACCCTCAATGGGAAAAGCTTATCCACGTCAACTCTGTCTATCCCTTTCATCATTTTAAAAACCTCAATCAAGTCCCCCCTTAACCTTCTGCGCTCCAAAGAATAAAGACCTAACTTGCTCAACCTTTCTCTGTAACTTAGTTGCTGGAACCCAGGCAACATTCTAGTAAATCTCCTCTGTACTCTATTTTGTTGACATCCTCCCTATAATTAGGCGACCAGAATTGTACACCATACTCCAGAATTGGTCTCACCAATGCCTTGTACAATTTTAACATTACTTCCCTACTCCTATATTCAATGCTCTGATTTATAAAGGCCAGCACACCAAAAGCTTTCTTTACCACCCTATCTACATGCAATTCCACCTTCAGGGAACAATGCACAGTTATTCCTAGATCCCTCTGTTCCACAGCATTCCTCAATTCCCTACCATTTACCATGTTGTGTCTACAGAGCAGCAGTTCTTTGTGTCTCGATTAATCACTGTGGGATATGTTCACAGTTGCGACGTTCTCTGGTTTAGACATGGGTTGCAGATACAGTCACAGAGTGATAGTGTGGAAACAGGCCCTTCGGCCCAACTTGAGGATGGCCCAGATAACTACGGATGCTGGAGCCTTGGGTAAAGAACAAAGTGCTGGAGGAACTCAGCGGGTCAGGCAGCCTCTGTGGAGGGAATGGACCGGCGACGTTTTGGGTCGGGGGCCCTGTTTTCAGACTAATTGTAGTGGGAGGACGAGGCTGGGTAGGACGGGGGGGGGGATAAAGCCTGGCAAGTGATACACACAAAGAAATGCAGCTGCTAGTTTACAAAAAAGGATTAAAGTGCTGGAGTAACTCAGCAGGTCAGGCAGCATCTCTGGAGAACATGGATAGGTTTTAAGTCGGGACCTCTGGTGGATACGGGGAGGGGGGTGATTAACAGATGGGTGGAGACAATGGCAATAGGAGGGAGGGGGTAGAATGTAAAAGGGAGGGGTGGGTGCAAGTGGACGGGGAGAAGGGCAGTGGGTTAGTTGGAGGTGGAGCTACAATCACAATCGGGCAGAATTAAATGAACAAGGTAGAAACAAGGAACTGCAGATGCTGGTTTATGATAAACGCCACTAAGTGCAGGAGTAACTCAGCGGATCAGGCGGCATTTAAGAAGAACCAGAGGGCCTTGAGAGTTCAAGAAGGAACTGCAGATGCTGGAAAATCGAAGGTTGACCAAAATGCTGGAGAGACTCAGCGGGTGCAGCAGCGTCTATGTAGTGAAGGAAATAGGCAACGTTTCGGGCCGAAACTCTTAGGAAATAGGTAACGTTTCGGGCCGAAACCCTTTAGGGTTTCGGCCCGAAACGTTGCCTATTTCCTTCCCTCCATAGATGCTGCTGCACCCGCTGAGTTTCTCCAGCATTTTGTCTACCATTGAAGTGTTGAAGTCTTGTTTAATTTCAACGGCAGAAAACATGAACTAATTTATCCTCTGCGATCCAGATTAAGTGACTCTTGCACATAAAATGCGTGGGAAGGAACTGCAGATGCTGGTTTACACTGAAGATAGACACAAAGAGCTGGAGTAACTCAGCGGGTCAGGCAACACCTCTGGAGAGAAGGATTGGGTGACGTTTCGGGTCGAGACCCAAACGGGTCGAAACGTCACCCATTCCTTCTCGCCAGAGTTACTCCACCTCTCTGCGTGCGTCTTGTAGTTTTCCCCGGGATTAAAATGTCTGGGCAAAATGTTATTCCTCTTCTCATTCTGCATAGTAGCACCACCGTGTGGCCAGCCAGCGTTTGATTAGAAAAACAGCCAAAGCACAAAGTGCTGGAGTAACTCAGCGGGTCAGGCAGCCTCTGTGGAGGGAAAATGGACAGGACTTGGGACGACAGGACTGTCTTAAGGGGTTGGACAGGCTAGATGCAGGAAGATTGTTCCCGATGTTGGGGAGGTCCAGGACAAGGGGTCACAGTTTAAGGATAAGGGGGAAATCCTTTAGGACCGAGATGAGAAGGAATTTTTTCACACAGAGAGTGGTGGGTCTCTGGAACTCTCTGCCACAGAGGGTAGTTGAGGCCAGTTCATTGGCTATATTTAAGAGGGAGTTAGATGTGGCCCTTGTGGCTAAGGGGATCAGAGGGTATGGAGAGAAGGCAGGTACGGGATACTGAGTTGGATGATCAGCCATGATCGTATTGAATGGCGGTGCAGGCTCGAAGGGCCGAATGGCCTACTCCTGCACCTAATTTCTATGTTTCTAGGACCTTTCTCAGTCTGCAGAAGCATCCCGACCTTGCTTGTCCATTTCCCTCCACTGATGCTGCCTGTCCTTTTAATTTTAGTTTAGAGATACAGCGTGGAAACAGGCCCTTCGGCCCACCAAGTCTGTGCCGACCAGCGATCACCCCGTACACTATCAGCACTATCCCACACACACTAGGGACAATTTGTAATGTAACCAAAACCAATGAATCTACAAACCTGAATGTTTTTTGGAGTGTGGGAGGAAACCGGAGCACCCGGAGAAAACCCACGCAGGTCACGGGGAAAGGTGTGAACTCCACACAGCTTCGCACCCGAGGTCAGGATTGAACCTCCAGGCGAGGCAGCAGCTCTACCCGCTGCACCGTCCCAAGTGAGATACAGACGTCAATGTAACACTGGTGGAGCCGGCTTCCACTTTATTACTGGTGGAGAGCACCTGCCTGACATAAATAAGTCCTGCTGGGTTGAGATCCCATCAGTGAAGTGCCTCAGTCGGGCCTGGCTGCCACAGGGGCCATTATTACCTGGCAGCTGAAGGCTGGAGCCCCAATCATGTGCGTTACAGGTTGGGTCCAGCCTGGAGCCACAACTCTAAAATAAAATAAGCTAATGGACCGAATGTCCGAATCTCCGTGACGACCAGTTCCCATCGGCCTGGCCTTCACAGCGCACCCGGAGATGGGAACTGGACTCAGTCGGACATTCGGCTCATTAGCTTAACCACTAACAATAATACATTGGAATGATCTCGTGGAGTGCATCATGTTGGCTTCTAATTCAGTCTGGTGAGGTCTACAAAGCTAGTTTTCACCCACTCCCCTCCGCCAGCCCAAACCTCTGGGCTTAGTGCATTCAAACTCGGACAGAGCAGAGCAGGTGGGCGGATAGTTAGTGGCCATCTGCACACGTCGTGTCTTTAGCAAGCTCCTCCTCCTCCTCGCTGGCCGCATGCGGTCTGGTTGTACGATGCGGTTTGATTGTAGAGCTCGCGTACAGTCTCCTTAACCTCCTACGTTGCCGGGATGTGGGGGAAGGAACTGCAGACGCTGGTTTACACTGAAGATAGACACCGGAGTCTCAAGAAGGGTCTCGACCCGAAACGTCACCCATTCCTTCTCTCCAGAGTCGCTGCCCGTCCCGCTGAGTTAGTCCGCCACTGGGGTGGAAGATTGCAACCTTCAACGTGGTCCGCCCTGTTTCGACTAATGCAATCAACTCGACGTGCACAAACGGAAGATCAAATAGAACAAGTTGTCCAACAACTTTAGGCCGCGCACGCCACACGGAAGAAGAAGAAGATGTCCGCCACTGTGCGTGTCCGTCTATGTTGTCGGGGTGGCAGCTGCCTTCTCTCTGCGACGAGTAGGTTGTGCAGTGGTGGCTGTGGGCCTGGTGGGGACTGGAGTGCATCTTGCAGACCGTGCCTGCGTGCGTGCTCTCACTGCGAGGGGTTCTGGCAGCTCAGCACCTGAGTCTGTTCCAGCACGGCGGTGGGCAGCTCGGCGCCATCGCGCCCACGGAAGATCAGCTCCGTCGGCTGGATGACGTGCTCGGCCTGCCAGCTGCCGTTACTGTACTGCTGGTAAAAGTCCGTGTCGGCCTGGAACATGACCAGCGCCTGCGCAGTGTGAATGCGCACGTGTTGCGCCAGGCTGTTGGCGTCCAGGAACTTCTCCCCACACGAATCACAGGCGTACAGGATGTGGGCGTTGGGATCTGTGCAGCAAAAACACACAATGCACACGCCGTTAACTCGGCCCGCATCGACCCAACTCAACAAGTCCCATAGTACACACAATACACAATAGGTGCAGGAGTAGGCCATTCGGCCTTTCGAGCCAGCACCGCCATTCAATGTGATCATGGCCCAATCAGTGCCCCGTTCCTGCCTTCTCCCCATATCCCCTGACTCCGCTATCTTTAAGAGCCCTATCTAGCTCTCTCTTGAAAGCATCCAGAGAACCTGTCTCCACCGCCCTCTGAAGCAGAGAATTCCACACTCACCACTCTCTGTGAGAAAAAGTGTTTCCTCATCTCCGTTCTAGATGGCCGACCCCTTATTCTTAAACTGTGGCCCCTGGTTCTGGACTCCCCCCAACATCAGGAACATGTTTCCTGCCTCTAGCGTGTCCAAGGCCTCAACAATCTTATATGTTTCACACACAACTGCACATGCTGCAATCCTGAGGCAAACACAAAGTGCAACACACAACCTGCCTGCAAGTAGCCTTGCATCCCCTTTCCCTACTTCCCTCCCTCTTTGTTCTATATCTCTCCACATCGCCGTCTATCTCTCTCGTTTCCCCCTTCCCTGACTCTCAGTCTGAAGACCCAAAACGTCACCCATTCCTTCTCTCCAGAGACGCTGCCCGTTCCGCTGAGTTACTCCAGCATTTTGTGTCTACCTTTGGAATAACAGCGGGTCAGGCAGCAGCTCTGGAAATCAGGGACAGGTGACATTTCAGGTTGTTCAGACTGAACTACCCATGTTCTCCACAGATGCTCCTGACCTGCTGAGTTACTCCAGCACTTTTACGTCTATCTTTGGTTTAAACCAGCATCTGCAGTTGCTTGTGGTCCTGTTTGCATCCCCTTTGCTGACTGTGGGAGTTTCACAGTTTAGTTTAGATACAGCGCGGAAATGCACTTTGGCCGACCGAGTCCGCGCCGGCCAGCGATCCCCGCGCACTAACGCTGACCTACACACGCCAGGGACAATTTACAATCTTCACCAGAGCCAATCAGCCCACAAACCTACACGTCTTTGGAGTGTGGGAGGAAACTGGAGCACCTCGCGAAAACCCACGCAGGTCACGGGGAGAACGTACAAACTCCGCACAGACAGCACCCGTAGTCAGGATCGAACCCGGGACTCCGGCGCAGTGAGGCAGCGACTCTACCGCTGCGCCACCGTGTCACCAGGGCTAATCTAGCCTTGCATTGGCCATGTTAGGCGGCACTTGGTGTGTAACAGCTGGTGGGAGAGCAGAGGCCGTGGAGGAAGTGGCGGAAGGTGACGCAACAGCTTGTTCACAAGTGATAGCAGCAGAATTAGGCCATTCGGCCCATCAGGTCCACTCTGCCATCCAATGGTGGCTGATCTACCTCTCCCTCCGAACCCCATTCCCCACTCAATATGGAGGTGACTTCACACCCAGTGACACGGGCCCGTTGCTCACCTGCTTCCTGAACCTGCTCCACCGCTTTGGTGATCTCCGCCTTCAGGACCTCGGTCTCCTCCGCTGTGACCGCTGCAGCCACCGGCACCACTGCAACAAAACAGCACCAGGTGAATCGTCCGCACCGCGCGAACAGACGCCAAACTGCCAACCGGGGCACTGGAGCTCGGTGTGGATTATTGCCGCGGGCGGTGAAAGGATTTTGTTGCGTGCTGACCCCGTCAGCGGGAAGACAAGCCAGGATTCCGTGAACACCAGCGGCGTCGGGGCAAATGTCGGCGCATCCGCATCACCGCCTTTCCCAGCGACCGTCTTGTCCAGGTAACGGTTACAGCGCAGAAACCGGCCCTTTGGCCCGTCCAGTCCACACCATCCCCGCACACTAGCATTATCCTGCTCGCTAGGAACAATTCACAATATAAGGAGCCAATTAACTTACAAACCCGTACGCACGTCTTTGGAGTGCATGAGGGAAACCAGAGCACCCGGTGAAAACCCACACAGGTCACAGGGAGAACGTGCAAACTCCATACAGGCAGTACCCCTAGTCAGGAGTGAACCCAGGTGTCTGGCGCTGTGTCACGGTGCCGACTTGGGAGAAAATTGACTGAAACACTGTGTTGACTTTAGTTTAATGATACATCGTGGATACGGGCCCATCTGACCACGCTGACCACCCAGCTGACCACCCAGCTGACCACGCTGACCACGCTGACCACCCAGCTGACCACCCAGCTGACCACGCTGACCACCCGTTCACACGCGTTCTATGTATCGCACTTTCTCATCCACTCCCGACACACGAGTCTTCTCAACACATCTTCATATTTACAGACTTGAAGGGAATAGGAAAGGGGTTTGACACAAAGGGGAACTAATTTGTGTGCCACGTCAGAGGAGACGTGGGCTGTGACCCTCTCCAGCAGAATCCCACAATAGCTCAGTTACAACGGTCTGAAGAAGGGCCTCGACCTGAAACGTCACCCATTCCTTCTCTCCAGAGATGCTGCCTGTCCCGCTGAATTTCTCCAGCATTGTGCATCTGTCTTTGGCTTAGACCAACACCTGCAGTTCCTTTGTACACACTGCTAGAAAGACAAATTGATTTACTTATTTACAATGGTTACAACAATGTAATTAGCTCAATCAGATTGCAAGACGCCTCATTGTAGCGCAGTTCCTGGCTGTTGGGGTCACAGCCTGAATGAATAAGTAAGTTTGGGGGTTACACAAAAAGCTGGAGAAACTCAGCGGGTGCAGCAGCATCTTAGGAGCGAAGGAGATAGGCGACGTTTCGGGTCGAGACCCTTCATTCGATAAATAAGTGTAAAGGCCGAGTATTCACATACAAGGAATTTGCCTTGGTGCTCCGCCCGCAAGTGACAACATGCCAACAGTGGCTGCGGCCACACTCACCGGTCAGCTGGGTCACGGCCGTCGCTGCTAGCGCCTCGGTCGCCAGGGTGACCATGGTGTCCGTGGTAACCGTGACGACGCTCCTGTCTTCCTCGTCTTCATCCTCATCTTTACTCTTCAGCTTCTTCAGGCCGGTCTTCCCCTGGTGCACGGTCTTAACATGCGAGCGCAGGTTGTCCACGCGGTTGAAGCCCCTCCCACACGTGTCACACAGGTAGGGCTTCTCACCTGTGGGAAGGTGGGCGGTCAGCACTGAGCACGCAACATTACAGCACGGGGACAGGCCCTTCGGCCCACAACGTCCATGCCAGACATGACGGCAAGTTAGACTAATCCCCCTCCGCATGCACGCGCTCCGTATCCCTCCACTCCCGCAAATCCACATGCCGACCTCAAAGCCTCTTAAACGCCACTATCGTATCCCCCCCCACCACCACCCCTGGCAGCGCGTTCCGGTCACGCACCACCCTCTGCGGAAAAAAAACCTGCCCCGCACGTCTCCATTAAATTTTATCCGAGCATACGTGAACAATCGATAGCCGCATCAGACTCCAACACACAACCCACCTGCAAGTGGTCCTTGCATCCCCTTTACCTCCCTCCCCCACCCCAGTCATCCTGGTGACTTTCATTGTCTGCTACTCGTTTTCACCTAGCTCACGGCCAACAATGGCCCGTTTCCTTTATCATCGTTACTTGTTTGCATTGCCTTTCATTTCTTTGTTCTATATCTCTCCACGTCGCCGTCTATATCTCTCGTTTCCCCCTCTCCTGACTCTCAGTCTGAAGATGGGTCTCGACCCGAAACGTCACCCATTCCTTCTCTCCAGAGATGCTGCCCGTCCCGCTGAGTTACTCCAGCATTTTGTGTCTGTCTTCGGCGTAAACCAGCGCCTGCAGTTCCTTTCTAAACGCTCCATCACTCCACTGCACTGCTTTACCCCCCCGGCACAATTGCAATCGGTCCCAAACTATCACGACTCAGATTACAAAGGAAAATAAACAGTCTAAAGTCCAGCCCACATGTTGGAGGTCGTGGAGCTGCCTTGAACCAGGTAAGCCCAGGTTTGGCCCAGGTAAGTCCAAGTAGGCCCAAGTAAGTCCAGGTAGGCTGGCCGTACTCAACAGTTGAGTTTAGTTTAGTTTATTGTCACGTGTACCGAGGTACAGTGAAAAGCTTTTTGTTGCGTGCTAACCAGTCAGCGGAAAGACAACACATGATTACAATCGAGCCATTTATAGTGTACAGGTACATGATATGGGAATAACGTTTAGTGTAAGGTGGAGCCAGTATGGATCAAGGATGGTCCGAGGGTCACCAATGAGGTAGATAGTAGTTCAGGATCGCTCTCTGGTTGTGGTCGGATGGTTCAGCTGGGAAGAAACTGTCCCTGAATCTGGAGGTGTGCGTTTTCACCCTTCTGTGCCCCTTGCCAGATTGTGAGGGAGGAAGAGGGAGTGGCCGGGGTGCGACTGGTCCTTGATGATGCTGCTGGCCTTGCCGGGGCAGCGTGAGGTGTAGATGGAGTCAGTGGAGGGGAGGTTGGTCTGTGTGATGGCCTGGGCTGCGTCCACAATTCTGTGTGGTTTCCGTGGGTGAGTGGGCATCTGCGTACCTGTGTGGGTGACGTACCTGTGTGGGTGACGTACCCGTGTGGGTGACGTACCTGTGTGGGTGACGTACCTGTGTGGGTGATGACGTACCTGTGTGGGTGATGACGTACCTGTGTGGGTGACATACCTGTGTGGGTGATGACGTACCTGTGTGGGTGAAGTACCTGTGTGGGTGACGTACCTGTGTGGGTGATGACGTACCTGTGTGGGTGATGACGTACCTGTGTGGGTGATGACGTACCTGTGTGGGTGATGACGTACCTGTGTGGGTGATGTACCTGTGTAGGTGACGTACCTGTGTGGGTGATGACGTACCTGTGTGGGTGACGACGTACCTGTGTGGGTGACGACGTACCTGTGTGGGTGATGACGTACCTGTGTGGATGATGACGTACCTGTGTGGGTGGTGACGTACCTGTGTGGGTGGTGACGTACCTGTGTGGATGATGACGTACCTGTGTGGATGATGACGTACCTGTGTGGGTGGTGACGTACCTGTGTGGATGATGACGTACCTGTGTGGATGATGACGTACCTGTGTGGGTGATGTTCCTGTGTGGGTGATGACGTACCTGTGTGGATGATGACGTGCTTGGCCAGGTCTCCGGCGTTGACGAACGCCTTGTTGCAGATGTGACACTGGTGCGGCCGGATGTTGTCGTGATGCCGGATGTGGTTGGCCAGCTGGCTGGACTGTGTGAATCTTAGAGCAGAGAGAGAGACTCCGTCAGTCACCGGCACGGTGGTGCAGCGGTAGAGTCGCTGCCTCACAGCGCCAGAGACCCGGGTTCCATCCTGGCTACGGGCGCTGTCTGTACGGAGTTTGCACCTTCTACCCATGACCTGCGTGGGTTTCCTCCGGGTGCTCTGGTAATTGGCTTGGTGTAAATGTAAAATTATTCCCAGTGTGTGTAGGATAGTGTTAGTGTGCGGGGATCGCTGGTCGGCGCAGACTCGGTGGGCCGAAGGGCCTGTTTCCGTGCTATATCTCTAAAACTTAAAAAGCTACAGCGCAGGAACAGGCCCTTCGGCCCACAATGTCGGTGCTAAACATGAAGCCACGTTAAACTAATCTGATCTGCCCGCATGTGACCCATATCCCTCCATTCCCTGCATATCCATGTGTCCATTTTAATTTAGTTTAGTTTAGATTAGTGATGCAGCACGGAAACAGGCCCTTCGGCCCATCGAGTCCACGCCGACCAGCGATCCCCGCACACACCAGGGACAATTTATAATGTTACCAAGACAAATCTGCACGTCTTTGGAGTGTGGGAGGAAACCAGAGCACCCGAAGGAAGGCCCCACCCAGGTCACGGGGAGAACGTGCAAACTCCGTACGGACAGCGCCTGTGGTCGGGATCGAACCCGGGTCTGTGGCGCTATGAGGCAGCAACTCTACCACTGCACCACCGTGCAGCCCTTTGGGACTTGACCACATTGATGCTGGTTTAGATGGACGCTCACACTACAGGTTCCCAGTCTGGGGTTATCATCATCACTCGTGTCGAGGTGCAGTGAATGCTTTGCTTTTGCATGCTAACCGCTACCCCACCGTGCTGCCCATTGAGTACAGGAGCAAAGAGGTCCTTCTGCAGTTGTACAGGGCCCTCGTGAGACCGCACCTGGAGTATTGTGTGCCATTTGGGTCTCCAAATTTGAGGAAGGACGTTCTTGCTATTGAGGGATTGCAGCGTAGGTTTACAAGGTTAATTCCCGGGATGGCGCGACTGTCATATGCTGAGCGAATGGAGCGGCTGGGCTTGTACACTCTGGAGTTTAGAAGGATGAGAGGGGATCTTATTGAAACATATAAGATTATTTAGGGTTTGGACACGCTAGAGGCAGGAAACATGTTCCCGATGTTGGGGGAGTCCAGAACCAGGAGCCACTGTTTAAGAATAATGCCTAAGCCATTTAGAACGGAGACGAGAAAACACTTTTTCCACACAGAGAGTGGTGAGTCTGTGGAATTCTCTGCTTCAGAGGGCGGCGGAGGCAAATAATTCAAGAGAGAGCTAGGTAGGGCTTTTGAAGATAGTGGAGTCAGGGGATATGGGGAGAAGGCAGGAACGGGGTACTGATTGGGGATGATCAGCCATGATCACAGTGAATGGCAGTGCTGGCTCGAAGGGCTGAATGGCCTACTCCTGCACCTATTGTCTATTGAGTGGGATGAGGAGGGGTCAGATCGGGTGTGGCCGAGCTCGGCGCCTCACCTCTTGCCGCAGCGGTCACAGACGTAGGGCTTCTCCCCGGTGTGTTGCCGGATGTGGGCGATCAGCGAGCTGGCCTGCGTGAAACTCTTGCCGCAGATGATGCAGATGCACGGCTTCTCACCTGCAAAATACATGGCGCGCGTTAGTGCAGCCGTGGCAGCGCGGGGGGGAGGGGAAGATCACACGCGGTGAGGGGGACTGCAGGCACCGGTTTCAACCGAAGATGGACACAAAATGCAGGAGTAACTCGGCGGGGTTCAGGCAGCGTCCCCTGAGAGAAGGAACGGGCGACGGTTCAGGTGGAGAACCCTTCTTCATTCTGGGCGTACGCCCAGGGATGCTGCCTGAACCCCACCGAGTTACTCCGGCATTTTGTGTCGAGCAAAGGGGGCATCGATGGTCGGGGGCCAGGATCGAACCGGGGGCCAGTGGATGGGATGAACATAGAACAGTACAGCACAGGAACAGGCCCTTCGGCCCACATTGTCCGTGCCGAACGTGACGCCAAGTTAAACTTGTGAAGGGTGTCAGGGAGTATTGGGGGGTGGGGGGGGGAAGGCAGGAGAGTGGGGCTGGGAGGGGGAGATAGATCAGCCAAGATTGAATGGCAGAGGAGACTTGATTGGCCGAATGGCCTAATTCTGCTCCTATCACTCATGAGCGTTAGTAAACGCCTTGCTGCATTTATTGCCTTCCCTCACAGTGGGGAACGTTGATTCCGCTGTGTGGGGGATGCCCATGTTAAACTATATCGTGTTATTTGTATTTGTCTGGCTGTGTGGTGACTCAAATCTCACCGTACCAATTGGTGCATGTCACAATAAATGTGACTCGAACTTGAAACATATAAGATTGTTAAGGGCTTGGACACGCTAGAGGCAGGAAACATGTTCCCGATGTTGGGGGAGTCCAGAACCAGGGGCCACAGTTTAAGAATAAGGAGTAAGCCATTTAGAACGCAGACGAGGAAACACTTTTTCTCACAGAGAGTGGTGAGTCTGTGGAATTCTCTGCCTCAAGAGGGCGGTGGAGGCTAGTTCTCTGGATGCTTTCAAGAGAGAGCCAGATAGGGCTCTTAAAAATAGCGGAGTCAGGGGATATGGGGAGAAGGGGGATTACACAAAAAGCTGGAGAAACTCAGCGGGTGCAGCAGCATCTAAGGAGCGAAGGAGATAGGCGACGTTTCTGGTCGAGACTCTTAAGGCAGGAACGGGGTACTGATTGGGGATGATCAGCCATGATCACATCTTCTGGCATATGGCGTGCACAGCTGGCTCGAAGGGCCGAATGGCCTACACGTGCACCTATTGTCTATTGAACTGGAACTGGGAAGCGTGTGACCCTGAATTCTGCTTCTGCACCCCATGAACTAATCGGCTCTGCCTGCAGGCGATGCACGGTCCCCCGCATCGCCTGCACCCCCCCGAGCGGCGTCGCAGCCTGCTGCGGCCGTGCAGATACCTGTGTGAATGCGTACGTGGCGCTGCAGTGCCCCGGGGTCGGAGAAGGCTCGCTGGCAGTGCGGGCAGATGTAGGGCTTCTCCCCGCTGTGGATGCGCAGGTGCCTCTTCAGGTTGCCTGCAGAGGGAAGGCGAGGGGACAAGAGTGTTTAATCGCCGCCGGCATCGACAACGGGATTCACGCTTGCGGCTCAGCACACCTGCACACAGGTAAAGCTGTTTAAGAAAGAACTGCAGATGCTGGGAAAAAAAAAATCGAAGGTAGACAAAAAATGCTGGAAAAACACAGCGGGTGAGGCAGCATCTGTGGAGCGAAGGAATAGGTGACGTTTCGGGTCGAGACCCTTTGGGTCTCGAACCGAAACGTCACCTATTCCTTCCAAGGAGGGTCTCGACCCGAGACGTCACCTGTTCCTTGGCTCCATAGATGCTGCCTCACCCGCTGAGTTTCTCCAGCATTTTTTGGCTGCACAGGTAAAGATAATCAACAAAAATTCAATAAATTAATAATAGTGAAAAAAATCCTTCGTGCAATCAAAGATAGTCCATAGTTCAACTTGTGGTTCATCGGTTCACAAATGAGAGGAGCAGAATTAGACCATTCGGCCCATCTAGTCTACTCCGCCATTCGGTCATGGCTGATCGAGCTCTACCTCTCAACCCCCTTCTCCCCAGAAGCCCATCGCAGATTTATAGGTTAATTGGCTTCTGTAGATTTGACTAGAGTACGGGGTGTGTGTCGTGCACAGCCTAAAGTTGTCGGACAACTTGTTCTATTTGATCTTATTTGATTGTGCACGCCGGGCGGACCACGTGATGGTTGCAATCTCACACCCCCAGCGGTGGGCCTGTTTCCACGCTGTACCGCTAAAGTCAGATAATACAGGCCGGCTACTTTCCCTGTCAGACAACAGACAATAGCTACTTCCCCACAGCCATCAGGCTATTAAACCTGGCTCGGAACTCTGAACATTAATATCCCTCCATCTGTTATTTGCACTTTATTAATGTATTAATTCATGTGTGTATTTACGTATAGAATTGTAGTCAATGCCTACTATGTTCTGTTGTGCTATGCAAAGAAAGATTTTCATTGTCCTGTCAGGGACACATGACAAGAAACTCTTTTGACTCTGACTTTTTGACTTGACAATAGACAATAGGTGGGGTGGGAGATTGCAACCTTCACCTGGCCCGCCCTGTTTCAACGAATGCAATCAACCTGGCGTGCACAATCAAATAAGATCAAATAGAACAAGTTCCGACAACCTTAGGCTGTGCACGCCATATGCAAGAAGAAGAAGAAGAATAGACAATAGGTGCAGGAGTAGACCATTCGCTCCTTTGAGTCAGCACCGCCATTCAATGTGATCATGGCTGATCATTCACAATCCGTACCCTGTTCCTGCCTTCTCCCCATATGCCCTGACTCCGCTATCTTTCAGAGCCCTATTTAGCTCTCTCTTGAAAGTATCCAGAAAACCGGCCTCTGAGGCAGAGAATTCCACAGACTCTCTGTGAGAAAAAGGTTTTCCTTGTCTCCGTTCTAAATGGCTTACCCCTTATTGTTAAACTGTGGCCCCTGGTTCTGGACTCCCCCAACATCGGGAACAGTAGTGATGCCCAGCATCATTGACTGGGCAAGTCAGGGCAGAGTTGCCAGCCAGACGCTACCCACTGCACAAGGCAGCAAGTCTCTGCGAGTCGCAGTGGCGTTTGACAGCCAGCCCGGCCCTCACCTGACGTGGTGAACTGTTTGCCGCATTCCCTGCACTTGAGCGGCCCGTCCACGATGTGAATCTTCAGGTGGGCCTTCAGGTTCCCCAGCTGCAAGACACGGACAGGGACAAGAACTCTCACACCACGAGTTTACGGCAGCGTTCAAAACAGGGGGATGAATTAGCAATCAAGATGCACCAAGAAATCAAAATAACATTGCAACAAGATGCAGGCAGAAGGAACTGACACAAAGGTGCTGGAGTAACCCAGCGGATCAGGCAGCATCTCTGGAGAAGAACATGGATAAGTGACCCTTCTTCAGGCTGAAGGCAACCAGCACGAGTCAGCACGGACTCCTGGTGTAAAACTTCCTTAGCGTAAAAGAGCAAAAATGCACCGAGCTTTTAGACAGGGAAAATGGATAGGACAGGTTTAGAGGGATATGGGCCGAATGCAGGCAGGTGAGACTAATGTAGATGGGGCATGTTGGTCGGTGTGGGCAGGTTGGGCCGAAGGGCCTGTTTCCACTCTTTTAAGACTCTGACTATAAACTAAGTGACGTTGACCTTCTGATCACAGGGCGGTGAAGCTGAAACAAATGGACGGCCCAAATCCATTCACTAGGTGAACTCTGACCTCGGCAGCCGGCCACAGGGAGGTGAACTCTGACCTGCACACTGTGGATGGTTTGATTGCAATCGTGAACGTTTTTTTTGTCGGTTGGATAACACGCAAAGAAAATGCAATTCACGGCACCTGTGACAATAATGAGCTAAACTAAACTAGACATTTCGGGTCAGGACCCTTCACTCCGATGGAGAGAAGGGAAGGTGGAAGGAGGTGAGACGAGGGGGAACATGGTGCGGAAGTGATAGGTGGAGACTGCAGACGCTGGGATTGTTAATGTGCGGGGATCAGTGGTCGGTGCGGACTCGGTGGGCCGAAGGGCCTGTTCCTGTGCTGTATTTCTAAATTAAAACGGGGACGGGGTGTGAGGCGATGGGAGGAGGAGAGCCGAGGGGGGGAGGGGAGGCTGGTCCGGTGCTTGACCCACCTGGTTGAAGCGCTTCTCGCAGTGCGGACACTTGTGCACCTTGTCCGCGTCGTGCATCTCCAGGTGCCGCATCTTGGCGGTGGGGTCGGAGAAGGACCTGTCGCAGTAGTCGCACTGGTATGGCTTCTCGCCGCTGTGCACCAGCTGGTGGCGTTTCAGGTTGCCCGAGGTGGTGAAGGTCTTCCGGCAGTCGGCGCACGTGTACTTGGCCTCGCCCGTGTGGCGCTTCTTGTGCAGGTTCAGCAAACTGACCAGGCGGTAACTCTTGCCGCACTCCTCACACGAGTGGGGCTTGACTGGGCTGTGGGCAAGGCACTGACCGTCAGACAGTCGCAGGGTGATGCACCGCGACACAGATACAGGGGGAGACCCCCGCACCACACAGACACAGGCAGAGACCCCCGCACCACACAGTTGCAGATCGTGACCCCCGCACCACACAGACACAGGCAGAGACCCCCGCACCACACAGACACAGGCAGAGACCCCCACACAGATACAGGCAGAGACCCCCACACCACACAGTCGCAGGGTGACCATTTCACAGTCAGACACACCAAGCACCTCAGGCACAAGACAGATGCAAAAAGCTGGAGCAACTCAGTGGGTCTCTGGAGAAAAGGAATAGGTGACGTTCTGGGACGCAACAACAAGATGCTGCCTGCCCCGCTGAGTAACTCAAGCTTTTTGTGTCAGTCTTCAGTTTAAACCAGCACCTGCAGTTCCTCCCCACACACAGTCACGCTGTGATTGGTTGGTTCACAGTCGGACACCCCTCGCCCCAGTCTGCACCGTTCACCACCCGACACCACATGCACTGCACTCACAACAGTCACGGACAGCACGGATGAGTCGGGCCGAAGGGCCCGTTTCCGCGCGGTTATGACTCCGTTCGCTGCAGGAAGGGCCCGCCCGTACCTGTGTGTTTTCTCGTGGGCCTTGCAGGCGGCTGGGTCGGAGAAGGCCTTGTTGCATTCCCCGCAGGAGAAGGGCTTCTCGCCGGTGTGGATGCGCACGTGCCGCTTGTAGTTGCCCGTGTGGGTGAACTCCTTCCCGCAGTCCTACAGTCACAGCGTGGAGAAGGTGGTGGTCACGCGGGAAGCTCGGTCTGATCTCAGCTCCACATGGCTGCACTAATCCCTTGTCTGTCCATGGCTCTCATTGTCTAAACATCCCAGCCTTGGGCCCACCACTGAATTTACAACAACTCGTGGTCCCCCCCCTTCATCAGGACAGAAGCCTGAGGCCGGACCACCAGTTGCTGTAAATTCAGGCTCAGGACAGAATCCGTCCCCAGAAGTCCCCCTGACTAGTGGGCGCCTAGTCGGGGTGATCTCGACCTCATCGGGACTTCTGCAGCCGATCGGCGGCTGGAGCTCTGGAACTTCCGAGGCCGAATTTGCCGGACGGTATCTTGGGCCCCCCAAACCCCCACCCCCCCCAACCCGCCCCCCCCCCCCCATGAGAGAGCTAATCGTCAAATCTAAAATTGAGTCGTTCTTCTACAAACGCATGGTCTAGTAGAACAAAAGAATGGCTCATCTGAATGACTTTCTAAATTATATGGAACACAATATGGAGGACAGGTTATCTTTTCAATAAAGACATTAAGATGGCAGCCTGCAGTAACAACATGTGCTTCATCAAGGCCATAAAGAAGCCAAGATCGAAAAAAAATAGCTGACGCTCCAGAGATAAGTAGTAACTTGTTATTGGATGAGCTTGATTTGGACCCAGCTTTTCAATATTGTGAAAGTCTGCAGAATCTTTCAGTCATGCCATATTCAGACTGGTAGGAGTGTTTTACTGAAAAGACAAATGGATAATTGTGCTAACTTCCCTTTGTTCTGTGAGTGGGAGCACGAGAAGCACTGAGCAACGTTTGTGCTCATTGTAGATCTTGCCACTCCCGTCTGACGAATCAATTAAAGATTGCCACGGTTTACCTTTCACAGTTTTTGTTGCTATCTGTTTTTTAAGAACTGAACCTTGACCCCACGAGGCCGTGACCTCTGTTGGTCCGGCAAAACGGATAATCCGGAAAGCCTTTGGATCCAAGGGTTCCGGAAAAGTGATGGTGAACCTGTGCAGACAGAAGATGGACGCAAGATGCTGGAGCAACGGGTCAGGCAGCGTCTGTGGAGAGAAGGGATGGGTGACGTTTAGGAGTCGAGACCCTTCTTCAACCCAAAACGGCACCAATTCCTTCCCTCCTGCTGAGTTACTCCAGCACTTTGTGTCTTCTTCGGTGTAAACCAGCATCTGCAGTTCCTTCCTACACAATGAATCTTCACAGACGTGGGGCCCGTCGCCAAGTGACTTGTGCTGGGAAGGGAAAGAAGGTCAAGTGGAAACAAGAAGAACGTTGGCTACAGCTTGGGTTGCCAACTGTCCCGTATTACCCGGGATATCCCGTATATTGGGGCAAATTGGTCAAGGGACCATCCTTGTCCAGTATTTGACCGCTACTACTCGGGTCGAGGGCGCCGCGTCCGGCCCCGCCTCACCCGTCCCGGCGTCGTGCAGCACATGGAGTGCAGCAGCAGAGCCTCGCCCGCGGCCCCGTCGGTCGGCAGCCCGGCCAGCTGTCTGACCATCGCTTAACGCCGACACCACCACCACTCCTTCCCATGGCCGATCATCGGGTCATGACTCATCATTCACCCACCCAGCCACGGCCGAGTCGGACAACGAATCGCCGTCGGGAATTTGTCCTGTATTTGGGAGTGGGAAAGTTGGCAACCCTAGCTACAGCACCAGGAAAGGGAGCTGAGGCTGACAGGGCGAGGCACCAGAAGTGCAAACCTACGTTAAAGGGAGAAGGAATCTACCTGGTGCAGGTGGCTGCCATTACCTTGCACTTGTGTGTTATGGACCCGTAAGGCCGTGACTCGGTGCGGTCAATGTAGGGCCCAAAGCGGTGGCGCCTGGTGTCGTTGGCGCTGTCCGGATCACCGTCCAGCGTTGTGTCCGACTCGGAGGCACCGTCCATCCTGTCGCTGTAGTCCGAGTGCGCGTGGCTGTCCCCGTGGCTGCGTGGCAAATCTTCCCCGTTCTCCGGTAACTCCGCATCAGTGTTATCCAGCCCCTCCGCGTCCGTCTCCTTCACATTGTCATCCGCCGGCTCTGCGCAAAGCAACAAACCGTCACTCTATGAGTGTGGTGTTTTTGCCCCGCGCGGCAAGCGCTGAAACGTACGGTGAAAATAACCGACGACAGACACAAAAAGCTGGAGTGACTCAGTGGGACAGGCAGCATCTCCGGCGAGAAGGAATGGGCGGCGTTTCGGGTCGAGACACTTCTTCAGACGGAAGAACTGGTTCTAAATTCTAAATCTATACAAGAAATACTGTAAAATTCTTCCCAGCTGTTTTTAAGCAAATGAACCATCCTACCACAACTAGAGAGCAGCCGTGAACTACTATCATCCTCAGTGGAGATCCTCGGACTATCTTTGATCAGACTTTACTGGCTTTATCTTGCACTAAACGTTATTCCTTTATCGTGTATCAGTACACGGCAGACGGCCTGATTGTAATCATGCATTGTGTTTCCGCTGACTGGATAGCACGCAACAAAACCTTGACACTGCACCTCGGTACACGTGACAATAGACAAAACTAAAAATAGTGAAAGGCCTGGATAGAGTTGATGCGGAGAGGATGTTTCCACTCGTGGGAGAGTCTAGGACTAGAGGTCACAGCCGCAGAATAAAAGGACGCTCCTTTAGAAAGGAGATGAGGAAGAACTTTCTTTAGCCAGAGGGTGGCGAATCTGTGGAACTCATTGCCACAGACGGCTGTGGAGGACAAGTCAGTGGGAATTTTTAAAAGCGGAGATTGATAGATTCCTCATTCATTCGGGAGTAGTCAGGGGTTGTGGGGATAAGGCAGAAGAATGGGGTTAGACAATATGACAATAGGTGCAGGAGGAGGCCATTCAGCCCTTCGAGCCAGCACCGCCGTTCAATGTGATCATGGCTGATCATCCCCAATCAGTACCCCATTCCTGCCTTCTCCCCATATCCCCTGACTCCGCTATCTTTAAGAGCCCTGTCTAGCTCTCTCTTGAAAGCATCCAGAGAACCGGCCTCTGAGACAGAGAATTCCACAGACTCACCACTCTCTGTGAGAAAAAGTGTTTCTTCAGAGAGGGAAAAGATAGATGGGCCAATTGGCCTAATTCTGCTCTTATAAGATTAATTTAGTTTAAATGCGTTCAGTTTATTGTTTATGAATGTAGATGGACTTACATATAAAAGGATGAATCTTCACCAACACCATTATGGATACAAGACCCTTTGGCCGACCGAGCGGCCGTTTTGACACTAATCCTCATTTCATTCCCCCGACACCCCACCAGCTGCCTCTCCCATTCGCCCACATCTACACACCATGGGCCAATCCAGTCTATCTGTACATCTGTGTACAAACTCCACACAGACAGTATCTAAGGTCTGGATCGAACGCGGGTCTCTGGCGCTGTGAGGCAGCAACTCAGGGGTTGTGAGGAGACGGCAGGAGAATAGGGAAGATAGATCAGCCATGATTGAACAGCAGGGTAAACGTGATGGGCCGAATGGCCTAATTCTGCTCTTCTAACTTATGAACGTCAGATGTTAATGCAGGTCATTGAAGCTGTGAGGCAGGGGTTCTACTAACTGTGCACCCGCTCTACCCACAGGAATCCCCACTCAAGAAGACAGTGGGGCTGAGAACGTACCTTCCTTGGGATCCTCGCCAGCAGCACAGTCTTTGCTTTCACTTGAAGTGCTTCTCCTGGTGGAAATGTGGCGGCGTTTACCGTAGACCTTCGGCACGGCATCTTTCACCACGTCACCTGGCCGAGCACAAACACAGACAACCGTCAGGCCACGCCCGCCACAGTGGGGGTCGCATTTTATCCGCATGCATCGCTGCATGGCTGGGGAACAGCTCCACCCAAGACCCGCAAGAAATCACAGAGAATCGTGGACGGACGCAGCCCAGACCGTCACACAAACCAACGTCCCTTCCATTCACTGGCCAGTTCACTGCCTATATTTAAGAGGGAGCTAGATGTGGCCCTTGTGGCTAAAGGGATCAGGGGGTATGGAGAGAAGGCAGGTACGGGATACTGAGTTGGATGATCAGCCAAGATCATATTGAATGGCGGTGCAGGCTCGAAGGGCTGAATGGCCTACTCCTGCCCTAATTTCAATGTTTCTATTCACTCCATCCACACCTCACGCTGCCCCGGCAAGGCCAGCAGCAGCAGAATCAAGGACCAGTCTCACCCCAGTCACTCCATTCTCTCCCCCCCTGGCAAGAGGTGCAGAAGTGTGAAAACGCACACATCCAGATTCAGGGGCAGTTATTAGACAACGAGTGGTCTTGATCTCCCATTTGCCTCATTGGAGACCCTCGGACTATCCTTAATCAGACTTTACTGGGCTGAATCTCGTACTAAACGTTTATCCTGTATGTGTCCACTGTGGACGGCTGGATTGTAATCATGGACAGTCTTTCCGCTACTGGTTGGCACGCAACAAAACAGCGTTTCACTGTGACAATAAACTAAACAAAGCCACGGGCGGTGGAAGGCGCATGCATCTACGGACACCTACGGAGTGCTGGAGGAACTCAGCGGGCGGGCCAGGCAACATTTCTGCAGAACATGGATGGGTGACGTTTCAGGACGAGACCTTTCTGCTAGACATCACAGTGAGGTGGTTGAGTCTAGTAACTCCCCCGCTGAAGAAGGGAGAGGAGGTGAGACAAGAAGGAGGGATCCATCGGATCACTGACGAGCGGTCCCACATCCGCGTTAGACTGTCACCGGCAACATGTGGGAATTGGTTACTTTACTAACTAACCAATGGCGTTTAAGAAGGAACTGCAGATGCTGGGACAATCGAAGGTGGACAAAAATGCTGGAGAAACTCAGCGGGTGAGGCAGCATCTATGGAGCGAAGGAAATAGGTGACGTTTCGGGTCGAGACCTTTCTTCAGACTGCTCTGGGGGTGAGGGGGCGGGAACAGGCGGAGACACTGGGCTGTGGGAGGTGGAGGGGAAAGAAGGAGAAAGCAGGGACTACCTGAAATTAGAGAAGTCAATGTTCGTACCACTGGGGTGTAAACTACCCATGGAACTGGTCACTTTACTTACTAACCACAAAAAAAACCTCGTCACCTCCTTGGGCTCCCCACCCCCTCCCCTGACATCAGTCTGAAGAAGGGTCTCAACCCATTCCTTCTCTCCATAGATGCTGCCTGTCCCGCTGAGTTACTCCAGCGTTCTGCCAGTTGGGAAGTGGACTGACCGGGCTTGTAATCTTCATCCTCATCGTCTTCGAACTCCGCTGCCGTGTCGTCATCTTCCGACTCCACCCGCACCTCGACCTCTGGCTCCTTCTGCTCCTTCACCGGGGAATCCACCGCCACCTCCGTCTCCTGCTTCTCATCGCGGCTCTGCGTCTCCGTCTCTGTGTAAGGATCGAGGTGGCCAGTGAGACACCAAACTCCATCGACCCGTTCCCCACGCCCGCGCCTCGGTCGTGTGTCTCTCCGCAATTGCGCAGCGCGGGGAAATGTGGTCAATGGTTTAGTGGGCTTCGTGTCGCAAAGTGGGGGGGGGGGGGGGGGGGGGGGTGATCGCAAGAACATAGAGCACAGCAGGATATCTGATTCATCGCACGGGCAGCACGCTGGCGCAGCGGTACGGTTACTGCCTCGCGGCGCTTGTGGCACCAGAGACCCGGGTTTGATTCTGACTACGGGTGCTGTCTGTACGGAGTTTGTATGTTCTCCTCATGATTAGTCCGGAATAGTCGGGGGTTAACATAGAAACATAGAAAATAGGTGCAGGAGTAGGCCATTTGGCCCTTCGAGCCTGCACCGCCATTCAATATGATCATGGCTGATCATCCAACTCAGTATCCTGTCCCTGCCTTCTCTCCATACCCCCGGATCCCTCTAGCCACAAGGGCCACATCTAACTCCCTCTTAAATATAGCCAATGAACTGGCCTCAACTACCTTCTGTGGCAGAGAATTCCACAGACTCACCACTCTCTTATCTCGGTCCTAAAAGACTTCCCCCTTAACCTTAAAGGGTTACGGGGAGAAGGCAGGAGAATGGGGTTGAGAAGGAGAGATAAGTCGGCCATGATCGAATGGCGGAGTTGACTGGATGGGCTGATTGGCCTAATTCTGCTACTATCACTTATGGACCTAAGTGGGTTTTCTCCAGGTGCTCTGGTTTCTTCCCACATTCCAAAGACATACAGGTTTGTAGGGTTTTTAAGAAGGAACTGCAGATGCTGGACTAAAGTGTTGGAGAAACTCAGCGGGTGCAGCAGCATCTATGGAGCGAAGGAATAGGAGACCCTTTGAGTCTCGACCTGAAACGTCACCTGTTCCTTCGCTCCATAGATGCTGCAGCACCCGCTGAGTTTCTCCAGCACTTTTGTCTACCTTCAGGTTTGTAGGTTAATTGGCTTGGTGTATGTGTACATTGTGTGCAGGATAGTGTTTGCGTGCAGGGTGATGATTGGTCAGCACGGACTGGGTGGGCCGAAGGGCCTGTTTACCTTGAGCAGGAGGAGCAGGAGGAGGCTCCTCTTTGGGGACGGCCGCGGGCACGGGTGCGCTGCAGGACTTGCCCTCGATGAAGGTTGCGCATGTGCTCACGATGTTGTGCATCTGAAGGAAGCCCGCCACTGCCTGCACGTCAAAGACATTGGCCGCCGTCAGCTTGAGCTGGGCCGTGTACATGAACTCCAACATCTGGCCGAGACCTGCGAGAAAGCACCTCAGATCACCGCGTGCCGTCGCCAGGGAGGACCCCCTCCACCCACCCACCCACCGACACCTCCCTCCCTCCCATCCACGAAGCGAAAGCGAATGGCATGTTGGCCTTTATAACAAGAGGAGTCGAATATAGGAGCAAAGAGGTCCTTCTGCAGTTGTACAGAGCCCCTGTGAGACCACACCCGGAGTATTGTGTGCAGTTTTGGTCCCCTAATTTGAGGAAGGACGTTCCTGCTATTGAGGGAGTGCAGCGTAGGTTTACAAGGTTAATTCCCTTAAGGATGGCGGGACTGTCGTATGCTGAGAGAATGGAGCAGCTGAGCTTGTACACTCTGGAGTTTAGAAGGATGAGAGGGGATCTCATTGAAATATTGTTAAGGGCTTGGACACGCTAGAGGCAGGAAACGTGTTCCCAATGTTGGGGGGAGTCCAGAACCAGGGGCCACAGTTTAATAATAAGGAGTAAGCCATTTAGAACGAAGATGAGGAAACACTTTTTCTCACAGAGAGTGGTGAGTTTGTGGAATTCTCTGCCTCAGAGGGCAGTGGATCTAGGTTATCTGGATGCTTTCAAGAAAGAGCTAGATAGGGCTCTTAAAAATAGCGGAGTCAGGGGATATGGGGGGAAGGCAGGAACGGAGTACTGATTGGGGATGATCAGCCATGATCACATTGAATGGCGGTGCTGGCTCGAAGGGCCGAATGGCCTACTCCTGCACCTATTGTCTATTGCTCTTATCACATGGATTTGTAAATTCATGTTCATAAGCGATAGGAGCAGAATGAGGCCACTCAGCCCATCAAGTCTACTCCGCCACTTAATCATGGCTGATGTATCTCTCCCTCCTGACCCCATTCTCCTGCCTTCTCCCCGTGCCGTGGAATAGAGATGATTTACCGGCCGCGTTGCTGATGTCCAGGTGCACCACATCCTTCTGATCCAGGAACAAGGTTCTGAAGTACTCGCTGCACGCTGCCAGCACAGCCTTGTGAGCCTTGAAGTCAATGCCGTCCACCACAAAGGTGCAGTCACACAACAGTCCCAGGTGCCGTTGTTGGTTCAGCTGCTCCAGAACCTGGCGACTGTGCTGAGGGAAATCCATCCCTGTTGAGCAAGAGGGCAGAGCACAACAAACACATCAGCTGAAGTCACACTGTGTAGGAAGGAACAACCGCAGATGCTGGTTTTACACCGAAGATCGACAGGAAATGCTGGAGTAACTCAGCGGGACAGGCAGCATCTCTGGAGAGAAGGAATGGGTGACGATTCGGGTCGAGACCCTTCTTCAGACACAGCTGAAGTCATGATACAAGTTCCTGTTGAATTGCAGAATACTCTGGATGTGTGGTCACCATCTGTACTGGATTATATTACAGCATTCTTTAGTCAGAGGGAGGAGAATCATTGCCACAGACTGCTGTGGGGGGCCAAGTCAATGGATCTTTTTAAGGCAGCGATTGACAGATTCGGGTGTCAGGGGTTATGAGGTGAAGGCAAGAGAATGGGGTCGGCAGTAAAGAAAGCTAACTCATTCCTGCCATTTATTTCAAGGGGGCGTGTATACAAGAACGGGGATGTCATGCTGAGGCTCTATAAGGCCGCATTTGAAATAAGGTGAGCAATTTGGGCACGATATCCGAGCAAGGATGTGGTGACTCTGGAGAGGGTCCAGAGGAGGTTTACAAGAATGATCCCAGGAATGAGTGGCTTAACCTATGACGAGCGTTTGTCGGCGTCCGTGCAGGGAATGGACAGACCGTGTTTAGGGTAGGGACCCTTCTTCAGCCTCCAGCAGTTTGGCCTTTGTCCACTATTGCAGTGTTTGCAGTTCCTTGTCCCTGCATCAGTTTCTTCCATGGATCATAATGGAGATTCTGCCCCAAATGCTTCACGTTGTATTATTCTGCTTCTGTTCATAGATACGTTGTGGACACTTTGCCATCCGCAGGCCAAAGTCCTGAAGACAGATGCAAAATGCTGGAGTAACTCAGCAGGACAGGCAACATCTCTGGAGAGAAGGAATGGATGATGTTTTGGGTCGAGACCTTTCTTCAGACCCAACCCGAAACGTCCAGAGACCCGAATCTATCCAGAGATGCGGCCTGTCCCGCTGAGTTACTCCAGCATTTTGTGTCCTTTTTCGGTTTAAACCAGCATCTGCAGTTCCTTCCTACACATTTTGTCTACAAAGTCCTGTCCTGACTTCGTATTTTATGGACTGAGACTGCTCATATGTCATCAACTGACTACAGACACAAAAAGCTGGAGGAACTCACCGGGACAGGCAGCATTTCTGGAGGGAAGGAATGGGTGACTTTTTGGGTCGAGATCCTTCTTCAGATCAGTTAGGGGATAAGGGAAATTAGAGATATAGACAGTGATGCGGAGAGATAAAGAACAATGAAAGAGAGATATGCAAAAAAGTAACCATGATAAAGGAAACAGGCCATTGTTAGCTGTTTGTTGGGTTCAAACGAGAAGCTAGTGCGACTTGGGTGGGGGAGGGATAGAGAGAGAGGGAATGCCGGGGCTACCTGAAGTGAGAGAAATCAATAATCATACCACTGGGCTGTGAGCTGCCCAAGCAAAATTTGAGATGCTGTTCCTCCAATTTGCGTTTAGCCTCACTCTGACAATGGTGAAAACCGAGGACAGAAAGATTTGTGTAGGAATGGGAAGGAGAATTAAAGTGTCCAGCAACCGTTAGATCAGGTTGGTTCAGGAGGGCTGAGCAAAGGTGTCTGTGAAACAATCGCCCAGTCTACGTTTGGTCTCGCCGATGTATAAGAGACCAGTGGACACAGAAGAAGAGACTGGAGGAGGTGCAAGTGAATCTCTGCCTAACTGGAAAGGACTGTCGAGGGTCGAGGGAGGAGGAAGAGGGACAGGTGATCCATCTTCTGCGGTTGCACACCGACTGACTACCTAACTTAACAAATTCAGCTGTTGCTTGCCTCATCTGGACAAAGATGCTAACTTTAATACTTTTTTTAACCTATCTAAAATTACAGTCTAATGAAAGGGATAAGGTGATGGGCATTATAAAATGCAATTTTGCAACTTGTTGCGGCTGTATTCAATGTAACTGCAAGCGTTCATATTTTCTACTATTAATCTGCATCAGGATCAGACATCAACTTCACCGTGTGCATGTTGAAAGCACAGCTGCACTCCATTTGAAACTTTTACTAATACTCACTCAGGGTATATTAAGACTGCAATGGAGAGAAATTACTTTTTTTGCAGATGGATGGTAAATCTTAGTCATTCTCCACTCACTGTGGATTCTTAATTTATATATATTTACGGCTGAAGGTTTTTGGATGCAGGGAATACAGCAGGAAAAAAGACACAAAGTGCTGGAGTAACTCAGCGGGCCAGACAGCGTCTTTGGAGGATAGGCATAAAATGCTGGAGTAACTCAGTGGGTCAGGCAACATCTCTGGAGAGAAGGAATGGGTGATGTTTTGGGTCCAGACCTTTCCTCAGAAGGAACATACAGCAAGAGACTAGATTAGAGAAGGAGAAAGAGGTGCAGCACACAGGCCTTGAACCTGGTGAGACGCAGGATGAGCCCGACCAGGACTCACCCCACAGAGCCCAGTACCTCCACGCATTAGAGTTTCCCAACCCCTGCAGAGTGGTTATTAAGAGGGCTGCTGGGACGCAAGTTGGGGCCTGATCAACCCCGGCTGTGTCGCCTGGCCGAGGGTGTCTGATGTTGTGAGACTCGAAACACCCGATGACCCCAGGTCACATCACTGAGGATGCGTCCCAGCTCATCTAGAAGAAGTATATTTTTCACACCCCTTAAAGACTTAAGGGGTTGTATGGCCTACATAAAAACTATAAAAAGTAGGACCAGGTGTAGACAACTTAGACATTTGAGCCAGCTATGTCCGTCATTGAAAGCAGGGCTAATCTGATCTTGTAGAAACAAAGAACTGCAGGTGTCTGGTTTATACCAAAGATAGACACAAAGTGCTGGAGTAACGGGTCAGTCAGCATCTCTGGAGAAAAGGTACGGGTGACGTTTTGGGTGAAGACCATTCTTCGGTCTAAAGAAGGGTTCCAATCCGAAACATCACCCATCCTTTCTCTCCAGAGATACTGCCTGACCCACTGAGTTACTCCAGCACTTTGTGTCCTTCCTCCTCTCTTCCAGCCTGCTTACTCCCCCCTACAATCAGTCTGAAGAAGGGTCCCAACCCAAAATATCACCCATCCTTTCTCTCCAGAAATGCTGCCTGACCTGCTGAGCTTCTCCAATACTTTGTGTCTATCTTTGGTATGAACCAGCATCTGTAGTTTCTTCCTAAAACTTTTTTAAATGGTTTGTGTCAAGTTTCCAAACTGTTAAAAATATATTTTCTCAAATACTTTAGTGGCTCTGAGGGTAAAGTTGTTATTATTGACCAAACGCTCTTCAGCAGGAAACACATTGCACAATCCGCAGTCCAGGTCAGGAAGGCTCTGCAGAGAGTACTGCATTCAGCCGAACGCACCACAGGAACTACACTCCCCCCCCCACAGGACCTATACACCAGGAGGTGCAGATCCAGAGCCAGCAAGATCATGAAGGACCTCGTCAAGCGCCTCCGCTGTCATGCAACAAAAACAGATAGGATGAGACGGAGTTTGTTCCCACAGGCCATCAGGACTGTAAACTCTGATCCCACCAGGGCGTAAATACTGTTGTGTCTTCTTTTTTTAATGTGAATACTGGTTCGGTTCTGTCGTTTTGCACAATCCCGCAAGCATTGCCGCTTTCATTTCACTGTACATCTTGTGTGTGTATGTGACAAATAAAGTTGACTTGACTGGACTTGACATAATGGCACATTTGGGATTACTCCAGGTTTTTGTGTCTACATTTCCATGATGTGTCAGAAGGAACTACAGATGCTGATTTACACCAAAAACAGACACAAAATACCGGAGTTACGCCCGCATTTTTGTATCTACACTTTCCTCAATAGCATCTGCTTTGATCTCTCCTTTTCACACTTTGCTCTTCCATGTCTCTGTGTCTCCCTGTGCCCCTGACTCCCATTCCTTCTCTCCAGAGATGCTGCCTGTCCAGCTGAGTTACTCCAGCATTTTGTGTCTGTCTTCCCTGTTTATGAGCCATCAGATGTCTGTGGACCCCAGTGATTCCCCTTCCATTCCCCCCCAGTGCTCTACCACTGGCATGCCCTGCCCACTGCCCCAGAGCTGCCCCTGCCCCAGACCCAGTGCTTCTCCTCCCACTGGGCCAGCCCTGTCCAGGGCTGCTGCCTCCACACTGATCACCTCTCCAGCCAGTGATCAGTGTATTGGAGTCTCTGTGCTCCATTGAGCCGCTCTGCATCCATGGCTCTGCGCGTTGTTTGAGGCGCCTGGAGGACCAGGCTCCTCGCAGTGATGGCGGGCGGCGGCGTCCGCGCCTCCCCGGCCCAGCCCGGCCCCGCTGCCGCCTCACACCGCCCGGCCGCCTCCACGCCGCCCCCTCTCACCTGCTCTCCCCCCCCCCACCGCGGCCCGTGTGGCGCTGGCTGGCTGGCCGGCTCGGCTCGGCTCTCCCCGCCCTCTTTCGGGCCTGCTATCGAGGTGGGCGGCGCTCGCCGTGCCGCTGCTTCGGGCTAGCTGGGCGCCGCCGCCATCTTGCCGCTCACGGATCGATTGCTATGGCCGGGACTCCCCGCCGCCGCCGCCAGTGCGCGTGCGCGTGCGCCGGGACCCCGCCCCCGCCCCCACAACGGGGACTGAACTGCGCATGCGGGTGGGAGACCGCCGGTCTTTCCCCGCCCCCTCTACGTCATGGGAGTTTACTAGCCCCGCCCCTTCACGTTGAGGCGTGCACGACTGCGCATGCGGGGGATCCCGGCCCCTCCTTCCATTACGTCACGGATTGCTGAGCTGTGGCGACTGCGCATGCGGGAGATCCCCGGGCACCCGGGCGGCGCTTTGGCGCCGTCTGCGCCTGCGCGCGGGTGGGAGCCGGCGCATGCGCTGTTCGGCCGGCGGCGGGGCCCAGGGAGGTGAGCGGCTAAAATGGAAGATGAGGAAATCGCGGATAATTGGGAGGAAGCGGCCGACAGCGGGGTAAGCAGCGTGGGGGTGGTACGGCACGGGAGGCCAGGCCACGGGGAGACCCCCAACTCGGCTCTCAGTCTGTGGAGGCGGTTAAACTGCGGGGCGAGGGCCAGGAGCGGCGTGTGTCTGTCTGTCTGTCTGTGTGCAACAGTTAAAAGGGTCGGGGCCATGAGTGTGGGGACGGCCCGGCGGCAGGCAGGCAGCGGCGTGGGGGAGGTAGAGGAGTGAGGGAGGGAGGTAGAGGAGTGAGGGAGGTAGAGGAGGGAGGGGGAGGGGAGTAAAGGAGTGAGGGGAGGGAGGGCGAGAGAGGGAAGGAGCAAAGCACCAAGGCCTGGACACGGGCTCGCAGTCACCGCCTTCTCACTGGAGAGCGTGTGCTGCCAACGGGAGGGCGAAGAGTAAATGCCCTGAAACCAGCATCTGCAGTTCCTTCTTACACATAACCAGAAAAGGCATTGGAATCCGCAGGCGAGTGATGCGGATTCCAGACCAATGGAGGTAACATGTAATATAATATAATGTAATCAGTGCAGCCGGAGGCGCACACTTTACCGGCAACTCCCAGCACTAGACGGACACTTTCCTGGGGCAAGGTGAGGGTAGTACAATAATTCTCCTTCACCCCAGTTAGTATAGTTGAAATAGAAAGCCGGGCATTTCATTAAATCATCATCAAATAATGGTTTAAGTTCTGCTGTTTGGGTCTGGGCAGCGGTGAGTTTGGGTGTTTTTAACATTGTAAACTTTATGTAACTTAGCTGATAGCAAATCGACACCCATTGCTTGAGTTCTGAAACAAATTAGCCTTTTCCACATATTCAGTGTCATGTAATAACTTTAATTAGTTTTTGTAACCCTATCTGCAAATACATTTCTGTTTCTTCAATTGAAAAGTTAAGTCAATAAGCAGAACCTTTTACTTTCCTCTGAAGGGATATGCAAACTTTAAACAGTCAATACAAGTTGTACATTAAAAAAAGCAGTGCTAAGTAGATAAACAATACCTTTTACTTTTCCTCAAAAGAGGTTGGCCAAGTTTCAACATTCGATAAAAGTTGCACCATAAAACATGTATTTGTGCGGTTTAGAAACGTAGAAAAATAGGTGTAGGCCATTCGACCTTTTGAACCAGCACAGCCATTCAATATGATCATGGCAGATCATTGAAAATCAGTGCTCCGTTCCTGCTTTTTTCCCCCTATACCTTGATTCCTTTAGGACTAAGAGCTAAATCTAACTCATGAAAACATCCAGTGAATTAGCCTCCACTGCCTTCTGTGGCAGAGTATTCCACAGATTCACAACTCTGGGTGAAAACGTTTTTCCTCGCCTCAGTCTTAAATGGCATACCCCTTATTCTTAAGTAATAGGATTTAAATATGAATTAAAACATAGACATTTCTTTAATCACACTTTTTTTAAACAAGCAACACGTCCAAGCTGGAAAAATTAAGAAAACCAATAGATAAAATGAAAATTGTGATCACTGATCCATTGGCAAATGGAAAGTTTGATATTGTGTGGCTGTGGATTGGACAAAAATTAAAATCAAGATAGAAAGGACATAGTATTTAACACAGTAATCTCAATTATTTTGACGTTTTGATCCAACTTGTGTTCTTTCTAGAACCGGTAGATTTGTTTTGTAGTACAGTGCCCTCTCGTATCAGTGCAATTCTTCATGTCCAGAAGATATTTCAGCAGATCTTACTAATAGATAGATCAGCCATGATTGAATGGCGGAGTAGACGTGATGGGTCGAATGGCCTAATTCTGCTCCTATCACGTATGGACTAATGTAGCCAGCACCAGTGTACGTTCTAAATTGACGAGCTTGAGTGAATGGCAAAGAGATATGAGGCAGGATGTCACACAAGTGTGGAAGTAAATGAAAAGGCTAGAAAATAAATTAGAATGAAGAGAATATATTGAGTATGACAGTGTATGTTATAACGTCATATTGCTTATTCAAGAACCCTGGTCATTTAAGAGAATTTTCACAGGTGAAATATGTTTACACCCGACCATTTGTGACGTGACAACTGGGTTCACAGGTCCTTTCAATGGCGATCATAGCATCCATTTACATCGTTTGGCAGTGTGCGCATCTCTTCATTATTACCCTGGCATCTTGACAAAGTGACCAGCTTTAAAATGGATAAAACCTACTTTAGTTTAGTTTAAAGATACAGCGTGGAAACAGGCCCTTCAGCCCACCGGGTCGGCACCGACCAGAATTTCCCGCACATTAACACGATCCTACACCCACTGGGGACAATATTTACATTTACCAAGCCAATTAACCTCCTTGATTAAAGGCATTATTGATATTACTCCATTTATGTTTTAATATCAATAACTATAGCGCAAGCTTTGTGGCATCATGGTTTCCTGCAGCACAATCCTACCGGTGGCGTGAAAAAAAGAGACTGGTTAGCACGCAACATAAACTTTTCACTGTACCTTGATACACATGACACTAAACTCAAAATGATCTATTTTGGTTGTTTGCAAGACATTCAGTTTTATTCTTCTTTCTGTACATTGATTGTTCTCATAAGGGCTCTGGAAGAGTTTGTCATTGTATTATCCAAGTTTTACAGAAACAATATCTGCAGAAGTTGAAGGCTGGTTATAATATAAAAAAAACTTAGTGAAGTTGAAAATACTTTATGGACTAATACATAAATGTGGCAGTTTAAAGTTTTGGGCATTTACACCTATACTTCATTTGTTCTTTCCAGAGTTCTTCAACTTTAGTTTCCAACTGTAGCACTGATTCAAACATTTTGTCACTACAGTATTGCCTTTTTATTATAGCACATCCTTTGATTTCTTCACAGACATTGAAAGGAGCATTGATCATAATAGTTTCCATAAAAATAGAATTGAAATGTCATTATAAAAAGAGAGAGATAACTCCACTCCTTAGCCATTACTTTTATTTTATTATTTCTCAACATGTAAGGGAATTGTTGAGAGCAATATTTTATTACAGTTGCAAAACGATGCATTTTATAGAATTGTGTGACATGAAATAACTCAAAGTGCAGTGACTGCTGTTGAACACATTTGATGGATAGTTTCCATGCAATAAGATTCTGAAATGGCTGTTGGATGAATAGCTAGTCGATTTATTCTGGTGGTGTTTGATAATCGAGTGGTAATAGGCGTGGATGTGGAGAGGATGTTTCCTCTAATGGGAAAATTGTTCATCTCTCTCTGGCAAAAATATAAAAAGGGGAAGGTGGCTCAACAGTGGCCTGGGATGCAGACCATCAGCTGGGCAGGGGAGGGGAAAGAGGGAGAAAACAAGGACTACCTGAAATTGGAGAAGTCAATGTTCATACCACTGGGGTGTAAACTGCCCAAGCAAAATATGAGGAGCTATTCATTCACTGAAAGTGACACAGATAGAAAGGCACGCACGCGTGCACACCCCCGCCCACTCCACCCCCTACCCCTACCTGTATCCACCTGTTTCTTAAGATTGGGGTACAAAATGCTTGAGTGAGTCAACCGGTTAGGCTGCACCTCTGGAGAACATGGATAGGTGATGTTTTGGCTCGGGACCTGAAGCATCACCTATTTATGTTCTGCAGAGAGACTACTTGACCTGCTAATTTACTCCAGCATTTTGTGTCTAACCTTTAGCATAAACCAGTACGTGTTGTTCCTTGTATTTCCACCTAGAACTTGCTAGGCTTTGTCCTGCCCCTCCTTTCCCAGCTCCCTTCCTCCACCACAATCAGTCTCAAGAAGAGTCCTGACCCAAAACATTACCTTTCCATGTTCTCCAGAGATGCTGCCTGGCCCGCTGTGTTACTCCAGCATTTTGTCTTTTATTTGTAAACCACCCTCTGTAGTTCCTTGTTTGGTATTTTTGTTTTGTCATGTCTGGGAGCAGTGATTTAAGGGAATATTTACACTATCTGCAGAGTTGTTGATTGTGCGGCCCATGCGTGAGGGCTTGACTTCAACTGGAATGAAGCATGGTGAGGATCTTCACAGCAAACTCCATTCAGCTGTCCAGTTGGTGCTGTGTGAGGTTGAGAAAGAATTCTGCCAAAGATTTCCGTCAGCAGTACGGAGATATGCAGTATCTAACAATGCAACTAGCAAACATTCTATGGTTTTGTTGCTGCCTCCGATACCACTTTCATTTTCAGTTTTAAAATCAGTCCAAATCCAAAATGGTTCTATCAGACTAGCGCATAGAAGCCCACCTTTGGATGTAGGTGTGTCCATTTTGGTCACAACATAAGTTGTGGCAGTTTATATTAGCAGTCGCCTGTTCCTGTTCCCTTGGCTCTGTTTGCAGTTTGGTGTATTTGCTTGACTGCTTAACATTTTTTAATATCCAGCAACTCCTTGCTTGACCGGCCATTTATGTCCATCTATTTGTGCCAGGTGTTCATTGATAATTGTTTTATTGCGCACCTGTGTTCACCCCTCTCTTGCAGGAGATCGATCGACGGCTGGAAGCAAAGCTAAAGATCCAGCAGAAGGAAAAGTAAGGACTATTTTTTTTAAAAACTTAATTATTTATTTGCTCCCCCTCCTGGTTTGACTGGTAATTGCCTGCTCTGTATAACTTTTGAAAGTACCAGCTTCTTTCTGCCTCAGTCATTTCTTCTTAGCTGCCGTAGCATTTTTATTAGTTTGGAAATACAGCGCTGAAACGGGCCCTTCAGCCCACCGAGTCCGTGCCCACCAGTGATCCCCGCATACTAACATAATCCTAAACACACTCGGAACAATTTACAATTTTACCAAAGTCAATTAACCTACAAACCTCTACATCTTTGGAGCGTGGGAGGAAACCGGATACCCCCAGAGAAAACCCACGCAGGTCACAGGTGAAATGTACAAATTCCGTACAGACAGAACCCTTGCTCAGGGTCAAACCCGGGTCTCTGGCGCTATAAGGCAGCAACTCTACTACTGTGCCACATCGTTTCTTGAACAACAATCTATTCTGCTTTTTAAGACTTGTCTAACATCTTAAATTTACCCAGACAGTAGCTAGTTCAAAGATGTAAGTGTTTTTCATCTCTGCTGTGGTACTTGGTTCTCATTTGTATTTTCTAAACTACTCTTCCTAATATTGTTTGCTGTTCACCAATTTCAGTCCTAATCTTTGGGTGCGAACCCTGGTTCAGTTAGTGCCATTGTCCTCTGCTTGGGAAGGCTGTGTAGTTTAAGTGCTTTTCTAGAGACTTGAACATCAATGTCTTGGCTGATATATCGGTGTGGCAATGAGGGGCTGCTGCTTTGTTGAAGGTGCCATTTTGGGGAGCTGAGGCATTAAGCTGAGGTCCCCTGTTCTCAGTTGAATAGGAAAGAGAATTTCATGGCACCACTGGGTGCCAGGGGTTACGGGGAGAAGGCAGGAGAATGGGGTTAGGAGGGAGAGATAGATCAGCCATGATTGAATGGTGGAGTAGACTTGATGGGCCGAATGGCCTAATTCTGCTGCTATCACTTGTGGCCTTATGACCTTGCTCTAAAGAACAGAAGTGCTCTCCTTGGTGACCTCTCCAATGTTTAGTCTGAAGAAGGATCTCGACCTGAAACGTCGCCTATTTCCTGCGCTCCATAGATGCTGCCTCACCCGCTGAGTTTCTCCACCATTTTTATCTACCTCCAATGTTTATCTCTGTTTGCTTTTGTGATGTTAATTATTAGTGGTCATGACACTATTTTGTGCAAACTTGCTCCACTCAATCGGCATTCATGTTTCTTGCATTATAACTTGACTTTTCAGAAGTACTTTGTCTGTCCGCTGGCTTGGGGTGTAATTTAATGTTCAATTGGCAGCGCTTCACAATGGTGTGTTCAGGATTATTATCTGCGTCATATCTTTGTGTCGCCGCACCTTGACTCTTCTTCCTCTGTGTGGGGAGAACTGAAATGTTGGAGTTCCGTTGTGTGGTCGCTGGAAACTTTCGTCAAGGTGATGGGATCGGGTTTGAGGGCAATGACTTTTGCTGTTGAAATTTTTTTTTTTTGAAGCTCAACTGAATGGTTGCCAAGATTTGGTGTTAAACCCCAGCTATTGTTACCACAAGATAAAGCGATAGGAAAATCTGATTTGGGTTCTTCAATTTAGATCCTCGGGGGAAATCCACTGGGTTTTTTCTATCTTGAGATAGTCTGATGCAAGTGTCTTGGCCTGAAATGTCACCTATTCCTTTTCCCCAGAGGTGCTGTCTGACCCGCTAAGTTACTCCAGCTTTTTGTGTCTATAGTCTGATGTAAGTTGACTATCAGCAAGTTATTGGTTCTGGTGGTTATCTGAATTGTGGTTTTTACGCATGCTCTTTCACTGATAAAGGTCTGCGGGCAGGGAGGGTTAATGAAATCCTACACAAATATCCTCTTCTGTCACATCCATATTGACATTGAGGCAAGTCTCATTTGGCCCAGTTTGAGACAGTAATGCGTCCGACATGTTTATACTGCGCGTTCTAGGATTTTATGCTTTGAAGATTTGCATAGACTGCGATTAAATGATTATTAATGCTGCATTGGCATTAGTTGTTTTTGATGTGAAGAGTTTTGTGAAACTACTCCAGTGTACAAAAGAGTTCTTGCACAATCTGGCCCAGCTTTTACAGCCTTTAAACCAAAACAGAAATATCTTCCTTCTCTCCAGAGATGCTGCCTGAGCTGCTGGGTTGCTCCAGCATTTTGTGTGTACTTTCTGTAACAGTAGCCTGCTTAAAAACAATAGAATCCTGTTTCTCACGCCCATATGGTAGTTTATTCCTATAACAAATATATTGGTAAATAAGGATATATTAGCAGAGGCACGCAAAAGGATCCTCGGCAGCGCGAGTCCTGGGGAGGAGGATAAAGCCAACCCCGACACGTAAACACATCCCTTAGCCTGCCAATGTCAAACTCTACACAGTTCAACCTTTAGTCTTCTTGCAGACAGTCTAGTAAAGTATTGCCATGCCCACATCCCTGATTAGCAGGTGTACAGAAATAGCTTAGCTTGGTTTAAAGGTACAGCGCGGAAGCAGGCCCTTCGGCCTACCAAGTCCGCGGGGAGAACATACAAACTCCATTCAGACAAGCACCCATAGTCAGGATCTAACCTGGGTCTCTGGCGCTGAGAGGCAGCAACTCTACCGCTGCGCCACCACCTTTATCGTTGGGTGTTGCATGAAACTCCATCCCCCATGGGAACACCACTACCACCACACTTCATCACTACCTTTTCGGGGGCAATGAGGGATGGGAAATAAATACTGGTTGTCAAAATCCTGAAAATGAACGTTTTTGAAAAAATGTGGTTTTCAATTATCAGTCTTTACTCCATCCTCAATTATTGAACTGTGAAGATTTTGCCCAAATTCAATGTGAATATATATTCTGAGGTAGACAATGCTGGAGAAACTCAACAGGTGAGGCAGCATCTATGGAGCGAAGGAATGAGACCCGAAACATCACCCATTCCTTCGCTCCATACATGCTGCCTCACCCACTGAGTTTCTCCAGCATTTTTGTCTACCTTCGATTGTTCCAGCATCTGCAGTTCCTCCTTAAACATATATTCTGAGGGTTCTGTTGATCCCTTGGGAACCAGAAATTGAAAGAGCATTGTGTTTGGCTGCTCGATCGTTCCTCTGTGGTATAAGTGCGAGGTCAGCTAGAATAAAATATTTGCTGCTCGACTTGTGTTTGAGTAGTGACTGTGTGGAACATTCGGAGGGACTTCCTAAGCTACCAAACTCTCAAAAGTTGATTTTCCAGCGAGCGTGAGTTATTGCACTAACAAAGATGAAGGAATTGACAGGAAACATTCAATGAATTAGATGACTTTATTCTGCAAATACTTGGGTAAACATACCATATTTATACCAGTATTTTGCTGCAGGCGAATAATGTACACATTAGATTCTGAAATGGGTTTCCCCATAAATCTGATTTCCTGGTTAGGACAGTCCTAATACAGAGTTTTGACCTAAATCATAATGATTATTTCTCCTCACAGATGCTGCTCCAGCTGCCTAGTTTCTCCAGCATATTGTTTGTTCCTCTAATGAATTCAGTCCTTCAAGATGGCCTTTTGATCGAGCTTCTCTCTACTTGCTTAATGTATTGTATTTTTGCTAATATCTTATGAAGTGCCTTGAAGTTTTGTTATGTTAGAGTCAGTATATGTACCTGGGAGGGATATTGTGTAGGAAGGAACTGCAGATGCTGAAGATAGACACAAAATGCTGGAGTAACTCAGCGGGACAGACAGCATCTCTGGAGAGAAGGAATGGGTGACGATTCGGGTCGAGGCGCCTCTTCAACTATTGTGATGCAGAACTGTTGAGGCTGTAGATGGATGAGCTGGGGTCATTTTCGGTCTATAATCACAAAGTGAGTCACTGCAGTTAGGTTGGAGATAAAAATGTAATGGGTGTCAGCAACAGACTTGGATGAGTTTCAGAATCAGATAAATCGAGGCAGTGGTATAAATAGCAACATTAAAATAAAATGGAAACAGACAGTTGTAAAAAAAAAAGCCTGGGTAGGCACAAAATGCTGGAGTAACTCAGCGGGTCAAGCAGCATTTCTGGAGGGCGTTTGGGTGAAGTTTTGGGTTGATACCCTTCTTCAGGCTCGAGAAAACCTCCTTCTCTGAACCTCATCTTGGAGTTATTTGGTGTTACCATGCCGTTCTCTTTGATTTGTATTGAGGCAACAAAAACGAGAAAGCTGGACATAGAACAAGGCTGTTCTGAATCAATGCCTCAGCTTGCCTGATTCAGCAACTCCACCTTGCCTTTGTTACCTAAAAATGTCCTTTATTTAGCCAGGGTGGACAAAAATGCTGGAGAATCTCAGCGGGTGAGGCAGTAACTATGGAGCAAAGGAAATAGGCACCCTCTGAGTTGCCCAGCATTTTTTCCAGCATCTGCAGTCCCTTCTTAAGCATTTATTTAGCCAGCCTCCTTTTCTCCTCTGTAAATTGATCCACTCGGCCAATGGAAAAGCTTCTACTTTTTCTTAAACTTTATTTTTCATTTTCCCTCTTTCATTATCCTTGCAGCATTTAGATAATAAGGGCAGTGGCGGCAACATTGACCGGTTCTTGGCGTGATGCGTTTGCTTTGTTACGGCAGCATTTATTTCTAGATGTAATCAAGTTGGCATGTTTGGTTACACTTGATTCTTGATCAGCCATGGCTGCCGACGCCACCTCGGCTCACTAAACATGGCTGTCTGAAGAAGGGTCTCAACCCGAAACGTCACCCATTCCTTCTCTCCAGAGATGCTGGCTGCCTGTCCCGCTGAGGTACGCCAGCATTGTGTGTCTACCTTCGGTGTAAACCAGCATCTGCAGTTCCTTCCTACGCTTGACTGCGTCCTGGCTGGATCTACAACATTCACCGCCAACACCGGCCCACACAGCTTCGGCTGATTCCAGGCAACCCCTGCAGCCGCCAACCCTTCCCTGTGCTCCGGCCGGCCGCGGGCCGTAACCATCGCCTCCACCGACTCTCCTGGCGCTCTTGTCGCATTTCACGATGCGTTTGAACGGGGTAAATAAATCTGCATGCTTTTTGTTTTCATATTTAAACAGGAAACCGAAGCTGGCACCTAAAGTTCCCATCGTCATCCAGGATGACTTGCACCCGACGCCCTGCGCCCCACAAATCCGCATCCTGAAGAGACCGACAAGTAACGGAGTGGTGAACACGCCGCTCTCTGCCACCAGGCCCCTGCCGCTGGTCAAGTCACTGGCTCAGAGAGAAGCTGAATATGCAGAGGCACGCAAAAGGATCCTCGGCAGCGCGAGTCCTGAGGAGGAGGATAAAGCCAACCCCGACAAGTAAACAGATCCCTTAGCCTGCCAGTGTCAAACTCTACACAGTTCAACCTTTAGTCTTCTTGCAGACGGTCTAGTAAAGTATTGCCATGCTCACATCCCCGATTAGCAGGTGTACAGAAATAGCTTAGCTTGGTTTAAAGGTACAGCGCGGAAACTGGCCCTCAGCGTACCAAGTCCGCGGGGAGAACATACAAACTCCATATGGACAAGCACCCATAGTCAGGATCTAACCCGGGTCTCTGGCGCTGAGAGGCAGCAACTCTACCGCTGCGCCACCACCTTTATCGTTGGGTGTAAATCATGAAACTCCATCCCCCATGGGAACACCATTACTACAACACTTCATCACTACCTTTTCGGGGGCAATGAGGGATGGGAAATAAATACTGGTCGTCAAAATCCTGAAAATGAACGTTTTTGAAAAAATGTGGTTTTCAATTATCAGTCTTTACTCCATCCTCAATTATTGAACTGTGAAGATTTTGCCCAAATTCAGCGCTTTGTGTTTTTACTCTTAAAATTGATAGTCTAATCTAGTTTTCTGAACCCTAGTTGTATCAGTGTACAAAAAAAAATGAGTACCTCATTGAGACTTACAGAATAATGAAAGGCATCGATCGAGTTGATGGGGATAGAATATTTCCACGGGTGGGAGAGTCAAGGACTAGTGGTCATAGCCTCAGAATTAAAGGGCGCTCTTTTAGAAAGGAGGTGAGGAAGAACTTCTTTAGTCAGAGGGTGGTTAATCTGTGGAACTCATTGCCACTGAGGGCTATGGAGACCAAGTCAGTGGATATTAAGGCAGAGATATTTAGACAAATTCTTGATTATAATAGGTGTCAAGGGTTATGGGGAGAGGGCAGGAAAATTGGATTGGGAGGCAGAGATCAGCCATGATTGAATGGCGGAGTGGACTCAATGGACCGAATTAGTTTAGAAGGATGAGGGGGGATCTTATAGAAACATATAAAATTATAAAAGGACTGTACGAGCTAGATGCAGGAAAAAAATTCCCAATGTTGGACGAGTCCAGAATCAGGGGCCACAGTCTTAGAATAAAGGGGAGGTCATTTAAGACTGAGGTGAGAAAAAACTTTTTCACCCAGAGAGTTGTGAATTTGTGGAATTCCCTGCCACAGAGGGCAGTGGAGGCCAAATCACTGGATGGATTTAAGAGAGAGTTAGATAGGGCTCTAGGAGCTAGTGGAGTCAAGGCATATGGGGAGAGGGCAGGCACGGGTTATTAATAGGGGATGATCACAATGAATGGTGGTGCTGGCTCGAAGGGCCAAATGGCTTCCTCCTGCACCTATTTTCTATGTTTCTATGAATGGCCTAATTCTACTCCTATAACTTGTGAAGAACAATATTAGCACTAACAACCCTAAAGTTTAAATCTTTGCTTTCCAGGCCAACCAGGATCACCCAGCTGGAGGAGAACCGGCAGCAGAGCAGTATAATCCGCCAGCCCCTGGGTCCTGACGGCACACAAGGCTTCAAGCAACGCAGATAAAACGTGCGCCAGCGAGCCGCTTTCTAAAACGGAGCTCTCCATGACTGAGCGTGCAGTGTTGGACAGAGAGAACGGACTCAAGCAGAGGACCTGCTCTGCTCCGCCCACTGTGATCCCCTTTGCTCCGCCCACTGTGACCTTTCTCCTCGTGCACTGTGACACCCCTGCCCCGCCCACTGTGGTTGGCACACTGCTGTGAGCTCTTCAACGAAACCATGAAGGGGAGGTTTCTTGCAATCAGACTGGCCAAGAATATATTGTGTGCCATTTCTAATCAGAAAATCTGCTCCAGCAATAATACTGTTTAAGAATGTTCAATAGTTTATCTTTTAATTTCAGAAAAGAATTTGACTATGTATTAGTGATGGGTGCTATGTTTTTTTTTTCATACTACGCTTCAAAGAATTCTTTTGGTCTCTTCCCATCTGATCCATCAGTGCAGAATAGTTGCCCTAGGTTAAATACCTTGCTAGGCGATTTATGTTCTTTTTTTAAAAAAAAACAACCCACCATCAGAAATGCACCCATTTTAAAAGTTATTTATTGTAGGTCGTATTTAAAATAAAATGTCTTCAAAACATCTAACTAGAGAAAACGGGACAGGAAGATGAAGTGGTCCACAAACGGATTGTGGACTGCCGGCTTGGGCTGTTTGGCACAGCGAACCAGGAGATGCACTATGGGTCACGGCTTCTGTGTCTGTGACCTGGTTCCTGCCAGATACTTGTCCTCCCTTCAAGAGTAGGAGAGCATGTCCGTTATGTGACGGAAAACTGGTCGCAGGGTGAGGGGGGAGGGGGGGGAGTGAGGAAAAGAGAGGAGCTCTAACAGAGGCCATGAATGTTACAATATCTCACGCCCGAGGGTGGTTAACTGCTGCATCGAAATTTCAGCTGACCATCAGGTTTTAGTTTTGCATCGAAGACAAATGCAATGGTGAGATTAAAATATGGCCGGCTGGAGTAGCACTTGAGGTGTCTAGTGCATTACGTTGTAGTCGTGTGATCTTATTCCAACACTGCCTTATGCTCGAATTCACCAGCCATGCTTTATGTGTGTTGGGTTTTTTGATATAACCTGCAGGATAGGTATAACTTGCAGTAGTAGAAAATCTTTTTTTTATTTAAAAAAAAGAGGATGTTTTGACACGGGCCGTGCTGACAGTTAGTGCCGCTCCTATCGCCGTTCAGCGGAGGGCAGTAACGTCAGCGGAAACTGGGCAGGTCTTCAGAGATGCTCTGTCTGAAAACCTCCCTGGTTTTGCGTGGAGGAGGAAAGCGAGAGGGACAGAAATAAATGGAAACTTTATAAGAAGGGAAATTAGATGGTTCCAATTAAAATCAATGTTCCTCGGGGAAAGTTGGAAGGCTAATTGAGGTCAATTAGTGGAACCTAAGGCTTTGGTACTTTGGCTCCGTTCTAGTGCTTGTGTGCAGTCTGCGCCCTGCTGTAAGACACTAAGTAAGGCAAGGCGTTGCAGTTATGGCCCATCACTAGTACATACTCTTAATGTTTTTTTTGTTTCCAAGGCATTGCCTTTATTTTCTACGATTTGAGGAAAACTGTTTCTAGATCCATCTAACGTTAAAAGGGCACGTGTGTGTTTTTGTTTTCCGTTGTGGCTCGCACGCAAGCTGATGCAGTCACGTGTCTCGTGTTCGCGCGCACATGTGCGCACGTGTATGTATTTGTGTACATGTACATTCTGTGTATGTCTGCCTGCGAACAAAAATCTGCTTTGTGTGTTGGGGGGTGGGGGGGGGGAGAATGTGGACGAGATGAGTGAAGTCTGGTACATTTTTCAGCCAGTGCTTCGTGTGGGGGGGGGGGGGGGGGGAGAGGGGTGAGAAGGAAAAACAAGCTGTCTCACTCCTAAACAGCTGCTAGCATAGTAGCCAGCCTTGCAGCGTAACAGCTATCAGTGTATTTGACTCGGCACAATTGATTTGGTCTGCAGTTGACTAGGCTTCCAATGCTACTAGTGGTCATAGTTTTAAAAACTGCAAGATTTCAGGCCGTAGAAGTATTTTAAAGGACCCGGGCAATTGTGTTAAATCCCAAACTAATATCTATATATTTCCCGTGTAGCTTCCTCCCAGGGTTTGGTTGTTGGTAAATCGATGAGATATTTTTCACGCACACTGACGTGTCAGTGCACTGCCTTGCTCTGAACTCTGGTATTCCTGAAATTGGCTCAATTGAAATGATTGCCCGGGACTCTCTCCATTTTATCACTGGTTATGTGGCTGACCCCCCCCCCCACCACCACCACTGGTTCTGTGAGTCAACGCACTATGTGATGTGGTATACAAGCTGGAAAGGCTTGTACACATCAGCTCTCTGCAATGGCCCAAGTGTACCTGCAGTGTAAGAAAGAACTGCAGATGCTGGTAAAATCGAAGGTAGAAACAAAATGCTGGAGTAACTCAGCGAGTGAGGCAGCATCTCTGGAGAGAAGGAATGAGCGACGTTTCGGGTGGAGACCCAAGGGTCTCTACCCAAAACATCGCTCATTCCTTCTCTCCCTAGATGCTGCCTCACCCGCTGAGTTACTCCAGCATTTGGGTCGGCCTTCAAGTGATCCTGCGGAGCAGGTCTGCTTTCTCCAATGGATGTTGGGTGACCATTTTAAAGAAATGGGCAAAGGGGTGGATTATAATTCTGCTGCTTTCGTTTTCCGCCACCACCTAGTCGGGTAAACCTGGTGTTCATTGTTCAGTATGTCAAGGTAATACAGAGAGAACCATTTCTAGAATGAGTAAATGACCTTGTGAAAAACGAAGGTGAGTACTGGAGGTGGGTGGGGGTTTGCATTCCTCCAAAGAGGTGGAAATGTTTTTTTTTTTAAAGCACGGGATCAGTTCAAGCAAGTAATATTTTTATAATTCTGACCAGGAAATTTAATCAGGTGACTAGTGTTTTTAAAATCAAGCTCTGGCTTTGTTTCTTGCAGTTATTGATCTCAAGGCCCAAGTGTTTGAAGGTAAACCAAAAAAACAAAGTGTACAGTGACATGCGCGTATCCTAGATTACTTTGGACGCTGGCACTGGTGTGCAGAGCGGTGTGACAAACTAATACGCTCAGGGTGTATTGTCTTTGTGGGGGGGGGGGGGGCATTGTGGAAGAGAAGTGTGTTTGCAAACTGGTATTGCACGGGCAAAATAAAGTGACGGTGAAATCTAGCTGTGAAAAGACTGCAAGATTGCATGTTCAGTTTGTCTGGGTTAGAGCAATTGAAAGTTGACTTGAACAACATTGCACACAGCATACACCAGCAAAACCATCTGCAGATTGAATCTGATGTTTTAAACAAAAAAATTGGGATGCAATCCTGAACAACAGCTAACATTATAATGGTCAACAGTCATCTTCGGCTCAGGAATAGGTCAGTGGGAGTGTGGTCGTAGCACAGATTAAAAGATGGATTGGGAGAAAAGGATTGATATTAAAACTCCATGTGATTTCTAGTGCAATATAACACGACAGGACTCGCAATGGTTTTTGTGCCAAAGTATGGGGAAAGTCCTAAATGAACCCTTTAATAAATAGTGCCCACATTAGGGCTGGCCTGCCTTGTCAAATTTGGTTCACATCTTGGATCCAGAAGTAAAATTCCACCTCTCCAATTGACTAAACCCTTGTCCACCTCTTCACTGTCAGGGACAGTGTTAATGAAATGTGGCACGCGATATGTTTAGATTTGTTGGCACAAAACCCGTCCTTGCAGCCTGCGCCGTCCAGAATTCTCGGTTGAAATATGCACCAGAAAGGGTTTCTTGTTAAAGATTAGAGAGCTGAACAAAACAGTACGCCCAAATGGCCAGTAAAATACTTGCGGGAGATAATGAGTAGGAAAACGATCAAGCGATCAAAGTCAGCACTACATTGTTAACGGGAGGGGAGGGGAGAGGAGATCAATTTGCAGTTAAACCCCCTGCTCACATCGCTCACCTCAAAATCAAACATTGGCTCACTTCACGGGTGCAAAAGTAGCACATCTTGTGGGAGAGACAAGGTTGGCAAACAGATGGAGGTCGAGGGAGGGAGTTGAAAACCCATGCTTTAAGAGTTGTGTACCCTTTATTCATTCATTTTAAAGTTTTCATTCTTTTTTTCAAGTGTATCTTACGCAGGATAACATTGGTGTCCGAATAAGAAATTCTACCTTTGAGTTGTCCGATTACTGGGTTTTCTCAATCATTTGGAGATCAAATTTCTTTATTGAAACTTTTAAACATGCTTTATTTACCAAGTTGATCTGGCCTCTCGCTCAGCCAGATTATTTATATACCAGCATTATGCGTGATGTTGGATTTACTCGAGCATCTTGCTAAGGGGATTCTTTCCTTAAAGAAAAAACACAAAATTGTAAAGTCAGCAAAATAAGTGAAAACGGACCTCACAAGTCGTGCATGTTGAGTATGATCATTTACGTCTGAATAGTGTGACAACTGGTTTTGGAAGATAATGGTTAAAAAGAAGAAAATGCGCGAAACAGAGTAGTTAATTCACATTGTGTGAACAATTGTTAACTCTTGTTTCTCTTTCCACAACTGTCGCCTGATCTGATCTCCCCCCCCCCCCCCCCACACATTTTCTGTTTAATTTTAAATTTCCAGCATCCACAGTTGCAATTGGGCTTTGACAAGTAAAATGAAATGCATGGGTGGAATTGTTAAGCCACTGGACATACTCTGGGATCTTCATAGTGACATAAAGGGGATTGTGTGCTGCAAATGATTGGTGTTAAGAAATTGTGAACTACAAGACGACCGAGCAAAATCTCTGTGGCAGGTACGCTGTCCGTACCATATCCTGCAATCGGGTGGAATGTTTTCAAAGGGTGTAGGAACCTCTTGGTGACATTCATATTTTAAATACTCCCTTATTTCGCCTTTGGTAACGAAGAATAAATCACATGTCTGTCATGACATTTGTAAGAATGTAACCTGGAGCTATGCTGGACAAATTTTAGTGATTCCTAATTTTGATTTAAGTTGTATTAAAGTATCCTCTTCTCGTGTCACTTGTTGCCCACCCCCAACCACCACCTCTGCAATTGTCAATAAACATGGCATCGCTCGGATCACTAGGATAATGCAACTCTAGGAAAAGTGCATTTGGAGGAGTTGTACTGCCACATTTATTTGTCTTTTTTAAACACGGCAAAGAATGCTGTCATGAATAGAATTGCCCTGCGTAACATAGCTATAGGGCTCAGAGTGCATGTTAGAATGGCTAGTGAGAATATCAAATCTGTCTATATTGAATGAACACAGGATGATTACTAAATTTGGATCTGGATTTATTAGAATTGTCCACTTGTTACTTTACCAGCAGGTCACGTAGAAGTTACCTTCGCTACACTGAATGTGATTGATGGTTCCAGCTAGTAAGCCAGTATAAGTTCCTCTTGCATCCCACTACAGTGTGTCAGTTGTGTGTGGCCTTGTGTAAGATAAAGACAAGAAATCAGCCGAATATCTCTAAGATTCTGAAGCGCTAAGTTCTGACCCTGGATCATGTTGTTTTAGCTGAAGGATGAAAAGGCACTTGGATTTAGTCTGACAGATTAACGGGAAAAAACTTGCCAATCACGTAAACTTGGAATATCTTTGGAGGTGTTGCAGAAAATGCATGTATAGCTGTACAAACCTGACTAGGGGAGAGAGAGAGACAAAAGGAAAAATGGAATGATAAAAATTAGACTGATACAAGAGCCTAAACCACTTATTCCTGTTGTTTTTTAAATAAAACCCCGATAGGCTACAAAATGGCATGATTGTACACTTTCACTGGGTTCACACAAATGCTATTGTGCCATCAAATATCGGGTTTTAGTTTTAAATTTCTCATAGTCTAAACCGATCCCTGCCACACAATGGATTCCCTGAAGTAATGCTGCAGAGTTTCTTTAAAGCTGAGTGATTAGGCCAATGAAGTAGGTCAAACCAGAAGGGTTCAAAAGTGGTATCCTTGTTTCTAAACTTGTACGATGGGTATTTTGAGAATATGCTGCTTTATTCCCGTTGATAGTTTGTTTCCTCGTCACTTAAGCAGAAAACATCGTCCTTTCTAAGTCATTCCCTTTTTTTCTGTTTCTGAGAATAAGACTTGTCTTGGACTTGCCCTTCCTTACCTGGTTTACTTTATGTTGATTTTTGGTTCGGTTACCAACGCTAACCATGATTGTGCATGTAGGCAAAACTCAGTATGTCTGCAGCTTTAAACTACTCCCACGTGGCATTTATATACACAAAAGAAAAGTGGTATCTAAGCATGTTCTTTTCCTGAAGGTTTCAATGTCTCGGTAGGTACAGATGGACGTTATGTTATGTCATGTTCATTGAGTGCTTCCCTGGTAAAGACGGTCCTGCGGGTATGTTGCAAATTATGAGACTTGTAGTTGAGTCTTCAGATCTTCGATCTCAACATTTGAGATCTTAAGATTTCCCGAACAGTCATAAACTGACAGTATACCTCTAATTGTTTGGACTAGACTAAACTAATTGGGCAGCACAGTTTGGTTTCTTCGAGGATCTCCTTGGAGAAAAAGAATGTTTGACTATTATTTTGTATGGATGTGATTCACTGCTTTGGTTTGACTTTTTCAACCAAACCTGGATATCTTGGAACTCCAGAATAATACGTTTGATCAATTATCATCTGAAAAAAATATATGTTGAGTGGGGCAAGTAATCAGAAGGCCGTGGCATCATCGGATAGTGTTTCTGGGACAAACTGTTTAAGAAAGAACTTCATATGCTGGTTAAATAGAAGGTGGACGCAAAATGCTGGAGTAACTCAGCGGGTGAGGCAGCATCTATGGAGAGAAGGAATTTCCGACGTTTCAGGTCGAGACCCGAAATTTCGCCAATTGCTTTCTCCATAGATGCTGCCTCGCCCGCTGGGTTACTCCAGCATTTTGTATCTATATCTGGGACAAACTACTGCTTTTTAAGCTTGTAAAATTTGGGATTTTGGTGGTCTATCGGGTTGTTGAATGCAAGAACCTAGTAGACCACCAAATCTGCGACCTTTAAAGGGTCCAACCCGGTGCCATCTTGTGAGGGATGCATACAGCTGCAAGATGCCTGTCGCTAAATGGAATGAATTTGTGATCAGCATGTTGTTGTCGGGCAAGATGTCTATCACTGTATTGTGTCATCATTCACTGACAATGTACACAATGTAACGTATGGGATTTGGTGTTCATGGCTGCTGTTTTTCGGTTGAATTTATTATAGTTTATTTGCAGGAAGGCTGGGAAAGATGTGCAAATACTGTTTAAATTGCCTGTAAAACATCTGTATCAAAAATAGATGCTTTTGCTACTGCTTTCCTTTTTTAAAAATTATATTTTATCCTGCGATGGCACCTGGACTCCTTTTTAAAGCAGCATTTTCTTACAGCATTCAGCAAAAGGAAAGTTCTGGTCTGTGATCGCTGAATATGATCTGTACAACTTCTGTTTATAACTGACTGGCAAAGTTAACTATATTTTGAGTAAAATTTTATAAGTTTAGTCTCAACAGTTTGGTCTTGTCTTTGGTGTCTTTCCCCTGACTTGGTGGTTTTCTGAAAGAAACAAGTGCTGTTTTTTTGATTGCAGAGTATTTTTGTAACTAATAGGACAGAGTAAAAAAAAGGAATGCAGTATCCTCTAGACTTTCAATGAAAGTCTTATTTACCCTTTTGATGAATTTTCACTGCATCCATTTTAGCTCCAATTCTTATTGGGTCTGAGGAGAAGGGAGAAGTAGGATTTAATTTAATTTTCCAAATAAATCACTTGTAAAGTTTCCTGTGAAAGTTGTATGAAAAGTTGACCTGTCTTTTCGCATGAAGGGATCAAATACAAATTTTCAAGTTTGCTCTGCCCTAAAAATGTGACTTAAATCTGTTAATGCACTAAAACTAATTTTAAAATAGCATTTTGGTTGATCAAGGCCAATTGGAAAGCTAAAATGCACAATCTTTGGTTATGTCTCCTGTGATAAGGTCCAAAGTTTAGTTTTACGTAATGGTGTCTGAGGTTATGGGGAGAAGGCAGGAGAATGGGGTTGAGACGTTCAAGACGCTAAGATAGATCAGCCATCATTGAATGGTAGAGTAGACTTGATAGGCCGAACAGCCTAACATAGGCCGAACATTTATTGAGAGCCATCTGATCTTTGAGATCCAGTATTACCTTAAGGTAAGCAGAGAAAATAATACATTATTGCAGAGACACCATAATTCTGTAGACAACTGTTGTGTCCCATTTGCTGATACTGCTGCGATCAGCTAATCTGTCACAATATGTAGGAAGGAAATGCAGATGCTGGTTTATACCAAAGAAAGACACAAAATGCTGGAGTAACATAACAGGTCAGGCAGCATCTGCATGAGACTTTGTGGTCTATGACTTATGATAATGACTCATCATCCGCATGCCTCTTAAGTGAGCGTTTAAAATACATTTTTGCACCCAGAGTCCCTGACCATAAACATTTTTATATGATGTTGTCTTGAGATACTAATTCTGCACAGTCTGTAAAAGGTAACTGCATTAATACATATCTGTAAGCTCCTATCTAAGTCTAAGAAAGTGGGCCTTTGTTTTTAAGATAGTTGTAAAAGAAATCAGGAAAATCACAACATTGATCAGGGAAATAAAGTTCATAATTGAACCATTATCTGAAGCAATTTGACCAAAAGAAAGAATACCGGTCTCTTTCTATTCAGAAAGAGTCTGAAGGGTCCCCAAGCTGAAACATCTCCGATCCATGTTCTCCAGGAATGCTGCCTGACCTGTTGAGTTACTCCAGCTCGTTTTTTTTGTAAACTAGCGTCATGCTGTTATAACGCCGCCTGGGTCAAGATGAGATGGAGAGACCAATGGAAGTCAGCGGCACCATCTAGGGTATATCAATGACCCCATGGACATCCCTGGCCAGAACCTGCCCCAAAAGCAATGGACAACCCTCAACTGCTTGAGGACATGCGTCGGACGCTATGGAATAGCGATAAAGAGGTGGGGCCTCGTGGACAGTACCCCCCTGCGAGTGTGGGGACCCAATACAGACAGTGGAGCACATAGTTACCAGTTGCCCCAAACACCGGCCACCGAATGGTGAACGAGTTTGACCTAGACGTTGACACATTGGCCTGGCTCGCCTCAATGGTCTAAAAGACATACGACAGAAGAAGAAGATGGTGGTTTAAACTGAAGATGATCGCAAAAATACTCTGAAGAAGGGTATCAACCCGAAAAGTCACCCATTGCATTCCTACTCTCCCAGATGTTGCCAGTCCCACTGAGCTACTCCATATAAATATATTTAAATATGTATATTTATTTATATATACATAAATAGAAATATACGCAAATATAAATATGCACAAGTATAAATACACATAAAACATAAATACACACATATCAAAACAAACCTCAGGGTGACCTCGTTGGGTGGGGCCGAGTCTCTCCTCCTCGCGGTGACGTCATGTCGACCTCATTGGGCGTGGTCTCCGCCGCCGCGTGCTCCCTTTGTGACGTCGCCGCCGTCACCTCCTCCCCACCCAGCGGTGCCGCGGCGCCTGCTCCTGCTCCTTGGCGCGGTGTGGTGTGGGTGGAACTACATCTCCCGTGATGCAGCGGCGCCTGGGCCGGGGCTGCCGCTCCTCCAGTATCCCGTGATGCCGTGTGGCCGCCGGGACGGGAGCCTGGACTAGGCCGTGGTGGTGGTGGTGCGGCGGCGGCGGCGGCGGCGGCAACAGCAACACGATGGCGGAGAGTGAGTACGAGTCGGTGCTGTGTGTGAAGCCGGAGGTCCACGTCTACAGGATACCCCCGAGAGCCACCAACCGGCGCTACAGGTAGGGTTGGCCGGGGTGGGGATGACAGAGTCTGTGGGGAAGGGTCTCGACCCGAAACATCACCCGTTCCTTCTCTCCAGAGACGCTGCCTGTCCCGCTGAGTTACTCCAGCATTTTGTGTCTCTATATCTCCGGTGTAAAGCAGCATCTACAGTCCCATCCCACACAGATCCATGTCAGGCGGCGGCCGGGCGAGGGATCTGTGGACGATCCCTAGTGTAATGTAGGAAGCCAGCAGCGTTTAATTGTGTCGGGAGGAACTGCAGATGTTGCTTTACACCGACAGTGGTGGGCAGAAAAAAATGCTGGAGCAGCAGCTGGGGCAGGCAGCATCTAATACATACTCGTATTACAATTCATATTTTAATTCATTTAATTGTCCTATGTGTCGACCATGGACAATGACATTCCTTCTTGCTGCAGCTGCATGTGACAGGCCTGTGAGCACCATGCACATACTTAATGTACTGTGGGGGGGAAAAATCCAGTGAACCCATCCCCCCAATACCAGTCAGTGCACAAAAACCTCAAAGTCTTTAGTGCCACCAAAGGCATCGTTCGTGTTAGTGTTGTGCAGTGTTCACGAGCCTGGTGGTTGTTGTTCATGGCTCTTGAACAGTGTGGTTACTGTTTTTCAGGCTCCTTTGTCGTCTTCCTGATGGTAGGATTGAAATGAGAGCGTGGCCAGGGTGATGTGGGTCTTTGATGATATTGGCTGCCTTTTTTAGGGAGTGCCACCTCTATATCCCTTTGATGGTGGAGATGTTAGTGCCCCTAATGGACCATGCAGGTGTTTACTCGGTGTAATCTTCGTTACCGGGCGTTTGAGTTGCCAAACCGGGCGGTGATGCAACCAGTCAATGTGCTTTTTAACCGTACACCTGTAGAGATTCAGGAGAATGACAGCCTCAGAGACAGTGTGTGTTTGAGTAAAATAATGCCACCCCAGGTAATGAGCTCGGGTGTCAAATGGTGCAGAAGAAACACGAGAAAAGGCAAGCTTCCAGAAGATGGCGAAGAAGTCACAAGATGTTCGTATGAAGCAGAGAGAGAACAGTCTTTGTCAAAATGAGGAAGTGCTTTATCTGCATTTGGAAATCCAAAGTGCAAATATACCAGTGGGTTAGCCAGTGTAGAGATAGCACAATGTTTTAGAGACAAACGGTATCGAACTGAAATCAGGTGATGCTCGATCTGACGAGTAAGTTTAATGCATTGCTTATCATTTTGAATGCAATAGCTGCAGTAAATCTATTTGCTCGCTTTAACAATTGGCAAACTGACAATGCTGATGGTCTGACCATATGGAAGTATAATTTAAATATAGCATAGTGAATTCGGCATCCGCTTCAGGGGATAAGATAAAACGTAATGTTAAATACAGACATTCATCATTTGATGTGACATCCAGTCCTGGATCATTTAAGTGAAGCAGGTATTTGGATTCATCTGCACATCTAACTGGGCCGACTTAGCCCTTCGAATGCTTCCGGTTACTCAAGGTCCAAATGTGTAACAATGATTTGTTGCAGAAATGTAAACCTAGTTTGTTGAACTCTTTATCACAAATGACATTAAACAATTAAATTTAAGCTACATTGAAGGCCAATGTTGAGATTGTGGATTTGTCTAAGTAGCATGTGACGGGTATTGGGAATTGATAGTTGAGAGTACACGTTTGTTTCTCTGATCAGCCCCTTCAAACAACTGTCTGCCTGCCTTTTGCATGATGCATCTCAAATATGGCTCAGTATAACCATGGTAATGTCATACTCTTATTTTTCATCTTAATGTTTAATTTTTATAACGTGAAAATGAAATTAAGGGTCTGGAATGATATCAGGTAAGAAACTGCGGGCGGTGGGATACTGTGTAAACTTTGTACCTTTTGTTAAAGTCGCTGAATTATTGTGCGAAATCAAGCTGCCAAAATCTGCCAGTGATATTTCACTGGAACAAGGACTGAATGTGAGCAAAAAACAAAATGCTGGAGTAACTGGGGCAGCATCCCTGGAGAACGTGGACAGGTAATGTTTTGTGTTGGGGCCCATTTTCAGACTTGCAAAGGTGTTGTTTCAGGTCGAGACCCTTCTATTCCACAAGGAAGCTGCCTGACCTGCTGAGTTACACCAGCATTTTGTACCTTACCCTGGTAAACCAGTGTCTGTAGTTCCTTGTTTCTACATATAGCTGGAGGAACTTCTCAAAGCATGTGGAAGGAAATGGGCAGATGACATTTCAGGTTGAAATCTTTCTTCACACCAAAGGAATGGAAGTGATATTAGTATTGAATTGGCAGAAGAGAGTGATTTGATTTAAGGAATGTGTCAGAAATAGTTTTAGTTTAGTAAGATCTACTGCATTGAGATAGCCTTTACTAGGTTTTTAACCGTGTAAGGCTCTGAACCAGTTGAGTTGGATGTGTGCTTGTAACCAGAAAGAGTGTAAAAGGACCTGTTTTTTTATTTTAACAACAAAGTGAATCAAGTAGATGATCTTCATCTTGCTAGTGAGTGCGATGTTCAGATTTTCAAGCACGGTGATTTAAAATATAGATCCCGTAGAATGCGGCAGAGTGGCTCAGCGGTAGAGTTGCTTCCTTACAACTCCAGAGACCTGGGTTTTGATCCAGACTACGGGTGCTGTCTGTATGGAGTTTGTACGTTCTCCCTGCGCATGGGTTTTCTCCGGGCGCTCCGGTTTCTTTGCACACTCCAAAGATGTGCGGGTTTGTATGTTAATTGGCTTCTGTAAAAAAGTTGTCCCTAGATTGTAGATTTGGAACTAGTGTACAGGGTGATCGCTGGTCGGTGCGGACTCGGTGGGCTAAAGGGCCTGTTTCCGCACTGTCTCTCTAAACTAACTAAAAGTGTCAATTTGAGTTTAAATTGAATCGGTTTGCTTTTAATGTGACAAATTGGAACTTAGCTATTACAATACAATCAATACAATACAATCAGTTTTATGCGTCACTTGCACATAAAGTGCACGTGAAATGAATTTGCCAGCAGCGGTACAATGAAAAAGGACACACAAAAACACAATAAAATTTAACACAAACATCCACCACAGCATTTATTACTGTGGTGGAAGGCACAACATTTGGCCAGTCCTCCATTTTCCCCCGTAGTCGGGACAATAGGTGCAGGGAGTAGACAGTAGTAGAAGACTCCTAGATAATAGGTGCAGGAGTCGGCCATTCGTCCCTTCAAGCCAGCACTGCAATTCAATGTGATCATGGCTGATCATCCACAATCAGTACCCCGTTCCTGCCTTCTCCCCATATCCCCTGACTCCGCTATCTTTAAGAGCCCTATCTAGCTCTAGCTAAATGTTACCTGCTAAATGTTGATTGTGGTTTAGTGCAAGTGATCAAAATGTGGTCACAAATGAATGGAAGTGGTGAAAGGCTTGGTTAAAGCGGATAATTCTCAGGCCCAAGTCAAAATGCGATGGAGAGGATTAGAGGGAGTTTCAGACCAATAAACGGCTGGGCGATGATTAAAATTTCTGGTACCTGATAGGACTGATCGCAGGAATGGCGATATTTTGATATTTTAAAGCTTAAGGGAGCAGCAAGCATGTGAAGGGATTTTGAAATTGCAGTGCGATTTGAACATGAGCCAATGTAGGTCACTGTGCGAGGGGCGATGAAGCGGCATGTCGATGTCAGTTGGGATACAGGCAGCGGATTTTTGGACGAGCTCACGGTAAATTTTGAAAAGTGGTAGAAGGGAGAGAGCAGCCTGGTGTGTATTGGAAGCGGGAAGATGGAGAAAGCTGAGAGAAAATTCCGCACTGTGGCAGATGAAGTGTTTGACCTTGTAACTGAGCTGCTGCTGAGGCATTTGATCCGCCAGGCCTTGGGAGATAAAGTTTCCAGTGAAATGAGAATTCTGTTAATGGACTAATTTCACAATGGTTCAAATACAAAGCCATAATAATGTACTCCGTTTTTCAAAAGGTGTTTCCTAGCACAATTTCACAGCTTGGGTTCCAGTAATTTCAGACTCATGTTTGTTTAAATTTGGGTATCTTTGGAAATCCACATTATAATTCTTATAGTGCTGGAACTGAATGTCAATCATAAGTGATAGGAGCAGACTGTAGCCATTCGGCCCATCAAGTCTACTCCATCATTCATTCATGGCTGATCTATCTCTCCCTCCTAACCCCATTCTCCTGCCTTCTCCCCATAACCCCTGAAACACGTACTAATCAAGAATCTATCTATCTATCTCTGCCTTAAAAATATCCATTGACTTGGCCTCCACAGCCTTCTGTGGCAAAGAATTCCACAGATTCACCACCCTCTGAGTAAAGACATTTCTCCTCATCTCTTTCCTAAAGGAACGTCCTTTAATTCTGAGGCTATGACCTCTGGTCCTAGATTCTCCCACTAGTGGAAACATCCGCTCCACATCCACTCTATCCAGGTCTTTCACTATTTGGTAAGTTTGAATAAGATTCCCCCTCATCCTTCCAAACTCCAGTGATTAGAGGCCCAGTGCTCTCAAACACTCATCATATGTCAACCTGGGATCATTCCCGTAAACCTCCTCGGAAATCTCTCCAGCGTCAGCACATCCTCAGATATGGGGCCCAAAATTGCTCTCAATACCCCAAATACTCACTGTCTTGGTTCATGACTGGTAATATTGAGGAAGCAGTCTGCAGTGGCGCAGCGGTAGAGTTGCTGCCTTATAGTGATTGCAGCGCAAGGCACCCGGGGTCGATATACCGACTGCGGGTGCTGTTTATGGAGTTTGTACGTTCTCCCCGTGACCTACGAGGGTTTTCTCCGATATCTTCAGTTTCCTCCCACACTCCAAAGACGTGCAGTTTGTAGGCTAACTGGCTTGGGTTTGTATACTTGGTATAAGTGTAAATTGTCCCTGGTATATGTAGACCCATGTTAATATGCGGGGATCGCTGATCGTTGCGGTGGGCCAAAGGGCCTGTGTCTGCATTGTATCTCGAAGCTAAACCAAATGCAGGCACTGAGAAGCTGCCAGTTGCTAACCTCTTATTGTGATGCATGTCCAACTCCTGATCCTGTCATCACGTTTAGCTTTAGATGGAGGCCGCTCACTGGGCGACAGTGACTGGATGGTGAGAACAATGGTGAAACATTGCTACATAATGAGTTGTATGAATGCAATTATTAATATGCATGAACTACAACATCTCACTCTCAATGTAAAGTTAAGGAAGACACTGATCAGCAGAAGCAATTTGAGTCGAGAGTTGGGCTTGTCACTGTCCCTCAGTACACGTGACAATAAACAAAACTACAGAGAATCAAGAGTCTTATCATCCTGAAACGGAACAATGAAATTCTTACTGGCAGCGGCATACTAGATATGCAAATATAATACTCAGTAGACAACATAATAAACAACAAAAATAAGTTCAATATATAAAAACAAGCAATAGAGAACAAAGACAAGCCCCAAGTCCCTACATGCAATCAATGCAGTTAGGAATTTAGTTTGAATTAGTGTCGTTCATTAGCCTGATGGTTGTTGAGAAGAAGCTGCTCCTGAACCTGTGCGTTACTGTTGTACCTTCTGGTTTAACACTCCAGGTTATCAATATCTTGTGGAGTTTGTGCTTCCTGGGCTGATAGCCAGCCAGCCACATGGGGCTATCGTGCAAAGGTATTTTCCAGCTTCACTCTGGTGTTTATCAATCCTACTGCCAGGAGTTGAGATGTTTTGTTTGTATCCTGACCCCCTAACCCCACTACTTACAGTCACGTTCAGCTCATAGTAGGCCTCTAACCGGCTTGCCTTTGCAGTGTTTCTGTGTGATTGGAACCTCTTGCCCCACCCTTAACGTAATCTGCAAGCTCTTTATTGCACACGTCAACCTGCTGAGGACCTGTGAAACTGGAATGGAAGCAACCTTGCCCTGAGCGATCATTTAAGGGCCGATTAGGGTTAGGGTCTTTCAACATGTTGAAAATCAGAAAAAGGTACGACTCTTTGGGCGACTACTCACGTAGTCGCCCAAAGAGTCGTACCTTTTTCTGGTCGCCGCTGGATTTTCAACATTTTTTTAAAAAAACTCCGGTGACCTGCTGTATGACTATGACGGGTGCCGGCAAGTTGTCGAATGAATCACGTCAGTGGGACAGGCCTTTTACTGCACCAGATAAATATTTAGAAGAGCACATTCATTGTGTACAGACCTCTTGAGAAATTGTGTATCTTTCCCATGGATTTTCCCAAATAGCCACGCACTTTGATTTAGCCAAATCGCCCACGGAATGCGCGTTCTTTGATGCTTGACCCTGTTCTAACAATACCACGTATTAAAAATAGCAACTCTCTTTTTTAACATTGTCTAGTTTCTGTCCTTGCATCTGTGCCAAACATTTGAATCGTAACTCACTGAAGATTGATCTTGTTTTCTGTCTGATTTTGCCTCTGAAATGCTCTGGATATTTTTCAGAGTTAAAAGATGCCACAAAATTAACATTTTTGCACTATTGACTGACCATTTCTATACTTGCGCAAACTGGGGTCCAGTAGTAGGTGATGTTTCAGGGTGGCGCAGCGGTAGAGTTGTTGCCCCATAGCGCCAGAGACTGACTATGGACATTGCACGCTCTCCCTGTGACCACGTGGGTTCCCTCCGGGTGCTCTGGTTTCCTCCCATATTCCAAAGACCAGCAGGTTTGTAGGTCAATTGACTTTGGTTGTAAATTGTGATCACTGTTTAGGAAAGAACTAGTGTCCGGGGAATCGCTGGTCGGTGCAGACTCAGTGGGCAAAAGGGTGTGTTTCCACACTGTATCTCGAAGATAAGCTAATACAGACAGGCATAGGAAGGAGCTGCAAATGCTGGTTCACACCGAAGATAGACACAAAAAGCTGGAGTAACTCAGGCTGCATCTCTGGAGAGACGGAATGAGAGTTAGATCCTTATTTTAATTTCTCAATTTCTGCTTGGGTGTTGGGAGAAATTGCTGCGCATGAGAAGCCAAGATTGGATAAGAGAGATTAGGTTCACATCTTTCAGTAACAAATTGCCATGCAATCAGAAAGGTCATATCATGAAACACTTTTTCTTAAAATGTGTCAGATTCAGCAAATGCAGGTGCTGAGTCAAATATTGTTGCGCAAATGTGCTGATGAAGTTCCACCCTGAAAGAGAAAGCCAGAAAGAGCTGTGATGGAGGTGCCCGCCAACAGTGTTTCACATGACCAACAGCCCGTGTGACGGAACAAATACAGGAAGGAAACCTGAACAAAAACACTTTAAATTCCCCAGGATGGAATAAAAAGCATCAAATGGGTGACACCAGTATGTCACGCAGAACAAAAAATGGCTCCTTGTAGGGAGCTTAATGTCGCCTTTTATCCCCAGAGTGCATGGAAGTGAATTGGACGCAAAGGAGCATTCTAAATCCTATTTTATGTTTTGTGTAGCTTAGTTTAGAGATACAGCACGGAAACAGGCCATTCGGCCCACCGAGTCTGCACCGACCAATGATCCTAGCACTTTAACACTATCCTACACACACTAGGGACAATTTACCCGTATACCAAGCCCTTGCTGTGTCGTCCACCCAGAGCAGGTACAAGCGTCTAGCCTTTTCGGTTTTCTCAGTTAGCATCGATGAGGTGCATTTGAATCTTGAGACAAATGCAGACGGTGGTGTCAAAATGACCAACCACACCACAGCGCCTATTGAACAAGCCTTTAGAGCCCATCTCTGGAGTGTTCTTAAAATGTGCCGTAAGCAGCAGAAAGAGGAAGCAAAACAGGATCTGCCCGGCACATTTCACTCAATCCCAGTTGTGGTTTTGTGTTATTCTATCTTGCCTTTTGAATTGGTTTTGTACTTTCTCATGTTGTGTGCAGAATATGAAAGCGCGCAGGGAACAATTCTATTGTTTAACGGAGCAAATTCACCCAGCCTGATTGACCCGGCATTCTCAAGCCTTCTCATGTTTGCAGCTTTGTCTTCAGTTACTGAAACATACAAATCCATGGACAACTAATGCCACGTTGCATACACCATGGTATAGAACAAGAAAGCTAAATGCAAACAATCCAACCTTACTTATCTGTATTTCATAAGAAGTTGTGCCAATTGTACGTCTCATAAATCAATGACCTAACTGCAGTTTTATTATCTGATCTCTGCTTAAGTGGTGATTTGACTACTCGAGATCAATGGCGCTTTATCACTAACCAGTAACTGTTGGCAAATGCTCCAGAAGGTGCATTTTTGCAAGGATGTTGCCAGGACTCGAGTGTCTGAGCTTAAACGGAGAGGTTGAGTAGGCTGGGACTCTATTCCTTGGAACGCAGGAGTATGAGGGGTGATCTTATAGAGGTCTACAAAATCATGAGAGGAATAGGTCGGGTAGATGCACAGAGTCTCTTGCCCAGAGTAGGGGAATCGAGGACCAGAGGACACGGGTTTAGGGTCGGTGCGGGGGGGGGGGGGGGGGAGATATAGTTGGAACCTGAGGGGCAACTTTTTCACAAGAAGGTTTGGGGGGGGGGGTTGGTTTATGGAACGCGCTGCTGGAGGAGGTAGTTGTGGCAGGTACTATCGCATCATTTAAGAAACAATTGGACAGGTGCATGGATAGGACGGGTTTAGAGGGATATGAGCCCAAGGTAGGCAGGTAGGACTAGTGTACATGGGGCATGTGGTCAGTGTGGGCAAGTTGAGCCGACGGGCCTGTTTCCACACTGCATGACTCTAATACTTTGTAGAACAATAGACTACCAGGTCACCTCTTAGAATAACCTGTCACCAGTTACTGGCGAGAGTTCCTTTTGATTAATAGTGTGAGATATTGGAGGCTGAGATGCACCTTTTTTTTTTGCTTCCTTCATTTCCTTGAGATCTAGGATGACCAATAGGCCACTGCAGCCATGTGGGTTGTGAGGTGGTTCCTGGAGCCCCACAGATCAGGCAGGTTGAGGCCAACTGCATGGCTCTTTTTGTCCCTTAAACAAGGAACTGTTGTGCTATAATACTCTGCATCCTGTAACTTTCCCTTTGTTCTACCTACTGTATGGGGTCGATTTGATTGAATTTATGTACAATATTATCTGATTTAAGAGTGAAGAGAGTTTATTGTCTTGTGTCCCAGATAGGACAATGAAATTCTTGCTTGCTGCAGCACAACAGAATATAGCAAGCATAAATACAGAACAGCTCAGTGTGTCTGTATAGCATAGATCATATATACACACATAAATAAACAGATAAAGTACAATAGGCTGTTATAGTTCAGAGTTTGTTTGATGGCGAGTTTAATAGCCTGATGGCTGTGGGGAAGAAGCTGTTCATGAACCTGGATGTACCGGATTTCAGGCTCCTGTAACTTCTATCTGATGGCAGCGGAGAGATGAGTGCGTGGCCAGGATGGTGTGGGTCCTTGGTGATGCTGGCAGCCTTTTTGAGGCAGCGATTGCGATAGATTTAAATTAGATAGCGTGTAGAACAAAGCTTTACAATGTTCCTCGGTCCCCATGGCACATGGCCTACCGAGTCTGCGCTGTCCACCGATCCCCGCACGCTAACACTACCCTACCGACAAACACTAGGAACAAGCCAATTAACATACAAACCTGTACATCTTTGGAGTGTGGGACGAAACCAAAGAGCTCAGGTCACGGGAAGAACGTGCAAACTCTGTACAGACAGCACCCGTAGTCAGGATCGAACCCAGGTCTCTCGTGCTGTGAGGCAGCCACTTGTAGAGTTGTTGCCTTACAGCGCATGCCACACCGGTGACCCAGGTCCGATCCCGACTACGGGTGCTTTCTGTGCGGAGTTTGTACGTTCTCCCTGTGATCTGTTTAGGTTCTCTCCGAGATCTTCGGTTTTCTCCCACCCTCCAAAGACGTGCAGGGTTATAGGTTAATTGGCTTGGTGTGGGTGCAAACTGTCCCTGGCATGTGTAAGATAGTGTTAATGTGCGGGGGTCGCTAGTCGGTGGGCTGAAGGGCCTGTTTCCACGCTGTATCTCTAATTTAATCTTTTTTTAAAAACTCTACCGCTGCGCCTCCATGCTGCCAGCAAATACATGATTGCAATCGAGCCATCCACAGTGTACAGAAGAAATGGTGCTGTCGGAGTAGAGGTTTAAAAGAGTGGAGCAGTTGTACTGTGTGATCGCAGATCCATGTCTGTGGCTGGAACACACACAGTTAGAAAATAGGTGCAGGGGGAGGCCATTCAGCCCTTTGAGCCAGCACCGCAGTTGCCTGGGTTTGGCGCCATCTTGGATCTGCCACTGGATTGTCTTAACTTAGTTTGTGCAAATCGGTACTCTGCAACTCTGAGTACAGTTGAGCCCCTACTGCGAGGAGGTGGCTCTGTGAATGTGTTGAGGCCGCTCCCATGTAGGGAGTTCGAAACAGTAATGGTGTGATTCTGTCTAAAGGTCCTGAATCTTTAAATGGGTAATGTGTATACCTGTCCTTTTTTCCTGCTCAGAGCTGCAGACTGGAAGTTGGATCAACCTGACTGGACTGGAAGGCTCCGGATAACAGCAAAAGGAAATATGGCTTACATTAAGTTGGAGGACAGGAATTCGGGTATGTTCACTGAAACCGTCTGGGTTTGAGTCCTTAGACTTTAGAGATACAGTGCAGAAACAGTTCCTTCAGCCCACTGTGTCCGTGCCAACCAGCGATCACCCCGTACACCAACACTATTCTACAATTTTACAACTTACTGGAGCCAATTAACCTACAAATCTGTACGGTGTCGGGGTGTGGGAGGAATCCGGAGCACCCGGAGAATACCCACGCAGTCACAGGGAGAATGGACAAACTCATTGGCAGGATGGAACCCGGGTCTCTGGTGCAGTAAGGAAGCAACTCTACCGTTGTGCCACTGTGCTGTCCTTTTACTAAAGGACAACTAGCACCTCTATCACACCTGTCGCAACGTTTGGATGTTCCAAAGTACTTTACTGTCCTGCATGATGGCTGCTGCCATGGCGGAAACGCAGCAGCCAGTTAATGCTTGGGAAAAATCCCGCAAGACCAGATAATCACCGTGAAGTGGTGCCATGAAACGTTCTTTTCATTCTAGGTTTCGTCTGAAAATATATTGCCCCCGTAATACTGCTCTGGAGGGAAACTTACATCTTTATTCCTGTTCAAGACTCGGGAATGTGTGCCTCCACCGTAGACAAGAACGCTGCCGCCAGTAAAATACCCTCCCACTGCTATTCCAAAACACAAGATATCCCCTGTTCAGGGTTATGAAGTGCTGGTGGAACTCGTGGAGTCGGGCAGCATCTGTGGAGGTCAGGGCCCTTCTTCAACCCGATCCCGACACAGAACATCGTCTCTTCCATTCCCTCCACAGATCCTGCCTGACTTGCTGAGTCTCCCCAGAACTATGTTTTGCTCAAGGTTCCAGCATCTGCAGTTCCTTGTGCCCCTTTTTTAGGAGTTGTCGGGATCTCCTGTTCATATTGCACCCTGGTAGTAACATTAATCACAATGGATACATTCTGTCCTTACCAAATTTGAGTAAGCAGCAATTTTTGATTTTAGCATGCAGGGTAGGAGTCTCAAACATTCTCATTCTTAATCCATAATATCAAATGGCCACATGCTGAATCTAAACAGACCGTTGAAACCTTTCATGTACTAAAAACAAGTGCAGTATTGTATATGAGACCTGGCTGGCAATCAATGCGCTGCACTCTTTCAAGCCAAGTCAAGTGAAGAGAGTTTATTGTCATGTGTCCCAGATAGGACAATAAAATTCTTGCTTTGCTGCAGCACAACAGAGTATTTACCACTGTTGAAGATGACCTCGAGTGATCAAAGGTTATTGCTGATAAACCGGTTGCAGTAACGTTTAACCTTGCATTGTTGGTTTGCCCTTGTTCTCAGGAGAGTTGTTTGCACAGTCGCCAGTCGACGAGTTTCCCGGCATTGCAGTGGAGAGCGTTGTGGACTCCAGCAGATACTTTGTCATCCGCATTGAGGATGGAAACGGTAATTATATCTGGGGATTTTATTATTGGCCGCTGTTTGGAACTTTATCATTCACTACACTAAGGAAATGCAAAAGTGTGGAGCTTAGAAACATAGACAATAGGTGCAGGAGTAGGCCATTCAGCCCTTCGAGCCAGCACCGCCATTCAATATGATCATGGCTGATCATCCAAAATCAGTACCCCGTTCCTGCCTTCTCCCCCTATCCCCTGACTCCGCTATCTTTAAGAACCCTGTCTAGCTCTCTCTTCAAAGTATCCAGAGAACCGGCCTCCACCGCCCTCTGATGCAGAGAATTCCACAAACTCACCACTCTCTGTGAGAAAAAGTGTTTCCTCGTCTCCGTTCTAAATGGCTTACCCCTTATTCTTAAACTGTGGCCCTTGGTTCTGGACTCTCCCAACATCGGGAACATGTTTCCTGCCTCTAGCATATCCAAACCCTTAATAATCTTATATGTTTCAATAAGCCCCTTAAGAATCTTGTACATCTGAAAAAGGCTACATTAATTTTTCACAACTCCAAGGAATAAAGACCCAAACTATCTAACCTTAATAGGACAACACCATCGTCCCATTTTGACTGCTTTCAACGCTGCTGTATCCTTTTATAGATAAAACTATACACGTTATTTTTGATGTGGTCTTACCAGTACCCTGTTCAGCTATGTTTTTTAAAATCCCTCTATACTTGCACTCCAAAAGTTTCACCATAAAGGCCAAAATGCCTCTTGCCTTCTATTCTTTTTGGACATCCTTGCTATATTTTAGTAATTCCTGCGCTGGGACATGTCGTTCAGGTTCCCCCTGAACCTCATTCATTTGCATTCTCTCGGAGTCTAGATAATCTGCCTCTTCATTCCTCAAATTGCCCGACCTCGCTCTTCCCCATATTAAACTCCATTTGCCAGGTTTTTTGCTAAATCTTCATCCTCTCCATGCCGATCCTATTCTCGTATCCTCGGCAAACTTGCATACCTTGCATTTTATTCCCTCTCCGGGTCATTAATGAAAAGAGTAAACAATTGAGGCCTAAGTACCAACAGTGGGAGTGTGCTACTCGTTAACAAACGGACCGCTTTGTTCCAGCTCTGATCCGCATGTTTCCGCACTTCCTCCAATATCTCCAGCCCGTAATTGATGCACCAACTCTCGTGTGGCACTTTGTCGAATGCCTTTTGGAAATCTAAGTACATTACATCTAGACGTTCACACCTATCAACTCTCCTCATCACAACCTCAATGAATTTGAGCAGATATGGCAAATATGATTTGCCATTCATAAAATGATCAGTTTAGTTTATAGTCGCGTGTAGCAAGGTACGGTGAAAAACTTTTGTCGGGTGCTAACCTGCCAGTGGAAAGACAACACACGATTACAATCGAGCCATTCACCGTGCACAGATACATAAGGGAATAACGTTTATTGCAAGGTAAAACCAGCAAATTCCGATTAAAGATAGTCTGTTAGTAGTTCAGGACCGCTCTCTGGTTGCGGTAGGATGGTTCATTTGCCTGATAAGAGCCGTGAAGAAACTGTCCCTGAATCTGGAGGTGTGCATTTTCACACTTCTATACATTTGCCAGAGGTTTGTTCTTCTGTAACATCATATAACCTGGGCACCCAGATTTCACCACCTTACCACCTTGTCTCCGTAACAGCTATTAGATCTTCCTTGTTAACTTATCCGGGAATGCTAGGAGAGGTTAGAGGGGCTGAATGGCTAATCCACCCATTGGTATTTTTTTTCCTGAATGTCAGTTTAAGGTTGCCTCTTAATTGCATTTAAAAATCCGCTCTACTGTTTGAAAAGATGTATAAAATCCATTGTGGTGTACACTATAATTTACCAAACGTTTTCATTACCCAGGGCGACGTGCGTTTATTGGCATCGGATTTGTAGACCGTGGCGATGCTTTTGATTTTAATGTTGGGCTCCAAGATCACTTCAAGTAAGTAACTTGATATTACTGTACTCCTGAGTTCTGATTGATTCAAGATTCAAGAGAGTTTATAGTCGTGTGTCCCAGATAGGACAGTGAAATGCTTGCTTTGCTTCAGCACAACAGAATATAGTTGGCATGAATACTGATCAGTGTGTCCATATAGCATTGAATATATATATACACGCATAAATAAATAAACAGATAAAGTGCAATGGGATATTAATGTTCAGAGTTTTGTTTGAGTTGAGTTTAATAGCCTGATGGCTGTGGGGAAGCAGCTATTCCTGAACCTGGATGATGCAGATTTCAGGCTCCTGTACCTTCTACCTGAAGGCAGCGGGGAGATGAGTGAGTGGTCAGGGTGGTGTGGATCCTTGATGATGCTGTCAGCCTTTTGGAGGCAGCGACTGCGATAGATCCCCTCGATGGTGGGGAGATCGGAGCCGATGATGGACTGGCTTTACATCTTTTTAAAGTTTACAACTTTTTTATTGATCTACATTGGGATTAGAAAATTGCCAGGTGTTGTGTATGAGACAAATTATCATGAAAGTAGACTGGGAATACTGGAGTAAATCAGCAGATCAGGCAGCATCTCTGGAGAAAAGGAATAGGTGATGTCACGGGCCGAGACCTATTCCTTTTCTCCAGTGATGCAGCCTGACCCGCTGAGTTACTCCAGCATTTTGTGTCTATCTTTGGTATAAACCAGCATCTGCAGTTCCTTCCGAAAAAAAGTGTCATAATTAGTCGTGAATAAAGTAAGTTTGCGTTTCTACGTTACAACTACCACTTTATTACTCCAGGTTGGAGCCTACGAGGTACTTATAGATCTGACAATCGGGTGTTAAAGAAGGAACTGCAGATGCTGGAAAATCGAGGGTTTACACAAATGCTGGAGAAACTCAGCGGGTGCAGCAGCATCCAGGAGTGAAGGAGATAGGCAACGTTTCGGGCTGAAACCCTTCTTCAAACTGATCAGTCTAGTTTTTTATTGCAAAGTCAAATGTTCATTTGAAACGTTTCCAAAGTAACACGTTGTATGTTATATTTTTCTTAGATGGGTCAAGCAGCAGACTGAACTGGCCAAACAAGCTGAGAATCCAGACTCCGGACCCAAGTTGGACTTGGGATTTAAAGATGGACAAACCATCAAATTAAATATTGGGGTGAGGCACAAAGTCAAGTGTCAATACATTTTGAATAAGTAGGTTTATTGGCCAAGTACTCACATACAAGGAATTTGCCTTGGTGCTCCGCCCACAAGTAACAGCATGACATACAGTGACGGTAACGAATAACTCAGAAAACACTGAACATTAATAATAATAAAACATTAATGATAAAGCATGTGAACCAACAAAATACCAGATCAAAGGGAGGCTACAGATTTTTGGCTGTTGAGTGGAGCAGCTACTCGTGGATAAAAACTGTTTTTATGTCTGGCTGTGGCAGCTTTGACAATCCGGAGTCGCCTTCCAGAGGGAAGTGATTCAAAGAGTTTGTGGCCAGGGTGAGAGGGGTCAGAGATGATCTTGATAATAATGTGGATGGCATACTCTGAGGCTGAAATATAATTTTTAAATGGTATATTGCGAGGTTAATCCCCGGGATGGTGGGACTGTCGTATGAGGAAAGATTGGCCTTGTAGTCGCTGGAATTTAGAAGTGAAGACAGGGGATCTTATAGAAACGTATAAAATTATAAAAGGACTGGACAAGCTTAGATGCAGGAATGTTCCCAATGTTGGGGGAGTCCAGAACCAGGGGTCACAGTCTAAGAATAAAGGGGAGGTCACTTAAGACTGAGGTGAGAAAAAACGTTTTCACCCGGAGAGTTGTGAATTTGTGGAATTCTCTGCCACAGAAGGCAGCAGAGGCCAATTCACTGGATGGATTTAAAAGAGAGTTAGATGGAGCTCTAGGGGCTAGCAGAATCAGGGGGTATTGGAAGAAGGCAGGCATGGGTTACGGATTGTGGATGATCAGCCACGATCACAATGAATGGCGTGCTGTCTCGAAGGGCCAAATAGCCTCCTCCTGCATCTATTTTCTATGTTTCTATATGAGAATAAATATCCATAGACATACAGTCATAGAGTCTTCAGGTGTGGTAAGTCAATATGTGATGAGGATTAATATCCCTGCCAACATGTAGTATTTTTCAGAGTACGGTTTGAATGCTGAGAGGTTGGACTTTGGGCAGTTCAAGAAGTGGAGCAATGGATCTTTCAGAGTTGGGTTTGGGGAGGATTCCTCTTGTATGTTGGTGATATAGGTAGATAGACAGATAGTAGACACAAAATGCTGGAGCAACTCAGCGGGCGAGGAAGCATCTCTAGAGAGAAGGAATGGGCGACGTTTTCTGTCGAGACCCTTCTTCAGTCTGATGCTGCCTCACCCGCTGTGTTACTCCAGCATTTTGTGTCTACCTTCGATTTAACCCTGCATATGCAGTTCTTTCTTACACACAGATAGACAGATAGATGGATGGGTAGATAGAATGGAGGACTGGACTTCAGTTTACAATTTCAACCCAATATGAACATGCTTAAAAATTTCAATCAGTGCATAAATGATGCTGTTTTTCTGACCATTTGTGGGCATGCTCTTTTCTTTTAAAATCCGTTCTGGTTGCTGATGGTTCAATGTAAATGTATTAAGTCGGAGCTGCTTTCACTCGAAAGAATGGGGAGCACTGTGCTTAGACTTAGTTCCTCCCACACTGTTGAGTGCATTGGGCAGCAAGCTTTGGCCATTCTGTTCGGTCATGTGCGATGTCTTCCACCCTGGATAGTTTTGCTTCCTGGGCTTCCAAATCCTTCTGGAATGTTCACCTGCATGTGAATTTTGGTCGGCCTCTTTTCCTTCTTCCGTCAGGTTGCCGCGCCATTGCTGTCTTAGTTCTGTAGGTGGACATTCTGGTGACATTCCGAGTACATGTGCTGCAAATTTCATCCTGCATCCCTCTGTGTCCTGGCTGAGACCGTGTTGCAGTTTCACGGTAGACACAGCGAGCCTAAACTATACTTTGTTTTTGTATACAAGGTACACAAGAGTCGCCACAAAGTGACCGACAAAGTTACAAGAAGTACTCATCGCCTTGTTTCGTTCTCCCCCCCCCCCCCCCAAAGCCAGGTCCCGCTTTGTTCTTTGTCAGAGCCTAGGGTTTGGAGTCTTGAGGTGGGTACCTCTATAAGGAACATCCATCTCGGCCCCTCCTCGAAACTCCAACCCCTAGGCCAGGGGTGGGGAACCCTTTCGTGGTGGAAGGCCACATTAAGTTAGCTGTAATCTAATAAGGCCGCATCCAAGAAACTTCAATTAGATATACTTCAAAATGTACATTATTTTGTTAAAATAGCCCTCATAACTTACTAATGTTTTAATTGTGGCCGTTATTTCGTTGAATCTTCTTTTACTCTTTGGTATTTTAAATACGTTCACTTTAAGATTAAAATAAAAATAATAAATGATATTATATTATAAAAACTACCAAAAACATATTAATAATAATAAAAAGGTTTGTTCTACAAAATTTGGATTCATTCAAAGGGTTAATGGCTTAGAAGGCCGCATGTGGCCTTAAGGCCGCAGGTTCCCCACCCCTGCCCGAGGCTTATTCTGTTTTCGGAATGAGTACTTCATTTTAGTTTGAGCCAAGTGCAAGAAAAAAAATCGGTCGCCGTTCCTTCTCATTATTGTTCAGAGGTTACTGTATGTGCGTCTGCACGGACAGGGTGAGATTGAATCGTGGTCAAACAGTGGGCGGCACTCGTGGGACAAGTGTGGGGAGGCGGCTGGCAGCCACAGCACGGTATTCCAATGTAAGCCAGCAATTTTCTGTGAGGCCAGGAGCACAGGTTGTCTTTGATGGTAAACAAGACCTTTTGGATTAATTTTCAATGACTTTATTTTCAGAATGTTAAGAAGAAGGAAAACGCGTCTGGCAAGCCTCGTCCGTCGGCTGGCAGTATGGGTTTGCTTCCCCCTCCTCCAGGTGCCAAAGTACCAACACTGCTGCCGCCACCAGGATCTGTCAGTGTGCAGGATTCAGTGATGCACCAGCCTGTGAAGCCAGCTGCTCCAGGTGAATGTGCTGCAACTTTAGACACTCGTACAGCGTAGAAACAGGCCCTTCCGTCCAACTGGTCCATGCTAACCAAGATGCCCCATTCAAGTTCGTCTTAAATGGCCCATGTATCTCTCTAAATCTTTCCTAGCCACGTTCCTGTCCAAGTCCCTTTTAAATGTTGTTCTCTGCCTCTGAGGGCGGTGGAGGCCGGTTCTCTGGCTGCTTCAAGAGAGAGCTAGATAGGGCTCTTAAAGATAGCAGAGTCGGAGGATATGGGGAGAAGGCAGGAACGGGGTACTGATTGGGGATGATCAGCCATGATCACATTAAATGGGGGTGCTGGCTCGAAGGGCCGAATGGCCTACTTTCTGAACCTTCTGAATTTTGTAGTCGGCGGGGCAGTACTCTGCATATCACCAGCTTGGACAATTTAACATTTTTACCAAGCCAATTTACCTACAAACCTGTACGTCTTTGGAGTGTGGGAGGAAACCAAAGATCTCGGAGAAAACCCACGGGGAGAACGTGCAAACTCCATACAGACAGCACCCGTAGTCGGGATCGAACCCGGGTCTCTGACGTTGTATTTTTTGCAGTAAGGCAGCAACTCCACCACTGTGCCACCGTGACTGCCCACACCTACTCCTGCACCTATTGTCTATTATCTATTGTCTATTGTTATGGTATCTGCCTCAGCTACCTCCTCTGGCAGATTATATCCACCACGCTCAGTGGGAAAATCTTTCCCCTCTCACCTTAAATACATGTCCTCTGGTTCTTCCTTCTCCTGGTCCGGGTAAAAGACGCTGCACATTCACCTGATCTATTCCGCTTCCGATTTTATACACCTCTATGACATCACACCTCAGCCTCCTGGGCTCCAAGGGAATCTCAGTCAGGCTCTCGAATGCTGGCAAAATCCTCGTAAACCTTCTCTGCACCTACTCCAGCTTAACGACATCCTTCCTGTAGCAGTGTTTAAGAAAGAACTGCTGGTGCTGGAAAAATCGAAGGTAGACAAAAATGCTGGAGAAACTCAGCGGTGAGGCAGCATCTATGGAATGAAGGAATAGGTGACGTTTCCTATTCCTTCGAAGAAGGGTCTCGACCTGAAACGCCATCTATTCCTTCGAAGAAGGGTCTCGACCCGAAACGTCACCTATTCCGTAGAAAAAAGGTCTCGACCTGAAACGTCACCTAATTCCTTCACTCCATAGACGTTGCCTCACCCGCTGAGTTTCTCCAGCATTTTTGTCTACCTTCGACTTTTCCAGCATCTGCAGTTCCTTCTCAAACAACTGATCGGTTTTGAGTGGTCGGTTTTATGGCTATTCACCATGATTTGTGGTTCAGTTATAAATCATGTTTCTACTTTAAAATAAAGTTTCTACTAATAAAATTTTATTAATAATGAATTTTGAAACGGATACCTGTTTCACTGATAATTCTCTATTGTATGTGCAGAAATACTGGGAGACCTCTTTGCCCCAGATCTACCGCCTGCTCAGGCGTCCCATGCTGCCGCCACGGATCTGTGGGGGGATTTTGCAACAGCCCCCAGGTTAGTAACCCGTCCGTTGTAAAAGTCTCACCGGCAGTTGTCAAACAGTGTTAGTGTGATGAAGTATACCAAGCGCCAAAATCTCTCGACTCTCCATACTGTCTCTATATGCTACCGCTCTGCACTTTGTCCTGTATCTGAGATGTCTATCTAATCTGAAGAAGGGTCTCGACCCGAAACGCCATCCATTCCTTCTCTGGGTCCAGGGACGCTGCCTGTCCCACTGAGTTACTCCAGCTTTTTGTGTCTATCCTCGGTGTTAACCAGCATCTGCACTTCCTTCCTACACGTGTTTGCCTAATATCTAAGTGTATCTAAGTGCTTGTGTCGAGTGATGCCTGTACTGAACTGTGTACAAAAAAATGAACTTCTCTGTACCTTGGTACGTGTGACAAATAAAGTGCCATTGAACCATTGAAATATTTTGTCTGACTCGAGGAAATATTGCCACAACCTTAAAATAAGTTCATTATTCAACTCCGAACTGCCGCTTCACTCTGCAGCTCACGTTTGAACCCCTTGTGGAACTAAGGTGAAAGTTTTGCTTTGTCATTAATCTCTGTGCAACGTTGCTGACCATAATCTAACTTGCTTTTTCCGTAGCTCTGCCTCGAGCCAAGTGACCCAAAGTGCAAACTGGGTGCAGTTTTGACACGGGGGACATCTGTAGGGTTTTGTCCTTTTGAAGAATTTAAGACGCTGAGAGACCGTGATAGACATTTGCTTTCTGGTAAGATATTGTGTGGAGGTGTCAGCGGCTGGGAGTCCACATGGTGTCGGAGCCAGCTGGATTCTGGACTCGCGCGCTACAGTCCTGGAGCGGTTGATTTCCATTTCCGATGTATTTGTACCAGGACACCGAGCCCCTTCCCAGCAACGACCGTGTCTCCAGGGTCTCCACATCCTTTGACTTCTAGCTACGGTGACTTTGCTTCATGGTGATTGGATTCTGTTTCCTAAGGGGACCGACCGGGGACACAAATGCTTATTAAAATGGCCTAGTCGTGTATTTGATTTTTTTTTATTATTTTTTTTTTTTAAAGACTGTGTAATATTGGTCTTAACTTGGAAGTGTTCCTTAAGCACATCAACCTGTTCTCAGTCGCTTTCCATTCCGTACTTGGATCTCTTGATCTTTCATTATAACAGCCTGTGTTGAGTTGGTGTGGGGTAGAGTACTGTACTGAAAAATAATTTCCACTTGAAGAGCAAAGCACTATGATCCGCTAAAGCCCTGCAAACTTGCACGCTGCTGCACCACTCACCTTAAGTGATGGTTTAATTATTGGGTACGGGTGACCAGCAGTGGCGAGCCGGGCTTATTAATACATTCGCTTTCCCTTCCCAAGTGTTTGCTGTGGCCAGCATCCTTTAACCTCTGGCATAACTTGTGAACAATGTGTCTGTAAATAAGAGTTTGTCTATTTCAATATTTATACAGTTTGGCGGGAGGGGGGGGAGGGGGGGGGGAGAGAATTAGGAGCTGTTAATCAAGCTGGGGTAAAATTGTGAAATTTCATTACCTTTGGAAGAATGTTCCAAATAAAAAATATCTATTGAGTTTGCGTGGCTATTTTGACAATTTCTGTCGCCTGAATGTGTCAAATCTAATCAATTGTCAATGACGTTCACTGCCTTCTGACCTGTTGGTACATACACCTGTTTTCCCATAAAACACATCAAGTTAAATGAACTAATGCCTGTTGCAAGGAACTGCAGATGCTTGTTTACAAAACAAAACATATAAAGTGCTGGAGTAACTTGGAGGGGCGGGCAGCATCTCTGGGAGGACATGTATCGGTGATGTTTCGGGTTCGAGACCCTTCTTCAGACTCTGACGTTTTTGGTGTTGGAAGGAACTGCAGATGCTGGTTTAAACCGAAGGCAGCCACAAAAAGCTGGAGGAACTAAGCGGGACAGACAACATCTCTGGAGAAAAGAAATGGGTGACGTTTCGGGTCGAGGCCATTCTTCAGGCTGAAGAAGGGTCTCGACCTATCACGTCACCTATTCCTTCTCTCCAGAGATGCTGCCTGACCCACTAAGTTGCTCCAGATTTTTGTGTCGATCTTCTGACATTTTTGGTGTTGGTTGAGGAGGAAACATTGATGGGGGCATCAGGACAACTCCCTGCCCACCATTGTTGCTTGGAGCTGGTTACCAATGGCAGCTAAAATGCAAACTCCCTTTCAACTACAATGCAACGTTACCTTCTCGAAACAGGCGTAAAAGTAAGGTTTAGTTTATAATCAACTGTCTATTTGACCCATTTGTACTGATTCCACCAGCCGCTCTCCACACGTTGCAGCTTGTCAGCGTATGCTGAGTTTGGTTTATTATTATGAGTACAGTCATTTATTGTACAGTGCAAACGTTTTTTATTGCGTGCTGAACAGTCAGTGGAAAAACTATACATTCTTTACAATCAAGCTGTCCCGTGTACAGATACATGATAAAATGGAATCGCGTTTGATGCCAGGTAAGTCTGATTAAATATAGTCCGAGCGTCTCCAATTGGGTAAGAAGGTAGCTCGGGACCGCTCACCAGTTGGTAACAGGATGGTTCAATTGCCTGATAACAGCTGGGAAGAAACGGTCCCTGAATCTGGATTGTCATCTGGAATCTGGGCCCAGAAATGTTAAGGAATGCTGGCTTTGCATACTTGGGGGCAAAAAAAACTTGTCAGCCTCCACACCTGGGTACATCTGCCCCCCCCCCCCCCCCCCATATCTGGCTGCATCTGCCCATCAACCTTCCACATCTGGCTCCATCCATTGGTAGCAGGCTCCTGCCTCTCCTGTCCCACTCTCCCCTCTATGCTAGCTATCTCCCCTTTGCATTCTCAGTCCAGAGGCAGGGTCTCACCCCGAGACATTGCCTCTCTGGATGCCGCCTGACCCGCTGAATTCCTCCAGATTCCAGCATCTGCGATCTGAATCTGTCTGAAGAATGTTCGCGGCCCATCACGTTGCCTGTCCACGTTCTGCAGGGATGCTGCCTGGCCCGCTGAGTTACTCCGGCACTTTGTGTCCTTATCTGCGGTCTTATGCCTCTGGCTTACATACACTAACTCTGGAGCTTGGGGCTCCAAACAAGAATCTGGCTGGGCGCACATGAATCACCTCACTGAGATAAGTATGTTACTAAGTAAGCCAGGCTGCCATACACAAGCAATTCTCCAAATGGAGTAAGAGCCCCCCCTCATTTAATGAATGAATGGACAGACAATGCCCTGTGCAGGCGTAAAGTGGAATCTGGGTATCACCCTGGTGACCAGCCTGTGGCTGAAGGGTTTATTTACCGGTTTATTAAAGCTGATTGACTGTGACAACAATTGATCCAGAATGTGAGTGGTGTTTAGGCAAATGCTGAAGTGCGGTTTGTTAGCGTCGGGGGAGGAGTTGCCTCCTGGTTACCTGGCACCAGGGCCGCCCAACAAAAGGTAATAACTCTGGCTGGCCAGGTTTGTCTCCCGCACTGGCTCAGATAACCGGTTTCAGAGGAGTCCTGCAGCGTGGGTCCCACCCACAGACGTTGGGGGGGGGGGATGTTATAAGCCGGTGCTGACCACAGCGAGGGATCGACCCACTGCCGCCTGGCTGCTGATGTTGTAAGTCCTGACTTTCCTTGATTTATGATTAACTTGTTGGCGGCTGTTGTGGGAATTAGCGAATGTGTTTGTGAATGATATTTAAACAAAAATTACTCGAGTTTGAAATGTTTAACCATCACACTGCCAGAATGATTTCAAAACTATTTCCGTCTAGTTACCTCTGAGTGGTAATGGCTGTGGATAAGATGATGCACATTCCCCAAGGCAGAGTGTTGTGGACATTTTTTTTTCATTGTACCTGCTGAGCTATCTAACTTTCTTTCCCACTGATTTACTGTGGCATTGTGGAATATGTTGCAGAATCCCATTTCCATAATCCAATTGTGATTGTCAATATGTAATTCTGTTTTTACAAACCAAGCTGTCTTAATAGTGTGTGGGAAGGAACTGCAGATGCTGCTCTACACTGAAGATCAACGCAAAATGCTGGAGTAACTCAGCTGGTCAGGCAGCACTTCTGGAGAAAAGGTTCCTTCGACCGGGAACGTCACCTATCCCTTTTCTCCAGAGATGCTGCCTGACCAGCTGAGTTTAGTTTAGAGCTACAAGGCGGAAACTGGCCCTTAGCGCCGACCAGCGATCACCTTGTACACTAGCTGGATCTCACACACACATACACACTCTCACACACACACTCTCACACACACACTCACACACACGCACACGCAAACGCAAACCAATTAACCTCTAAACCCGCACGTCTTTGGAATGTGGGAGGAAACTGGTGCTCCCGGAGAAAACCCACACAGGCCACGGGGAGAACGTACAAACACCGTACAGACGGCACCCGTGGTCAGGATGGAACCTGGGTCACTGCCGCTGTGTGGCAGCAACTCTACCGCTGCGCCACCGAGTTACTCCAGCATTTTGTCCCAATTGTGTGCCTGATCTGCAGATGGTATCAGTCGATACATTTTCTATTCCACATCCTTGGAGGGTTACAGCTCTATAGATTATAAAGTGCCTTTACAATCATTTATCAACTTAGTTTAGTTTAGAGATGCAGCGCGGAAGCACCCGTGGTCAGGATCGAGCCCGCGTCTCCAGCGCTGCATTCGCTGTAAGGCAGCAACTCTACCGCTGCGCTGCCGGTGGAATTAGACACACAACAACAAAGCATCCATGAGACTCCAACCCCAAATCCTAACAGCTTTGCAGAAAGTTTTGGAGGAATCGACCTTTCTCTTAACCCTGCTGCCCCCTGCAGATATCCAAGATACAATCTCTCACTGGCACTGGACAACTCGTGTGTCACCTGAGGTATTGTGCGTTGAACCATATTAATAATAGGTCAAAATCAATCTCTAGCAAAGCCTACTTGTAGAAAAACCTGCGCTAAACATGGAATCGTCACCTTATCACTGCTGATTAAATGGGAACTGATTGCTGTATACAAATCAATAGATACACAAATTACCGGAGTGACTCAGTGGGACAGGCAGCATCTCTGGAGAGAAGGAATGGGCAGTGTTTCAGGTTGAGACCCTTCTTCAGGACAGTTCAGAGCAGACCCTTCTCTAGTTTCCTTGTTGACTTGCATCTAAGTCAAAGATTTTGGTTTAAGAGCCGCTGCTGGTTCAGGTAGGTGAACGAGATATATTTTTCATTGTAATACTAAGGAGTGTTGCATTATTCGTGTAGTAAAAGTTCCCATAAAGCAACATCAACCAAACGTTAAACAAAGTGATGTTATCTTTGTGCACATTCTGGAGCACCTGTGCAACTTAACAGACGAGTTTCTTACATTCTTTCAGGGATCAGTTTAACTTGGCATCATATTCAGCGCAAACACAGTCGGCCTGTGCAGTAATGTTCTTGCTTCAGCAAGTTCTTAGATTTGGAATGGATACCTAATTCCGTGAAAATGTAGAAACAAAGAATTGCAGTCGCTGGTTTATACCAATGGTAGACACAAGGTGCTGGGGTAACTCAACGGGTCAAGCAGCATCTCTGGAGCGAATGGATGGGTGACGTTTTGGGTCAGGACCTTCCTTCAAACCCTTCTACAGTAGGGTTCTGACCCGCAAGATAAACTATCATTTTTCTCCCAAGATGCTGCCTGACTCTGAAGAAGGGTTTCGGCCCGAAACGTCGCCTATCTCTTTCACTCCTTAGATGCTGCTGCACCCGCTGAGTTCTCCAGCCTTTTGTGTACCCCTGCTGCCTGACTCGCTGAGTTCGATCCCAACTACAGGTGCTGTCTGTTCGGAGTTTGTACGTTCTCCCTGAGACCGCGTGGGTTTTCTCCAGGTGCTCCGGCTTCCACCCACACTCTAATGACGTACAAGTTTGCAGGTTTACCACCTCCAACGTGATCCCTCCACTCGCCACATCTTCCCATCTCACCCCCTGTCTGCCTTCCGCAAAGACCGCTCCCTCCGCAGCTCCCTTGTCAATTCTTCCCTTTCCTCCCGCTCCACCCCTTCCCCGGGCACTTTCCCTTGCAACCGCAAGAGATGCTACACTTGTCCCTTCACCTCCCCCCTCCACTCCTTTCAGGGACCCAAGCAGTCCTTCCAGGTCCGACAGAGGTTCACCTGCACCTCCTCCAACCTCATCTGCATCCGTTGCTCCAGATGCCAGCTGATCTATATCGGTGAGACCAAGCGGAGGCTTGGCGATCGTTTCGCCGAACACCACCACTCGGTCCGCAATAACCAACCCGACCTCCCGGTGGCTCAGCACTTCAACTCCCCCTCCCATTCCGTATCCGACCTCTCGGTCCTGGGCCTCCTCCAAGGCCAGAATGAGCAACACCGCATGTTGGAGGAACAGCACCTCATATTCCGCTTGGGGAGTCTGCATCCTCTGGGCTTAAACATTGAATTTTCTCAATTCTGTAACCCTTGCTGCCTCCTCCACTTCCCACCTCTCCCTCAGCCCTCGGGCTCTGGCATTCCTTCTCTCTCTATCTCTCCCCCACCCCAGTCGCACTAGCTTCTCATTTTCACACCACAAACAGCTTACAATGTCCTGTTTCCTTTATCATCGATACTTTTTTGCATATCTTTCATTCATTGTTCTTTAACTCTCCACCTCACCATCTATATCTCTCGTTTCCCTGATCTCTAACCAGTCTGAAGAAGGGTCTCGACCCGAAACGTCGCCTATCTCCTTCGCTCCTCAGATGCTGCTGCACCCGCTGAGTTTCTCCAGCCTTTTGTGTACCCTCGATTCTCCAGCATCTGCAGTTCCTTCTTGAACAAAAGTTTGTAGGTTAATTGGCTTCAGTAAAATGGTAAACTGTCCCTGGCGTGTAGGATGGTGCTAGTATGCGGAGTGATCGCTGGTCAGTACGGACTCGGTGGGCCAAAGGGCCTGTTTCAGTGCTGTATCTCAAAAGTGAACTAAACTATTGAATAAAATCTGCTGTGCAGGCTGGCGACCTGCGCTGACCAGTGAAGGTTGAAGGTGTTTCCATGAATCTTGTGGTGTGGTTAGGAACTGCAGTATGTGTGTGGGATTGGGATGGTGTCTCAGGTGAAGCAAAATCAATGGGGCAGCTTGTAATAAAGAAATGGAAGAACCCAGTCCAGCAGCATGTGTGGAAAGCCAAACCTATCAACGTTGCAGGTCAAAGACCCTTCAGAAGGGGTCAGTTTTGCTTCAGACGCCATTCATCCACGTAGGAAGGAACTGCAGGTGTGGTTTACCCCGAAGATAGACACAAAATACTGGAGTAACTCAGCGGGTCAGGCAGCATCTCTGGAGAGAAGGAATGGGTGACGTTTGGGGTCGAGACTCTCCTTCAGGAGTCATGCTGTCTGACCCGCTGAGTCACTCCAGCTTTTTGTGCCTTGTCTGCAGTTTGGTTTCGTCTACCATTAAGAGCGAATCCAGAGGACGAAAGGGGAAATTTTTAACTTTGCTTTAAAGTGAAACTGGACCGGGGTGAGCTGGGGGAATTCTGGGCTGCTGGGAGCAAGATCGCAGCAACTCGCAGACCAAAGTTTGGAACATTTCCCCGGCACATTTAAAGCTGATCGTTGTGCATAGTTGCTGAGCTGAGCTGGGCTTGCTCTCAGACCTGTTCTGTGTTGGCTCGTTCCATGTGCCTGTTTAACAGCTGAGGCCTGATGTAGTGGGCCATAGATTAGGAAGTGAAAGTAACTTAGTTACTGGTGCCATCTTGTCTCATCGCGCCAGCATCTCTCAACCCGTACTGAAAATAGACACGTGTGGGTGGGGGCGCGTGTGTGTGTGTGGGTGCGGGTGTGTGTGTGGGTGCGGGTGTGTGTGTGGGTGCGGGTGTGTGTGTGGGTGCGGGTGTGTGTGTGGGTGCGGGTGTGTGTGTGGGTGCGGGGGTGTGTGGGTGCGGGTGTGTGTGTGGGGGGTGTGTGTGGGAGGGGTGTGTGGGTGCGGGGGTGTGGGGGGGGTGCGGGCGTGTGCGGGCGTGTGTGCGCGTGTGTGTGTGTGCGGGGGGGTGTATGTGTCCCCTCCCTGACTCAGTCTGAAGAAGGGTCTCGCGCCAAAACGTCACCTGTCACCAGAGATGCTGCTGTCCACCTCTTGGTGACCCTCGGACTATCCTTGGTCTAGCTTTACCTTGCACTAAATGTTATTCCCCCATCATGTATCTGCACACTGAACGGATCAATTGTAAGCATGTATTGTCTTTCTGCTGACTATTAGCACAGAACAAAAAGTGTTTCAATGTTTACCTCGTTGTTACCTTCTAGCTAACAATGATCTGGTCTACATCTTGCTTGATCTTCACCCCCTTTGATGTCTTGCTCTCACACCTTACTCTTCCTTATTTCTGTATCTCCCCCTCCCCTGACTCCCAGTCTGAAGAAGGGTCTCGACCCGAAACATCACCCATTCCTTCTCTCCAGAGATGCTGCCTGTCCCGCTGAGTTACTCCAGCACTTTGTGTCTATCTTCGGCTTAAACCAACATCTGCAGTTCCATCCTACGCTTCCCAATTTACCTCGGTACACGTGACAATAAACTGAACTGAACTAAAAGGGACGAAAGTAGACAAAAATGTTGGAGAAACTCAGCGGGTGAGGCAGCATCAATGGAGCGAAGGAATAGGTGACGTTTCGGGTCGAGACCCTTTATAGTGCTAAACTAAAAGAACTAGTTCTAAACTAAACAAGTACTAGTGGTAAACTAAACGAGAATTAGTACTAAACTAAAATAACTAATGGCAAACTAAAAGAGAACCAGTGGTAAACTAAACTAAAAGAACTAGTGGTAAACGAAACAGGAACTAGTTCTAAACTAAACTAACTAATGGTAAACTAAAAGAACCAGTGGTACACGAAAAGGGCACTAGTGGTAAATTAAACTAAAAGGGAACTAGTGGTAAACTAAACTAGAGCTAGTGGTAAACTAAACTAACTAGTGGTAAACTAAACTAGAACTAGTGGTAAACTAAACTAGAGCTAGTGGTAAACTAAAGTAGAGCTAGTGGTAAACTAAACTAGAGCTAGTGGTAAACTAAACTAGAGCTAGTGGTAAACTGAACTAGAACTAGTGGTAAACTAAACTAGAACTCGTAAACTAAACTAGAGCTAGTGGTAAACTGAACTAGAACTAGTGGTAAACTAAACTAGAGCTAGTGGTAAACTAAACTAGAGCTAGTGGTAAACTAAACTAGAGCTAGTGGTAAACTAAACTAGAGCTAGTGGTAAACTAAACTAGAACTAGTGGTAAACTAAACTAGAGCTAGTGGTAAACTAAACTAGAGCTAGTGGTAAACTAAACTAGAGCTAGTGGTAAACTAAACTAGAGCTAGTGGTAAACTAAACTAGAGCTAGTGGTAAACTAAACTAGAGCTAGTGGTAAACTAAACTAGAGCTAGTGGTAAACTAAACTAGAGCTAGTGGTAAACTAAACTAGAGCTAGTGGTAAACTAAACTAGAGCTAGTGGTAAACTAAACTAGAGCTAGTGGTAAACTAAACTAAAGCTAGTGGTAAACTAAACTAGAGCTAGTGGTAAACTAAACTAGAACTCGTAAATTAAACTAGAAGGGCACAAGTGGTAAACTAAACTAACTAGTGGTAAACTGAACTGAATTAAACTGCAAGCCCCGGGCGGCCGATGCAGAGCCGGCGCAGTGTGTGTGTGTGTGTGAGTGAGTGAGTGTCCCGCCCTGTAGCTGTAGCTGTAGCTGTAGCCGGGGCCGGGAGCAGCAGCAGCAGCGGCAGCAGCAGGAGGAGGCGGCGGCGGCGGCTACAGACGGGGCCGGGATCACAAGCTGCTGCCGCTGCCGCCGCCGCCGCTGCGCTCGGGGAGCGAGGTAGGAGGATTCACGCTTCAATGCACCGGACACACACGCGGCTAAACCCGGGCTCACGTCCCCGCCGCCTCAACGCCTGACCTGGAAACAGTAGAAGGGGTGGGCCGGCACATTCACACTCACACTCACTGGCCGTCCTGTAGAGAGTCTCTCCACACTCACACTCACACCAATACACGCTCACACACACTCACCAGACACTCACTGCACACTCACACACCAATACACACTCACTGCACACTCACACACCAATACACACTCACACACCAATACACACTCACTGCACACTCACACACCAATACACACTCACTGCACACTCACACACCAATACACACTCACACACCAATACACACTCACTGCACACTCACACACCAATACACACTCACACACACAAATGTTGTACTCACACTCACCAATACACACACATACTCACCCTCGCACACATACACTCATACATACACACTCACATACACACTCACACACACACTCATACACACACACACTGCAATCTCTGTCTCTGTGTCTCGTGTGTTCTTTGTCACCACGCTCTGGAAAACTAATCTTTTGTTTCCCACCCCGTCCCCGTCCCCTCCCCCCCCCCCCTGGCGTTTTGCTACGTGTATGTTGTGTCAATAATGCAAACTTGTCCAAAATTATAACGGCACTTTTGTCCTGCAAGGGACAAATTAGACTAATATTTGTTGCACCAATGTAATTCTGAAGATACAATTATATGTGGAGGCCCATTTTACGATTGGGGTAGGAACTGCAGATGCTGGTTTTGCAATAAGAAGACACAAAGTGCTGGAGTAACTGCGGGTCAGTCAGCATCTCTGGTGAAATGTGTTGGAAGGAACTGCAGATACTGGCTTAAACTGAAGATTGACACAAGATGCTGGAGTAACTCAGCGGGACAAGTAGCATCTCTGGAGAGAAGGAATGGGTGAGAATTTAATTGTTCTGTATCTGCGACATATGACAATAAAACACTCTTGACTTGGGCCACCCGTTCCTTCTCTCCAGAGATGCTGCCTGTCCCGCTGAGTTACTCCAGCATTTTGTTTCCATCTGCGGCATCTCTGAATGGGCGACGTTTGTGGTCGGGACCCTTCTTCAGACTGATTTCAGGGAGTGGGGTTAGGGGGGGGAGAAAGTAAGTAAGTTTATTGGCCAAGTATTCACATACAAGGAATTTGCCTTGGTGCTCCGCCCACAAGTAACAACATGACATACAGTGACAGTTACGAATGACTCAGAAAACACTAAACATTAATACTAATAATAAGACATTAATGATAAAACATTAATGATTTATGATATTAAATGATAATGATATTAATGATAAAGCTGGAGGAGAGGAGCGGGGAAGGACAACGCCTGGCAGGAAATAGGTGAAAAGGTAGATCTTCAAAGTAGGATCACCTTGACATTTTCCAGTGAACAGGTCAAAATGTAGAAACAGGGAACTGACGATCTTTTTTGGAGTGAAACAGGCCCTTCGGCCCACTGAGTCCCCGTACACTAGCACTATCTTACACACTAGGGACAATTTACAATTCTTACTGACGCCAAATGAACGTGCAAATCTGTACACTTTGGAGTGTGGGAGGAAACCGGATTACCCGGGAAACACCCACGCGGTCACGGGGAGAACGTACGAACTCCATACAGACAGCACCCGTAGTCGGGATCGAACCCGGGTCTCTGGCGCTGTGAGGCAGCAGCTCTACCCACTGCGCCACTCTGCTGCCCACTAATCAACTAGAAACGTCGCCTATTCCTTCGCTCCATAGGTGCTGCCTCACCCGCTGAGTTTCTCCAGCATTTTTTGTCTGCCTTCAATTGTTCCAGCATCTGCAGTTCTTTTTCTTAAACATTTCGCCCACTAATCAGATGCAGGTTTATAACAAAAAGACACAAAGTTCACAAGTTATAGTAGAATTAGGCCATTCGGCCCATCGATTCTACTCCGCCATTCAATCGTGACTGATCTCTGCCTCCTAATACCAATTTCCTGCCTTCTCCCCATAACCCTTGACACCCGTTTTATTCAGGAACCAGTCTATCTCTGGCTTAAAAATTTGCTGGAGTGTTGGAGTAACTGAGCTGGTCTCTACCATTCTGCCATAGTATACTTACAACATTATAAGTTTGTGGAAATGTCACACATACAAGTTTCACCAGGCCTGAATCTAATGGCGGATATTGTTCGTGCATTGATTAGGAAATGGTATCTGGTAGAGTGGCCTGTCCCTAAAATAGCCTGGCATTATCATTGGGCTGACAAGTCTGCTAATTGTTGCTATGACTAATGTTTAGCCAGGGATCTACCAGTCTACACACTCATTACAACCTGCTCACCAAAGTTTAATGCACTGTCTGTGACGCAACAAGTATACGATGTGGATGGTGTATCCATGCAAACTTGTCAAAAATAACTGCAGTTTTGTCCTGCAAACCACAAATTAGACTAATATTTGTTACACCAATGTAATTCTGAAGACGCAATTATACGTGCGGGCTGGTTTTACGATTGGGGCAGAAACTGGGAACTGCAGATAGTGGTTTTCAATAAAAAGAGGTCAAGTGCTGGAGGAACTCTGCGGGTCAGTCAGCATCTCTGGAGGACATGGGTATGTGACGTTTCGGACACAAGATGGACATGGAGGCTATGGGGAATTGAGTTTAGTGTGTTGTGTGTAGCGAGGTACAGTTAAAAGCTTTTGTTGCGTGCTAACCAGTCAGCGGAAAGACAATACTCGATTACACTCGTGCCGTTTACAGTCTACAGATACTCGATGCGGGGAATGACATAAATAACGTTGTTCCCTTGTGGGTGTAGGGAAGGCTTACCAGAATGCTGGCTGGATAACAGGGTAATTGTCACTGTCAATATATGTCATGTTGTTACTTGTGGGCGGAGCACCAAGGCAAATTCCTTGTATGTAAATACTTGGCCAATAAACTTACTTACTTATTAGCTAAGAGGAAAGGTTGGATAAACATGGATTGTTTTCTCTGGAGCGGGAGCCAGATTGAGGTAGTGTGTACAATAATGAAAGGCAGAAAAAGGTCAGAACTATTTTCCCCAGGGTGGAAATGTCACAAATGGCACAGCTTCAAGGTGATTGGGGCAAAATCTAGATCTACAGAGAGGTGGGTGCCTGGAACGCGCTGCCAGGGGTGGTGGTGATGGAGGCAGATATGATGGTGGCGTTTCAGAGACGTTTAGATCAAAGATCCTACAGCGAGCGAGGTAGATCACTCGACGAAAAAGACGTAGTACGGTCATGGGCAGATTCATGGGTCATTTTCGGCCCCATTTCAGTAACCGGCTTCCGTCTCCGCACCAAAGATCCCTTTATAGCGGAGCAAAGATACTAGTGCGGAGACGGAAGCCGGTTACAGAAACATCCTCGTAAAAATAAAAGTTCTTTGGGAAAAATCTTCTAATTTTCAGAATTATAATTTATTAACACAAACTGTTCCCCCGCAACGTTGATTACACTGCGGGTCGGGTCGGGCCGGGCCGGGCCGGGTCGGGTCGGGTTACTGAAATGGATGAAAAAAAGGCCCACGTTCCGCTCCGTTGCGTACTACACGTCAGCCCGTGGCATTTAGCAGGAGTGGTCTATCTTGCTCCGCTATAGGATCTTTGGTTTAGATAGGCACGTGGATATGCTCGGAATGGAGGGATATGGATCGCGTGCAGGCAGAGGGGATTAATTTAACCTGGCAGCTAATCCGTGCAGTTCGGCACGGAGATTGTGAACCAAAGGGCTTGCTCCTGAGCTGCGCCGCTCTATGTATTAGAGTTTACTTCAGAGATACAGCGAGAAAACAGGCCCACCCTTCGGCCCACCGGGTCCGCGCCGACCAGCGATCCCCGCACACTAACACTATCCTACACTCTCACACACACACACAATTCACAGAGCCAATTAACCTACAAACCCGCACGCCTTTGGAAGACACCCGGATAAAACCCACGCAGGTCACGGGGAGAACTCCGTACAGACAGTGCCCGTGGTCAGGATCTCTGGCGCTGTGCTGCAATACCTCCACCGCTGCGCCTCCCTGCCGCCCCTCTAAGATGATGGCACGAGGGCTAATTGCCTGCCCAATCATCTTCTCTGACATCAACTAACTGGCCTTGAGCTGTGGCTGAGACGATTACTAACTACAGTGCCGGGATCCTATTATCGTTAATGGTGCGTTAGCTCTGGGATAAGACTGGGAACTGTGTGAGTACCCAGGCCCCGGGCCCCCTGCACCTCATTGATAATATGCACTCGGGATTGTATGCGGAAGCAGCAGGTAACAACCATTCACGCACTGATATATCTTGTTAGCATCTAGCATTCCTCAAAATGTTCCTTGTTTTTACCAAATTACAAAATACTGCACAATGGCTTGGAATGTACTGACTGAAAAGTTATTGTGGGACAATTGAATGTATTATTTTGAAAGACCAGTTTAGTTTGTTTGCAGGAAGGAATTGCAGATGTTGGTTGACACTGAAGACAGACACAAAATGCTGGAGTAACTCAGCGGGTCGGGCAGCATCTCTGGCGAGAAGGAATGATTGACGATTCAGGTCGAGACCCTTCTCCAGGCTGATAGACTCGGCTTGTACTCGCTGGAATTTAGAAGATTGAGGGGGGATCTTATAGAGACGTACAAAATTCTTAAGGGGTTGGACAGGCTAGATGCAGGAAGATTGTTCCCGATGTTGGGGAAGTCCAGAACAAGGGGTCACAGTTTAAGGATAAGGGGGAAGTCTTTTAGGACCGAGATGAGAAAATTATTTTTCACACAGAGAGTGGTGAATCTGTGGAATTTCATTTCGGAGTCACGTGAGTGACTTCGTGAAGAGCCCGCCGGCGCGCATGCTCGACATATCGTCGTACCGCGTTGCTGCGACGGCTGGCGGTGGAGCGCGCTCCTCGCCAGCCCTTCAGAAGGGGCCACGGAGGTAAGTATTCTACCTTTAGTTGGTGGTCCTTGTTGTTGGTTTTGTCTTGCAGCAAGGACATGGATGGGAGTTCCAAGGGCCGGAGGACGTCAGGACGAGTTCGCCGGTCAACAGTTCCGGGGCCTTTACCATCGGCAATACCTGCAGCGCAGGCCGGGACTCAGGCGGAGATGTGGGTAAGCCCTGTGTTTACAGGTCCAGATCCGCCAGCACACCACAGCTCGGAGGAGTTCGACGAGGAGGAGTGTGGTGTGCCGCCAGAGCAGGGGGACCCTGCCATGGCAGTCAGGTCGTCAGCGGGCTCGCTGGCGACCTCGAGCAGGGCACGTGCCGTTGCACGGCCTGTTCCACTCAGCCCTCCGAGAAGGGGGAGGGCAGGAGCCCAGAAGCCTAACCCTGTTAGGGCTAAGGCATTGCCTATCGCGGAGGAGCGGTCAGGTTCCAGGGCGAGACCCGGGGCGGCTGTGAGGCCAGCCGGCATACCCCGACTCTCGACGCCGGGACGGGTCGGTCGAGTCGGGTCTCGTCACGGTCGCCGAGCCCCCCATGGATGGGTGGGCGAGACCATGCGTCGGCAACGTCCACGATGTGGGCAGCCGGCAAGACTGCGCGGGCCCCAGGCAGCCATGCTTCGGCTGGTGCCGACACCTCGCCGCAAGTGCCCTTAGTGGCAGCGGCTTCAGCTCTCGCTAAACGGAGGCGATTGAACACGCCCGCGCAGGAATCGCGCAGTTTCGCCTCGGCGGCTGTTAGCGACAACTACCGGCACCGGCAGGGCCTCGACGAGGTGCGGGCCGATGACAGGAGCCCGGTTTTCTTTTCAGAGCCGGAGGACTCCGACCACCTGAGTGTTCAGGGTGAAGGGCGTATTGACCGTATTGAGCGGCTGCTGGAGCTCCTGCTTCAACGTCAACAACAGCAGGGCAGCAACAGGCACAGGGCGTCTTCACCAACATCTACTATCAGCCTGGAGCAGCAGGAGGAGGAGGTTCTGGTGGATCCCGTACCAACTCCGTTGGAGGTGCCAGCGGAAGAACTCTTGGATGTGGCGACCAAATTCGCGGCCTCACATACGGCTGGTCTTCCTCTAAATACAAAGCTGGCAGCCACAGTGAACTTTCTTAATAATCAGGTGCTGCAGGAAGAAGTCCTCATCCAGGCTATGAGCCGGCACAAGGCTCCATCCAATTGCAACTCCCTCAACGTGCCTGTGGTCAATACGCCGATATGGGGCAACATCAGTGCGGCTATCCGTCAACAGGAGGTAAAACTGCAGCGGATCCTGAAGCTCCTCACGGCCGGTATTACCGCCTTTGTGCGGTCGGTGGACGGGGACGAATTGAATTTGGACCAGGGAGATGCCCTGGCCCTCCTGTGCGCGACCCAGCACGAAATTAACGGGTTTCGCAAAACCAGCATCCGCCCAGCGCTCAATCCAAAGTTTGCAGGAGTGTGCAAACCACCGCCGCCGCCCCCGCCCCGTCAGCTCTTTGGGAAGGACCTCTCGAAGAGAGTCAAAGAGCTTGACGAGCAAGCCAAAACGGTGGGGATCATGCGCCCTCAGAGTGCCCCCACACCGTCAGGCTCAAAGTCTCCATACATTCGATCACGAGGGTCTGCCAGTACCTCGACGAGGACCCACCCTCAAGCTCCACAACGACAGCAACATCAGACCCAGCACCAGGGGTCTTTTTTAGGACAGGGTCGGCAGAGACCCTGGTGGAAAACGAAGACGCCGCGCCCTCAAGCCAACCCAGCACCTTCACGTCCACACACGCGTGTCAAGGACCGCTGGTAACCACGGAGGTGAGGGGGTCTGGTTCTCTCTTTTCTCTCTGTTTAACTTCACATGTTGGTGGTCACATTCGGTGGTTTTTGGGTGCATGAGGTAATTTCACTGGTGACGAGTATGTGTTGCAGAATATTCAGGGGCATAAAATTGAGTTTATTAATGGCGACATTCCTCCATCCCAGCACATGCCCGCTCGAACATTTAAAATTATCTGCTGCAGAACAGGCAGCCGGCTATAAGGAATTGTTAAGTCTTGAGCAAAGGAGTGATTAAGAGAGTGGTGCATGAACCAGTTGACTTTGTTTCGAACATATTCACCAGACCTAAGAAGGATGGAAGTTGTCGTGTCATTATTGATCTAACCTGTTTGAATACTTTTGTAACATATTCTCATTTTAAAATGGATACGTTGAAACAACCAAATCATTGATTTCTCATGGTTGCTTTATGGCATGCATCGATTTAAAAGACGCATATTATTCCGTATCCGTCCAGAAATGTGACAGAAGGTTTTAAAATTCATCTGGATGGGGCAACTCTGGCAGTACAAGGCTTTGCCTAATGGGCTCACCACAGCCCTAGATTGTTCACTAAATTAGTGAAGCCAATTATGGCTTATTTGAGACAACGACACCATATAGTATGGCCTATTTAGATAATGTCTTAATTGTGGGCCACACCCTGGAATTGGCTGAACAGGGTGTTGCAGCTGCTGTCAATATATTTCAACAATTGGGGTTTATTGTCCATCCAGAGAAATCAAAGTTCTACCCTGCCCAGGTGATTAATTACCTAGGGTTCACGGTGAACTCTATAAGCATGAGGGTTACCATTCCAATTAACAAGATTGAGGAGGTTACCCAGGTGTGTCAAGATTTAATCCGCACCAATATACCATCGATTCGGCACTTAGCTACAATAATTGGGAAGCTGGTAGCTTTGTTTTCGGCAGCGCGATATGGACCTTTGCATTATCAGAATTTGCAAAGAGCTAAAATTGCTGCGTTAAAACAGAACGCTGGTCATTATGATCGGTCCATGCAGCTGCCGCCCGAAGCGATAAATGAGTTGCAATGGTGGGTGTGTCACATTAGCAACTCATTCAAGCCTAGTAGGGAGGCTAATCCGGTGGTATATTTGCAAACTGATGCAAGCTCCAATGGTTGGGGATCCACGAATAATTGCTCTAGTTGTGGTGGCAGATGGGACACCCTTGAATCAACGATGTTGTTAACTCAAGGGATTAACTATTTGGAGTTGCTGGCAGCATTCCACGGACTTCGTGCGTATTGTTCCAAGCTTGTTGGAGCACATGTCCGTCTCCAAATAGACAACACCACAGCAGTAGCATATTTAAACCATATGGGTGGTACCAGGCCAGTTTCGTGTGACAAATTGGCAAACTCAATTTGGCTCTGGTGTGTTCAAAGAGACATTTGGATTTCAGCTACCTATTTGCCAGGTGAGCTTAATACTGTGGCGGACACCAGGTCACGCAAATTTAATGACAATATTGAATGGATGTTGCATCCTGAGATCTTTTCTAAAGTCACAGCCAAATTTGGTAAACCGGACATTGACCTCTTTGCGTCACGGTGGAACCATCAGGTACCAACCTACGTTTCATGGGAACCAGATCCTGGGGCAATAGCGCTAGATGCATTCTCGCTGGACTGGGGGAAGTGGTTTTCTATGCCTTCCCCCCATTTTGCCTCATCAGTCGGGTATTGGGAAAGATTCAGGCAGATGCTGCCAAGGGCATCCTTGTTATACCCGACTGGCCCACACAGCCTTGGTATCCGGTGGTCTTTGACATGCTCAACGAACCTTGGGTCCTTTTGAAGGGTTGCCCACAATTGGTTACTCACCCTGTCTCAGGGGAGCCGCATCCCTGCCATGGCTATTTAAATTTGTTGGCTTGCAGGTTCTGAACAGGCCGTTAGTCCAATACGGCCTCTCGGCTCGGACCACGGATACCACCGGGGCGTCGTGTCGAGAGTCTACAAGGCGAAGATACCGCTCGCATATTAAGAAGTGGGAAGCCTACTGCAGCCGCTCTCGCATCACGTACGATGACGTGACAACAACCGACGTCCTGGAATTCCTCGCGGGGTTGCACCATGATGAACACTTAAGTTACAGTGCCATCAACAGCGCCAGAAGTGCGCTATCGTTCTACCTCAGTTGGAGGTAGGATCCAACAGGCTAGTGTCCAGACTCATGCGGGGTATATTCAATATGAATCCGCCTACACCACGCTATAATATCACCTGGGATGTCAGGGACGTATTAACCCTGCTCAGGACGTGGTCACCCATGGAAGGGCTCCAACTGGACCAACGCACCATGAAGCTGGTGATGTTACTAGCGCTGACTTCAGCTCAGAGGGTACAGACACTACACAAACTGCGTGTCGACAGAATGACAGCTACCCCTACAGAAGTAGTCTTTTTCGTTGACGAGCTACTAAAGCAGCATAGACCTGGGTGCACAGGGCCGCAGCTGAAGTTCCCGGCATACCCCGCAGATGCTAGGCTATGTTTAGTCTCACATATCCGCCACTATGTCAAAGTGACGGCACGCATCAGAGGAATGGAGAGATACCTGCTTGTCACTCACAAGAGACCTCATCATCGAGTGACAGTCCAGACGATATCCATGTGGCTTCCAGTCGTCTTGGGTAAGTCAGGTATCGACACTAATGTGTTCAAGTCTCTTTCCACCAGGGCTGCATCGACGTCAAGTGCGAGGGTCATGGAGGTGCCCATGGACCAAATTCTCGCCACAGCAGGATGGGCTAATGAAGCTGTGTTCCAGCGTTTTTATAACAAGCCTGTTGCTGCTCCTCTGCAGTTTGCAGAAGCCGTGCTGAATGCAGGTCACGAACGTGGAGATGTCCCCGCATGAGGGGTTTTGTTTTGTTGTTAATAACTCTGCTCTTGTTTTGCAGTATGAACTATTGAGCAAGTTTGTTCCTCCCATCCATCCCTGGTAGTGGTGTGTCAGCATGGACGTGGTCCAGGGCGTGTAATCACAGAAGCTTTGAAGTCTTCACGAAGTCACTCACGTGACTCCGAAATGAAATAGTAAGATTGAACGAGAACTTACCAGTTCGAAGGTTGATCTTTATTTTATGAGGAGTCGAAGTGAGGGATTTCGTGCCCTCCTCGCCCAACCCTCAATCACCTTCATCTGGTAATCTTAGTCACTTCAATCTTACTATGCGAAGTCATTTCTTTGTTGGTTTCTGTGATTCCACGCCGCTACTTTGAAGTATGTCGAGCATGCGCGCCGGCGGGCTCTTCACGAAATCCCTCACTTCGACTCCTCATAAAATAAAGATCAACCTTCGAACTGGTAAGTTCTCGTTCAATCTTACTATTCTCTGCCACAGAAGGTCGTTGAGGCCAGTTTATTGGCTATATTTAAGAGGGAGTTAGATGTGGCCCTTGTGGCTAAAGGGATCAGGGGGTATGGAGCGAAGGTAGGTACAGGATACTGAGTTGGATGATCAGCCATGATCATATTGAATGGCGGTGCTGGCTCGAAGGGCCGAGTGGCCTCTACTCCTGCACCTATTTTCTATATTTCTAAGAAGTAACTTCAGTCTGAAGAAGGGCCTCGACCTGAAACGTCACCCATTCCTTCTCTCTAGAGATGCTGCCTGTCCTGTTGAGTTACTCCAGCTTTCTGTGTCTATCTTCGGTGAAAAGCTTTTGTTGCGTGCGAAACTGTCTGCGGAAAGTCTAGACATGATTACAATCGAGCCGCCCACAGTGTGCAGATACAGGAGAAATGGAATAACGTTCAGTGCAAGGTAAAGTCCGGCAAAGCCCAAATAGAAACAGTCTGCGGGTCTCCAATAAGGTAGATAGATAGCAGCTCAGAACTGCTCTGTAGTTGGTGATAGGATTGCCTGATAACAGCTGGGAAGAAACTGTCCCTGAATCTGGAGGTGTGTGCATTCACACTTCTGTACCTCTTGCCTGATGGGAGAGGGAGTGACCAGGGTGAGACTTGTCCTTGATTATGCTCCTGGCCCTGCCGAAGTCTGATGTGGGACCCGGTGGGCCTAGGAGCCCGAGTAGGGTTGCCAACTGTCCCGTATTAGCCGGGACATCCTGTATATTGGTTTGTCCCGTACGGGACTGCCCTTGTTCTGTATTTGACCGCTGCTACTCAGGTCGAGGGGACTGTCGGGTCGGAGCGCCGCGTCCGGCCCCGCCTCACCCGTCCCGGCGTAGTGCTGCCCGTGGAGTGCAGCAGCAGCAGCGCCTCGCCCGTGGCCCCGTCGGTCGGTCGGCAGCCTGGCCAGCTGTCCGACCTTCGGACCTTCGCTGACCGCCGACACCACCACCACCCCTCCTTCTCACGGACGATCATTGCGCAACGCGGCCCGGGCCAAAACCCCTCAGCTGGCCCGCCGGCTGGGCCTTCCGTGCAGTCCGGCACCCGAGCCAACTCGTCATTCACCCAGCCACGGCCCAGTCGGTCAACGAATCGCCGTCGGGAATTTGTCCCTTATTTTGATCTTTTGTCCCTTATTTGGGATTGTGGAAGTTGGTGACTCTACGCCTGAGTAAAGTGCATGTCTGACAATTCCGACTCGTTGAGTTAAGGCACTGAATCCACATTGACAAACCTGCACGATACTGAGGGAGGGAAAAAGACCCAAAGTGCTGGAGTAACTCAGCGGGTCAGGCACCAACTCTGGAGAACATGAATGGGCGACGTTTCGGGCTGGGACTCTTCTTCAGCCTGGCTGGAAATGTCCAAGACTGGAGGGCACAGCTATAAGGTGAGAGGGGAAAGGTCAACGGAGATGTGTGGGGTAGGTTTTGATTCACACAGAGTGCGGTGGGCGCCTGGAACTCACTTGTAGTGGAGGCAGATACGATAGTGGCGTTTCAGAGGCTTTTTGGATGAGCAGGGAATAGAGGGATATGGATCACTGGCAGATGAGATGACTCACTTGATGCCTTATTGGGCACAAACATTGTGGGCTGAAGGGCCCGTTCCTGTGCGGGACTGTTCTAAGTTCAGATTTACAGCACGGAAACAGCCCTTCGGCCCACCAAGTCCATGCCGACCAGTGATCACCTCGTACACTAACACCATCCTACACACTAGGGACAATGTACAATTTTTACCAAAGCCAATTAACCTACAAACCTGAACACAGAGAAGGAATCCATATTCTCCAGAGGTGCTGCAGGACCCGCTGAGTTACTCCAACACTCTGTACCTGCTTTGTGAAGCAGCGTCTGCATCTCCTTGAGCCTGTGTAATACTGAGGGAAGTTTTGCACACTCAGAGGGCTGAGGGGGAGCTGAGAAGGGGAGATGCACACTTGGAGATGTTTTTCTCCCCAATTACAAAGGCCCAAATGACAGTAAATTGAAAAAAATAGAGTCCTTCGTCCAGCAGCAGATGAGTGGGTCACCGTTATAATGCTGTTGTCACAACTTGATGCGTCTGAAGAATGGTCTCGACCTGAAACGTCACCCATTCCTTCTCTCCAGAGACGCTGCCTGACCCACTGAGTTATCCAGCATTTGGTGTCTATCTTAGATTTAAACCAGCATCTGCAGTTCTTTCCTACACTTTTTGTGTGCAAGTTGGATGCTGCTTGTAATGACCAGGACGCTCGTCCCTGAACTAGTTAGTGAAAGGTGCACTGTGGTGGAAACACACGCAGGGCCAAAGCATTCCGCACATTCTCGCCACTCAAGACTGCACCTGCGCTGAGAGAAACTTGCAGCTTAATGCAAAATAATGCACCCACGGTCCTTCGGTTGTGTATATAAATGCAAGTTTGCAACGTCCAAAATATATATATATTTTTTTAAACGGTCATTAAGTGATGTGCACTGGTTGTGAGTTTGCAATTGCCTCCATTTCCTCTGTAGCAAGGAGTTCAAGATGCAATGTTTGCAGCAGGAAAGTGCTGCACCTGGAGCTGTGTGGTGCATTTATTAATGCATGGGGAAAGGCAGCTTTCTCTCCTGATTGCAAAGATCCTAATGCAAAGCTTTTCCAAACGACCATTACAATCTGTCTGTCCGTCTGTCTGTCTGTCTATCTTTAAAAGTCACGACTTGTCTGTCTGTCTGTGATCTCAAGGAGCTACACCAAAACGGTACACAATAGCACAAGAACACTTGCAGAATCTTACTCAGCTTTTCCCCATTGTCGGTCTAATCAAGTTTCCTTCAGATTTGATGTTATATTTCACAAGTTATTGAAATTTCAAGCTTTAAAAAAAGCCAACTTTAACAAGGTTTTTCCAGTTAAAGTCCTTGCTGCACCAGCTTCCAACAGACTTTGATGCAAAGTTGCAACACAGAACACTCTGTGCTTCCACCAAGTTTTCACCTGAATGGGATATCACGGTCCTCCACCCAACATGTGCAACAATGTTGTCGTCATACAACACTTACTCCTGCTCCTGGCAGGACAGGAAGGGGAGGGTGAATTGGCATTGCTATTGGGGAAGTGCAATTGGAATTATTTTTTTAAGTCCAGTCCTGGGGGAGGCAGGGATCTGACCTTCGGCAACGGGTTGAGTTGAGGGACCACGCCACACGTGGGGGCTATGGGTGTGTGGTGGTATAGGGAGGTTTCACGGCAGTCGGGTCACGACCCATGACCCGTGCTGTTGCTACGCTACCCCAAGTGGAGTACACGCGATGAACTGCAGGTAAACACTTACAGCGTAGCGGGCCCGTTAAAACCCGACCGCCGAAATGGTCAATTTTTGCGCTGTAAATAATTATGGAAATCGGGATAAGTGTGAGAGACATTTAGCCTGTTTCAGAATTTCAAAAGTGAGGAGAAATGACGGTATATAGTACCTTCATTTCGCTTCACTTTTGGAATTCTGAAGTTGGGTACATGTCTCTCACACTTACCCCGACTGCCACAATTTTGTACAGTGCAAAAATTCAACACTTTAGCGGTTTTTAACAGGTCGGAAAGTACGCGCTTCTTGCATTAATAACATGTACCGGAAGTGACGGATGTCCTCCAGATGGATTGAGCGACTCCGTGGGTCAAGCCCTTTGACCCAGTGACCTTACGTGCAAACCCCCTATATTGCCTTGGGGAACGGGCTACGTTGGGGGACCAGGCCTCCCTTGTGACAGGGACCCAACGGTTCGGCCTAGTCCTCAATACAATCCAAAGATAGACGCCACAAACGCTGGAGCAACTCAGCGGGACTGGCAGCATCTCTGGAGAGAAGGAATGGGTGACGTTTCATCCAGCTGGTAGCTGGAAGCTTTCAAAGTCAGCCCCTAGCCTGGCGTATTGTTGTTGTTGTTGCTGCAGAATGTGTAAACAGGGCGGCAGATGCATTCTCCGCGGGTTGTGCTGGACACCCGATGGTCACAGCTACTGTTCCAGGTGGCTGGAGCTGCCAGCATTTGGCCCGGGTTTGTGCAGTCTCTGCAACATAACACCAAAACACAGACACTCTCTCCTGGCTCTCGGGTCCCACACGTCCACCCTCACCCACATACAACGGTGGGGCAAGAGAGAGAGTCGAGAGTGTTTCTTTGTCATGTGTCCCAGATAGAACAATGACATTCTTACTTGCTGCAGCTCAACAGAATATGTGAACACAGTACACTGCAAACAATATAATAAATGAGAGAGAGAAAAAGTTCAGTGTGTGTGTTTTATATATATATACACATATATATATATATATATATATATATATATATATATATGTGTGTATATGTGTGTATATATATATATATGTGTGTGTATATATATATATATATATACACACACACATACTCACAAGTATACACATATACACAAGTCCGCCCATTCCTTCTCTCCAGAGATGCTGCCTGTCCCGCTGAGGTACTCCAGCATTTTGTGTCCACACACACACACATACACATATATTTATATATACACATACATGTGCACACAAAAAAACCCAATAGAAGTGCAATAATAATAATATTAATAATTATAACAGTAATAGTCTTATGTAGTTCAGAGCTTATTTGAGGTTGTTGTGTTTAATAGCCAAATGGTTGAAGGGAAGAAGCTGTTCCTGAACCTGGACGTTACAGTTTTCAGGCCCCTGTATCATCTTCCCGATGGCAGGGGAGAGATGAGTTTGTGGCCAGGGTGGTGTGGGTCTCTGATGATGTTGGCTGCCTTTTTCTTCTTCTTTCGTGTGGCGTGCGGGGCCTACAGTTGTTGGACAACTTGTTCTATTTAATGGGGGGTTACACAAAAAGCTGGAGAAACTCAGCGGGTGCAGCAGCATCTAAGGAGCGAAGGAGATGGGCGACGTTTCGGGTCGAGACCCTTCTTCAGACTCGTTCTACTTGATCTTCCGTTTGTGCACGTCGAGTTGATTGCATTAGTAGAAACACGGCAGACCACGTGAAGGTTGCAACCTTCCACCCCGCTGCCTTTTTGAGGCAGCAACTCCGGTAAATCCCTTCGATGGTGGGGAGGTCGGAGCCGGTGATGGACTGGGCAGTGGGCACAACTCTTTGCTGTCTTTCTCACTCCCCGTGTTCAAGTTGCCGAACCAGGCCGTGATGCAGCCTGTGATGAGTGTTTGAAGGCAGGGGGTCTGTAATGGCTGGAGCTGTGGCAATTAATCTGTGGGAATTCACTGGAGACCAAGTCAGTGGATATTTTTACGGCAGAGATAGATAGATTCTTGGTTGGTACGGGTGTCAAAGATTATGGGGAGAAGGAAGGAGAATGGGGTTAGGAGGGAGAGACAGATCAGTCATGACTGAATAGCAGGGTAGACTTGATGGACCGAATGGCCTAATTCTGCTCCTATCACTTATGACCTTATAATAGAAGAGCACAGCACAACACAGGAACAGGCCCTTCGGCCCACATTGTTTGTGCACCTCCTTTTTCTCCAGAGACGCTGCCTGACCCGCTGAGTTACTCCAGCATTTTGTGTCTATCTCTGATGTAAAGCTAAACTGATCTGCTCTGCCTGTAGATGATCCATATCCCTCTATCCACTACACTTCCATCAATAAGCCTCGATCTTATCTACCTCCACCATCACCCCTGGCAGTGCATTCCAGGCCCCCACCACTCTATATTTAAAAAATGTATGTATGTGTGTATATATATGTATATATATTATGTGTATGTATATGTGTGTGTGTATGTATATGTGTGTGTGTTTATGCTTATGTGTGGGTATATATGTATACATATGTATGTATATATATATATATATGTGTGTGTGTATGTGTTTGTATGTATACACACATATATATACACTGAATGCTGGAGTAACTCAGCGGGACAGGCAGCATGTCTGGAGAGAAGGAATGGGTGATGTTTCGGGTCATGACGCTTCCTCAGTCTGAAGAAGGGTCTCGAACCGAAATGCCACCCATTCCTTCTCTCCAGAGATGCTGCCTGTCCCGCTGAGTTACTCCAGCATTTTATCTCTACCTTCGATTTAAACCAGCAACTGCAGCTCTTTCCTACACCTATATATGTATGTATAAATGTACATATGTGTGTGTAAGTGTATTTTTTCTCATTTATTACATTGTCTACATATGTGTACCATGCTTACATGTCCTGTTGTCAAGAGTCACAAGTGTTTTATTGTCATGAGTTCCAGGTGGAACAATGGCATTCTTACTTGCTGCAGCTCAACAGAATATGTGAACATAGTGCACTGTAAACAATATCATAAATGAGAGAGAGAGAAAAAGTTCAGTGTGTATATATATCCACATACTCTCAAGTACACACACACATATATATAACCACACATATATATATCTCTATATATATATACACATACACACATATATAACCATATATATATATACACACACACAAACACACACACACACACACATATATATATATACACACACATACTCTAAATACAGACTAATGTCATTGTTGTATCTGGGACAAGTGAGAGATACAACTCTCCTGCAGCATGGAGTGTTCGAGCGGCGGGCACTAGGACCACGCGGCCGCCGGGCGGGACGGAGGAGGAGGGGGTGTTGCAGCCTCGGGGAGGGGCGGCGGGGAGGGGTTTGACCTGATGCCGGGGGGGAGGCGGTGGGGAGCGGGGGGGAGAGGGCGGGGAGCAAGAAGCGGTGGTCCCAGCGTCAGCGGGGGCTGAGAGCCGCTGCAAGCACCTTGCACCCCCACACACACAGAGACACACAAGAGCCCTTTATAAACAAGGAGTGGGAGCCAGAGCAGCTCCAGTCTGCAGAGTCCCAGGGAGGAGGAGGAGGAGGAGAGGCAGGCATCGACTCTGCAGCAAACCTGTGGCTCCAGTGCAGCGAGGGGTCTCAGACTCACCTCGCCCACCCATGAGCTCCAGAGAAGACCCTGCAGCCGAGGAGGGGGGCAAGTTGGAGGCTCTGATCCAGGTCTGTCAGCTTCTTCCACCCTCTAGTGACACCCCCACCCCTCTCCCTGTCCCCCCTCCTCTCTACCCTCTCTACCCATTGAAGGGTTCAGAAACTCCAGGCAAAAGGGATCTTTGTTTTTTCTCTCTCTGTCTCTCAGAGGTTTACAGTCACACGTGTGTAACGTTAGTACCTCCACCAATGTGAAGGACTTTGGCCAACGAGAGTTGTTTTTTAAATGTGCTATAGAAATTAAAGTGACTTGACTTTGTGGGAACAGCCCCACACCGACCAACATGCCCCATCAACACTAGTCCCACCTGCCTGCGTTTGATCCATGTTTAGAGAGTTAGAGGGTACACAAAAGGCTGGAGAAATTCAGCGGGTGCAGCAGCATCTAAGGAGCGAAGGAGATAGGCGACATTTCGGGTCGAGACCCTTCTTCCTTATAGAGTTAGAGTTAGCTCTTAAAGGCTTACGGAATCAAGGGATACAGGGAGAAAGCAGGACCAGGGCACTGATTCTGGATGATCAGGCTTGATCATATTGAATGGGGGTGCTGGCTCGATTGGCTGACTCCTGCACCTATTTTCTATGTTTCTATATATCCCTCCAAACCTGTCTTATCCATGTACCTGTCTAACTGTTTCTTAAACGTTGGGATAGTCCCAGCCTTAACTACCTCCTCCGGCAACTCGTTCCGAGCACCCACCACACTTTGTGTGAAAAAGTTACCCCTCAGATTCCTATTAAATCTTTCCCCTGTCACCTCACCCCATGTCCTCTGCTCCTTGATTCACCTACTCTGGGCAAGAGACTCTGCGCATCTACCCGATCTATTCCTCTCATGGCAAGAAGCAGGAGGGGTTCGTAAGTTATAGGAGCAGAATTAGGCCGTTCGGCCCATCAGGCACTCACTGTGGCGCAGCGGTAGAGTTGCTGCCGTACAGCGAATGCAGCACCGGAGACCCAAGTTTGATTCCGACTACGGGTGCTGTCTGTACGGAGTTTGCACGTTCTCCCCGTGACCTGCGTGGGTTTTCTCCGTGATCTTCAGTTTCCTCCCACACTCCAAAGACGTGCAGGTTTGTAGGTTAATAGGCTGGGTAAATGTAAAAAAAATGTCCCCAGTGTGTGTAGGATAGTGTTAGTGTGTGGGAATCGCTGGTCAGGGCCAACCCAGTGGGCCGAAGGGACTGTTTCCGTGCTATATCTCTAAACTAAACTAAAGTCTACTCCGCCATTCAATCACGGCCGATATATCTTCCCCACTCACCCCCATTCTCCTGCCTTCTCCCCATAACCCCTGACACCCGCACTAATCAAGCATCTGTCTATCTCTGCCTTAAAAATATCCATTGACTTAGCCTCAAAAATTGTCCCTAGTGTGTGCAGGAAAGTGTTAATGTGCGGGGATTGCTGGTTGGCACGGACTCGGTGGGCCGAAGGGCCTGTTTCTGTGATGGACCTTCTTATCTTTCCACAGAATGCTGCCTGGATTAGCGGGCATTAGCTATAAGGAGAAGTTGGACAAACTTGGATTTGTCCATTCGCCGGAGTTTTGCACATTCTCCCCGTGACGTAGTGGGATTTCTCAAGGTGCTCCAGTTTCATCCCACACCCCAAAGACAGATGGATAATTGGCTTTGGTTAACAAATAAAAATTGTAAATTGCCCCTGGTGTGTAGGATAGTGCTAGTGTATGGGGTGATTGCTGGTCGGCATGTACTCAGTGGGCTGAAGGGCCTGTTTCCGCGCTGCATGTCCAAAGAGTAAAGACAAACTTGGTAGAAACAAAATGTTGGAGTAACTCAGACCCTTCAGGGTCTCGACCCGAAATGTCGCCCATTCCTTCTCTCCAGAGATGCTGCCTGACCTGCTGAGTTACTCCAGCATTTTGGGTCTACCTTCGATTTTACCAACATCTGCAGTTCTTTCTTACACATTAAAGACAAACTTGGGTAGTTTTCTCTGGAATGTCTGAGACTTGATAGCAGTATATAAAACTACGAGAGGCTTAGATAGGGTAGATACTCAGAACCTTTTTCCAAGCTGGGAGTGTCAAAGACTAGAGGGCGTAGCTTTAAGGTGAGAGGGACAACGTTAACAGATGAGCATGCCATGTTTTTTTACACAGAGGTTGGTGGGTGCCCGGAACATGCTGCCAGGGGTAGTGGCGGAGGCAGATACGATAGTGGCATTTAAGCAGTTTTAAGTTGGGAACGGACTTTGTGGGCCGAAGGGCCTTATTCCTCTGCTGCATTTTTCTATGTTCTGTGTGGATTAAATATTTGCAATTCTGGCGAAGGGTCGTAACCCGAAACGTCACCTATTTTCCTCAGAGATGTTGCCTGACCCGCTGACTTTAGTTTAGAGATACAGCGCGGAAACAGGCCCTTCTGCCCATTCAGTCCACGCCGACTAACGATCCCCGCACACCCGCACTATCCTACACACACAAGGGACAATTTACAATTTTACACCGAGCCAATTAACCTACAAACCCACACGTCTTTGGAGTGTGGGAGGAAACCGGAGCACCCGGAGAAAACCCGCGCGGGTCACGGAGGGAGCGTACAAACTCCGCACAGACAGCACCCGTAGTTAGGATGGAAGCTGTGTCGCCGGCGCCGTGAGGCAGCGACTCTACCGCTGCGCCACCGTGGTCGCCCCCGGGTCCAGCTGGAGTTACTCCAGCACTTTGTGTCCGACTTTCGTATTCGCGAAAATGCTCCCACCTCTTACAGGATTGAGGGGGAAGTGAAGCTTCGATCCCGTGGGAAGAGCGGAACTCTCGTGAGGGCTGGAGTGACCAAGGTATCTGTGACCAACGCTCCGATTCTCTGGGGTTGACTACTTTTCTCCGTCTCTCTGACAGACGCTGCAGAATTCCGTGCAGGGTGCCGGGAAGGGGCAAGGATTCGTATTTCGGGGAGATAAAGAGGGATCGCCACTGACCTGTCTCTCCGCCAGGATACGGGAAATTATCACCAAAAACTTCATGGAGGAGCAGGCGTCAGGTAATACAATAGACAACAGGTGCAGGAGAAGGCGATTCTGCCCTTCGAGCCATTCAATGTGGTCATGGCTGATCATCCCCAATCAGTACCCCGTTCCTGCCTTCTCTCCATATCCCATGACTCCGCTATCTTTAAGAGCCCCATCTAGCTCTCTCTTGAAAGCATCCAGAGATCCGGCCTCCACCACCCTGTGTGTGAAAAAGTGTTTCCTCGTCTCCGTTCTAAATGGCTTATTCTTAAACTGTGGCCCCTGGTTCTGTACACGGAGGAGGCGGGGTCAACAGGGTCAACGATACCGTTCCTGCCGCGCGGCTATAAAGATGGCGGTTGCCCATTTCCACAGCTAAGTAAGCGGCACGGTGGCGCAGTGGTGGAGTCGCTGCCTTCCAGTTATAGGAGTAGAATTAGGCCATTCGGCCCATCGAGTCCACTCCGCCATTCAATCATGGCTGATCTCTGCCATCTAATCCCATTTTTCTGCCTTCTCCCCATAACCCTTGACACCCGTTCTAATCAAGAATCTGTCTATCTCTGCCTTAAAAAATATCCACTGACTTGGCCTCCACAGCCCTCTGTGGCAATGAGTTTCACAAATTAACTACCCTCTGACTAAAGAAGTTCCTCCTCGCCTCCTTTCTAAAGAGCGCCCTTTGGCCCTAGACTCTCCCACCAGTGGAAACAGCCTCTCCACATCCACTCTATCTCTGCCTTTCATTATTCTGTATAAGTTTAAATGAGGTCCCCCCTCAACCTTCTAAACTGTAGCGAGTACAGGCCCAGTGCTGTCAAACACTCATAGAAACATAAAAACATAGAAAATAGGTGCAGGAGTAGGCCATTCGGCCCTTCGAGCCTGCACCGCCATTCAATACGATCATGGCTGATCATCCAACTCAGTATCCTGTACCTGCCTTCTCTCCATACCCCCTGATCCCTTTAGCCACAAGGGCCACATCTAACTCCTTCTTAAATATAGCCAATGAACTGGCCTCAACTACCTTCTGTGGCAGAGAATTCCACAGATTCACCACTCTGTGTGAAAAATGTTTTTCTCATCTCGGTCCTAAAAGACTTCCCCCTTATCCTTAAACTGTGACTCCTTGTTCTGGACCTCCCCAACATCGGGAACAATCTTCCTGCATCTAGCCTGTCCAACCCCTTAAGAATTTTGTAAGTTTCTATAAGATCCCCCCTCAATCTTCTAAATTCTAGCGAGTACAAGCCGAGTCTATCCAGTCTTTCTTCATATGGAAGTCCTGCCATCCCAGGAATCAGTCTGGTGAACCTTCTCTGTACTCCCTCCATGGCAAGAATGTCTTTCCTCAGATTAGGAGACCAAAACTGCACGCAATATTCCAGGTGTGGCCTCACCAAGACCCTGTACAACTGCAGTAGAACCTCCCTGCTCCTGTACTCAAATCAAATGCGGCCTTACGAGCCTCAGCATTACATCTCTGTTTGTTGTAGTCCAGTCTTCTTGATATAAATGCTAGCATCGAACTTGCCTTCCTCACTACCGATTTGACTTGCAAATTAACCGGCACTCCTGGTTCTTGTTGCCTTGCAGCTGACGCGCAGGAGATGTCTTCGCTGCGGCCGCTGCAAGAGGAGAACAGCATCCTGCAGCAGGAGCTGTCCCGTGTCGAGGACCTGATGGCACAGAGCCGCGCCGAACGGGACGAGCTGGCGATCAAGTACAACGCCATCAGTGAGCGGGTAGGTGACGCTACCGTGACCCCGGGCACCACGAACTACGCACACTCAAACGTGCCGCAAAGCACAACGTGCCAACGTTCACCAAGTGAGGCGCTGCGTGCGATACCCCGACATCACAAATACCATTCACCGTCTAGGAGACTTATTGTTCATGAGCTCATAAATGATAGGAGAAGAATTGGGCCATTCGGCCCATCAAGTCTACTCCGCCATTCAATCATGCCTGATCTATCTCTCCCTCCCAACCCCATTCTCCTGCCTTCTCCCCATTACCCCTGACACCCGCACTAATCAATAATCCTTCTATCTCTGCCATAAATATATCCACTGACTTGGCCTCCGCAGCCGTCTGTGGCGATGAATCCCACAGATTCACCACCCTCTGACTAAAGAAATTCCTCCTCATCTCCTTTCGAAAGGTGCATCCTTTTATTCTGAGACTGTGCCCTCTGGTCCTAGACTCTCCCACTAGTGGAAACATCCTCTCCACATCCACTCTATCCAGGCCTTTCACTATTCTGTACGTTTCAATGAGGTGTCCCCTCATCCTTCTAAACTCCAGCGAGTCTAGGCCCAGTGCCTCATTGGTTAACCCACTCATTCCTGCGATAATTCTCATAAACCTCCTCTGGACCCTCTCCAACACCAGCACATTGAGATATTTTTAAAACAGAGATCAACAGGTTCTTGATCAGTGCTGGTGCCAGGGGTTATGAGGAGAAGGCAGGAGAATGGGGTTAGGAGGGAGAGATAGATCAGCCATGATTGAATGGTGGAGTAGGCTCGATGGGCCGAATAGTCTGATTCTGCTTCTGATTTATTTAGTCTAGTTTATTGTCACGTGTACCGAGGTACAGTGAAAAGCTTTTGTTGCGTGATAACCAGTCAACAGAAAGATAATACATGTTTACAATCGAGCCATTTACAGAGTACAGATACATGATAAAGGCAATACGTTTACTGCAATGTAAAGCCAGCAAAGTCCGATCACGGATTGTCCCAGGGTCACCAATGAGGTACTTCAGACTGAAGAAGGGTCTCGACCCGAAATGTTGCCTATTTCCTTCGTTCCATAGATGCTGCCTCACCCGCTGAGTTTCTCCAGCACTTTTGTCTACCTTCGATTTTCCAGCATCTGCAGTTCCTTCTTAAACAAAGTACTGGAATAACTCAGCGGGTCCCACAGCATCTGTAGAGAACAGTGTAGGCATAGCACGGTGGCGCAGCGGTAGAGTTGCTGCCCCACAGCGCCAGAGACCCGGGTTCGATCCTGACTACAGGTGCTGTCTGTACGGAGTTTGTACGTACTCCCCATGACCTGCGTGGGTTTTCTCCGGGTGCTCCGGTTTCCTCCTACACTCCGCAGACGTGCAGGTTTGTAGGTTAATTGGCTTTGGTAAATGTCCCTAGTGTCGAATGGTGCTAGTATGCGGGGATTGCTGGTTGGCACGGAATCGGTGGGCCGAAGGGCCTGTTTCCGCACTGTCTCTCTAAAGTCGTCTTGACGTTTGGGAATCTGTGGCCAATGAGCATTCTAAATGGAGAAAGGGCATTTGGGGTGGGACGGGGTGCCTTATGTCTGTTCACTGTCGAACCATTGGACCCATCCATGAACATATAAACCCCGTACAGGCGGCGCCCATAGACAGGATCGAACCCGGGTCTCTAGCGCTGTGGAGCAGCAACTCTACCGCTGCGCCACTGTGCCGCCCCGCCATTCTCCAGAGATGCTGCCGGACCCGGCGAGTTACTCCAGCACTTTGTGTCCGATAGTGTAAACCGGCATCTGTGATTCCTTGTATATCCATCATCACAATGACACAGGTGACGCTGAAGGCACCATGTTTGGACACGCTAGAGGCAGGAATACATGTTCCCGATGTTGGGGGAGTCCAGAACCAGGGGCCACAGTTTAAGAATAAGGGGTTGGCCATTTAGAACGGAGATGAGGAAACACTTTTTCACACCGAGAGTTGTGAGTTGGTGGAATTTTCTCCCTCAGAGAGCGGTGGAGGCCGGTTCTCTGGATACTTTCAAGAGAGAGCTAGATAGGGCTCTTGAAAATAGCGGGGTCAGTGGATATGGGGCGAAGGCAGGAACGGGGTACTGATTGTGGATGATCAGCCATGATCACATTGAATGGCGGTGCTGGCTCGAAGGGCAGAATGGCCTGCTCCTGCACCTATTGTCTATTGGACCATTTCCCACCACAGATGTTGCCTGGCCCGCTGAGTTCCTGCAGCACTGGTGTTTTTTTGCTGTAATTGTAGGTTGCCTTCGGGCATGTTTGAGGGGAGTGGATTACCGCCACCCTGGAGCGGTTCCTGGATTCAGTACAAGTGCATTGTGGCTCCGCGAGTTGTGCGTAGTTTGCTGCCATGGATTTAGATCTCCAGTCAGGAATGTGCGTTGTTATCGGGAACAAGGCGAATGGTGGCGTCGCCAACACCTGAGCTAAGAGCAAAGGGCTTGCCTGGGCTTGTCGTTCCAGTTGAGTAACCCGACAACATGTCTGGGCAGGCCCGAGGTTGGCCCAGGTTCAAAGCTGCCTTAATGGGAGCTTAATGGGAGTGTTGACTAGTGATACCTCCAAATTTGAGGAAGGACATTCTTACTATTGAGGGAGCGCAGCGTAGGTTTACCAGGTTAATTCCCGGGATGGCGGGACTGTCATACACTGATAGAATGGAGCGGCTGGGCTCCTATACTCTGGAGTTTAGAAGGATGAAAGGGGATCTTATTGAAACATATGATTATTAAAGGTTTGGACACACTAGAGGCAAGAAACATGTTCACGATGTTGGGGGAGACCAGAACCAGGGGCCACACTTTAAGAATAAGGGGTAAGCCATTTAGAACGGAGACGAGGAAACACTTTTTCACATAGAGGGTTGTGAATCTCTGGAATTCTCTGCCTCAGAAGGCAATGGAGGCCAATTCTCTGGATGCTTTCAAGAGAGAGCTAGATAGAGCTCTTAAAGATAGCGGAGTCAAGGGATATGGGGAGAAAGCGGGAATGGGGTACTGAGTGTGGATGATCAGCCATGATCACAGTGAATGGCGGTGCTGGCTCGAAGGGAGCGAATGGCCTCCTCCTGCACCTATTGTCTATTGTAACACAATGTAACGCAAGCCCCGGCACAGTGCTGCAGAACCAGCTGCTGCCATTTATACCTCCTCCCTTAACCCCCTCCCCAAAACCCAGCCCCCCCTAGCTGTGGGTTTTCACTATGGAACGCCCCCCGTGCAGAGAAAATTTACGAGGATGTTGCTGGGACTCGAGGGCCTGAGCTATAGGGAGAGGTTGACCAGGCTGGGACTTAGAGCGCAGGAGGATGAGGAGTGACCTTGTAGAGGTGTACAAAATCATGAGAGGAATAGATCGAGTAGACGCACAGAGTCTCTTGCCCAGAGTAGGGGGTTCGAGGACATATGTTTAAGGTGAAGAGTTGGCGGGGGGGATTTAATAGGAAGTTGAGGGATACATTTTTCACGCAAAGGGTGGTGAGTGTATGGAACGAGCTGCCGGAGGAGGTAGTTGAGGCAGGTAGTTTCGTAACAGTGAAGAAACATTTAGACAGGTACTAGGATAGGACGGGTTTAGATATAGGCCAAACGCGGGCAGGTAGTCTAGCGGTGTGGGCAGGTTGGGCGGAAGTACCTCTTTCCACACTGTACGACACTGACTCTATTAACATCAAACATGCTCAGTGATCTTATGGCTAAAACCTTAGGGGTCTCACCTTGAAGAATTAAGGGCCTGTTCCACACGCAATTCCACACGCTAAAAATTTTCAACATGTTGAAAATCCAGCGGCGACCAGAAAAAGGTACGACTCTTTGGGCGACTACGTGAGTACATGTTGAAAATTTTCGGCCACCTGCTGTGCAACTATGACGGGTGCCGGCAAGTCGCCGAAAAAAATCGCGTAAGTGGGACAGGCCCTTAATGAAGCGAAAACATAAAATAGTATCTGTAGACCTTGTACACAGAAACACTTCTTGGCAAAGAAGACTAAAGTCTGGATTGACCCGATACGAAACATCGTCCGACCATTCCCTCCCCAGATGTTGCCCGACCCTCTGCCCGAGTTCCTCCAGCACTTTGTGTTTTGCTCCAGATGCCAGCACCTGCAGTCTCTCACTTGTGTCTCTCACTTAACAACAAGTTAGGCTCGGCTCGCAACATTAGCATGGGCAGAATAATTCCCCGCTTGGTTACCATGGTTGCAACCACTTGAGGAGGCCCTGGTGTTACAGGCTGCAACAGAGTTTCATCAGGGTGGAAATCTCGAGATGAAAATAATTTTAAAAAGCTGATCTCCTGGGCCCAATGGGCGGGGGAGGGGGTGGGGGGGTAAAATAATGGTGGTGCCTTTGATATTTTCTGCTGGAGATATTTTCTGCTTCCAGATACAGCGCAGCAACAGGCCCTTCGGCCTTCCCAGTCCGTGCCGACCAGCGATCCCCACACATTAACACTATCCAACACACACTAGGGACAATTTACAATGTTATCAACGCCAATTAACCTACAAACCTGTTGGAATGTGGGAGGAAACCTGAGCGCCCGGAGAAAATCCACGCAGGCCACGGGGAGACCAAGCAGGCCACGGGGAGACCAAGCAGGCCACGGGGAGACCAAGCAGGCCACGGGGAGACCAAGCAGGCCACGGGGAGACCAAGCAGGCCACGGGGAGACCAAGCAGGCCACGGGGAGACCAAGCAGGCCACGGGGAGACCAAGCAGGCCACGGGGAGACCAAGCAGGTGGTAGATGCACAGAGTCTCTTGCCCAGAGTTGGGGAATCAAGGACAAGAGAACATACGTTTAAGATGAAGGGGGAAAGATTTAATTGGAATCTGAGGGATAACATTTTCACACAGAGGGTGGTGGGTGTGTGGAACGAGCTGCCGGAAGAGGTAGTTGAGGCTGGGACTATCGCAACGTTTAAGAAACATTTAGCCAGGTACATGGATAGGACAGGTTTAGAGGGATATGGGCCAAATGCAGGCAGGTGGGACTAATGTAGATGGGACACGTTGGCCAGTGTGGGCAAGTTGGGCTGAAGGGCCTGTGTCCATATTGTATTACTCTCTAAGACCATGTGGTAAACTCTCCCAAAACGCAATGTGACAACCTGCAGATAATTGCCTGCAAATGCATCTCTCGTTGGAAGCAGTAATGCACGAGGTAGCTGCACCTGCATTTTTTACTCTGTGTCTGAAAGGCACTCATCGGTCGGCACGGTGGCGCCAGAGAGTTGCAGTAGAGTCGCTGCCTCACAGCGCCAAAGGCCCGGGTTCAATCCTGACTACGGGTGCTGTCTGTACGGAGTTTGCACGTTCTCCCCTTGACCTGCGTGGGTTTTCTCCGCGTGCTCCAGTTTCCTCCCGCACTCTAGAGATGTGCAGGCTTGTAGGTTAGTTGGCTTCTGTAGATTGTGTGTAGTGTGTCCGCTAGCACTATTTTACGGGCGATTGCTGGTCGGTGAGGTTTTGGTGGGCCGAAGGGCCTGTTTCCGTGCTGTGTCTCTGAAGTAAACTAAACTAAAAGTAAACAATCAGTCTGAAGAAGGATCTCGACTAGAAATGTCACCAATCTGAAGTCTCCAGAGACGCTGCCTGACCCGTCGAGCTAGACTTTATACTTTAGCGATACAGCGCAGAAACTGGCTGTCAATAGACAATAGGTGCAGGAGTAGGCCATTTGGCCCTGCGAGCCAGCACCGAGTCCGTGCCGACCAGCGATCCCCGCACCTGACACACTAGGGACAATTTACAATTTACAGAAGCCAATTAACCTACAAACCTGCACGTCTTTGGGATGTGGGAGGAAACCGGAGCACCGGGAAAAAACCCACGCGGTCACGGGGAGAACCTACAAACTCGGTGCAGACGGCACGCGTGGCCCGGTGCTCTGGCGCTGTCAGGCAGCAGCTCCACCGCCGCGCCGTACGGTGGGATAACTCCAAGGCTCTTTGCCGGGGCAGCAGACGGGAGCGGCCAAGCTGAATGTCTCTGAGCCAAGCAGCGAGAGGCCGTCTCCCAAAGCCGGTTGCCGTGGAGACGGGCCTTGTAGTTGGGACCTGGGAGACCGATGCAGCAACAGGACAATGTGTCTGAAGGGCAACAGATGCCTCGGCCTTTCATCTGACCCCTGGCTGCGGGTGAATAGGAGGCTTAAGTGGGCAGGTGATTGGGTTCTTTAGGACTGACGTGAGGAATTCCATCCCGCGCGTTGCTGTGGCAACCTTGGTCTATGGTGGGAACGATAAAGAGGGATTGTTTTGGTCGGCAGATGCTCGTCAGCAGATGAAGAGGTTTATGTTTGTGGGGGGGAGGGGCGATGAGTCACTGTTTAGGGGGAGTAGTGTCTGTGTGTGCGCGCACAAAGAGCGTTGTGGGGGGTGATGATGTCTGCCATGTGCTGGCATTCTCGGGTGGAGGGCGGCACGGTGGCGCAGCGGGCAAGCTGCTGAACCGAGACAAGCTTGTTGTCGAGCCCCACGCAAGGTTTCATAACAATCTGACGGAAAGATTATTGCTTTCTTAACTAAATGATATATTGGGGTCCCAAAGAACCAACCACAAGAGAGGCGGCACGGTGGCACAGCGGTAGAGTCGCTGCCTCACAGCGCCAGAGACCCGGGTTCGATCCTGACTACGGGTGCTGTCTGTACGGAATTTGCACGTTCTCCCTGTGACTGCGTGGGTTTTCTCCGGGTGCCCTGGTTTCCTCCCCACACTCCAAAGACGTCCAGGTTTTGTAGGTTAATTGGCTTCTGGAATTTGTCCCTAGTGTGTACGGGGTGATCGCTGGTCGGCGCAGAAGGCCCTGTTTCCCGCTGGATCTTTAAACCAAACCACATTGCCACTGTGTCTGTGTGTGTTTATTGACAACAGAGGAATGAATTGGCCTATATTGGGGTTTAAGTGACCGTATGAGAGGCCAGGATGTGACAGAGTACCAGTGCAGCGATACAGATGAGGGGAGGATGCTCCTCAAACTGCGGAGCGTCCCGGACAATACGGCTCCTCACCCCCTCCGTGACACACTGGTCAACCTGAGGAGCTCCTTCAGCAACAGACTGGTTCCACCAAGATGCAGCACAGAACGCCACAGGAGATCCTTCTTCCCTGTGGCTATCAAAGTGTACAACTCCTGCCCCTCCTGTTGTGGGGTAGACTGAGACTGGCCCTCTCCCCCCCTCACCAATCTTTGCACATCCCCCAATCCTTTCCACTCGTCATTTTAATTTCATGTTTCATGTATTTTGTGTGTTTTTTTTACTGTTGGCAGATCAATTTTCCTCCTGGGATGAATAAAGTTCTATCGTATCACAGCATGGAAGCGGGCCCTTCGGCCCACCGAGTCCACGCCGACCACCGTTCACACTAGTTCTATGCTATCCCACTTTCTCATCCATTCCCTACACCCTAGGGGGCGATTTACAGAGGGCCCATTCACCTACAAACCCGCACGTCTTTAGGATGTGGGAGGAAACCGGAGCAACCGGAGAAAACCCACGAGGTCACAGGGAGAACGTGCAAACTCCTCACAGACAGCGCCCGAGGTTGGGACCGAACCCGGGTATCTGGCGCTGTGAGACAGCGGAATTCCCAGCTGCACAACTGTGTTGCCCTTCAATTAATAATCAATATACACACACACACACACATATATGATTTTTTTTAAATCTTATGTTATATACCCATTGAAACTTGGCTTGGAAAGTGTTTTATTTCTTCAGTAAACAATCCCTGGCGATTGCCTCTATTTTCAGGAGGTAATTTGTGTTTGAGTCAGCCGCTGGTCGCCCATGATCATTCCATCTGCGCGCCATTTGCAGCATGTGTGCTCTCTCTGGTCCGATCCGCAAGCTGCCGGCTTGTAACGTCATATAGATTCTCCATAACAGCAGCACAGACCATCTCCAGCTGACAAACTGTGGGAGCCAGAGGATTAAAAACCGGGCCCAACTTGACGTGCCCTTGCAAGTTTCATGAAAATCTCAAGATTAAAAAAAAAAATTATTTGTGGAATAATACGTTGTGGTCTCCGCAAGATGGCCAGCACGGTGGCGCATTGATTTAGCCGGCGCCTTGGCCCACCGAGTCAGCGCCGACCAGCGATCACCCCGTACATTAGCTCTATCCTACGCACTAGGGACAATTATCCCACAAACCCGCACGTCTTTGGAGCGTGGGAGGAAACCGGAGCACCCGGAGAAAACCCACGCCGGTCACGGGGAGAACAGCGCCAGAGACCCCGACCTTGGGGGTTGTCGGTGTGGAGTTTGCACATTCTCCCTGTGTCCTCGTGAGTTTCCTCCAGGTGCTCCAGTTTCCTCCCACATAGCAGAGACGCGCGGGTTTGCAGGTTATTCAGCCCTCGGTAAATTGCTCCCTAGTGCGTAGGATGTGAAAGTGAGATAACATAGAACTACCGTGAACGGGTGATCGATGGTCCATGTGGACAGAATCCGGCCAATTATGCATCCACCCGATCTATTCCCCTCCATGATTTTGTACGCCTCTGTAAGAACACCCCTCAATAGATTCAGGGACAGTTTCTTCCCGGCTGTTATCAGGCAACTTAACCATCCTACCACAACTAGAGAGCGGTCCTGAACTACTATCTACCTCATTGGTGACCCTCGGACTATCTGTGATTGAACTTTACATCCTTTATCTTGCACTAAACGTCATTCCCTTCGTCATGTATCCGTACACTGTGGACGGCTCGATTGTAATCATGTGTTGTCTTTCCGCTGACTGGTTAGTGCGCAACAAAAAGATTTCACTGTACCTCGGTACACGGGACAATAAACTGAGCTGAACTCAACTCAATAAACTAAAGACAGGCGCAAAAAGCCGGAGTAACTCAGCGGGACAGGCAGCGTCTCTGGAGAGAAGGAATGGGTGACGTTTCGGGTCAAAACCCTTCTTCAGACCGGTTAGGGGGATGAGACGGTGGTGTGGAGAGATAAAGAACAATGAATGAGAGATATGCCAAAAAGATACGATGATAAAGGAAACAGGCCAATCTTAGCTCTTTGCTGGGTGAAAACGAGAAGCTGGTGTGATTTGGGTGGGGGAGAGATGGAGAGAAAGGGAATGCTGGGGCTACCTGAAGTTAGAGAACAAGCTCAACTTTCCAAAGCTCCTGTTTAGGAAGGAATGGCAGATGTTGGTTTCAACTGAAGGTAGACACAAAAAGCTGGAGTAACTCAACGGGTGTGCAGTTTTGGTCTCTAAATTTGAGGAAGGACATCCTTGCTATTGAGGGAGTGCAGCGTAGGTTTACAAGGTTAATTCCCGGGATGGCGGGACTGTCATATGTTGATAGAATGGAGCGACTGGGCTTGTGCACTCTGGAGTTTAGAAGGATGAAAGGGGCTCTTATTGAAACATGTAAGATTATTAAGGGATTGGACACGCTAGAGGCAGGAAACATGTTCCCGATGTTGGGGGAGTCTTGAACCAGGGGCCACAGTTTAAGAATAAGGGGTCGGCCATTTAGAATGGGGATGAGGAAAAACGATTTCACTCAGAGAGTTGTGAATCAGTGGAGGTCAATTCTCTGGATGCTTTCAAGAGAGAGTTATATTGAGCCATGATCACATTGAATGGCGGTGCTGGCTCGAAGGGCCGAATGGCCTACTCCTGCACCTATTGTCTATTGACAGGCAGCATCTCCTAAACTGAACTGACAGACGGGGTGATTGGTGGGGACGTGTGCGCGGGTCTGTGACTGCAGCCGGTCAGTTTAGTTTATTGTCACGTGTGCCGAGGTACACGCAGAGCTTTACCGTGTATGTGTTGTGTGTGTGTAGCTGGAGCAGTCCCTGCGGTTGGAGACGGGAGAGCGTGAGCGCGAGAGCCTGGAGAACAAGAGCCTGGCGCAGCAGAACATCGAGCTGCGGCGGCGACTGGAGGAGGAGCAGACGTCGTACAAACGCAAACTCCATGCCTACCAGGAGGGGCAGCAGCGGCAGGCCCAGCTGGTGCAGAAGCTGCAGTCCAAGGTAACGGCCGCACACACACGTACGCACGCACGTACACATGCGCACAAGCACACGCGCACACACATACGCACGCACGCACACACACATGCGCACGAACACGCTCACACATGCACGCACACATGCGCATGGACACACGCACACATACGCACACGCACGCACACATGCGCATGCACACGCAAGGGCGCACGCACACACACACATGCGCACGAACACACACATACGCACACATGCGCATGGACACACGCACACATGCACACACACGCACGAACGCACACACATGCGCATGGACACACGCACAAAAGCACACACATGCGCACACACACACACACGCACGAACGCACACACATGCGCATGGACACACGCACACATGCGCACACACGCACACACACGCACGAACGCACACACATGCGCATGGACACACGCACACATGCGCACACACGCACGAACGCACACACATGTGCATGGACACACGCACAAACGCACACACATGCGCACACACACACGCACGAACGCACGCACACACATGCACACACACGCACGAACGCACGCACACACATGCACAAACGCACACACATGCGCACACACACACACACACACGCACGAACGCACACACATGCGCACACACACACACACACATGCACGCACACATGCGCATGGACACTCACGCACACACGCACACAATCTGTACCGCACTCTGGCTGGCTAAATGCCTGCATCCATTCAGAGTCATAGCGTCTCTCACTGTAGAAGCAGGCCCTACTCTGTCTCTCTGATCACCTCCATCCATTTAGAGTAACTTCAGGCATTCCCTCTCTCTCCATCCCTCCCCCACCCAAATAATCAAATCAACTTTATTTGTGTCATGTGCGTACAAGATGTGCAGTGAAATGAAAGTGCCAATGCCTGCGGGATTGTGCAAAACAACAGAACAGAACCAGTATTTACTTTTTTTTTAAGACACAACAGTAAACTATTCCCTGGTGAGATCAGAGTTTACAGTCCTGACGGCCTGTGGGGAGAAACTCCGTCTCATCCTCTCTGTTTTCGCAGCGTGACAGCGGAGGTGTTTGCCTGACCGTAGCCGCTGGAGCAACCCGTTGCTGGGGGGGTGGGGGGTCCCCCAAAATCTTGCCGGCTCTGGATCTGCCCCTCCTGGTGTATCGGTCCTGCAGGGGGGCGAGTGGAGTTCCCATGGTGCGTTCGGCCCAACGCACTACTCTCTGCAGGGCCTTCCTGTCCTGGGCAGAGCTGTTCCCACACCAGTTTGTGATGTTGCCAGACAAGATGCTTTCACAAGCACTAGAGTTGAAGCACTGAAGGATCCTTAGAGAGACTCTGAATTTCCTCAGCTGGCTGAGGTGGTAGAGGCGCTGCCTTGTCTTTCTCACCACTGCGGCAGCGTGTGTTGTCCATGTCAGATCCTCTGTGATGTGGACTCCTGCGTATTTAAATCTGCTCACCCTGTATCCCGTTGATCCCCAGTGGCGTGTACGTCCTCGCTAGCATCTCGTATCGGGATTAACTCCGAGATGCGAACAGGGCGGGCGGGCGGGCGGTGGGGAAGCGCTGCCTCGCGTGGCGGGCACTGGGGTCCGTCCAGATAGTGGCCACTGTGTCCATGCACTAGGGCGGCCATTTTCCAGTCCCGGCCGCAGTTGGCCACACAGACCCATCGCAGCCGTCACCTGCTCCATTCCATTCGTCCTATTGGCCGGGCGAGCACGTCCGCATCACCGTCCACTCCCACAGGCAATGGGCTCCAATGTTCATGAGTGATAGGAGCAGAATTAGGCCATTCGGCCCATCAAGGCTACTCCACCATTCAATCACGGCTGATCTATCTCTCCCTCTCAACCCCATTCTCTCTCTGCTCTCTCCACCAGGTCGTCCAGTACAAGAGGAAGTGCGGTGAGGTGGAGCAGCAGCTGCTGGAGAAAGCTACTGAGCTGGAACACCATCGGCTGGAGGTAGGTGGGGGCGGGGGGGGGGGCATGAGGGGGAGGGTGGGGGCAACTTCTGAGCCAGCACGCCCTCGCCTCAACATCCCCCCCCCCCCCCCCCAACGGCATCGCTCACACCTCACTGCGCAGCAGATGCTAACCAACATGGCCCTGTGCATAACTTCCAGGAACAGAATGAGGCCATTCGGCCCATCAAGCCTTCTCCTCAAAATGTCATTAATTCGATGGTTTCTTCATTGTCCACCTGTATCAGGTGCAGTGGAATCACTTTTCTCACACAGCTCAGCAAGACTCTCTGTAATAGCAACATCCCCCAGTTAGACAAAAATGCTGGAGAAACTCAGCGGGTGAGGCAGCATCTGTGGAGCGAAGGAATAGGTGACGTTTCCCCTGCTTTCTCCCCACATCCCTTGATTCTGTTAGCCCCAAGAACTAAATCTAACTCTTGAAAATATCCATTCTCCAAACGTCAACTCCATTGATAGACAATAGACAATAGGTGCGGAAGTAGGCCATTCGGCCCTTCGAGCCCTTCAAGCCTTTTCCCCATGACCCTTGACACCCGTACTAATCTGCTTGTCTCTGGAGTCACCACGGTAACGGGCTTCCCCCCGGGGTTCTGGGAATAACGGAGTGTTTCCCTTGCCGTGTTCCCAGAGCCAGCTGGACGTGACGGACATGGGGTTGCAGCGGGGTGAGGAGGAACAGAGCACGGAGCTGGAGAACATCCTGATCCGCCTGGAGGAAGAGCAGCAGAGGTAGGTGGGGAACGTGGCCACCTCGGGCCCTCCTCCGCCCGCCAGCCCGTCCGCCCGCCCGCCCGCAGTGCAGGGACACGGACCAAAGAGACATAAAACGCTGGAGCAATGCAGCGGCTCCGGCAGCATCTCTGGGAGAAGGAATGGGTGACGTTTCAGCTTGAGACCCTTCATTTATAGTATGTGGATTCCCTGCCACACAAGGCAGTGGAGGCCGATTCACTGGATGTTTTCAAGCGAGAGTTTGATATACTGTAGCTCTTACGGGGCTAACGGAACGGGGCACTGATTGTGGATGGTAGACAAAAGAACTGGAGAAACTCAGCGGCTGCAGCAGCATCTATGGAGCGAAGGAAATAGGCAACGTTTCGGTCCGAAACGTTGCCTATTTCCAACATTGCCTATTTCCTTCGTTCCATAGATGCTGCTGCAGCCGCTGAGTTCCTCCAGCACTTTTGTCTACCTTTGATCTTCCAGCATCTGCAGTTCCTTCTTAAATACTGATTGTGGATGTTCAGCCATGATCATATTGAATGACGGTGCTGGGCCGAATGGCCTACTCCTGCACCTATTTTCTATGTTTCTGTTGAGGACGGGGGGGAAGTGTGGGAGTGGGATGTGGGGAGTGGGAGGGGAGGGGAGGGGGGGGGAGTGTGGGAGATGGGGAGAGCGGGAGTAGGAAGGTGGGGAGTGGGGGGGGGGGGGTGTGGGAGAGGGGGGGAGTGTGGGCACCTGTGTCGTGCCTGGCGCCGTGCCGCTGTGACGTGCCTGCGGGCTGGCTGTGGTTACAGGAGCGCCAGTCTGGCGCAGGTGAACTCGATGCTGCGGGAGCAGCTGGACCAGGCGGGCAGCGCCAACCTGGCGCTGAGCGAGGACCTGCGCAAACTCACCGCCGACTGGAGCCGCGCCCGCGAGGAGCTCGAGCAGAAGGAGGTGGAGTGGAGGCACGAGGAGGAGGTACGTCCCATCTTCCCCCCCCGATCCTCCCCCCCATGTTCCCCCCCCCCACCATCCCCGCTCCTCCCTCCACGCTTCCCCCCCGCTCTCCCCGCTCCCCTCAATGCTACCCCCCCCGCTCCTCCCCGCCATCACCCCCTCCCCCACGCACCCCCCACCCCCCCTGCATCTACCCGCCACCCCCATGCTCCCCCCTCTACCTAACATCACCCACATCCTCCTGCGCTCCAAGGAATAGAGTCCCAGCCCATCCAACCTCTCCCTGTTGCTCAGGCCCTCTTGTCCGGGCCATATATATACATCTATGCTCAGCCCACATGGCCTGTTCATTTGTGCTACCCCAGACAGTGCGGATGTGGAGAGGATGTTTCCACTAGTGGGAGAGTCTAGGACCAGAGGGCACAGCCTCGGAATAAGAGGACGTTCCTTTAGAAAGTATATGAGGAGGAATATCCTGGGTGGCGAATCTGTGGGATTCATTGCCACAGACGGCTGTGGAGACCAAGATAACGAATATTTTTAAGGCAGAGATTGACAGATTTTTGATCAGTGCGGGTGTCAGGGGTTACGGGGAGAAGGCAGGAGAATGGGGTTAGGAGGGAGAGATAGACTAGCTGGACTAGACTTGAGGGGCCGAATGGTCTAATTCTGCTCCTATTACTTAGGAACATGAATTTAAGCGATAGGAGTAGAATTAGGCCATTCGGCCCATCAAGTCTACCATTCAATCATGGCTGATCTATCTCTCCCTTCAAACCCCATTCTCCTGCCTTCTCCCCATAACCTCTGAACTGACCCTGGATTGCTAAGTGGGGCGTGACTGTTTTACTGATTCGGTAGAAAGGAACTGCAGACGCTGGTTTAAACCGAAGATAGACACAAAATGCTGGAGTAACTCAGCGGGACAGGCAGCGTCTCTGGAGAGAAGGAATGCATGACGTTTCGGTTTGCCGAAGGGTCTCGACCCGGAACGCCACCCATTCCTGCCCCCCAGAGATACTGCCTGTCCCGCTGGGTTACTCCAGCGTCGTGCGCCGGTCTCCGTTTCACTGATCGTGCGTCTGTTGCTCGTAGTCCTTCAACATGTACTTCAGTAACGAGCACAACCGCCTGCTGACCCTCTGGAGACAAGTGGTCGGCTTCCGGCGGCACTTCAGCGAGATAAAGTCGGCCAGTGAACGGTGAGACACCTGGGGTGGGGTTAGGAATGTGTGGGGAGGTGTGTGGGTGTGTGTGTGTGGGTGGGGGGGTGTGTGGCGGTGTAGGGGGTGTGTGTGTGGGTGTGTGTGTGGGGGTCTAGGGGGTGTGTGTGGGGGGGGTGTGTGGGGTATGTGTGTGTGGGGGGGGTGTGCGTGTGGGGGTGTGGGTGTGGGGGGAGGTGGGGGTGTGTGTGTGTGTGGGGTGTGTGTGTGTGTGTGGGGTATGTGTGTGTGTGTGTGTGTGTGTGTGTGTGGGGTGTGTGTGTGTGTGTGGGGGTGTGTGTGTGTGGGGGGATGTGTGTGTGTGGTGTGTGTGTGTGTGTGTGGTGTGTGTGTGTGTGTGGGGTGTGTGTGTGTGTGTGGGGGGTGTGTGTGTGTGGGTGTGTGTGTGGGTGTTGATGGGCCCCTGTACCTGACCCGTGTGTGTGTGTGTGCGGTGCAGGGACCTGTCGGAGTTGAGGAACGATCTGGCCCGATCCTCACGGACCATCCACGCCTCGTGCCTCAACCTGAGCGGGCACCTGCGGCTGGCAGACGGCAGCGCCACCGTGCAGCTGGAGCAGCGGGCAGCACAGCTGGCACAGCTGGAGGAACAGCTGCGTGACAAGGTGCGTCAGATGATGCAGCTGCAGAGCAAGTACGACCTGGAGCGGGCAGAGCAAAGCTGCAGGTACGTGTATGTACATACGTGTGTGTACGTTTACGTGTATACATGTGTGTGTTACATGTGTGTGCACATGAGTGTATATGTGTGTGTACACATCTCTGTGTGTAAACGTTTATGTGTGTGTACGCGTATGTACGTATGTGTGTGGACACTGTATCATATTCATAAATTCATAAGTGATAAGAGCAGAATTAGGCCAATCGACCCATCAAGTCTACTCCACCATTCAATCATAGCTGATTTCTGTTTCTGTTTCACAATGGGCCAAATGACCTAATTCTGCTCCTATGTCTTATGGTGTCCCCCATATTTTCCAGACCAGCTGGGCTTGGATAGACACAAAGTGCTGGAGTAACTCAGCGGGTCTGGCAGCATCCGTGTAAAAAAGGTTTTGGGTCGAGACCCTTCTTCAAACGGAAGAAGAAATAGGTGACGTTTCGGGTTGAGACCTTTCATTAGACTGAAGAAGGGTGTCGACCCGAAAACGTCACCCATTCCTTCTCTCCAGAGACGCTGCCTGTCCCGTTGAGTTAACTCCAGCTTTTTGTGTCCATCCCTGGTGTAAACCAGGATCTGCAGTTCCTTCCTGCACTTTTCACTGTACCCCGGTGCACGTGACAATAAACTAAAAGGGGAGATAGACGCAAAAAGCTGGAGTAACTCGGTGGGACAGGCAGCATCTCTGGAGAGAAGGAATGGGTGACGTTTCGGGGCGAAACCCTTTACTGTGCTAAACTGAACTAAAAGGGAATTCCGGCTTTTTGTGTCTATCTAGATTCTAGAACAGGATAGAATTCTACAGAAAGATCTTGATCTGAAACGTTGCAGCATTTTCCGTTTCATGTCAAATATACCAGCACCTGCCGTTTTATTTTGCTATTGAACAGGATGAGAGAAGTTTAGATTCGTCCTATTGCAACTGCAGTTGCTACGTCTGCCAGCGGGTGGCACCTCAGGCCAGGCTGGGCTGATCAGCTTCTCGAGTCACCATGTGAACACAAGTTTGTCTAATAGCCCCGTCCCACTGTATGAGTTCATTCCAAGAGTTCTCCCGAGCTTGCCCTGATTCAAACTCGGAGATTTACGGTAATGGCCACTCGTCGGTACTCGAGGCTCTCGTGGACGTGTTGGAAAATCTTCACGAGTCTTCCCAAGCTCACCTGCTGCTAGCGAGTCGTCCCGAGTACCTGCCGTTAGCGTTACGAGCCGCTAAGAGACGTCCCCGACGTACCCGCTATGTTCATTCTCCGTGCTTACCACGAGTTAGATTTTTTTTAAAATTCGGGAGAGCTCGTGGAATGAACTCGTACTGTGGGACAGGGCTTTATGATGGAGATAGATGGTTTCTTGATCAGTACGGGTGTCGGGGGTTATGAGGAGAATGGGGTTGAGAGGGAAAGATAGATCAGCCATGATTGAATGGCGGAGCAGACTCGATCTGTAGGAAGGAACTGCAGAGGGTCTCAACTGGAAACGTCACCCTGTCCCTCTCCCCAGAGACGCTGCCTGTCCCGCTGAGTCACTCCAGCATTTTGTGTCTATTGGCGGAGTAGACTCGATGGGCTGAAAGGCCTGATTCTGCTGTTATCAGTTTTGAGTTTCAGTTTAGTTTATAGTCACGTGTACTGAGGTACAGTGAAAAGCTTTTGTTGCGTGCTAACCAGTCAGCGGAAAGACAATACATGATTACAATCGAGCCGATCACAATGTACAAATACAGGGTAAAGGGAATAACGTAAATAATCTTTAGTGCAAGCTAAAGTCCGATCATAGATAGTCCGAGGGTCTCCAAATAAGTAGATGGTAGCTCAGAGCGGCTTCCTAGTTGGAGGTTGATTGATGCCGCCTGACCTGCAGAGTTCCTCCGGCCCTTTGTGTTTATTGTCACGTGTACTTGGTGAAGTCAGATTCTTTGTGTGGATGGTTAGATGGTCCAACGTGTTGAGAGTTAGATTTAGGCCCAACGGAATCAAGGGCTATGGGGGAAAAGCCGGAACGGGGTTCCGATTTTGGATAATCAGCCGTGATCATATTGAATGGCGGTGCTGGCACGAAGGGCCGAATGGCCTACTCCCGCACCTAAGTCTCTATGTGTGCCGTTTATCTTGCAGAGTGACCGAGCTGATGGTGACTGTGGATCGACTGAAGGGCCAGATCACCGAGAAGGACAGGACCATCAGCAGCCTGAACCAGACTGTGGAGAGCCTGGTGGGTGAACCGGGGGCGAGGGGAGGGGAGGGGAGGGGAGGGGAGGGGAGGGGGCTCCAGTTTCACCTTCGCTGATGTTGACAGCCCAAGACACTGGGGCCTGTACTCGCTGGAGTTTAGAAGGATGAGGGGTTGGGGTGGGGTGAACCTCATTGAAACTTACCGATTAGTGAAAGGCCCGGATAGAGTGGATGTGGAGAGGATGTTTCCACTAGTGGGAGAGTCTAGGACTAGAGGTCACAGCCTCAGAATTAAAGGACGTTCGTTTAGGAAGGAGACGAGGAGGAATATCTTTAGTCAGAGGGTGGTGAATCTGTGGAATTCATTGCCACAGACGGCTGTGGAATCGAAGTCAATGGATATTGTTAAAGCAGAGATAGATAGATAGATAAATAGCATCTCTGGAGAGAAGGAATGGGTGTCGTTTCGGGTCAAGAACCTTCTTCAGTCAGGGGTTATGGGGAGAAGGCAGGAGAATGGGGTTAGGAGGGAGTGATAGATCGGCCATGATTGAATGGCGGAGTGGATTTGATGGGCCGAATGGCCTAATTCTGCTCCTATCACTTACACGATATGAGAAAACTTTATTCATCTCCAGAGGGAAATTGTTCTGCCGACGTCACAACACACAGGGTAGACGAACATCTTGAAATTAAAAGTGAAAACAAAACGAAACAGAGAAGCGACTGTTGGCCGGCTACCGTGCGCACAGGCCCTTCACCGGGACAAACGAACAGACAAACACAGGCTTATCCCCTGGGCAGAGGATTCTAAACTAGAGTGCCCCCCCTCCTCTCACGCTCATGTGTTATGAACTGATGAACACTGTCCAAGTGCCTCATCCCAGTCTGGCCCAAGGAAACCGCCGGCCATTGCCAAGAAAGACATTTGCTTTAGCGGCACGGTGGCGCCGCTGGTAGAACCTCTGCCTCACAGCGCCAGTGACCCTCGGTACAATCCTACCCTCGGGTGCTGTTTTGTACGCGGAGTATTGCTCGTTCTCCCTGGAACCCCGTGGGTCCGGTTCCCCCCTCGGTTCCATAGACGTGCGGGTTTGTCGGGCAAAGGGGCTTCTGTAACTTAGCCCTGAGGGTAGTGGACAGGGACAGTGGGACAACGTGGAATCAGTGCGGACGGGGGGGTTGATGGTCAGCAAGAACTCGATGGGCCAAAGGGAAGTGGGGTACCTGGGGAGGGGAGATGGAGGAGGGGAAGGGATTGTTAGACTGCGGGAGGGGATGGGAGCGATTGGGCAGGATGGGAAGATGAGCGTGTGGGGCAGGGTAATACGGGGGAAAGTGAAGGTGTTCGAGTGTTTGACTGTGGGTTCCTGTGTCTCCACCAGGAGTCGAGCCAGGCTGAGGCACAAGATGCCCAGGAGGGGGCACAGTTTGAGAGTGTGAAGGCCGAGATGGAATCCCTGCACCAGATCCTCAGTGACATCGCACAGGTGAGCGCGCCGGGGAATGCGCGAGGCACGGTGGCGCAGCGGTAGAGTTCCTGCCTCACAGCGCCGGAGACCAGGGTTCGATCCTGACTGCGGGTGCTTGTCTGTACGGAGTTTGTACGTTCTCCCCGTGACCTGCGTGGGTTTTCCCCGAGATCTTCGGTTTCCTCCCACACTCCAAAGACGTGCAGTTTGTAGGTTAATTGGCTTGGTAAATGTAAAAATAGTCCCTAGTGGGTGTGGATAGTGTTAGTGTGCGGGGATCGCTGGTCGGCGCGGACCCGGTGGGCCTGGTTCCACACTGTATCTCTAAACTAAACTAAACGCGCTCCTTCTGCCCACCGGGTCCAAACATTAGGTCACCAGTCGTGGGAGCAGAATTAGGCCATTCAGCCCATCAAGTCTACCCCCCCCATTCAATCATGGCTGATCTATCTCTCCCTCAGTAGGGTTCTTCATTGTACTCCATTAGGCATGTTGAGTTATCTCATTGGAATCCCACGGATTATCTTTAATCGGGCATTACTGGACTTTATCTGGCACTAAACATTATTCCCTAAACATATATGGTGTATCTGTGCACTGTGGGCGGCTCCATTGTAACCATGTACAGTATAATCTCTCCGTTGACGAGAGAGCATGCAATAAAAATAGCTTTTCACGAGCTTTTCGAAGGGCGGCACGGTGGCGCAGCGGTAGAGTTGCTGCCTCACAGCGCCAGAGACCCGGGTTTGATCCTGACCTCGGGTGCTGTCCGTACGGAGTTTGCACGCTCTCCCCGTGACTGTGTGGAGAATGTACAAACTCCGTACAGACAGCACCCGTAGCCGGGATCGAAACCGGGTCTCCAGTTGTGGTGAAGGCTCTGGTGTTGGTAGCCATGGTAACCGGAGTGCTGCCCGCTCTCTCTCTCTCTCTCCCCAGGTAGTCATCTCGGACGCTGATGGAGGGTGTCAGCCGGTCCCTGCCGAGCGGCCTGGAGATGTTGCCGAGACGGACAGCCCTCACCTGGGGCTGCCGGACCTGCGCACCCCGTCTCCACGGCGACGGGCCTCTCCCCACCGCAGCCGCTCCCCCGGTCACCGCTCCTCGCCAGCCTTCACCAACTCGGTGTACGCGGCCGTGCAGGGGGCCGTCCAGCGCAGGCAGCTCCAGGCCCAGGTCAGGGGGCAGGGGGGAGAGGTCACACTGCTGGGGGTGAGGGGTCCCGAGGTCATGAGGCAAGGGGGTGAGAGGTCATGGGGCAAGGGGATGGGGTCACGGGATGAGAGGTCACGGGCAAGGGGCCGAGAGGTAATGGGGCATGAGGGCGAGAGGTTATAGGGGCAAGGGGTGAGAGGTCAAGACTGAGAGGTGAGGGGTCAAGGGGAAAGGGGGTGAGAGGTCATGGGCAAGGGGGTGAGAGGTCAAGTGTAAGAGGTGAGGGGGCAAAGGGATGAGAAGTCACGGGGCAAGGGGGTGAGAGGTCATGGGCAAGGGGGTGAGAGGTCATGGGCAAGGGGCCGAGAGGTAATGGGGCAAGGGATGAGAGGTCAAGTTTGAGAGGTGAGGGGTCATGGGGCAAGGGGGTGAGAGGTCACGGGGCAAGGGGATGAGGGGTCACAGGCAAGGGGCCGAGAGGTAATGGGGCAAGGGGTGAGAGGTCACGTTTGAGAGGTGAGGGGTCATGGGGCAAGGGGTGAGAGGTCACGGGCGAGGGGGTGAGGGGTCACGGGCAAGGGGGTGAGGGGTCACGGGGTGAGGGGTCATGGGATGAGAGGGTGAGGTTGTGTTGCTCAAGGGCGTGCGCTGCTCTTGTGACAGGAGCTCCGTGCCAGGTACGAGTCGGCCCAGGACTCGGTGGGCAGCCTGAAGAGGCAGCTGGCCGACAGCGAGGGCGATCGCCGCGCCCTGGAGCAGCAGATCCTCAAGCTCAAGGAGGAGACGGAGGCCTCGGTGCGAGCCAGAGACGACGCCAAGCGAGACGCCAGCCGCTTCCGTTCCTCTGCCGACCTGCTGACAAGGTGAGGCCACGGGAGCTGCTCCCCATCAAACTCAGCCCTGCCCAACACTGCCCAACTCACCCTGGCCACTCCCTCTTCTCCCCTCTCTCATCAGGCAGGAGGTACAGAAGTGTGAATGCCCACGCCTCCAGAGTCGGGGACAATTTCTTCCCTGCTGTTATCAGGCAACAGAATCATCTTATCACCAACTAGAGAGCGATCCTGAACTACTATCTACCTCATTGGTGACCCTCGGACTATCCTTGATCTGATTTTGCTGGCTTTACTTTGCACTATACATTATTCCCCTATCCTGTATCTGTACACTGTAAACGGCTCAATTATAATCATGTATTGTCTTCCCGCTGAATGATTAGCGCGCAACTAAAGCTTTTCACTGTACCTCGGTTCACGTGACAATGAACTAAACGGAACTGAACGGAATTTACACTTACATTTACCAAACCAAATAACCTACAAACTTGTACGTCTTTGGAGTGTGGGAGGAAACCAAAGATTTCGGAGAAAACCCGCACAGGTCACAGGGAGAACGTAGAAACTCCGTACAGACAGCACCCATAATCGGGATCGAACCCAGGTCTCCGGCGCTGCATTCGCTGTGAGGCAGCAGCTCTACCGCTGCGCCACCATGACCCCCGTCTTTTCTCGAGCCTCTAGCTCTCTCCTCCCTCGCCCACCGCTTATCCCGGCAAATTACAACGACATTCATTATAAGCTTGGCGCGCCACGGTGGCGCAGCGGTAGAGTTGCTGCCTCACAGCGCCAGAGACCCGGGTTCGATCCTGACCACGTAGTTTGTACGTTCTCCCCGTGACCTGCGAGGGTTTCCTTCGGGTGCTCCGGTTTCCTCCCACACTCCAAAGACGTGTGGGCCTGTAAGTGAATTGGCTTCTGTAAATAGCCCCCAGTGCGTGTAGACCAGGACTGATGCACGGATTCCCCGCACAGATGCTGCCTGAACGGCCCAGTTCCTCCAGCACTTTGTGTTTGGAAATGGATTGAATTAATGGAACCGTCTGTTAAAACAGCAACGAATAGTCAAGGCAGACACAAAATCCTGGAGTAACTCAACGGGACAGCCAGCATCTCTGGAGGGGAAGGAATGGGTGACGTTTCTGGCCGAGACCCTTCTTCACCCATCTTCGAAACGTCACCCATTCCTACTTCAGTCTGAAGGAGGGTCTCGCCCCAAAACGTCACCCATTCCTTCGCTCCAGAGATGCTGCGTTTTGTGTCTACCTGGGAGTCTTAGTGTGATTGGTGTCCCTCCACTGTCTGCGGGGGGGTTAGGTGACCGCCCCCCCACCTACCACCGCTGCTCCTTTTCCCCCGTTGACCTGTTGGCCTTTCACCCCCCCCCCCCCCCGCAGCGAGAAGGGGAGCCTGGAGAGGTGCGTGCAGTCGCTGCAGCAGAGGGTGGAGACGATGCGCGGTGAGGTGGAGAAGCTGCACCAGGCCAACGGCGATCTCCAGAGGCAACGGGCCAACATGGAGGACGAGAAGGAGGACACGGTCAAGGACAAGGAGAGGGCACTGAAGGAGATCGAGCGAGGGTGAGTCCCCGACCGCCGGCAACAGCAACAGGCCACTCGGCCCCTCAACACCAACCCAACCTTTCACATCATCCTGGCTCATCCCTACACGTTTTCAAGAGAGAGTTAGATTTAGCTCTTTGGGGCTAACGGAATCAAGGGATGTGGGGAGAAGGCAGGAACGGGGTACTGACTCTGAATGTTTAAGAAAGACCTGCAGATGCTGGTAAAATCGAAGGTAGACACAAAATGCTGGAGAAACTCCAGCGGGTGAGGCAGCATCTCTGGAGAGAAGGAATTGGTGACGTTTCGGGGCGAGACCCGAAGGGTCTCGCCCCGAAACGTCAGCTATTCCTTCGAAGAAGGGCCTCGACCTGAAACATCAGCTAGGGTTCCTTCGAAGAAGGGTCTCGACCTGAAACGTCTCGACCCAAAACGTCGCCAATTCCTTCTCTCCAGAGATGCTGCCTCACCCGCTGAGTTTCTCCAGGATTTTGTGTCTACGGATTCTGGATGATCAGCCATGATCGTATTGAATGGCGGTGCAGGCTCGAAGGGCCGAATGGCCTACTCCTGCACCTATTGCCTATGCTTCCACGATCCCTACACTATCCTCATATTATTTTATTCCTACGTTCCTGCGTTATTCCGATTTCATTCCCACATTAACTCCGTGTCAAGAGTGTTCTATTGTCATGTGTCCCAGATAGAACAATGACATCCTTACATGCAGCAGTACGGCAGGATATGTAAACATAGACAATAGGTGCAGGAGTAGGCCATTTGGCCCTTCGAGCCAGCACCGCCATTCAATGTGATCATGGCTGATCTTCCCCAATCAGTACCCCGTTCCTGCCTTCTCCCCATATCCCCTGACTCCGCTATCTTTAAGAGCCCTATTTAGCTCTCTTGAAAGTATCCAGAGAACTGGCCTCCACCACCCTCTGAGGCAGAGAATTCCACAGACTCACAACTTTCTGTGTGGAAAAAGTGTTTCTTCATCTCCGTTCTAAATGGCTTAGCCTTTATTCTTAAACTGTGGCCCCGGTTTAGAGTCCTCCTTAAACAATATCTGGCGCTGCGAGGCAGCAACTCTTCCGCTGCGCCACCATGCCGCCAGGTTTTGTTGTAAACTTCGTGATCTTTCTTTGAACGTCTGCGTCTCCGCTGTCCTAACGGCCGCGCCTATTTCTCCGCCAGCCACAAGATGATCGAGCAGCTGGAAGGAAAGAACTCGAGCGTGAGGAAGGAGCTGGTGCAGGTCAAGGAGGCGCTGAGACAATCCTCGCTGGTCAAGGAGGTGCTGGAGAACGAGAAGGCTGAAATTAAAGAGGCTCTGGCCAAGGTCAGCTTGCAACCCCACACGCACAGAGCACCATCAACCTCACAATGACGAGACTCACCTCTAGATGATGTGGAGAGCATGTTTCCACTAGTGGGAGAGTTTAGGACCAGAGACCACAGCCTCAGAATAATAGGACATTGGGTTTTGTTGGGTTGGGTTGGGTTGGTTGGGGTTGGGGTGGGTTGAGTTGGGGGGGGGGGTGTGCTGGGTTGAGTTGGGGTGGGTTGGGGTGTGCTGGGTTGAGTTGGGGTGGGTTGGGTTGAGTTGGGGTGGGTTGGGGTGTGTTGGGTTGAGTTGGGGTGGGTTGGGTTGGGGTTTGTTGAGTTGAGTTGGGGTGGGTTGGGTTGGGGTTTGTTGAGTTGAGTTGGGGTGGGTTGAGTTGGGGTGTGTTGGGTTGGGTTGAGCTGGGGTGGGTTGTGTTGCATTGAGTTGTGGTGGGTTGGGTTGGGTTTTGTTGGGTTGGGTTGGGTTTTGTTGGGTTGGGTTGCATTGAGTTGGGGTGGGTCGGGTTTGAGCATTAATTGAATGTCTTCCCCCACCCCAGGTACAGAGCGCCAACGTGGAGTTGGAGGTGGTCCTGGGCAAAGTGCGGACGGAGCAAGCTTCGCTGCGAGACTCTCTGTCCAAGATGAGTGCCATCAACGAGGGTCTGGCCCAGGACAAAGTGCAGCTGAACCAGATCATCCTGGAGGTAACCAATAGTTTAGATTAGTTCAGAGATACAGCACGGAAACGGCCCCTCGGCCCACCGAGTCCTCGCCGACCAGCGATCCCCGCACACTAGCACTATCCTACACACACTAGGGACAAATTACATTTATACCAAGCCAAATATAGCTGAAAACGTGTAGGTCTTTGGAGTGTGGGAGGAAACCGGAGCACCCGGAGAAAACCAATGCAGGACACGGGGAGAACGTACAAACTCCGTACAGACAGCACCCGTAGTCGGGATCGAACCCGGGTCTCTGATGCTGTGAGGCAGCGACCCTACCGCTGCTAACCCTGAGAAGATGTAGACAAGGGGTCACTGTTTAATCACCAAGGGTCACCCATTTAAGACGAACATCAGGCTCACAAGTGAAGTTGGTGTTTAAAGCCGTGTTGGTTCGGAATTGTTGGTAGTATGCGAAGGAAGGGCCGAGTGGTCTTTTGTTGGGGTGCATGGGGATGTCTGTAACTCCTGTGTTCATAAGTAACAGGAGCAGGATTAGGCCATTCGGCCCATCGTGCCTGCTCTGCCATTCAATCATGGCTGATCTATCTCTCCCTGCTAACCCCATTCTCCTGCCTTCTCCCCGTAACCCCCGACGCCCGCACTAATGTCAATCCCCACCTTGTGTGTCGGCAGCTGGAGGAGGAGAAGGTGCTGCTGCTGGGGCAGAAGAAGGAAATGGAGCAGGAGAAGGGCTCGATCCGTGACGAGCTGGTACGCCTGGAGCAGGAGAAGCTCGACCAGCAGGCCGAGCAGCAGGGCCTGGAGCACAGCCTTCAGCAGGTGGAGCAGAACCGTCACAGCCTCCAGCACGACCTCCTCGCCTCCCAGCAAGACAAGCGAGAGCTGCAGGAGAGGCTCGGACAGGTAGAGGCAGCACCTGCACATGGGTACCCCGTCACACTCACCTCCGCCCCACTGCCCAGGTATCTCCCACGCTGACCTCTCTGTCCTGGGCCCCCTCCACTGTCAGAGTTAGGCCTAATGCAGAGACCTCTCTGTCCTGGGCCTCCTCCATTGTCAGAGTTAGGCCTAATGCAGAGACCTCTCTGTCCTGGGCCTACTCCACTGTCAGAGTGAGCCCCAACACAAATTGGAGGAGCAGCACGTCATATTTCGCCCGGGCGGCTTACATCCCAGCGGTATGAACATTGAGGAGGAAAGAACTGCAGTTGCTGGTCTAAATCGAAGATAGACACAAAATGCTGGAGTAACTCAGCGGGACAGGCAGCATCTCTGGAGAGAAGGAATGGGTGACGTTTCGGGTCGAGACCCTTCTTCAGGCACGGGTTATGGGGAGAAGGCAGGAGAATGGGGTTGAGAGGGAGAGATAGATCAGCCACGATTGAATGGCGGAGTAGACTCATTGTGTAGGAAGGAACTGCAGATGAAGAAGTTGTCTCGACCCGAAACGCCACCCGTCGGTGCCGTCTGTCCCGCTGAGTTCCTCCAGCATTTTGCATCTGTCCTCATTGTTAACCAGCATCTGCAGTTCCTTCCTACACAATATCCCCCCAGGTACATATACTCCAGCATTTAGTGTAATAATCAAAGTTAACCCGGCTATGCTATTTAATGAGTAAATATTAATTTAAAAAAGACACTTGGACAGGTCAATGGACAGGACAGGTTTGGATGGACATGGGCTAACTGCGGGCAGGTGGGACTTGTGTCAATGGGGCATGTTGGGCCGAGGGGCCTGTTTCCAGTTTGTGTGACTCTCTGAGTCAATGTTACGAAGCGAGTGTCCGGGACCCGGACACGTATAGATGGGCAGTGGTGTGTGTTAGTGTAGTTTAGAGATACAGCATGGAAACAAGCCCTTTCGGCCCATCGAGTCCGCACCGACCAGCGATCCCGCACACTATCGCTAGGGACATTTTTTACATTTATACCAATTTGGAATTGTTGGTAGGAAGCGAAGGAAGGGGCGAGTGGTCTTTTGTTGGGGTGCATGGGGATGCCTGTAACTCGTGTGTTTATGTTCATAACACTAGGCCATTCGGCCCATCGTGCCTGCTCCCCCATTCAATCATGGCTGATCTATCTCTCCCTCCTAACCCCATTCTCCTGCACGTCCTTGGAGTGTGGGGGGAAACTGAAGATCTCGGAGAAAACCCACGGGGGGAAACGTACAAACTCCGTACAGACAGCGCCCGTAGTGGGGATCGAACCCGTGTCTCCAGCGCTGCGAGGCAGCAACTCTACCGCTGCGCCACCGTACCTGCCCACAAGAGGGCAGTGGTGGGAGTGGGAACTGACGACGGGGGGGGGTTTGTCCTGTCCACAGGTGAGCCGCCAGAAGCAGAGCGTGAGTGAGGAGCTGGCAGAGCTGCAGCGGGAGGTGCTGCGGCAGGCCGAGGCGCTGGTGCGGGCAGCCAGGGACAGGGAGGAGGTGACCAGGCTGAAGGCCGGACTGGAGGTGCAGCTGTCGGCCGCTGAGCGCGAGAGCCGGGTGCTGGCGGACGAGGCCGCGGCGCTCCGGTGAGTACGGCCGGACCCCGCGCGGACACACGCCACGTGCAACGTGACCGCCCCCATCCTGTGGAGGAAGGAACTGCAAGACGGACACAAAGCGCTGGAGCAACTCATCGGGACGGGCAGCATCTATGCAGAGAAGGAATGGGTGACATTTCAGGTTGAGACCCTTCGTCAGACTCAAAGAAATGTCACCTGGTCTTATTCTCCAGAGATGCTGCCTGACCCCGCTGAGTTACTCCAGCACTTTGTGTCTATCTGCGGTTGAAACCAGCACCTGCAGTTCCTTCACTCACACTTCCCCACAGCCCACCCGTGGCTGACGCAGGCCATCGTCACTGCTCCCCAACACCCTGTCCATCCACGACCCCAATACCTGCTGCATGGCCTCCCCAACACCCTGGCACTCTGACCCACACTCACCCCTCCCCTCCCCCCACCTCGCATCCTCCCCTCAATCACACTCACCCCCCCCCCGGATCACTCTCACTCTCGCTCATCACGCTTTCTTCCCCTGCCCCTGTCTCCCCTCCCTCCCTCTCCCCCTGTCTCCCCCTCTCCCCCTGCCCCTCTCTCCCCCTGTCTCCCCCTCTCCCCTGCCCCTCTCTCCCCCTGCCCCTCTCTCCCCCTGCCCCTCTCTCCCCCTGTCTCCCCCTCTCCCCCTGCCCCTCTCTCCCCCTGTCTCCCCCTCTCCCCTGCCCCTCTGTCTCCCCCTGCCCCTGTCTCCTGTGTGTGTAGGTGTGAGAAGGAGGGTCTGGAGACATCTCTGTTTGAGAGCCGTCAGTGGCAGTCGCTGCTGGAGACACAGAGGGAGCAGTTGGAGGGCGAGAACCAGGCCCTGCTCCAGGCCAGAGAGGCCCTGCAGGGTAAGGCCAGCTCCATGCATGAAGAAGGGTCTCGACCTGAAACGTCGCCCATTCCTTCTCTCCAGAGATGCTGCCCGTCCCACTGAGTTACTCCAGCATTTTGTGTCTACCTTCGATTTAAATCAGCATCTGCAGTTCTTCCTTACACATACGTAGATCAATCTGTACATGCGCACAAACATAGATATACTGTATACATAAACATACATATATACACACATATATTAATACATAGACGCTGATTCACCCAACCACAACCACAACAGTGCTGAACTACTATCCACCTCTTTGGTGACCCTCGGTCGGTCTATCCTTGATCGGACTCTGCTGGCTTTACCTTGCACTAAACGTTATTCCCTTATCATGTATCTGTACACTGTAAATGGCTCGATTGTAATCATGTATTGTCTTTCCGCTGACTGGTTAGCACGGGACCAAAGCTTTTCACTGTACACACACACGTACACACATACACACACACACACACACACACACACACACACACACACACACACGCACACACACACACACACGCACATACACACACACACATACACATGTACATACATACACGCACACGTACATACACACATACACACACATACACACACACACACACACACACACACACACACACACGTACATACACACACACATACACACGTACATACACACACACACATACACGCGCACACACACACACATACATAAACACATATATACACACACACATACATATACACATATATACACACATACATACATACACACATACATACATATATACATCTGAAGATAGATACTGTATCAAACCTTTTCATTGTGCCTTGCCCACACTAGCCTCTCTCTCCCCCCCAGCCTCTCTCTCTCTCCCCCAGCCCCTCACTCTCTCCCTGTGTGTGTTGCAGCTGAGAGTGGCCGTGTGCGTTCGGGGCTGGAGGGGGAGGTGAGCAAGCTGGAGCGGGACCGAGACGCCCTGGAGCAGAGAGTGTGTGAGAGTGAGCGTCAGTGCCAGCTCACCCTGCAACAGGAGCAGGCCGCTCACCAGGCCGACCTGGAGCGTCTGCAGCACGAGAAGGTAACGGGATGCGGGGGGGGGGGGGGGGTAACGTCTCCAATGAGGGATTGGGGATGCTTTTAACAAACCCCGTGATTATGTCGATGTACCCAGTGCCTTCGAGCTAAGCTCTGACCAAACTAACCAAATACACACACAGATATACATCTGAAGGAGGGTTTAGGCCCGAAACGTTTCGTATTTCCTTCGCTCCATAGATGTTGCCGCACCCGCTGAGTTTCTCCAGCACTTTTGTCCACCTTATACATATATATATTCAAAACTATATATAATATATATAGACACACACAAAGATTATAAGACAAGAGCGGAATTAAGCCATCCGGCCCATCAAGTCCACTCCGCCATTCAATCATGGCTGGTCTGTCTCTCCCTCTCAACTCCATTCTCCTGTCTTCTCCCCATGACGCCTGACTAATCAAGAATCTGTCAATGTCCACCTTAAATATATCCACTGACCTGGCCTCCATCGCCGTTGGTGACGATGAATTCCACAGATTTACCACCCTCTGAATAAATTCCTCCTCATCTTCCTAAAGGTACGTCCTTTTACTCTGAGGCTGCGCCCTCTGGTCCTGGACTCTCCCACTCGTGGAAACATCCTCTCCACATCCACTCTATCCAGGCTGAATCATGCTGGGCTTGTGTGTGAGGGGATTGGGGCAGACACAGAGCTGAGACACTGTGGTGTCTGGGTGTCGAACCTGTGGAATTCATCGCCACAGAAGGCCGTGGAGGCCAAGTCAATGGATATTTTTAAGGTGGAGACAGACATATTCTTGATTAGTACGGGTTTAATTGTCACGTGAGCCGAGGTACAGTGGAAAGCTTTTGTTGCATGTTAACCAGACATATATCCAGTCATTATTACACAATAACACATGGGTATCACATGGATAACACATGGTTAGATAGAGCTCTTAAAGATAGTGGGGGAGTCCAGAGCCAGGGGCCACAGTTTAAGAAAAAAGGGGTAGGCCATTTAGAACGGAGATGAGGAAAATCGTTTTCACGCAGGTGGTTGTGAATCTGTGGAATTCTCTGCCTCGGAAGACGGTGGAGGCCAATTCTCTCGATACTATCAAGAGAGTTAGGTAGAGCTCTTGAAGATAGCGGAGTCAGGGGATATGGGGAGAAGGCAGGAACGGGGTACTGATTGTGGATGATCAGCCATGATCACAGTGCATGGCGGTGCTGGCTCGAAGGGCCAAATGGCCTACTCCTGCACCTATTGTGTATTGTATCGGGGGGGTAATAGGGAGGAGGCAGGAGAATGGGTTGGAGAGGGAGAGATTGATCAGCCGCGATTGAATGGCGGAGTGGACTGGATGCTGTTGCTGTGGTATGACGTGTGTGTGTGTGTTGCAGGAGGCCGTGCGCCAGGGGCTGGAGGAGGAGAGGGAGGAGCTGCTCCAGCAGCTGAGGCAGGAGCGCGAGGAGCTCAGCGCCCGCTTCGAGGCCGAGAAAGAGGAGCTGGCGGAAGAGATGGGCGCGCTGCAGCAGGAGCGGGACGAGGCTCTGTTACTGGCTGAGAATGAGAAGCAGCAGGTGAGGAGACGCTGCCTGGGAAGAAGGAACTGACTGCAGATGCTGGTAAAATGGAAGGTAGACACAAAATGCTGGAGAAACTCAGCGGGTGAGGCAGCGTCTATGGAGAGAAAGAAACGTCACCTATTCCTTCCAAGAAGGGTCTCGACCCGAAACGCCGCCTATTCATTCGCTCCATAGATGCTGCCTCAACCGCTGAGTTTGTCCAGCGTTTTGTGTCTACCTTCAACAGCAGATGCTGCCTCTCTCTCTCCCCCTCTCCCTCCCCCTCCCCCTCCCCCCTCCCTCTCTCCCTCTCCATCTCCCTCTCCCTCTCCCTCTCCCTCTCCCTCTCCCCCTCCCCCTCCCCCTCCCCCATCCATTTAGAAAGCATCCATTCAATATGGTCACGGCTGATCATCCAGAATCATCACCCTGTTCCTGCTTTCTCCCCATACCCCTTGATTCCGTTCCATACACCCAGCACCCTTTGTGTGAAAGAGTTACCCCTCAACTCCCTATTAAATCTCTCCCCCCTGCCCCCCCCTCACCTTAATCCTATCCGTGGTCTCCAGAGATGATGCTGCCGGACGCGCTGAGTTACTCCAGCACTTTGTGTCCGCACCGGTGTCCAGCTTGCCAACGTCTGCCCGGAGCCCCTCCAGACGAGGGCTGAGGTAACGGAATGTGACTCTGTGTCCCCCCAGCTCCTGTCCCTGAAGGAGTCGGAGAAGGCCATCCTCTCGGAGAAGCTGGCCAGCGCCCAGCGGGAAGTCGCCAACGCCGCCATCGACCTGGAGCAACAGCGGAGGGAAGCTGGCACCCGGCACGAACAAGATCGGGTACGTACTTCCCCACCTCCCCATCTCCCAACCTCCCAAGTTCAAAAGTCATAAGAGCAGAATTAGGTCATTCGGCTCGAGTCTCCTCCGCCATTCAATCATGGCTGATCTATCTCTCCCTCTCAACCCCATTCTCCTGCCTTCTCCCCATAACCCCTGACACCCGCGCTGATCAAGAACCTGTCTATCTCCGACTTAACAACATTCACTGACTTGGCCTCCACAGCCGTCTGTGGCAATGAATTCCACAGATTCACCACCCTCTGACTAAAGAAATTCCTCCTCATCTCCTTCCTAAAGGTACGTCCTTTAATTCTGAGGCTGTGCCCTCTAGTCCTAGACTCTCCCACTAGTGGAAACATCCTCTCCACATCCATTCTATCCAGGCCTTTCACTATTCAAAGATTCTGTGAGGTGTCCCCTCATCCGTCAGAGTCTGCTTACTCACCACACCGCCTCCAGGTCCCTCAGATCGGCCGACTTGGGTTGCTGAACATCTAGGCATAAGCTCATAGGCGACTGACCGCGCCTTTGCGTTTGCAGCTCCTAGACTGTGGGACAGCATCCCTCTTCCCATCAGAACTGCCCCCTCCATCGACTCTTTTAAGTCGAGACTCAAAGCTCATCTTTACTCTCGAGCCTTTCTTGACGTCCTCTGAGGGAGGGCTACATGTGTGTATTTATGTTTGTACTTAATCTATGAACCACTGTTGTATAACGTTAGTACCTCCACCAATGTAAAGCACTTTGGTCAACGAGAGTTGGTTTTTAAATGTGCTATAGAAATAAAAGTGACTTGAGTTGACCTTCTTAACTCCAGTGAGTACAGGCGCAATCGAGAACCAGAGGACATAGCTTCAAGGTGAAGGGGGGGGGGGGGGGGGGGTGAAGATTTAACGGGAAACTGAGGGGTAACCCCTTCATATAGAGCGTGGTGGGTGTATGGAACGAGGTAGTTAAGACAGGCACTATCGCAATGTTTAAGAAACTTGTTTAAATGTTTAAGAAAAATGTTTAAGAATTCTTTACACAGAGAGTGGTGAGTCTCTGGAATTCTCTGCCACAGAAGGTAGTTGAGGCCAGTTCATTGGCTATATTTAAGAGGGCGTTAGATGTGGCACTTGTGGCTAAAGGGATCAGGGGGTATGGAGAGAAGGCAGGTACGGGATACTGAGTTGGATGATCAGCCATGATCACATTGAATGGCGGTGCAGGCTCGAAGGGCCGAATGGCCTACTCCTGCACCTATTTTCTATGTTTCTATGTTTCTAAACTTTTGGACAGGTACATGGACAGGACAGGTTGAGAGGGATAAGGGCCAAATGAAGGCTAGTGGGTCTAGTGTAGTCGGGGCACGTTTGCCGGTATGGGCAAGTTGGGCAGAAGGGCCTGTTTCCACGCTGTGTCACCTCATGATAAAAATGACTAAGAATGTTTAAGAAAGGACTGCAGATGCTGGAAAAATCGAAGGTAGACAAAAATGCTGGAGAAACTCAGAGGGTGAGGCAGCATTTATGGAGCGAAGGAATAGGTGACGTTTCGGGTCGAGACCCTTCTTCTAAGGAATAGGTGACGTTTCAGGACGAGACCCTTTGGGTCTCGCCCCGAAACGTCACCTATTCCTTCACTCCACAGATTCTGCCTCACCCGCTGAGTTTCTCCAGCATTTTTGTCTACCTATGATAAGAAAAGAACTGATCTTTGTCCCCTGTTTTATCCTTGTTCATAACAAGAGGATTTCAGTATAGGAGTAAAGAGGTTCTTCTGCAGTTGTACAGGGCTCTGGTGAGACCGCGTCTGGAGTATTGTGTACAGTTTTGGTCTCCTAATTTGGGGAAGGACATCCTTGTGATTGAGGCTGTGCAGCGTAGGTTCACGAGATTGATCCCTGGGATGGCGGGACTGTCATATGAGGAAAGATTGAAACGACTAGGCTTGTATTCACTGGAGTTTAGAAGGATGAGGGGGATCTTATAGAAACATATAAAATTATAAAAGGACTGGACAAGCTAGATGCTGGAAAAATGTTCCCAATGTTGGGTGAGTCCAGAACCAGGGGCCACAGTATTAGAATCAAGGGGAGGTCATTTAAGACTGAGGTGAGGAAAAACTTTTTTACCCAGAGAGTTGTGAATTTATCTAATTCCCTGCCACAGAGGGCAGTGGAGGCCAAATCACTGGATGGATTTAAGAGAGAGTTGGATAGATCTCTAGGGGCTAGTGGAGTCGGGGGATATGGGGAGAAGGCAGGCACGGGTTATTGATTGGGGACAATCAGCCATGATCACAATGAATGGCGGTGCTGGCTCAAAGGGTCGAATTGCCGCCTCCTGCACCTATTTTCTATGTTTCTAACCCAATCCCTAAACCATCCCATCCATCGCTGCAGAGCCAAGTTAACAGCCTGACATCGGAGCTGAAGAATTTCCAATTGCGGTTTGAGGAGGTGGTCAACTCTCATGAGCTGGAGATGAAGACCCAGGAGGACCAATTCAAGGACCTGCAGAGACTGCGAGAAGCCACTCTCCGCGAGGTTGGTACGGGGCAAGAGAATGGACCCGCTTTATAAAAACAGGTCCAGATAGTTTCTTCACAGAATCTCTGCACACGTGACTTGATAAACTAAACTCACTAACTAATAAACAAATAAATTATAAACTAGTAAATAATAGATTAATAAATAAATAGGCCGATAAATAAATAATGAACTAACAATAAATTTGTTCGTTTAAACTAAACGATAAACTAACAATAATGTTCCTGATGTTGGGGGAGTCCAGAACCAGGGGCCACACAGTTTAAGAAAAAGGAGTAATCCATTTAGAACGGAGACGAGGAAACACTTTTTCTCACAGAGAGTGGCGAGTCTGTGGAATTCTCTGCCTCAGAGGGCGATGGAGGCAGGTTCTCTGGAGATTCTCAAGAGAGAGCTAGATAGGGCTCTTATAAATAGTGGAGTCAGGGGATATGGGGAGAAGGCAGGAACGGGGTGCTGATTGGGGATGATCAGCCATGGGCCAAATGGCTGCTCCTGCACCTATTGTTTATTGGCTATTGTCTATAAACTAAGCTAACTTACTCATAACTCTTTCTGGGGGAAGATCATGCGATAGGAGTAGAATTAGGCCATTCGGCCCATCAAGTCTTCTCCGCCATCCAATCACGGCTGATCTATCTCTCCCTCCTAACCCCTCGCTCCCTCCTAAAGGGCCTGTCCCACTGTACGAGGTAATTCAAGAGTTCTCCCGAGTTTACCCCTGATTCGAACTCGGAGAATGTCCGTAGCGGGTACGTCGTAGTTCGTGGATGTCTCGTAGCGGCTCGTACGAGTAACGGTGGGTAATCGGAAAATCCGGTAAACCCGTGGCGGTTTTTCAACACTGTGAAAAATGTCCACGAGTAAAAAAAAGTACTTGTGATGAAAAAAATGGTTACGTTTTACTCGTACGATACATCCACGAACTCCGACGGACCCGTACGGACATTCTCCGAGTTCGAATCGGGAAAACCCGGGAGAACTCTTGAATTACCTCGTACAGTGGGACAGGCCCTTAACCCCATTCTCCTGCCTTCTCCCCATAACCCCTGACACCCGCACTAATCAATAATCTATCTATCTCTGCCTTAAAAATATCCATTGACTTCCAACTGGCAACAAATTCCACAGATTCACCACCCTCTGACTAAAGAAATTCCTCCTCATCTCCTTCCTAAAAGAACGTCCTTTAATCGTGAGGCTGTGACCTCTGGTCCTAGACTCTCCCGCTAGTGGAAACATCCTCTCCACATCCACTCTATCCAGGACTTTCAATATTCTGTATGTTTCATTGAGGTCCCCCTCATTCTTGTAAACTCCAGCGAGTACAGGCCCGGTGCCGACAAACGCTCATCATAGGCTGACCTACTCATTCCTGGGTGCCTGCAACAATAAACTAAACTCACTAACTAATCATTATTTCTGGGATTCCTTCTCTCCAGAAATGATTCAAGATTCAGGAGAGTTTAATATCCATTGACTTGGCCTCCACCGCCCTCTGTGGCAATGAATTCCACATTGGTCATAAGATCATGTGGTAGGAGTAGAATTAGGCCCATCAAGTCTACTCCGCCATTTTATCATCTGTCTCTCCCTCCGAGCCCCATTCCCCTACATTCTACCCGTGGCTGGCCTTCTTAAACTGAAGCTCGCGCCCTGTCGCTTGCAGGTGGAGGAACTGAAGACCCAGCTCCAAGTGGCGGAGGACGCTCGGGACTGCGCCCGCCGCGACCTGATCGACGCTCACCGCCGCATCCGCGAGCACCAGGAGATGCACGAGTTCCAACACAAGGAGATACTCGACCTGAAGCGCTCGCTGACCGACGAGGTGAAGGAGAAGGAGGCCGTGCAGCGGTCGAACGAGGAGCTCCGATCCAACGTCAAGAAGACAGAGAGCGAAAGAATCAGGTACAGGACCGACACTGAGCCGGACAGCCCAGGAACAGGCCCTTCGGCCCGCAATGTCCCTGATATCATGTTGTCTTGGGTAAAATTGTAAATTGTCCCTAGAATGTACGGGGTGATTGTACATGTATGGTGTGCACGGACTCGATGGGCCGAAGGGCCTGTTTCCTGAATGGCCAGCAGCACATTCAAGGACAAGTCGCACCCCGGCCACTCCCTTGTCTCCCCTCTCCCATCATGCAAAAGGTACAGAAGTGTGAGAACGCACACCTCCAGATTCAGGGACAGTTTCTTCCCAGCTGTTATCAGGCAACTGAATCACCCTATTACCAACCAGAGAGCGATCCTGAACTACTATCTATCTCTTTGGTGACCCTCAAACTATCCTTGATCGGAGAGAAGGAATGAGTATAATTTCGGGTCGAGACCCTTCTTCAGTCTCGACCTGACACGTCACCCATTCCTTCTCCCTAGAGATGCTGCCTGTCCCACTGAGTTACTCCAGCATTTTGTGTCTACCTTTGATTTAAACCAGCATCTGCAGTTCCCACCGACACATTATATCCTTAATCGGACATTATTCCCTTGTCATGTATCTGTACACTGTGGACGGCTCGATTGTAATCATATGTTGTCTTTCCACTGACTGGTTAGCACGCAACTAAAGCTTTTCACTGTACCTCGGTACATGGGCGGGCACGGTGGCGCAGCGGTAGAGTTGCTGCCTTACAGCAAATGCAGCGCCGGAGACCCGGGTTCGATCCCGACCACGGGTGATGTCTGTGCGGAGTTTGTACGTTCGCCCCGTGACTGGCGTGGGTTTTCTCCGAGATCCTCGGTTTCCTCCTACACACCACGTTTGTAGGTTAATTGGCTTGGTAAATGTAAAATCGCTAGTGGGTGTAGGATAGTGTTAATGTGCGGGGATCGCTGGCCTGTTTCCGCGCTGTATCTCTAAACTAAATCTCTAAATCAACGCTCTGAGCTGTTTTACATTGAAAACGGCGACTGGTTTTGGCCGCTGTTGCTGAGGATGCTCCTGCTTCACCGTGTTTGTGTGTGTGGGGAATTCTGTGGAATTCTCTGCAGTGGAGGCCGGTTCTCTGGATGCTTTCAAGAGAGAGCGAGATAGGGCTCTTAAAGATAGCGGAGTCAGGAGATATGGGGGAGAAGGCAGGTACGGGGTACTGATTGGGGATGATTGGCCATGATCACTGTGAATGGCGATGCTGGCTCGAAGGACCGAATGGCCTACTCCTGCACCTATTGTCTATTGTCTATTGTTTCAGTTTGAAACGTGCCAACGAGGAGAAGGAGCAGAGGATCTCGGTCCTGGAGGAGGCAAAGTCAAGCGGTGAGAAGGACTCGTCAGACCTTCGGGCAAACCTGCGCGACGTGGAGCGATCGCGCCTGGAGGCGAGGCGGGAGCTTCAGGAGCTGCGGCGGCAGGTAGCTCACCGCCAAAGGAGGGGGTGGGACTTTCATTGGGCACAACTGAGCTTAGGATACGCAGTGTGCCGGAGTAACTCAGTGGGTCGGGGGGACTGAGGGGAAGGGTTCTAATATCGTGACATACTTTGTTCAAATATCGTAGAAACAGAGATAATGTTAGAAACCGTACCCTAGCAAACAGTTCATGTTGTTCTCCGGGGCTCCCCTTCAGGTCAAGACATTGGACAGTGAAAACACGAAGAAGGGCAAGGAGATCGTGGACCTCCAGGCCCGGGTGACCCTGGATGAGCAGCGAGAGGAAGAGGGCAGGCGCGAGGCATTCGAACTGAAGCAGAAAATCCTCCAAAGTGAATCCAGCCGGGAGTTGGCCCGGAAAGAGGTGAATGAGTGGCCCCGCCCACGACCCTCCCTGTGACCCCCGCGACCCCGCCCGTGACCCCCCAGCGACTCTCCCCATGACCCCCGCAAACCCGCCCGTGACCCCCCTACGAACCACCCCGTGACCCCGCCCACGACCGTCCCCGTGACCTCCCCGTGAACCCGCCCACGACCCTCCCCGTGACCCCCCGCAACCCTGCCCATGACCCCCCCCCGCAACCCCGCCCGTGACCCCCCACGACCCTCCCCATGACCCCGCCCGTGACCCCCCCATGACCCTCCCCGCAACCCCGCCCGTGACCCCCCTGCGACCCGGCCCATGACCTTCCACGTGACCACGCCCATGACCCTCCCCGCGACCCCGCCCTTGACCGCACCCGTGAGCGTTCGTGGGGTCGTGACCCCCAATGCCCATCTCCTCGTTAGTTTGTGTAGGAAGGAACTGCAGACGCCGGTTTAAACCAAAGATAGACACAAAAAGCTGGAGTAACTCAGCGGGTCAGGCAGCGTCTCTGGAGAACATGGATAGGCCACGTTTCGGGTTGAGACCCTTCTTCAGACTAATACGGGTCAAACGCAGGCAGGTGGGACAAGTGTGGATGGGGCCTGATGGCAGGCGCGGGCCGGCTGTATTCACGCTGTATCACTCACTCCATGACCTGAATGCAACTTAGAGTCTTACAGCGTGCCAACAGGCCCTTCGGCCCAACTTGCCCACACTGGCCAACATGCCCCATCAACCCTAGCCCCATCTGCCAGCGTTTGGCCCATATCCCTCTAAACCTGTCCTATCCATATACCTGTCTAAATGTTTCTTAAACGTTGCGATAATACCTGCCTCAACTACCTCCTCCGGCAGCTCGTTCCATACACCCACCACCCTCTGTGTGAAAATGTTACCTCTCAGGTTCCTTTTAAATCTCCCCCCCCCAACCTTAAACCATGTCCTCTGGATCTCGATTCCCCTACTCTGGGCAAGAGACTCTGTGCGTCTCCCCGACCTATTCCTTTTGCACATCTCTATAAGATCTACTATAAGAGTGAAGATAGTCTGAGGGTCACCAACGAGGTAGATAGTAGTTCAGCGCTGCTTAGTTGTCGATGGGATGATTCAGTCGCCTGATAACAGCTGGGAAGAAACTGTCCCTAAATCTGGAGGTGTGCGTTTACACACTTCTGTACCTCTTGCCCGATGGGAGAGGGGAGAAGAGGGAGTGACCGGGGGTGAGACTGGTCCGTAATGATGCTGCGGGCCTTGCCGAGGCAGCGTGAGGTGTAGATGGAGTCAGTGGCAGGGAGGTTGTTTTGCGCGACGGTCTGGGCTGCGCGCGTGATTCTCTCTCTGCTGTTGCAGCTCGCCGGCCTGCAGCGCAAGATGGTGGAGGGGGAGCACGAGTGGAGGATGCGGGAGAGGGAGCTGGCGGGAAGCCTGGAGGAAGCGCAGGGCAACGGGAAGAAGCTGCTGGACAACGGCCGCAACCTGGAGCTGAAGCTGGAGCGCGCCCAGGCCGACGTCCACGAGCTGAGCCTGAAGCTGAGCGGGGCCGAGGGGCGGCTGGGCGGGCTGGAGGGCGAGCTGGCGCGCCTGGACGGGCTGAAGCGGGACCTGGAGTTCAGGCTGAGCTGCCTGTACTCTGCCCTCCGTCGCACCCTGGGTATCGGCCGCACCGGACGGGCGCAGAGCCCCGCCATCCGCGGGCAAAGCACCTCCCCCCACCGGCGGCACTCCCCCACCAAAGGTAATCCACCCCTCCCCCTCACTAACTTCATTGTATTATCCTTGGCTCTGCCCTTTATGTGGTGACTGTTTGCATACCTTGTGTATGCAAAACGATGAATCTCACTGCGACACATCACGTGACAAATAATTAATTCTTTCTTTCATTCACACATTCGCATTGTCTTTCCGCTGACTGGTTAGCACGCTACAAAAACCTTCTCACCTGTCCACAGTTCACGTGACAATAAACTAAACTCAAACGCAAACGTCTCGGGGCTATTGGACTTTGAACTTTAGAGATACAGCGTGGAAACAGGCCCTTCAGCCCACCAAGTCCGTGCCGACAAACGATCCCCGCAAACTAGCACTATCCTACACAAACTGGGGACAATTCACAATTAGTCTACAAACCCGCATGCCTTTGGAGTGTGGGAGGAAGCCCGGAGAAAAGCCACGCAGGTCAAGGGGGGAACGCAAACTCCGTACAGACAGCACCCGTGGTCGGGATCGAACCCCGGTCTCTGAGGCAGCAACTCTACCGCTGCGCCACCGTGCTGGAAGGTTAGGTTTATAACTGTCACGTGTGCTGAGGCACAACGTGCTGTCCATTGAAATCAGACTATGCTGTACATAAATGCAATCGAACCACACTCTGTGGTATTTTCAAAAATAATTTAAATCAATTATTTGCAAAAATGATATGTACAATATAAAACGATACATACAAACCCACCGGCATAGTATAAAGTAATACAAATATTCTTAAATAGTAAATAAACTATTATACAATAGACAATAGATAATAGACAATAGGTGCAGGAGTAGGCCATTCGGCCCTTCGAGCCAGCACCGCCATTCAATGTGATCATGGCTGATCATCCCCAATCAGTACTCCGTTCCTGCCTTCTCCCCATATCCCCTGACTCTGCTATTTGTAAGAGCCCTATCTAGCTCTCTCTTGAAAGCATCCAGAGAACCGGCCTCCACCACCCTCTGAGGCAGAGAATTTCACAGCTCTCTGTAAGAAAAAGTGTTCTAAATGGCTTACCCCTTATTCTTAAACTGTGGCCCATGGTTCTGTACTCCCCCAACGGCGGGAACATATCTCCCACCTCCAACGTGTCCAAACCCATAATAATCTTATATGTTTCAATGAGATAGCCTCTCATCCTTCTAAACTCCAGAGTGTACAAGCCCAGCCGCTCAATTCTCTCAGCATATGACAGTCCAGCCATTCCGGGAATTTACCTTGTAAACCTACGCTGGGCTCCCTCAATAGCATCAACTAGATGATCATCTTTATTAAGGATTCATTCCATCCCCAGCAGACGCTGGTACAAGAGGTGGAGCAGGGGAGGATACAGAGGACACTGCCGGCCCTCGTGTGATTGCTGTTTGTGTGATTCCAGGCTTTGACCACACCTTCGCCACCCCCACCGCCACCACCACGGGGAGTGGGAGCAGCCCGATGCCGCGAGCGGGGACCCCCGAGCGCAGCGCCGCCCCCCGCGCCGAGTCTCCAGAACGCTCGCGGTCACACTCGCCCAGCCGCAGCGAGCAGACCAGCACCGACATCGACCCAGAGGTGGTCCGGGCCGCACTGCGGGAATTCCTGCAGGAACTACGGGACGCACAGAGGGAGCGGGTAAGGACAGACCCGGGGCGAAGACGCTGGCACAGACAGGGTGCCGGCAGCACCTGGTTTATTCCCCCCCCTCCCCCTCCCCCCACCAGGATAGACGCTGGGAGACAGACACAAAATGCTGGAGTAACTCAGCGGGACAGGCAGTGTCTCTGGAGAGAAGGGATTAAGAGTCTGTGGAATTCTCTGCCTCAGAGGGCGGTGGAGGCAGTTTCTCTGGATGCTTTCAAGAGAGAGCTAGATCGGGCTCTTAAAAATAGCGGAGTCAGGGGATATGGGGAGAAGGCAGGAACGGGGTACTGATTGGGGACATTGAATGGCGATGCTGGCTCGAAGGGCCGAATGGCCTACTCCTGCACCTATTGTCTATTGTCTATTGAATGGGTGATGTTTCAGTTCGAGACCCTTCTTCAGACTGATATATCATCTCGACCCGAAACGTCACCCATTCCTTCTCTCCAGAGATGCTGCCTGTCCCGCTGAGTTACCCCAGCATTTTGTGTCTGTCTCTGGAAAACATGGATAGGTGATGTTGTGGGTCAAGACCAGTCTCAGATTGATTTAAGGGGGGGGGGGATGAAAATTAGGAGAGGGGAGAGGTGGTACAGAACGTGACAGGTAATAGATGGTCACTGGCGAGGGGTGGGAGGGGGGGTTGTGATAGGCAGATTGTACGAACAAAGTCCAGAGATGAGAGCAGAGGGTGTGAGACAGGTTTGAGGTGTTTGTAATGTGCAAACTCCACCATCGCTTTGTGGTTGTACTTCCTCCATTTTCCGAGGGGTTTGCCCCGGGATAATTCTGGAGCAATTAACTTTGCCCGCAGGATGAAGCCCGCATTCAGACGTCGAACCTGAGCAGGCAGCTGAAGGAGATGGAGGGAGACCGGGACAGCGTCAGCGCCCGCTTGCAGCAGCTGCAGAAGTCTTTGGCTGAGAGTGAGGAAGGTGAGTCACGTCAGGCCGCACGTCCCTGCAGTCGAGCGCCGTGTTTAGTTTGGTTTGCTGTTGGAGTTTCATTCAATGTTTTGAGTTTCGGCTTTTGAGTTTAGTTTAGTGTTTTAGTTTAATTTAAGGGCCTTGTCCCACTTACACGATTTTTTTTCGGCGACTTGCGTGGCCGAAAATTTTCAACGTGTTGAAAATCCAGCTGCTGGACTTTCAACGTGTTGAAAATTTCCGTGAGTAGCCGCCCAAAGAGTCACACCTTCATCTGGTCGCCGCTGGATTTTCAACATGTTGAAAAATTTCAGCTGCCTACTGCGACTACGACGGGCGCCGGCAAATCGCCGGAAAATCAGAATCGGAATCAGAATGCCTTTTATTGTCACTATACATATGTACAATGAGATTAATAACTGCTCCTACTCAGTGCAAAACAAAACAAAAAGGGGGGATGGGGGGATAAGATGCGCAGTTTCTGCGGCGCTATATACATATCTATAAAAAGACAATGGATAAATAGGATTCCTATATCCAGTACGGGTTATTGCACATATTGGAAATTACAGTTACAGTACAAATTACAGTAGGTGGATAGATGGAAGTCCGGGGGTGAGGCTGTGAAGTCAGTGCATGTGTGAGTTCAGGGAGGTAATGGATTTTGAGTTTCGGCTTTTGAGTTTAGTTTAGTGTTTTAGTTTAATTAAAGGGCCTTGTCCCACTTACGCAATTTTTTTTCGGCGACTTGCCGGCTCCCGTCGTAGTCGCGGCAGGTGGCCGAAAATTTTCAACATGTTGAAAATCCAGCGGCGACCAGAAAGAGGTACGGCTCTTTGGGCGACTACGTGAGTAGTCGCCCAAAGAGTCGTACCTTTTTCTTTAAAAATCGCGTAAGTGGGGCAAGGCCCTTTAGGGTTTTACTTCAGGTTATTATGATCACGTGTTCCAAGGTACAGTGAGAAGCGTTTGTTGCATGCTAACCAGTCAGCGGAAAGACAATAGGTGATTAAAATTCAGCCGTGCACAGATACAGGATAAAGTGAATAACATTCAGTGCAAGATAAAATTCCGTAAAGTCCAATTAAAGAGAGTTAGAGGATCTCCAGTGAGGTAGATGGTGGGCCAGGACCGCTCACTGGTTGTGGTGGGATGGTTCAGTTGCCAGAGAGTTTATTATTTAAGAAGGAACTGCAGAGGCTGGAAAATCGAAGGTAGTTGTGGGAGGACGGTTCAGTTGCCATTTCCCCGCCAGGAAATGGTTTCATTTCTCGGACTGTGTGGCATGCTTGGGACTCACAAGGATTTAAGGGGATGAGCTACAGGGACTTGCTGGACAAACTAGGATTCTGTTCCTTGGAGCAAAAGAGGCTGAACGGTGAACTTATAGACGTGTATAAGATCAGGAGGGGAATAGATAGGGCGAAAGCACAGTCTTTGTCCCATGGGACGGGTATCGAGAACTGGAGGACATGGGTTTAAGGTGAGAGGGGCATGATTTAAGATGATTCTGAAGGGCAACTTTTTTAAGGAAAAGTTCTGGTGGGACGAGATGCCAGAGGAGGTAGTTGAGGCAGATGCTATATAACGCCATTTAAAAGACATTTAGACAGGTCCGTGGATAAGAATGAGGGGGATATGGGCCAAACACAGGCAAACAGGAGGTGTGTATGAAGGAACTGCAGGTGCTGGTTTACACCGAAAAAAGACACAAAATGCTGGAGTAACTCTGCGGGACAGGCAGCATCTCTGGAGTGAAGGAATGGGTGACGTTTTGGGTCGAGACCCTCTTTCAGTCTGAAGAAGTGCCTCGACCCGAAATGTCATCCATTCCTATCCAGAGATGCTGCACTGTCCCGCTGAGTTACTCCAGCATCTTGTGTCTATTTGCAGGCAGATGGGACCAGCGTAGATGGGGCAGGTTGGTCGGTGTGGACTGTTGGGCTATTCGCAGCTAGATGGCTGTACGGTTCCCCAGGTGATGAGTCTGGGTGTTTGCAGGTAAGAAGGGCATCGATGGACGGCTGACCAGCGCGCAGACTGCACTGGTGCTGCAAGAGGACACCATGCGACGCAACGAGCGGGAACGCAAGGCGCTGCTGGAGAAGATGGCCACGCTGGAGAGGGCCATCCAGTCGGCCGACACGGAACGCAGGACCACGCAGGTAGGGCTGTCCCAGTCACCCGCCCCCCTCTCTCTCGAGCCCAATTCTACTGCACTTCATCCCTCCCTATTCCTCTTCTAACGGTGTCGTCTCATGAGTATAGAAGTTGGAAGGTCACGTTGCAGTTGTGGATGATGTTGGTGAGGCCGCATGCTGTCAAGCTGGAAAGGGCGCAGAGAAGATTTACCAGGATGTCGCCAGGACTCGAGAGCCTGAGCTACAGAGAGAGATTAAACAGGCTGGAGTGCAGGAGGGTGAGAGGTGATCTAAGAGGCGTACAAAATCATGAGAGGAATAGATCGGGTAGACGCACAGAGTCTCTTGCCCAGAGTAGGGGAATCGAGGACCAGAGGACAAAGGTTCAAGGTGAAGGGGAAAAGATTTAATAGGAATCTGAGGGGTTGCTTTTTCACGCAAAGGGTGGTGGGTGTGTGGAACAAACTGCCAGAGGAGGTAGTTGAGGCAGGTTGAAGAAAGGGGAAGGAGGAATGTAGACGGTACTTCGGAGAAATGATACCGTCTATACCTCTTGTTCCCCTTTCCCCTGACCCTCAGTCTGAAGAAGAATCTCAACCCGAAACGTCACCCATTCCTTCTCTCCAGAGATGCTGCCTGACCCGCTGAGTTACTGCATATAAGGAATAGATGAGGTATCCTTAAAAAAACGTACTGAAAGAGACAAATGACTGCAAGGAAACTCTTGCTGGCTAGATTTAGCAGGACTGGCAGTTCCCAAGTTTGCGGTGAGTGTCGAGGGCAGGGGTGTGCACGGCTGTGGTACAGACACACACTCTATATTTCTCTTGGCATCTAGAGTTGGGAGCTGGTTTGGCAGAGAGCGTATTTACAATGACGGAGGTAGCTGGGAAACTACATACTGAAAATGCCATAAGACCATAAGACATAGGAGCGGAATTAGGCCATTCGGCCCGTTGAGTCTACTCCGCCATTCAATCATGGCTGATCTATCTCTCCCTCCTAACCCCATTCTCCTGCCTTCTCCCCATAACCCCTGACACCCGTACTAATCAAGAATCTATCTATCTCCACCGTAAAAAAAAATCCATTGACTTGGCCTTGACAGAATTCCACAGATTGTTCACCCTCTTGGTAAAGAAATTCCTCCTCATCTCCTGCCTTCCCCTCCTCACCTTTGATACTTGAACCCGGGCCTGCGTCGCGGCAAGGCAGCGGATCTACCCAGCGAGCGAGCAAGCCGAGCTCTCTGTGTGCTTTCCGCCCGCAGGACAAGATGACCAAACTGAAAGGCAACGAGGCGAGGCTGGAGTGCGACCGGCGGAGGCTGAAGGACATCCTGGACGCGTCGGAGAGCCGCATCACCAAGCTGGAGCTGAGGGGCCGGGCGCTGGAGGGAGAGCTGCAGCGGAGCCGGCTGGTGGCGGCCGACAGGGAGGCCGAGGTGCAGGCCTTGCAGGAGCGGCTCGAGGCCCTGCAGAGGCAGCTGGCCGACAGCCTGGCCAAGGCCGGAAGCCTGCAGCTCACCGCCGAGCGGCTCCATGCCACCCTGGCCAAGTCAGAGGAGGGGGAGAGCCAGCTGAAGGACAAGGTGCAGGGCCTCACGCTGTCGCTTAGCAACAAGGCAGCCGGGGCCTCAGCCCTGCAGGACAAGGCCCAGCAGTTGCAGAAGGCCCTGAGCACCAGCGAACACGACCGCCGCATACTCCAGGTAAGGCCATGAGCGTCCAGAGTAGTGTTCACTCTGGGCACCGTGTTGTAGGGGAGATATTGTCAAGTTTGAAAGATTCATGAGGGTGCTGCCAGGACTAGAGGGTGTGAGCTTTAGGGAGAGGTCGAGCAGGCTGGGACTCTATTCCTTGGAGCGCAAGAGGATGAGGGGTGATCGTATGGAGGTGTATAAAATCATGAGAGGAATAGATCGGGTTGACGCACAGAGTCTCTTGCCCAGAGTAGGGGAATCGAGGACCAGAGGACATAGGTTCAAGGTGAAGGGGAAAAGATTTAACGGGAATCTGAGGGGTAACGTTTTCACACAAAGGGTAGTGGGTCTATGGACAAGCTGGCAGAGGAGGTAGTTCAGCCTAGGACTATTCCATCGTTTAAGAAACTGTTAGACAGGTACATGGATGTGACAAGTTTGGAGGGATATGGATCAAACATGGGCATGTGGGACTAGTGTAGCTGGGACATGTTGGCCGGTGTGGGCAAGTTAGGCCGAAGAGCCTGTTTCCACACTCTGTGACTGGGAGTAGAATTATGACTCAACAACTAGGAGTAGAATTAGGCCATTCAGCCCATCGAGTCCACTCCGTCATTCAATCATGGCTGATCGATCTCTCCCTCGTTAACCCCAATCACCTGCCTTTTCCCCATAACCCCTGACACCCATACTAATCAAGAATCTATCCATCTCTGCCTTAAAAATATCCACTGACATGGCCTCCACAGCCTTCTGTGGCAAAGAATTCCACAGATTCACCACCCTCTGACCAAAGAGGCAGTGCCAGCCACCACTGTCTAGGCCTGACCTCTAAACCAAACTAAAATAAATGATGCACAGTGTTCACAAGTTATGCGTGTAGTAGGCCATTCAGCCCATCGAGTCCACTCTGCCATTCAATCGTGACTGATCTCTGCCTCCTAATCCCATTTTCCTGCCTTCTCCTCATAACCCGTTCTAATCAAGAATTTGTCTATCTCTGCCTTAAAAATATCCACTGACTTGGCCTCTATAGCCCTCTGCAATGAGTTCCACAAATTAACTACACACTGACTAAATACGTTCTTCCTCAGCGCCATTTAATTCTGTGGCTATGACCACTGATCCTAGACTCTACCACCAGTGGAAACATCCACATCTACTCTATGTCTTTCATTATTCTGCAAGTTTCAATGAGGTCCCCTCTCAAGTGCTGGAGTAACTCAGTGATCAATGGTTGCCATGGACTCGGTGGGCCGAAGGGCCGCATTCCATGCTCAACTTCTAAACTAAACCTTAGCCTTTACTTTAAACTTTAGAGATACAGCGCGGAAACAGGCCCTTCGGCCCACCAAGCCCGCGCCGACCAGCGATCACTCCGTTCACTAACACTATCCCACACACTACAATCTTTACTGAAGCCAATTAACCTACAAACCTGCTCGTCTTTAGTGTGTGGGAGAAACCCGGAGAAAACCCCCTGCAAGTCACGAGGAGAACGTACAAACTCCGAACAGACAGCACCCGTGGTCAGGATCGAACTCGGGTCTCTAGCGCTGTGAAGCAGCAACTCTACCGCTGCGCCACCGTGTCTTCCCCCCCCCCCCCATCGCCACCCCTCCCCTTTCTCTCTGTAATTTTCCCTTTTCCACCAGCTTGCGTTTTGACTCACAGAATGCCACACAGCCTCTGGTGTGTTGAGGGCATCATATTAAGGTTAGATTTGTAAAATTAACAAGGTGATTCTCTCATGAGGGAACATCATTAAACACGTCTAATTGCTCAATAAATGTTATTTGCATGTCCCAACTGGGCAAATTAGTTCCCCAATTTGCTTATACAACAAATAGTGTCTCGATTATGGAATATAGAACAGTACACTCCAGCAACAGGACACTTTGGCCCACAATGTCCGTGCCGAACATGATGCCAAGTTAAACTGATCACCTCGGCGGGACTCTTAAATGGCGGGACTGTCGTATGCTGAGAGAATGGAGCGGCTGGACTTGTACACTCTGGAGTTTAGAAGGATGATAGGTGATCTTATTGAAAAATGTAAGATTATTAAGGGTTTGTACATGCTAGAGGCAGGAAACATGTTCCCGATGTTGGGGGAGTCCAGAACCAGGGGCCACAGTTTAAGAATAAGGGGTAATCCATTTAGAACGGAGACGAGGAAACAGTTTTTCTCACGGAGTGGTGAGTCTGTAGAATTCTTTGCGGTGGAGGAAGGTTCTCTGGATACTTTCAAGAGAGAGCTAGATAGGGCTCTTAAAGACAGCGAGTCAGGGGATATGGGGGAGAAGGCAGGAACGGGGTACTGATTGGGGATGATCAGCCATGATCACACTGAATGGTGGTGCTGGCTCGAAGGGCCGAATGGCCTACTCCTGCACCTATTGTCTATTGTCTATGAGAGAACAAAATACTGTATGTGGTATGTAACTTTGTTAGGTTCCTAAAAATGGGTTCAACAAGTGGATATGTTATTTATGACCCCTTCATGTCCCTCGGTAAAGCCCCAAATGACCCCCCCCCATGGGGGTCCCGAACCGCAGGTTAAGTACCACTACTCTGGTCTTTGACAGGTCTTGCCCATGAGAAAAGCATCCAAGTTTGTTCAACCTCTCTCTATAGTTAATATCGAATAGTGAAAGGCCTGGATAGAGCGGATGCAGAGAGAATGTTTCCACTAGTGGGAGAGTCTAGGACCAGAGGGCACAGGCTCAGAATCCTTGAGAAAGGAGATGAGGAGGAATTTGTTTAGTCAGAGGGTGGTGAATCTGTGGGATTCGCTCACACAGAGGGCCGCGGAGGTCAAGTCAGTGGATATTTTTAAAGCAAAGATTGACAGGTTCCTGATTGGTGCGGGTGTCATGGATGAGGGGGAGAAGGCAGGAGAATGGGGTTGTGAGGGAGTGATAGATCAGCCATGATTGAATGGTGGAGTAGACCTGATGGGCCGAATTCTGCTCATGTAACTTGAACGTGTGAAAATACGTGTTTCCACAGCCTCTTTAATACAACAGTAAGCTGGAACTAGCCCTCACATTTACCTGCTCTGAATGACCCGTAATTTGTGGTAGAACTACAGTACGAGTATCACGAGTGCATATGTGATAGGGGCAGAAATAGGCCTATAATTATGAGTTTATGAAATATGCTCTAATCCAGACAGGCTGCTGGTACAATGGTGTTACTCACTACAGTGTATTCAGTGGGATCATATAATCGTAAAAATTAATAGGGCAGAAGATGGCCATTTGGCCCATCATCGCCATGCTGTGGCCAAGAAGCTGCAACATAAATACTTCTCAAGTGGAGTGAGATTAAGATTGAGGGAGCTGCACTGGCCAGTTGCCATGCAGCAAATTCCATTTCAGTCTGCTCATTCTCCTCCAACTTTCTTCCTAATAGTTGAGATTAATTTACAATAAGTGTGAGCCGGCCGCTGGCCAAGTTTCCATGCCCCTGGCACGGTGTGTGGTGATGGACGGGCCAGACACAACAGCACCGGGCCGCTCAGTCGCTCTGACCGGCTAACCGACACTGGTCTGGCCCTCCCTCCTGACGTGTGTGTGCGGGTGTGTGCATGCAAGTGTGTGTGCAAGTGTGTGTGTCTGTGTAAGTGCATGCGTGCGCCTGCAGGTGTGTGCGTGCAGATGTGTGTGCAAGTGTGTGTGTCTGTGTAAGTGCATGTGTGCGCCTGCAAGTGTGTGCGTGCAGATGCGTGTGCAAGTCCGTGTGGGTGTAAGTGCGTGCATGTGTGTGTGTGCAGATGTGTGCGCAAGTGTGCGCGCGTGCAACATGTGCTCATGCAAGCATGTGCACAAGTGTGTGTGTGTGCACAGGCGCGTGTCTGCGCGCGCGCATGTTCTCCCTGTGACCACGTGGGTTTTCTCTGGGTGAGCTGGTTTCCTCCCACACGTCCCATCTACATTAGTCCCACCTTCCTGTGTATGGCCCATATCCCTCTAAACCCTGTCCTATCCATGTGCCTGTCTAAATGTTTCTTAAACGTTGCGTCAGTCAGCTTCCCCGGCCTGTGTGGCTGTCCTGAGCCCAGTGGACTGTGTTATTAAACCCGTCTCTGATCATAATAGAGTGATACAGTGGGGAAACGGGCCCTTCGGCCCACCTTGCCCACACTGGCCAACATGCCCCATCTATAGTCCCACCTGCCAGCATTTGGCTTGGAAAGTGGTGAAATCATTGGACAAAGTCAGCATGGATTTACGAAAGGTAAATCATGTCTGACGAATCTTGTGGAATTTTTCGAGGATGTAACTAGTAGCGTGGATAAGGGAGAACCAGTGGATGTGGTGTATCTGGACTTCCAGAAGGCTTTCGACAAGGTCCCACATAAGAGATTAGTATACAAACTTAAAGCATACGGCATAGGGGGTTCAGTATTGATGTGGATAGAGAACTGGCTGGCAAACAGGAAGCAAAGAGTAGGAGTAAACGGGTCCTTTTCACAATGGCAGGCAGTGACTAGTGGGGTACCGCAAGGCTCAGTGCTGGGACCCCAGCTACTTACAATATATATTAATGATCTGGATGAGGGAATTGAAGGCAATATCTCCAAGTTTGCGGATGACACTAAGCTTGGGGGCAGTGTTAACTGTGAGGAGGATGCTAGGAGGCTGAAAGGTAACTTGGATAGGCTGGGTGAGTGGGCAAATGTTTGGCAGATGCAGTATAATGTGGATAAATGTGAGGTTATCCACTTTGGTGGCAACAACAGGAAAGCAGACTATTATCTAAATGGTGGCCGATTAGGAAAAGGGGAGATGCAGCGAGACCTGGGTGTCATGGTACACCAGTCATTGAAAGTAGGCATGCAGGTGCAGTAGGCAGTGAAGAAAACGAATGGTATGTTAGCTTTCATAGCAAAAGGATTTGAGTATAGGAGCAGGGAGGTTCTACTTCAGTTGTACAGGGTCTTGGTGAGACCACACCTGGAGTATTGCGTACAGTTTTGGTCTCCAAATCTGAGGAAGGACATTATTGCCAAAGAGGGAGTGCAGAGAAGGTTCACCAGACTGATTCCTGGGATGTCAGGACTGTCTTATGAAGAAAGACTGGATAGACTCGGTTTATACTCTCTAGAATTTAGGAGATTGAGAGGGGATCTTATAGAAACTTACAAAATTCTTAAGGGGTTGGTCAGGCTAGATGCAGGAAGATTGTTCCCGATGTTGGGGAAGTCCAGGACAAGGGGTCACAGCTTAAGGATAAGGGGGAAATCCTTTAAGACCGAGATGAGAAAGACTTTTTTCACACAGAGAGTGGTGAGTCTCTGGAACTCTCTGCCACAGAGGATAGTTGAGGCCAGTTCATTGCTATATTTAAGAGGGAGTTAGATATAGCCCTTGTGGCGTATGGAGAGAAGGCAGGTGCAGGATACTGAGTTGGATGATCAGCCATGATCATATTGAATGGCGGTGAAGGGCCGACTGGCCTACTCCTGCACCTATTTTCTATGTTTCTATCCCTAAACCTGCCTTATCCATGTACCTGTCTAACAGATTCTTAAAAGTTGCGATAGTTCCTGCCTCAACTACCTCCTCTGGCAGCCCGTTCCACACACCCACCACCCTTCGTGTGAAAACGTTACCCCACAGGTTCCTATTAAATCTTTCTCCCCCCCTCACCTTAATGAGCCGAGCCTGTGTGGAAGCGAGCTCGCTGCACAGCCGGCCTCTTTCCAAAGCTGTCCCCTGTGTGTGGCACTGTGCCAGTGTTGTCTGGCTAGCACTCTGACGGCATTCCCTGGCACCAGTGCCCGGTGTACTGACCTCTTCTGGCAGCCACTCAAAGCAGCCACCGCCCGGGCCAACAAAACATCAAGTCCCTTTAGCATCAACGCGGCAGTCGGCAACCAGGAACCCAACTCCGAGCCGGCACTGAATGTCTTGCACTCACTGTTAACTGCTCAGGGTCACAGTTCTCCCCCACCACCACAGCTTCACCCACAGTTAGTTTTTAGTTTTTGAGCTGCAGCGCGGGATCAGGTCCTTCGGCCCACCGAGTCCGTGCCGACCCATAATCACCCATACAATAGTTTAAGAAAGAACTGCAGATGCTGGAAAAATCGAAGGTAGGCAAAAGCGCTGGAGGAACTCAGCAGGTGAGGCATCATCTATGGAGAGAAGGAACAGGCGACGTTTATGGTCGAGACCTAAAGGTTCCTCACCCGCTGAGTTCCTCCGGCCTTTTGGTCTACGTACAATAGTTTTGTTTGGAAATACTGTGCAGAAACAGGCCCTTCGGCCCACCGTCCCTGTGCCGACCAACAATGCCCGCATGCTAATACTATCACACACACACACACACACACACACACACACACACACACACACACACACACACACACACACACACACACACACACACACACACACACACACACACACACACACACACACACACACACACACACGACAATTTACAATCTTAACCGACAAACCTGTAAGTCTTTGGATTGTGGGAGGAAACCGGAGTTCTATCCTATACACTAAATCTAACTCTCCCTTGAAAACATCCAATGAATTGGCCTCCACTGCCTTCTGTGGCAGAGAATTCCACAGATTCACAACTCTCTGGGTGAAAAAGTTTTTCCTCATCTCAGTCCTAAATGGCCGACCCCTTATTCTTAAACTGTGACCCCTGGTTCTGGACTCCACCCAACATGGGGACCATGTTTCCTGCATCTAGACCTGCCCAATCCCTTAAGAATTGTGTATGTTTCTCTAAGATCCCCTCTCATCCTTCTAAATTCCAGTGAATACAAGCCCAAGTCTTTTATTCACCCATTATTGGACCTGCTTTCCATTTGTCCAGCCCTGGGCATGTGCAGAGGCACCGTCTATGTGAAGCCTCCTGGAACCATTTAGAAAGGGAGCAGAGAAAATCAGGGCTGGTGGTGAGAAATATTACGGCAAAACATGGGGGGGGGGGGGGTCAGGAATGAAATATGAGTTTTATACAGAAGATGGACACAAAAAGCTGGAGCAACTCAGCAAGTCAGACAGGCTGTCTGGGAGAAGGAATAGATGGCGTTTCAAGTCGAGACCCTTTTTCTTCCACAAGAGTTATATGTACCTTATTTATTTCTGTGTAATACACAGTGCTGGGTCAACTCAAGGAGTCGGGCAACAAACCTCGAGAACATGGTTAGACGTCGTTTCAGGTCTTGACACTTCTTATAGACAATAGGACAGGAGTAGGCCATTCGGCCCTTCGAGCCAGCACTGCCATTCAATGTAATCATGGCTGATCATCCCCAATCAGTACCCCGTTCCTGCCTTCTCCCCATATTTCCTGACTCCGCTATCTTTAAGAGCCCTATCTAGCTCTCTCTTGAAAGTATCTTCAGTCCCAACCCGAAACGCTGCCCATCCGTGCCTTCCACAGATGCTGCCCTGTACCGCTGGGTTCCTCCAGCACTTTGTGTTTTGCTCAAGGTTCCAGCGCCTGCAGTTGCTTGTACCTCCGTGAATGTTCAATTCTCTGCCACAGACGGCGGTGGAGGCCAAGTCACTGGATGTCTTCAAGAGAGAGTTAGATTTGCCTCTTAGGGCTAACGGAATCAAGGGATATGGGGAGAAAGCAGGAACGGGGTACTGATTCTGGATGATCAGCCATGATCATAGTGAATGGCGGTGCTGGCTCGAAGGGCCGAATGGCCTACTCCTGCACCCATTTCCTGTTTCTATGTGTATTCCCGTGCCGGGGTGGCTAGACTGACGGTTGCCGGTGCCGTGTTGCAGGAGCGGCTGGAAGCCGCGCGCCAGGCCGTCGCCGAGACAAAGAAGCAGAACAGCGCGCTGGCGGACAGACTGCAGAACCTGCAGAGGGAGCAGCAGGACAGCGAGCTGCAGCGGGCAGAGCTGGAGAGCCAGCTACGCAGGCACCTGGAGGTGAGCAACAGCCCGGCCCCCCTGGGAGGGGGTGGGTGGGGAGGGGGTGGGTGGGAAGGGTGGGTGTGGGGAGGGTGGGGGTGGGGAAGGTGGGGAGGGTGTGGGTGGGGAGGGGGTGGGTGGGGAGGGGGTGGGTGGGGAGGGGGTGGGTGGGGAGGGTGTGGGTGGGGAGGGTGTGGGTGGGGAGGGTGTGTGTGGGGAGGGTGCAGGTGGGGAGGGTGCGGGTGGGAAGGGTGCGGGTGGGGTGGGTGCGGGTGGGGAGGGTGTGGGTGGGGTGGGTGTGGGTGGTGATGGTGGGTGGGGTGGGTGTGGGTGGTGATGGTGGGTGGGCATTGTCCCACCACTGCTCCCACTACCGTCCAAGCATGGATTTGATGCAGACTGTAGTGGCTCCACACTGCCCCGTGGAGTGATCTGTATCCTGCGCGGCAGGCGATAAATGCAAAGTTTGTACGTATCACTGGGGAGTAAGATAAGCCAATGCAGCGTTGCATTTGTTGGTGTGTTTCCCTGAGGGGAGGGTTTGGTGCATGCACCCGTCCATGCATCCAATGCAGCAATGCAGCGTGGGTGTGCAGGGATCGCTCCCGCTTCTTGCAGTGAATAGACTAAGGATTGGGACACATATTGTTTTTGCGGCACGGTGGCGCAGCAGAAGAGTTGTTGCCTCACAGCCGCCAGAGACCCAGGTTTGATCTTGGCCACAGATGCTGTCTGTACGGAGTTTGCACGTTCTCCCCGTGACCTGCGTGGGTTTTCTCCGGGTGCTCCGGTTTCCTCCCACACTCCAAAGACGCGCAGGTTTGTGGGTTAATTGGCTTTGGTATAATTGTAAATTGTCCCGACTGTGTGTAGGATAGTGCGAGTGTGCGGAGGTGGGTGTGGACACGGTGGGCCGCGAGGCCTGTTTCTGTGCGGTATCTCTGTGGTCTAACCTGGTTCTCTGCGTTGCGCTGGCCAGGCGCTGCAGCAGCAGCAGGAAGGTGACGAGGCGGCGCTGCGGAGCGTGCAGAAGCTGCAGGAGGACAAGCAGCTGCTGCAGGAACGGCTGGGAGTGTTGCAGCGCGCCATCGCACAGCTGGAGAACGAGAAGCGCGAGCTGGAGCGGGCGGCTGTCCGACTGGAGAAGGACAAGGCTGCCCTGAAGAAGACCCTAGACAAGGTGAGTGTGCATCACCTCAGCCTGAAGCACCCGTGACACACTCACCTTGACACACTCACACTCACCCTGACACACACTCACACTCACCCTGACACACTCACACTGACACACTCACACTCACCCTGACACACTCACACTCACCCTGACAAACTCACACTCACCCTGACACACTCACACACCCTGACAAACTCACACTCACCCTGACACACTCACACTCACCCTGACACACTCACCCTGACCAACTCACACTCACCCTGACACACTCACCCTGACCAACTCACACTCACCCTTGCAAACTCACACTCACCCTGACACACTCACCTGGACACACTCACCCTGACCAAACCACACTCACCCTGACACACTCACCTTGACCAACTCACACTCACCCTGACAAACTCACACTCACCCTGACAAACTGACACTCTCACCCTGGCAGACTCACACTCACCCTGACAAACTCACACACACCCTGACGAACTCACACTCATCTGACAAACTCACACTCACCCTGACCAACTCACACTCACCCTGACGAACTCACACTCACCCTGACGAACTCACACTCACCCTGACAAACTCATCCTCGATCTAAGCGTGAAAAACATCAACAAAGTAACTCGCCAGCTCAGGCAGCCTTGCCATCTTTCATTCATTTGTTCTATATCTCTGTAATCACAGTCTATAGAGGCAGTCACGGTGGCGCAGCGGTAGAGTTGCTGCCTTACAGCGAATGCAGCGCCGGAGACCCGGGTTTGATCCCGACTACGGGTGCTGTCTGTACGGAGTTTGTACGTTCTCCCCATGAACTGCGTGGGTTTTCTCCGAGATCTTTTGTTTCCTCCCACACTCCAAAGACGTACAGGTTTGTAGGTCAATTGGCTTGATAAATGTAAAAATTGTCCCTAGTGTGTGTAGGGTAGTGTTAATGTGCAGGGATCGCTGGTCGGCACGGTCTCGGTGGGCCGAAGGGCCTGTTTCCGTGCTGTATCTCTAAACTAAACTATATCTCCAGTTTCTCATTCCTCTGACTCTCAGTCTGACGAAGGGTCTCGACCCAAAACGTCACTGAGGGAAGACAAGGGCTGTTTGAAGTCCTGGGCCTCCTCCACTGTCAGAGTGAGGCCCAATGCAAATTGGAGGAACAGCACCTCATATTTTGCTTGGATAGTTTACACCCCAGCGGTATGAACATTGACTTCTCTAACTTCAGATGGCCCCTGCTTTCCCTCTCTCTCCATCCCCTCCCCCTTCCCAGTTCTCCCGCCAGTCTTACTGTCTCCGTTCCATCTCTGTCCCGCCCACTCCCCTGACATCGGTCTGAAGGAGGGTCTCGACCCGAAACGTCGCCCATTCCTTCTCCCCAGAGATGCTGCCTGTCCCGCTGAGTGATTGTTCCAGACCAACTTACAAACAAAACATTAACTCCTGAAGTGCAGAATGTTGTAGAACTCACAACCATGCCTCGACTGGCAAGATCTCACAAAGAATGTTCTTGGGGCTTTTTTTTACACACAGTAAATAATGCTCAATGTTTTGGGGGGATCTGTTATGCTTTGAAACAGTACACTGGACCCTTTTTAAAGGACACAGTGCTGGTGTATCTCAGCGGATCAGGCAGCATCTCTGGAGAACGTGGATTGGTGACGTTTCAGGGTCGGGGCCCTTCCTCACACTATTCAGACTTCTTCTCAAGTCTGAAGAAGGGTCCAGGCCCGAAACGTCACCTCTCCATGTTTAGGCTTGGGCATGGAAACAGGCCCTTCGGCCCATCATGTCCACGCCGACCAACGATCGCCGTACACTAGCACTATCCTACACACTAGAGACAATTTACAATTACCAGAAGCCAATCAACCTGCACGTCTTTGGAGTGTGGGAGGGAACCGGAGCACCCCAAGAAAACGCACCAGGTCACTGGGAGAACGTGCAAACTTCATACAGACAGCACCGGTGGCTGATCTATCTCTCCCTCTCAACCCCATTCTCCTACCTTCTTCCCATAACCCCTGACACCCGTACCAATCAAGAATTTATCTATCTCTGCCTTAATAATATCCACTGACTTGGCCTCCACAGCCCACTGGGGGAACAAATCCCACAGATTCACCACCCTCTGACTAAAGAAATTCCTCCTCATCTCCTTCCTAAGTAGGTCTTTTCATTCTGAGGCTGTGCCCTCAGGTCCTAGACTCTCCCACTAGTGGAAACATCCTCTCCACATCCACTCTATCCAAGCCTTTCACTTTTCGGAACATTTCAATAAGGTCACACCTCATCCTTCTAAACTCCAGCGCGTACAGGCCCCGTGCCGTCAAACGCTCAACATGCGTTAACCCACTCACTCCTGGGATCATTCTTGTAATCCTCCTCTGGACTCTCTCCAGAGCCAGCACATCCTTCCTCCGATATGGTGTCCAAAACGGCTCACAATATTCTAAATGCGGCCCGACCAGCACCTTATAGAGCCTCGGCATTACATCTTAACATTACATTACAGCTCAACATGGATGATCAGCCATGATCACATTGAATGGCGGTGTTGGCTCGAAGGGCCGAATGGCCTACTCCTGCACCTATTGTCTATCCCATGTTTTTGTACTCTAGCCCTCTTGAAATAACTGCTAGCCGATTGCATTTGCCTTCCTGACTACCCATTCGACTTGCAAGTTAACTTTTCGGGGATCCTGCACCAGCCCCCGAGTCCCTTTGCACCTCCGATGTCTGGACTCTCTCCCAATTTAGAAAATAGTCTCTGCCTTTCTTCCTCTTCAAGGGCTCTGGCAGCCTGGAGCTCTCTCAGCGTTGGGTGGAGAGTGAGCCAAGAGTGTCTGGAGTGAGTCATGAACCAAGGCCAGCGACTCGGGGCCGGCACTGAGCCCCAGCCAGCAACTAACAGCACGCAGTGTGTGCCAGGAAAGCCCCACACACTAGTGGCCTCAACACCGCATGGCGATTACTCGAGCAGAAATGTTTTGTTCAGCATGCTAGCTGGGGGATCTCATTTTTAGGTTTAGGTTTATCATCATCACATTTATACAGTGAAAGGTTTTTACATGCTATCTGATTGTACCAGATAGTACAACTGCTCAGCGCCAGAGACCCGGGTTCGATCCTGACTACGGATGCTGTCTGGACGGAGTTTGTACGTTCTCCATGTAACTTGCATGGGGTTTCCCCAGGTGCTCCGGTTTCCTCCCACACTCCAAAGATGTGCAGGTTTGTAGGTTAATTGGCTTTGGTAAAAATAGGTACAAGTGACAATATGAAGAAGGGTCTCGACCCGAAACGTTGCCTATTTCCTTCCCTCCATAGATGCTGCCTCACCCGCTGAGTTTCTCCAGCATATTTGTCTACCTTCGATTTTCCAGCATCTGCAGTTCCTTCTTAAATAATTAACCATATAACAAATACAGCACGGAAACAGGCCTTCTCGGCCCTTCCAGTCCGTGCTGACGGAAACTGACGGCGACTGGAAATAATAAACTATTTGGCCACTGAACCATCCTACACAACCAGAGAGCAGTCCTGAACTACCATCTACATCGTTGGTGACCCTCGGAATATCCTTGATCAGACCTTGCTGGCTTCACCTTGTTTCTTTAGCTTACAATTTTAAACTATATGTAAACACTGTTTCAGTTTGCAGACCGCCTGTAAAAGATCGATTGGTTTGAAAGGTGCAGCAAGGAAACAGGCCCTTCAGTCCACCAAATACTAGCCCACTATCGATCACCCCTTCACACGAGTTCAATGTTATCCCGCATTTGCATCCACTGCCCACACACTGGGGAGTTACAGTGTTACAGAGGCCGATTAACCTACGAACCCGCACGTCTTTGGGTTGTGGGAGGAAACTGGAGCACCTGGAGGAAACCCACGTGGTTGCAGGGAGAACGTGCAAACTCTATAAAAATGTTGCACTCGTTGAGTCGTGGAGCAACATAGAGGTACAGAGTTCAGTTTAGAGATACAACTTGGAAACAGGTCCTGCAGCCCACCGAGTCCACTCGCCCCCCATTCACACTAGGTCTATGCTATCCCACTTTCTCATCCACTCCTTACACGCTAGGAGCGACTTACAGAGAGCCAATTAACATAGAAACATAGAAATTAGGTGCAGGAGTAGGCCATTCGGCCCTTCGAGCCTGCACCGCCATTCAATGTGATCATGGCTGATCATCCAACTCAGTATCCCGTACCTGCCTTCTCTCCATACCCTCTGATCCCCTTAGCCACAAGGGCCACATCTAACTCCCTCTCAAATATAGCCAATGAACAGGCCTCAACTACCCCCTGTGGCAGAGAGTTCCAGAGACCCACCACTCTCTGTGTGAAAAAAGTCTTTCTCATCTCGGTCTTAAAGGATTTCCCCCTTATCCTTAAGCTGTGACCCCTTGTCCTGGACTTCCCCAACATTGGGAACAATCTTCCTGCATCTAGCCTGTCCAACCCCTTAAGAATTTTGTAAGTTTCTATAAGATCCCCCCTCAATCTCCTAAATTCTAGAGAGTATAAACCGAGTCTATCCAGTCTTTCTTCATAAGACAGTCCTGGCATCCCAGGAATCAGTCTGGTGAACCTTCTCTGCACTCCCTCTATGGAAATAATGTCCTTCCTCAGATTTGGAGACCAAAACTGTACGCAATACTCCAGGTGTGGTCTCACCAAGACCCCGTACAACTGAAGTAGAACCTCCCTGCTCCTACATTAACCTCCAAACCTGCACATTTTTGGGATGTGGGAGGAAACCGGAGCACCGTAAAGTTTAGAGGGATGTGGGCCAAACGCTGGCAGGTGGGACTAGTGTAGATGGGGCATGTTAGCCGGCGTGGGCAAGTTGGGCCGATGTAAAACTATGTGACATCGTCCCTCTCTGTTGAAAAGTTGTCGCTCAGGGCCCCTTTTGAATCGTTCCCCTCTCGCCTTACGTCGATACCCTCTAGTCATTGACTCTCCTACCCTTGGGGGGACAAGAACCACCCTCCCGCAAGCAGAGATCAGCCCCAGACCACTACCCACCTGATCGGTGACCCTCGGACTATCCTTGATCGGACTCTGCTGGCTTTACCTTGCACTGAATGTTATTCCCTTATCATGTATCTGTACGCTGTAAATGGCTGGATTATTATCATGTATTGACTTCCCGCTGACTGGTTCTCAGGAGACTACAGCTGTTCACTGTAGCCAGTTACAATGGCGGAGACAGGACTGACTCCCACCTCTTGATGAAAGAATGACTCACTCATTATTTAATTGGTCAAGTGACAATAAACTAAACTATTGTGGCTATCCGGCTTACCTGCGCCCCTCATGATTTAACTCCCCTCACCCGCCTACCCTCGCGCTGATGTTATTTTTAATTTTTTAATCAAAAATAATTAATTTGATTACGATACAAAATAAAACCAAACCGTGGTGACACACCCATCGCCATGGTACAAAGCCACCAAATTGTCGTTAAGACACTACATTTTCCAATTATTATAATGTGATCCGGATTGAGGATTCGTTCCCCCCTCCCCTTCCCTCTGGCTGGCTGCAGGTGGAGCGGGAGAGACTGCGCTCGGAGGAGGACACGATGCGCGTGTCCGCGGAGAAAGGTCGCCTCGACCGCTCCCTCACCACCGTGGAGCAGGAGCTGGTGGAAGCCCAGAGACAGACCCAGCAGCTGCAGGTGAGTAAGACCCTCGCAGAAGCTGTCTGTACGGAGTTTGCACGTTCTCCCCGTGACCTGCGTGGGTTTTCCCCGGGCGCTCCGGTTTCCTCCCGCACTCCAAAGATGTGCCGGTTTGTAGGTTAATTGGCTTTGGTGAACTGTAAATTGTTCCTCGTGAGGGTAGGATAGAACTAGAGAACAGGGTGGTTGCTAATGGGCCGAAGGGCCTTAAAGATAGCGGAGTCAAGAGATATGGGGAGAAGGCAGGAACGGGTTACTGAGTGTGGATGATCAGCCATGAACACAGCGAATGGCAGTGCTGGCTCGAAGGGCCGAATGGCCTACTCCTGCACCTATTGTCTATTGTCTATAGTCTATCTAGCATCTCGAAACTAAACTAAAATTGAACTTAAACTAAATTAAAATTAAACTATGAACTATAACTAAACTGCAACTAAATTAGAACATGTTAGATTTAGCTCTTGGGGCTAACGGAATCAAGGGATATTGTGAAAAAGAAGGAATGAGGTGATTTTGGATCAGCCGTGATCATATTGAATGGCGGTGCTGGCTCGAAGGGCTGGATGGCCTACTCTCCCGCCTATTTTCTATGTTTCTATAACTAAACTTAAACTAATGCTGTTCATGAACCACACTCCCAGTGGCCATTCACCAGAGGGAATCACCTGCAACAGTGACAGGATGGCGGAAGTCTGTCTGACTCTCGCTCGCTAACCCAGAGGACGCTGTCCAAGCACTCAGCTCTAACGAGCAGCTTAATGGAGGAGCAAGCTCCCTGGGCTGGGAGGGCAGGCAGCGGTTTAGGATTCCCACACGGCAGTGCGGGGCTCGTGGTGAATGGACGGCTTGGACTAAAAGTCAGAAGAAGGTGGTTTTGTGTTTCCATGAGTACTGAGGAGGTGAAGGTTCAGCCGCTTGAGCCTCGGAGGAAGTTGTGTCTGGATCCGGGTGTCTCCGGAGACTGCCGCGGGATTGCTGCCAAGTGGGGAATGCATGCTCGAGCAATTATTTCATCCAGATGTGGGAATCAGTCGCGTCTCTGCCATTGTATCTGGCTCAGCCACAGTGTTAAATCTAACCTCAATCCTCCAGCACCGTAGCTGATAGCCTGCAGCTTCCAGGCACGAGAGAGTGGTGAGTCTGTGGAATTCTCTGCCTCAGAGGGCGGTGGAGGCCGGTTCTCTGGATACTTTCAAGAGAGAGCTAGATAGGAACGGGGGTACTGATTGGGGATGATCAGCCATGATCACATTGAATGGCGGTGCTGACTCGAATGGCAGAATGGCCTACTCCTGCACCTATTGTCTATTGACAAACCTGGTAAATAGCCTCAGAATTAAAGGACGTTCTTTTAGGAAGGAGATGAGAAGAACATTTATTTAGCCAGAGGGTTGTGAATCTGTGGAATTCTTTGCCACAGATGGCTGTGGTGGCCAAGTCAGTGGATATGTTTATGGCAGGGATAGATAGGTTCTTGATTAGTGCGGGTGTCAGGGGTTATGGGGAGAAGGCAGGAGAATGGGGTAAGGATGGAGAGGTAGATCAGCCATGATTGAATGGCGGAGTAGACTTGATGGGCTGAATGGCCTAATTCTAGCTATTCCTTATGACAAATAATGAGAAAGATGGACACAAAATGCTGGAGTAACTCAACGGGACAGGCAGCATTTCTGGAGAGAAGGAATGGGTGACGTTTCAGGTCGAGTCCCAAAGGGTTCTGTCCCGCTGAGTTACTCCAGCATTTTGTGTCTACCTTCGATTTTAACCAGCATCTGCAGTCCTTTCTTACTGATTCTGGATGATCAGCCGTGATGATATTGAATGGCAGTGCTGGCTCGAAGGGCCGAATGGCCTACTCCTGCACCTATTCTCTATGTTTCTATCTAGAGAATGGCCTCATTCAGCCCCCATCACGTATGACCTTAGTGCAGATGGGGGCATGTTGGGTTGGTGTGGGTCTATTCCTGCGCTGTGTGACTCTGTGACTCTTTCCATCAATCTATTGTGATGAGCCATTGGTGAATGATGGTCTGAGCGGGTATTCACTGCACAAACCATGCTGAAATGGTAAGTCTTTTCTCTTTCTGCTCACCGCTGGTCCCTGAAGCTGGATTTGTGGATTATTAGGTGGAAGATATCGCAGTCTCTGGTGAGTCCAGCTGTAGAGTTGAGCAACAGAGGCTTCACCCCGGCCTTCCCTCTCCACCGATGACCCTGTCATGCCAACAGTTGCCACCCATTGCTTTACACCAGAGATGCTGCCTGACCCGCAGAGTTACTCCAGCGCTCTGTGCGTGTGTGCGTGTGTCTATCATCAGTTAGTGAGTGCAGCACCACTGCTGCCCAACAGCCAGTCACAGCAGCAGAGTTGCTGCCTCACAGTGCCAGAGACCCGAGTTCGATCCTGACCACGGGTGCTGTCTGTACGGAGTTTGCACGTTCTCCCCGTGACCATGTGGGTTTTCTCCGGGGTCTCCATATTCCCCCCCACACTCCAAAGACGTACAGGTATGTAGGTTAATTGGCTTTAGACCCTGGTGTGTGTAGGGTAGTGCTAGTGTTCTGGAATCATTGGTCAGCGCGGACTCGGTGGGCCGAAGGGCCTGTTTCCATGCTGTATCTTACAACGATCCTTATAGATCTTATAGCGATGTACAGTATCATGAGAGGAATAGATCGGGTGGACGCACAGTCTCTTGTCCAGAGTAGGTGTGTCAAGAACCAGACATAGGTCTACGGTACGGGAGGAAAGATTTTAATAGGAACCTGAGGGGTAACTTTTCCCTCCGGGTGCTCCGGTTTCCGACCACATCCCACAGACGTGCAGGTTTGTAGGTTAATTGGCATCGGTAAAAATTGTAAATTGCCTCTGGTGTGTGTGTAGGGTAGTGTTAGTATGAGGTGATCGCTGGGCGGCACGGACTCGATGGGCCGAAGGGCCTGTTTCTGTGCTGCATCTCCAAACTAAAGTAAACTAAAGAGGTCCAGGGATAAATGGAAAAGGAGGGGAGATGTTCGGCTCTGAGTTAGGTTGGCTTTTGGCCAGTGATCTCCAAGCTTATTGCAACTGATGGCATGACCATAGAAGCAGCCCCAAGACCCTGCGATGTAAATACGGGCCAGTGCTCGTTGCATTCAGAGTCGCGGGTAACATTGCTAGTCCCCAATCTCCTACTAGTGCCCAAATCTTTCACTCGCACTAGATGTCCTCGCACCCAGCTTCACGTGCCTTTTGCTTGTAGCCCCCGAGTTGTTAGTTCATCTTGTGCCATTCATAACTCGTCCACTGCTAGTAACATCTGAGAACCTCAGCCAGTTAGACAGCATCTGCAGAGGGAGAGACAGCTAACTCTTAACCTGTTTAAGAAAGAACTGCAGATGCAGGGAAAATGGAAGGTAGACAAAAATGCTGGAGGAACTCAGCGGGTGAGGCAGTGTCTTTGGAGAGAAGGAATAGGCGGCGTTTCGGGTCGAGACCCTTCTTCGAAGGAATAGGTGACGTTTCGGGGCGAGACCCTTCGGGTCTCGTCCCGAAACGTCGCCTATTCCTTCTCTCCACAGATGCTGCCTCGCCCACTGAGTTTCTCCGGTATTTTTGTCTCCCTTTAACTCTTAACCCGAGTCATTATCGCGTCCAGTCACAGCCTGAACCCCTGAACCTTTCCAGCATTTTCAGTTTTTTTTAATTTCCAGATATGTTGCTTTTCACTGGGGGATGAGGAAGGGCTTTTATTTAAAAATAAAGGGGCGTTACTGTGGGGGTAGATGGTAGAGTTGCTGCCTCTCAGTGCCAGAGACCCGTGTTCGATCCTGGCCACAGGTGCTGCCTGTATGTGTGTGGACTTTGTTCGTTCTCCCTGTGACTGTGTGGGTCTCCTCCAGGTGCCCTGGTTTCCTCCCACGTGCCGGAGACGTACAGTACAGGCGTGTAGGTTGATTGGCTTCGATAAAGATTGTAAATTGGCCCTAGTGTGAAGGATAGCGGTGGAGGCCGGTTCTCTGGATGCTTTCAGGAGAGAGCTAGATAGGTGCTCCTAAAAATAGCGGAGTCAGGGGATATGGGGAGAAGGCAGGGACGGGGTACTGATTGGGGATGATCAGCCATGATCACAGTGAATAGCGGTGCTGGCTCGAAGGGCCAAATGGCCTCCTCCTGCACCTGTGTCTATTGACAGGGCTAGTGTGCAGGTGTGATCACTGTTCGGCGCGGATTCCGCGCTGTATCTCTAAACTAGACTCAAAGGCAGGAAACTGGGGTTGAGAGGGGAACATAGATTACCCCACTAAGCGGGAGAAATCGGTGTGAAGGGGTAGTTAAAAACCCTGCCCCCGCCCGCTACAATCAGTCTGAGGGAGGGCCCCGACCCGAAACGCCGCCTGTCCCTTCCCTCCACGGATGCTGCCCGACCCGCTGAGTCCCTCCAGCACTTTGTGCTTTGCTGGGGGTCCCAGCGCCTGCGGTTGCTTGTGTCTCCAGCTTGGGTTGTCTTACCTGTACAACTTGCCGTTCCCCCTCAGGCCCAGCTCTCCGACGTGGAGCACTCACACTCGCACGGTCTGGTCGAAGCGGCAGCCAGGCACCGCCAGGAGCTGCAGAAGGAGACGGATCGTCTGCGAGCGGCGCAGGTCGTGACCGAGAGGACCCTGGAGGCCCGCGAGCGTGCACATCGGCAGCGGGTTAAAGGACTCGAGGAGCAGGTACTCAACTCCACAACTCAACGCCGCCTGACTCTCTCACCCGCAAACGCACAGAGAAATTCATCCCTCTTCATACGTCCGGAACAGAATTAGGCCATTCAGCCCATCAGGTCTACTCCACCATACAATCATGGCTAATCTATCTCTCCCTCCTAACCCCATTCTCCTGCCTTCTCCCCGTAGCCCCTGACACCCGCACTGATCAAGAATCTATCTATCTCTGCCTTAAATATATCCACTGACTTGGCCTCCACAGCCGTCTGTGGCAAAGAATTCCACAGATTCACCACCGTCTGACTAAAGGAATTCCTCCTCATCTCCTTCCTAAAGGTACGTCCTTTTATTCTGAGGTTGTGTCCTCTGATCCTAGACTTTCCCACTAGAGGAAACATCCTCTCCACATCCAGGCCTTTCACTATTTGGTACGTTTCAATGAGGTCCTCCTCCTCATGCTTCTAAACTCCAGCGAGTACAGGCCCAGTGCTGTCAAACCCCCACCATATGCTAACCCACCCATTCCTGGGATCATTCTCGTAAACCTCCTCTGGACCCTCTCCAGATCCAGCACATCCTTCCTCAGATATGGGGCCCAGTAAAACTGCTCACAATACCCCAAGTGCAGCCTGGCCAGCGCCTTATAGAGCCTCAGCATTACACCCCTGTTCCCTGTGTCTGTCAGTCTCTACACTTTAGGGGTACAGCGCAGAAACAGGCCGTTCGGCCCACTGAGTCCACTCCATCCAGCAATCCCCGCACACTAACATTATCCTACAAACATTCGGGACAATTTACACTTTACAGAAGCCAATTAAACTACAAACCTGGGGAAAAAATCCACGATCCTGACTACGGGTGATGTCTGTATGGAGAACGAACGTTCTCCCGTGGAAGAACGAACGTTCTCCCGTGGGAGAACGTACAAACTCCATACAGACATCACCCGTGGTCAGGATGGAAGCCGGGTCTATGGCGCCGTGAGGCGGCCTCTCTACCGGCTGCGCCACCGTGCCGGCCCGCCATTCCTACGCTGCCCGGCATTAATCCGTGCCCGCCCTCTCGCAGGTGTCGACGCTGAAGGACCAGCTGCAGCAAGAACTTCGCAGACGCCAGCCGCAGTATTCCCACTCCATCATCTCTGGGAACTGACTCCAGTCCGGGGCAGCACAGTGATACGGCAGGGTCTCGGCCCACACTCTCTTGTTCTCCCACCAGCAATCACCTTAGAAACATAGAAAATAGGTGCAGGAGTAGGCCATTCGGCCCTTCGAGCCTGCACCGCCATTCAATATGATCATGGCTGATCATCCAACTCAGTATCCCGTACCTGCCTTCTCTCCATACCCCCTGATCCCTCTAGCCACAGGGGCCACATCTAACTCCCTCTTAAATATAGCCAACAAGCTGGCCTCAACTACTTTCTGCGGCAGAGAATGCCACAGATTCACCACTCTCTGTGTTCTCATCTCGGTCCTAAAAGACTTCCCCCTTATCCTTAAACTGTGACCCCTTGTTCTGGACTTCCCCAACATCGGGAACAATCTTCCTGCATCTAGCCTGTCCAACCCCTTAAGAATTTTGGAACCAGGAGAAAGCTGGCCCCCAGAGGGTCTGAACATTCCCCACCCCCACCCTCTCCACAACTGTCCCAGCCTTCCACTCAAACCAGAACCACAGGTGCACTCGGTCAGGGTCCTTCTTCACAGTCTGATCAACGTCTCAGGAAGGGTCTTCTTCGATGTCTGAAGAAGGGTCTCGACCCGAAAACGTCACCTATTCCTTTTCTCCAGAGGTCCCGCAGAGTTGCTCCAGCATTTTATGTCCATCTTTGGTATAAACCAGCATCTGCAGTAAAATTTTATTACAGGATATCCCAAGGGGGGTTTCAGAACCACTTTCGTGTCCGTATTAGCAGCGGGACTGAGAGCTCAGGTGGTGAAAGGACTTCCAGACTTGGGAAGATTTGACTCGATGATACGTGAACGTTAGACTCCTGCCAATTACCACCCTCCAACTCTAGACCACACACACACACACACACACACGGGGTAGATCTCTGGCCTAATCTGTGCACTATGTTTAAAAGATCGAGATGCTCTTCTAATCTGAAAGCCCTCCTCTGGGTAGAACCCTGGCCAACTCCAAGGGTCTCGACCCGAAACGTCGCCTATCTCCTTCGCTCCTTAGATGCTGCTGCACCCGCTGAGTTTCTCCAGCCTTTTGTGTACCCTCCATTGCCATTGAGACAGACACAAGACACCGCAGATGCTGGAATCCTGAGCTAAACACCAAGTGCCGGAGGTACTCAGCATGGCAGGCGGCATCTGTGGAGGGAATGGGCTGGTGATACTTCAGTCAGGACCCTTCCAATCAGACAGCTATGTGGATAGACACAAAATGCTGGAGTAACGGGCAGCATCTCTGGAGCGAAGGAATGGGTGACATTTTGGGTCGAGACCCTTCTTCAGACCCTTTAAACCAGCATCTGCACACGGCTACATAGATAGGGCAGGTTTAGAGGGATATGGGCCAAACGCGGGCAGGTGGGACTAGTGTAGAGGGGTTGGTGTGGGCAAGTTGGGCCTAAGGGCCTGCTTTCACGCTGTATCACTCTAATCGATGTCCCGACCCGAAACGTCATCTATTCATGCCCGACCAGTGGAGTTACTCCAGCACTTTGTGTCTCTTTTTTTTCTGGTTGATAGCACCAGGATTCCAGGTGGATAATGTTTATCACTGCCCTAAACACAGACATCCTATACAATGGAATTGAATCTGGTGCCAGTGTGGGCTGTGTGACACAGTATTTCATTAAAAGGTGCTTTATTCCTGACGGCACATGGAGACTCTATCACCAGAGACCGAAGATTGTGCACAAGGTGCTTGTGTTCAGACCAATAGATAAGTGTTCCATGTGATTGAGTACAAATTATGTATTAACTTGAGGCAGAAGATAAGTTTAATTTCATACATTCATCATCCACAATGCATTTATTTTACAATTATCAAGGATGTATTCTCTCCGTGTGATCAATAGGAATTTATTCTAAAGTATTGTAATAACCATCAGTTGACAAAAACTCTAATAGTTTGAAGAAGGTAAAGATGTCGTTCCGTTAATTGGCTCTACCGCGATGGTGAAATAATAGGTGTGTGGTCAAATCTAGCGTCGTTTGTTTTGATAGTCCTGTATCGTTCTGCCACTAACATTCCTCATGGTTCTGTCAAATAGGGCGGCACGGTGGCGCAGCGGTAGAGTTGCTGCCTCACAGCGCCAGGGACCCAGGTTCCATCCTGACCACGGGCGCTGTCGGTACGGAGTTTGCACGTTCTCCCCGTGATCTGCGTGGGATTTCTCCGGGTGCTCCGGTTTCCTCTCACACTACAAAGACGTGCAGGTTTTTGGGTCAATTGGCTCGGTAAAATTGTAAATTGGCCCTAGTGTGTGTGGGATAGTGCTAGTGTGTGGGGATCGCTGGTCGGTGCCGACTCGGTGGGCCGAAGGGCCTGTTTCCATGCTATATCTCTCAACTAAATTGGACCACTAAGATTTAGTGAACGATCACTTTTTCAAAAAAATTGATTTATACTTACAAATTATCTTTTTCTTGCGTACTAAAGAAGAAATCAATGCAAATTGCCCCAAAAATCTCTGGTTTTGCTGCGTTTTTAGCAATGTTTCCATTTTCTAGTCATTTCCAACGTTTTCCAGTCCAGGTGTAGTCCTGCAATTATTGGCATTCATTTTTGTAATAAAGTGCGGTAGAGTTGCTGCCTCACAGCGCCAGGGACCCAGGTTCCATCCTGACCATGGGCGCTGTCTGTGCGGAGTTTGTACGTTCTCCCCGTGACCACGTGGGATTTCTCCGGGTGCTCCAGTTTCCTCCCACACTCCAAAGACGTGTGGGTTTGTAGGTTAATTGGCTTGGTATAAATGTAAAACTGTCCCTAGTGTGTGTAGGAGAGTGTTAGTGTGCGGGGATCGCTGGTCGGCGCGGACTGAGCGGCCAAAGGGCCTGTTTCTGCGCTGTGTCTCTAAACTAAAACAGAACTAAAAAGTGGTGACTTCTCAAAATGGCGTCTTCCCGAGTTGCGGACCTGCTCGTCAATCAGGAACCTCGCACGGGTTTCTGCTCATCCTTGCCTCTAACCCCTTGCAGAGAAGTATTGGAGAATCTGTGAATATCAGAGTGGCCAACCAACATGCCTTTGGTGTCCTTGCCCCTGCTGTACACAGTATTAGCCCCGGGGAACAGATACATCCATCACATGGACCCAGTGGTAGAGGCGGGCGCACACCAATGAAGGCCCCGCCGTGTCTGTCCAGCCACTGCTTCATCTTCAACCTCAACTCGCTTGCCGCTCTCACCAAGTACCAGGGGCGTCACGGTGGCACAGCGGTAGAGCTGCTGCCTCACAGCGCCAGAGGCCCCAGTTCCATCCCGACTACAGATGCTCTCTGTGTGGAGTTTGTACGTTCTCCCTGTGACCTGTGTGTGTGTGTGTGTTTTCCCCGGGGTGTTCCAGTTTCCTCCCACACTCCAAAGAAATACAGGTTTGTAGTTTAATTGGCTTCGGTAAAAGTTGTGTGGGATAGTGCTAGTGTGTGCGGTGAACTCGGTGGGCCGAAGGGCCTGTTTCCTTGCTGTTTGTCTGAAAGTGGGGAACATTCTGTTCTGACCCTGTGTTGGTTAAACCTCAGCCCTGTGATGTGTTTGTGTTAATTCCAAGTGTGCCGAGTGACTGTTTTCTTTCTGTAGATGTGTTATAACATGACCCGCTGTCTTGTCTCCTGCATCCACCGACTGTATCTCACCTGTTCAGTGTTACTCAGTTATTTTTTTACTCAGATGTTTTATACCACACTGAGAAGAAGTGGATCGGAAAGATGTCGGGTTACACTCATTACGACAGGCATTTTGGTGACTTGTGATATTAGGTGGTGCCTAAATCATAAAATAAACCTTAAACCACCAAAATTAACTCTCCTGTGTGTGTCAAGAGTGTTTTTGTGTGGCATTCAGTTATAGTTGCTTATAAGGTTCAAAATTCAAATGGATAGAGTGGATGTGGAGAGGATGTTTCCACTGGTGGGAGAGTCTAGGGACAGTCTCAGAATTAAGTGACGTTCCTTTAGGTTGATGAGGAGATGAGGAGGAATTTCTTTAGTCAAAGGGTGGTGAATCTGTGGAATTCATTGCCACAGAAGGTTATGGAGGCCAAGTCAATGGATATTTTTAAGGCAGAGATAGATAGATTCTTGATTAGTGCAGGTGTCAGGGGTTGTGGGGAGAAGGCAGGAGAATGGGGTTAGGAGGGAGAGATAGATCAGCCATGATTGAATGGCGGAGTAGACTCGATGGGCCGAATGGCCTGATTCTGCTCCTATCACATGAATTTTTGAAGGAGAAGCAACGAACCAGATTCCACCAGGTCGTGTTTAAGTGATTTTTATTTTTGTACAAAAGGGAATATACCAGTTATATAAATCAGATTACACGGAAATATCTCACTCAGCTACACACACTCTGGCACCTCCTCCCAAAAGTACTTCAAGAACTTTTATACCGAGGAGTCCTGAACAAGCAGATGTCTCTAATTTCATATTCCCAAATGCTGCAGTTCTAAACTGACTATTAAACTTTTTTTTTTAACAGGACCATTTTCCGAGGTTTTTCCGACAGTTTCTTCCCAGCTGTTATCAGACACCAGCTAGAGAGCGGTCCTCACCTCCCCCCTACCTCATTGGAGGCACTCAAACTATCTTTAATCAAACTTTATCTTGCACTAAACGTTAGTTAGATAGGGCTCTTAAAGATAGCGGAGTCAGGGGATATGGGGAGAAGGCAGGAACGGGGTACTGATTGGGGATGATCAGCCATGATCACATTGAATGGTGGTGCTGGCTCGAAGGGCCAAATGGCCTCCTGCACCTATTGTCTATTGTTATACCCCTTATCCTGTATCTGTAAACAGTGGACAGCTGGATTGTAATCATGTACAGTATTTACGCTGACTGGTTAGCCCGCAACAAAAAGCCTTTCACTGTACCTCGATACACGTGACAATAATAAGCAAAACTAAACTCTAAGGCACTGATCTCTTGCGATTCATATCCATGCACAAGTGTGCTCTTTGCAACCCTTCTTCACCTGTGAACCTGGATAGAGAGTGTAAGTAGGTATTTTCCATCATGAGAGTCCTCCAAGCAACATATGTGCTGGGATAATGGGGGGGAGGTTTGTGTCGACCTTTGGTGTAGACCAGCATCTGCAGTTCCTTCCTACACAAACCAAGCTGTTAGTCAGGTGTGGTGAGAAGGACCAACCCTCGAGTCTGCATTGTGTGAATTTACTCACTAAAGCTGAGGGATATTTCAGTACAATTTGAAAATCATTTTTCCAGAAACAAGAAGAAATGCAACTAAAGTCAAGTTCGACGACATCCTGAACTCCTGGTAAAGGTTTGAAATCCAGTATTTTTGCTGGTACACAATTTCACCCAGACACCGCCGAGAGTTACAGTACTGTGCCCCTGAGAACATTACAGGGAGGAAACATGTTTATTCACACTTGACTGTGCACAGGGGGACGTTGCAAGCCAGAGACGTCTGTCAGTGTGACCTGCTGGTTGTGTGTACCTCGGCGAGGGTCATAGAACGATACAGTTCGGAAACAGGCCCTTTGGTCCAGGCCGGCCAACAGTGTCCTAGCTACACTAGCCCCACTTGCCTGCGCTTTAATGGATTTTGGCTCTGCCGCATTTCGTCCTATGGTCTTGTATCCTCACAGGTCGTGCGCCATTGACATTAATGTGTCCCCATTTTAAAAACCACTCGAGTGTTGGAATGGAAATGCCAACCTGCTGTGTTGACACCTCCGAATATCAATCAAAGAGGCTTTCCTGTGCCAGCATCGCGAAGAAATTGAACAGAAATTCAATTGGACGCAGCCCAGACTATCACACAAACCAACCTCCCTTCCACTGACTCCATCTACACCTCGCGCTGCCTCTGCAAGGCCAGCAACATAATCAAGGACCAGTCTCACCCCCGGCCACTCCCTCTTCCACCCTCTCCCATCAGGCAAAAAGTACAGAAGCGTGAAAACGCACACCTCCAGATTCAGGGACAGTTTCTTCCCAGCTGATATCAGGCAACTGAACCATCCTACCACAACCAGAGAGCGGTGCTGAACTACTATCTACCTCATTGGTGACCCTCGGACTATCTTTGATCAGACTTTACTGGCTTTACCTTGCACTAAACGTCTTTCCCCTGTCCTGTATCTGTACACTGTAAACGGCTCGATTATAATCATGTATTGTCTTTCCGCTGACTGGTTAGCACGCAACAAAAGCTGTTCACTGTAGCTCGATACACGTGACAGTAAACTGAACTGAAGCGATTGGGGGTGATATTAATGGCATAAAACAAAGACTGAGATTGCAAAGAGTAGCTAGAATGAAACTTATTGTGATCCTAGGGCTGGGAACGGTGATTGGTGCCAAAGAGTTAGCAGTGGTGAAAATTAAATTGAGAAATTAAAATTATTGCATAAAAAGCACAAAGTCCACATCCTGTGTGAAACTTATATAATCCTGGCTGCACAAACCATACTTATTTGTCCGGCATGTTTGTGGAGAATAAATCCAGATGCCGTGATATCCTGAATATTGGGATCCTGAGACGACAAAGTCGACTTGAAGAGTGCGGGAAGGAACTGCAGATGCTGTGTTTGCACCCGGGTAGACGCAAGAAGCTGGAGTTAACTCAGCGGGTCAGGCAGCATCTCTTCACCTAAAGTGAGATGAACACCAGAGGAAAATGAATAGGTGATGTTTCGGGTCAGGACCCTTCTTCAGACATGCTGGCCCGAAACGTCACCCATCCTTTGTCTCCAGAGATGCTGCCTGACCCGCTGAGTTAACCGGCATTTTGTGACTATCTTCCGTATTTACCTGCATCTGCAGTTTGTTTCTCCGTGTCATGGAAGTGGTTGTGGATTTTCTAAGCTGCCGGGCAAGAGACGGTCTCGGTAAGCACAGACATTGTGGGCCGAAGGGCCTGTCCTCGTGCTGTACCGTTCTCTGTAAACAACTAGGCCGTTTCCCGTTAATTCCCGTTAAATATCAAGCTGCCTTCAAAGGAACAGTGAGATGTCGGCTGGGCTTTGGCTCACAAGTCAGGCCCATCAGCAACAGCCAACACCATTTGATCAGTACGGTTACGGGGAGAAGGCAGGAGAATGGGGCTGAGAGGGACAGATAGATCAGCCATGATTGAATGGCAGAGTAGACTCGATGGGCCGAATGGTCTTATTCTGCTCCTGGAACCTATGAACCAGGAAATCCAGAGTTTCCCGTGGAGACTTTTGCCAAGTGGGTCCGGAGCAAGGATTATAGAGGAGCTCGTCTATAATCTTTGGTCTGGAGTTCTCCGCCAAGAACTGCAGAGTATTAAAGGCAAGTGAGCAATGGTCAACAAAATGAAAAGGAAGGAACCGACCCTGATTTTGTGTTTGAGCGGCATGGTGGCGCAGCGGTAAAGTTGCTGCCGCACAGCGCCAGAGACCCGGGTTCAATCCCCACTACGGGCGCTGTCTGCACAGAGTTTTTCTTTTTAACGTTCTCCCCGTGACCTGTGTGGGTTTTCTCCGGGTGCTCCGGTTTCCTCCCACACTCCAAAGACGCGCAGGTTTGTTGGTTAATTGGCTTCAGTAAATTGTGTGTAGTCTAGGTCCAATTGGCTTGGTGTGAATGTAAAATTGTCCCCGGGCAGGGATAGTGTTGGCGTGCGGGGATCGCTGGTCGGCGCGGATTCAGTGGCCGCAAGGGCTCGTTTCCGCGCTATATCTCTAAACTAACGAGCTGTATTAATGAGGGGTTGGTAGATTCTGAGCCTGGGTCTCCCCATCCACGGGTGTTGTCCCCAGATAATGTTTAATGCAGCCTATAGAAGGAAATGGCAAATATGTTGCTCCATGTAGCATGACATTGGGAAGGGATTGGAGACGTGCGTCCTATGGTGTACGTCACCCGTCTCCCTCCCCGAACAGTAATCGTCTCGTGTGCGTCAAGAACGAACTTTAAATTGTGAGGTTTATATAAAAAAAACATCTCTCAGCACCATCATGAGTTACAGAAAAATATGAAAATGATTCCTCTAAAATTACTTGATGCGTATTATTGATATATGTGGAGATTCTTCTCCTGGACCCCGGCACCATAGGGGGTCCTCACGCCCGTCCCCCTCGTCAGTCTCAGCAGGAGCCACAGCTCTTGACACACGACGCGGCCATCTGTCCGCACAGCCCGCTGTTGGCCATCACACCACACTTTGAGTATTTATCTCGGCACAGGTCGGCTGCAAGGGGGGGGGGGGGGGCGAGAGCAGACGGGAGGCGGATTAGACGCTGCGCGAATCCCAGCAAGTTTAGTTGCACCTTCATAAATAAACCCGGGGGAACTTGGGCATCACGGTGGCGCAGCGGTAGAGTTGCTGGCTCACAGCGCCGGAGACCCGGGTTCAATCCTGACTACGGGTACGTTCTGCCCGTGACCTGCGTGGGTTTTCTCCGGGTGCTCTGGTTTCCTCCCACACTCCAAAGACTCACAGGTTGGTAGGTTAATTGGTTGGGGTGGGGGGAGGGGTGTGTGTGTGTGTGTGTGTGTGTGTGTGTGTGTGTGTGTGTGTGTGTGTGTGTGTGTGTGTGTGTGTGTGAGAGAGAGAGAGTGTGTGTGCGTGTGTGAGTGTGTGTGTGTGTTCGGGAGATTGCCGGTCGGAGTGGACTTGGTGGGCCGAAGGGCCTGATTCCACGCTGTATCTCTAAATTATAACTAGGTTAAATTTTAAATTTAAAAATTAACTTTGATTAGTACGGGAGTCGGGGGCTACGGGGAGAAGGCAGGAGAATGGAGTTAGGAGGGAGAGATAGATCAGCCATGATTGAATGGCGGAGTAGACTTGATGGGCTGAATGGCCTCATTCTTCTCCTATCACTTATGAACGTATAAACATTTTAACGTCACGTGCCCTGACCCAGCACAGGGCGGGGGGGGGGGGGGGGGGGGGGGTCTCAGTGCAGAAGAGGATCATGAGATAGACACAAAATGCTGGAGTAACTCAGCGGGACAGGCAGCATCTCTGGGGAGAAGGAATGGGCTACTTTTTTCGGGTGGAGACCCTTCTTCAGACTGCTGTCAGGGGAGGGGGCAGGGAGCCCGACATTAGTCTGAAGAAGGATCTCGACCCGAAAAACGTCGCCCGTTCCTTCTCCCCAGAAATGCTGCCTCACCCGCCGAGTTACTCCAGCATTTTGTGCCGACCTTCGATTTTAGCAGCGTCCGCAGTTCTTTCTTACACATGATGATCAGATGACACGGACTCACCTCTCAGTAGCTCCTCGTGAGCACAGATGGTGCGGACGCAAACTTCCTTGTTGACCACGTAGACCCTGCGGAGGCTGCAGCGTAGAGAGCACAGGGAGAGATGAGCGCAGAAACAGACTGAGGCAACAGACCGAGTCACCGCAGCAGAATTAGGCCATTAGTCCTCTCCGCCACTCAATCATGGCTGGTCTACCTCTCCCTCCTAACCCCATTCCCCTTCCTTCTCCCCTTAACCCTTGACACTCTTAATCATAGTCATAGAGTCTTACAGTGTGGAAACAGGCCCTTCGGCCCACACCAGCCAACGAGTCCCGGCTACACTACTCCCACCTGCCTGTGTTTGGCCCATTTCCTTCTGAACCTGTCCTATGTATGTGCCCAGTCTCAATAGAAAATAGACAATAGACAATAGGTGCAGGAGTAGGCCATTTGACCTTCGAGCCAGCACCGCCATTCAATGTGATCACGGCTGATCATCCCCAATCAGTACCCCGTTCCTGCCTTCTCCCCATATCCCCTGACTCCGCTATTTTTATGAGCTGTCTCTTGAAAGCATCCAGAGAATTATCTGCCTCCACCGCCCTCTGAGGCAGATAATTCCACAGAATCACCACTCTCTGGGAGAAAAAGTGTTTCATTGTCTCTGTTCTAAATGGCTTACTCATTATTCTTAAACTGTGGCCCCTGGTTCTGGACTCCCCCAACATCAGGAACATGTTTCCTGCCTCTAGCGTGTCCAAGCCCTTAACAATCTTATATGTTACAATGCGATACCCTCTCATCCTTCTAAACTCCAGAGTGTACAAGCCCAGCCGCTCCATTCTCTCAGCATATGACAGTCCCGCCATCCCGGGAATTAACCTTGTAAACCTACGCTGCACTCCCTCAATAGTAAAGAATGTCCTTCCTCAAATTAGGGGTCCAAAACTGCACACAATACTCCAGGTGTGGTCTCACTAGGGCTCTGGACAAGAAAGATCTCGACCCGAAATGCCGCCCATTCCTTCTCTCCAAAGATGCTGCCTCACCCGCTGACTTGGAGTTAAGAGTCAAGAGAGTTTTATTACCATATGTCCCAGATAGGACAATGAAATTCTTGCTTGCCGCAGCACAACAGAATATTGTACACATAATACAAAACGGAAGATAATAGTTCAGTGCGTCTATAGACCATATATACCCAATAAATAAACAGATATAGTAATTATAGACTGTTATTGTTCAGAGCTTATTTGATGTTGTATTTAATAGCCTGATGGCTGTGGGGAAGAAGCTGTTCCTGAACCTGGTTGTTACAGTTTTCAGGCTCCTGTACCTTTTCCCCGATGGCAACGGTGAAATGAGTGTGTGGCCAGGATGGTGTGGGTCCTTTTTGAGGCAGCGACTGTGATAGATCCCTTTGATGTTGGGGAGGCCGGAGCCGGTGATGGACTGGGCAGCGGTCACAACTTTCTGCAGTCTATTCCTCTCCCAGCCTCAACTGCCTCCTCCGGCAGCTCGTTCCATACACCCACCACCCTTTGTGTGAAAAGTGAAACCTCAGGTTCCAATTAAATCTTTCCCCCCCCCCCCCCTCACATTAAACCTACGACCCATGTTAAAGACTTGTGATAGGATAGTGATAGGAGCTGAATTAGGCCATTCGGCCCATCAATCATGGCTGAATTATCTCTCCCTCCTAACCCCATTCTCCTGCCTTCTCCCCATAACCCCTGACACCCGTACTAATCATGAGATGAGGGGCGGCGATGGAGGTACAATGTGCTCAGAGATACAGATAAAACCTCTTTGGAAAGGTAAATGTTGCCGGCCTGGTAAATGTGCTTACCTGAAACAGGTGTGCTTACCTGTAAAAACAAAGGCTCTTGAGGCACTGCTTGCAGGGTTTGTGGACAGAATAGAGCCTGGTGCACGGATACTGTTCCTCCCTGCAGTCTGACGGGCAAAATAAAACAGACGCATCACTGTAGGTTTCGTTTAGTTTAAGACAGACACAAAATGCCGGTGTAACTTTGGCAGCACGGTGGCGCAGCGGTAGAGTTGCTGGCATACAGCGAATGCAGGGCCGGAGACCCGGGTTCGATCCCGACTACGGGTGCTGTCTGTACGGAGTTTGCACGTTCTCCCCGCGACCTGAGTGAGTTTTCTCCGGGATCTCCGGTTTCCTCCCACACTCCAAAGACGTGCAGGTTTGTAGGTTAGGCAAAAGTGGTGGAGAAACTCAGCGGGGTGCAGCAGCATCTATGGAGCGAAGGAAATAGGCAACGTTTCGGGCCGAAACCCGGAAGGAAATAGGCAACGTTTCGGGCCGAAACCCGGAAGGAAATAGGCAACGTTTCGGGCCGAAACCCGGAAGGAAATAGGCAACGTTTCGGGCCGAAACCCAGAAGGAAATAGGCAACGTTTCGGGCCGAAACCCGGAAGGAAATAGGCAACGTTTCGGGCCGAAACCCGGAAGGAAATAGGCAACGTTTCGGGCCGAAACCCGGAAGGAAATAGGCAACGTTTCGGGCCGAAACCCAGAAGGGTTTCGTCCCGAAACGTTGCCTATTTCCTTCGCTCCATAGATGCTGCTGCACCCGCTGAGTTTCCCCAGCACTTCGAGAAGGAACTGCAGATGCTGGGTTTAAATCGAAGATAGACACAAAATGCTGGAGTAACTCAGTGGGACAGGCAGCATCTCTGGAGAGAAGGAATGGGTGACGTTTTGGGTGGAGACCCTTCTGAAGAGGGGGAGGGGGGCTGGAGGGGGGGAGGGAACCTGCAGCGAGTTTAGTTTGGTTTATTGTCACATGTACCGAGGTACAGTGAAAAGCCATTTTGTTTGTTGGAGTTCCTTCGCGCTCTTGAGACCTCCAAACATCTGAGAATCAAATTTAAAAATGCAAGCCAAACTGATGAGAAACAGGTCGCTCGTTGCAAAAAACTCTTCTGCGATTACCGCGAGCGGCCCATCGCACTGTTGTCGATGTTTGTCCGTTTCGTTTAGATTTGAGGAAATGGATGTTGCAATTAAAAGTACATATTTCACAAATGATCCCTAATGGTTTCCAGGGACTGAAACAGTGCCAGCATTAAAACAAACAAAAGAATCCAGCTCTCAAATAGACCCGCCGAGCTAGACTTCACGGAGACCTAGCTAGCGTGGCGAATTTAACCCTTTGCTCACCTAAACCAGACCCTTATTACACTTTGGAGGTGGACAAAAGTGCTGGAGAAACAGCTGGGTGAGGCAGCATCTATGGAGCGAAGGAAATAGGCAACGTTTCGGCCCGAAACGTTGCCTATTTCCTTCCGGGTTTCGGCACGAAACGTTGCCTATTTCCTTCCGGGTTTCGGCCCGAAACGTTGCCCATTTCTTTCGCTCCATAGATGCTGCTGCACCCAACTGAGTTTCTCCAGCACTTTTGTCTACCTTCGATTTTCCAGCAACTGCAGTTCCTTCTCAAACACCTTATTGCACCTCCTCAGCTCCACAGACACACAACAAATTAACGATGAATTCATTTCATTTTATGACCCTCCCCCCACCCCCAACCCTCCAATCACTCTGCTCCTGCACACACAACCCTATACTCGTCTCCCATCCCCGAGACCCCCATGTCCCGTTTATCTTCCACCCTGACCCCTCCCACCCAGACCCCTCTCCCTTCCTTATTCTGACCCCCTCTTCTTTTTACTTCCAGCCTTCATCTCAGGGGTCAAAACAGCACGGAAACAGGCCCTTCGGCCCAACATGCCCAAGCTACGCTAGTCCCACCTGGTCCCTATCTCTCCAAACCCATCGCTGGTCGACGCAGACTCGGAGGACCGAAGGGCCTGTTTCCTCGCTGTATCTCCAAGACGAAACTAAATACAAAGTTGTCGGGATGAATAAGGTGACAAGTTTTGTCTTGGCCTGTAATCAAAGGGCCTGTCCCACTTGTGTGATTTTTTTTCAGCGACTTGCCGGCACCCGTCACACATAGAAACGTAGAAACATAGAAATTATGTGCAGGAGCAGAGACCATTCGGCCCTTCGAGCCTGCACCGCCATTCAATATGATCATGGCTGATCATCCAACTCAGTATCCCGTACCTGCCTTCTCTCCATACCCTCTGATCCCCTTAGCCACAAGGGCCACATCTAACTCCCTCTTAAATATAGCCAATGAACTGGCCTCAACTACCCTCTGTGGCAGAGAGTTCCAGAGACCCACCACTCTCTGTGTCAAAAAAGTCCTTCTCATCTCGGTCCTAAAGGATTTCCCCCTTATCCTTAAGCTGTGACCCCTTGTCCTGGACCTCCCCAACATCGGGAACAATTTTCCTGCATCTAGCTTGTCCAACCCCTTAAGAATTCTGTAAGTTTCTATAAGATCCCCCCTCAATCTCCTAAATTCTAGAGAGTATAAACCAAGTCTATGCAGTCTTTGTTCATAAGACAGTCCTGACATCCCAGGAATCAGTCTGGTGAACCTTCTCTGCACTCCCTCTATGGCAATAATGTCCTTCCTCAGAATTGGAGACCAGAACTGTACGCAATACAGTCGCAGCAGGCGGCCGAAAAATGTAAACATGTTGAAAATCCAGCGGCGACCAGAAAAAGGTACGGCTCTTTGGGTGACTACACACGACCGTGCAGGCGTCAGTCAGCCATGACATGTCTGCCACTATGACGGGTGCCGGCAGTCGGCGAAAAGATCGCGTAAGTGAGACAGGGCTTTTACTACTGGACATAGAACAAAAGTGACGACAGAAATCTGGGAATAGGGGGGTTGCGAAATACAGCTGGGCACGTTTATTAAGTTATAGAGACTGAAAGCTAGATTGAAGTTTAACTTTTGGAGCAGTTGAATACTAAAACTTTGGCCGGGCTGCGTGGAGCAGTCCAAGGTCTCCCATGACAATGAAGATTACAATAAGCAGTAACTAGAGATCAGGGTATCCAAGCCCTGTGGGACAGCAACCCAGGAGGGCTTGGCAATGGAGTTACTTACCAAGCGGGCCAGGCTCCGTTGGCTCTGTCTCAAAATGTGTTTCTGTTACGAAAATAAAAGAATAGCAATGAGCTGTGTCTGAGTGATCACCAACATCTGTTTAAACAGCACATTCCGAGCCACCACAGTTTAGTTTGGTTTTAGAAATACAGTGCAGAAACAGGCCCTTCGGCCCACCGAGTCCGTGCCAACCCCCGCACATTAATGCCCCTGTCCCACTTAGGAAACCTGAAGGGAAACCTCTGGAGACTTTGCGCCCCACCCAAGGTTTCCGTGCGGTTCCCGGAGGTTCCCGGAGGTTTTTGTCACTTTTAACCATTAGGGAGACTGACAAAAACCTCCGGGAACCGCACGGACACCTTGGGTGGGGCGCAAAGTCTCCAGAGGTTTCCCTTCAGGTTTCCTAAGTGGGACAGGGGCATAACACTATTCTACACACACTGCAATTATACTGAGCCAATTAACCCATCCATGTTTTTCCCCCAACCTCTCCTTGTAGCTGTTACTCAAGCAAGAGGTACGGACGTGTGAAAACACACGTGGCGATAAACCAAACTTGGGCGCAGCGGCGGAGTTTCTGCCTTACGGCGAATGCAGCGATGGAGGTCCGGGTTCGGTCCGGACTACGGGCGCTGCCTGTACAGCGTTTGCACGTTCTCCCCGTGACCAGCGTGGGTTTTCTCCGGGATCTCCGGTTTCCTCCCGCACTCCAAAGACGTACGGGATTGTAGGTTGGACAAAAGTGCTGGAGAAACTCAGCGGGGTGTAAAAACTGTCCCTCGTGTGTGGGATAGTGCTAGTTGGTCGCTGGTTGGCGCGGGCTGAAGAGGACTGTCCCCACTCTGAATCCCCAAACTAAACTAATGAGAATGCCTGCGATTCCCAGTGGGACAGGCGGGCGGTCTGGTCTCAACGTGAACCATCTAACGGTCTCACATCAGCTCGGTCTTGGTCTTCCTTTCATCCAGCCCTCCCACACAGAGGGTGGACAAAAGTGCTGGAGAAACTCAGTTGGGTGCAGCAGCATCTATGGAGCGAAGGAAATAGGCAACGTTTTCGGGCCGAAACCTGGAAGGAAATAGGCAACGTTTCGGGCCGAAACCCGAAAGGGTTTCGGCCCGAAACGTTGCCTATTTCCTACGCTCCATAGATGCTGCTGCACCCGCTGAGTTTCCCCAGCACTTTTGTCCACTTTTTGTCCACAAAAATTGTCCCTAGTGTGTGTAGGGGATAGCGTTAGTGCCCGGGGATCGCTGGTCGGCGCGGACTCGGTGGGCCGAAGGGCCTGTTTCCGCGCTGTGTCTCTAAACTAAAACTAAGCGCTGGAACCCGCCCAGAGTTTGTGAAACTGCATTGACAATGGGAGCCTGTGTTCGTGCCCTGCATGAGGTGGGTGGGTGGGGGGTGGGGGAGGGGGGGGGGGGTGATCTTTCATCAAGAGTCGCTCCCTGGCCGCACAGGGCTGACAGTTGTTGGCAGCCGTGCCCGGGCAGCTTGTCCGACACACACTGATTGCAGTGTGTAATCTCCGCCCTCGTTAGCTCTGGTATTCCCCGGGGGGGGCCACCGCCAACTAGAGTACAAGCAGCTGGGAAGTCACAGCCGTTAGCAGCGAGTGCACTCTGTGAGGAGCAGCAGCTGGTAGTAATCTTGGCGCGAGGATATCTGCCGACTCCCCCCCTCCCCCCAGCCAGCCCCACTCGTTCACAGTTGTGCCCTCTTCTATGGACTCTATTTTCACACAGAGAGTGGTGGGTCTCTGGAACTCTCTGCCACAGAGGGTAGTTGAGGCCAGTTCATTTGCTATATTTAAGAGGGAGTTAGATGTGGCCCTTGTGGCTAAAGGGATCAGAGGGTATGGAGAGAAGGCAGGTACGGGATACTGAGTTGGATGATCAGCCATGATCATATTGAATGGCGGTGCAGGCTCGAAGGGCCGAATGGCCTACTCCTGCACCTAATTTCTATGTTTCTATGTTTCTTCCCCCCCCCGCTCCGCTCCCCTCTCTGCTCCTGGCCACTCTGCCCCACTCTCCTTACAGAGCTGCTACCCCACAGCCCCAGAGTCCCGGGTTCGCTGCTTGTCTGTACGGAGTCTGTACGTTCTCCCGTTCACCCGTGTGTGGGGTTTTTTTTCACAGGATCTCTGGTTTCCTCCCACACGCCAAAGACGTACAGGTTGGTAGATTAATTGGCTTGGTATAAATGTAAATTGTCCCTTATGTGTTTGGGGTAGTGTTAGTGTGTGGGGATCGCTGGTCGGCACGGACTAGGTGGGCCGAATGGCCTGTTTCCATGCTCTATCCCTAAACTAAACTTAAGTAAAGTAAATTAAACTCCCTATCTCTGTGTTGCTCCACAACTACTAAAGTGCATCATTCACTATTCCAGCGCCATTTTGTTACGGAGTTAATCCTGCGGTTAATGCTGCTCTTGTTTGTTGCATTAAATATGGAGAGCAGGAGCCACGCTATATGTAGAACACTTTAAAAGCACGCTGTATTCCAAGTTCACATTGACTAATCTTACGAACGATTAACTTTTTAAACGTTTAATTTAGACATACAGCGCGGAAACGGGCCCTTCGGCCCACCGAGTCCGTGCCGACCAGCGATCCCCGCACACTAGCACTATCCTACACACACGAGGGACAGTTTACATTTATACCAAGCCTGCCAAATTAACTGCACGTCTTTGGAGTGTGGGAGGAAGCCGGAGCCACCCGGAGAAAACCCACGCGGTCACGAGGAGAACGTGCAAACTCCGCACAGACAGCACCCCCAGTCGGGATGGAAGCCGGGTCTCTGGCGCTGCGCCACCGTGCGGCCCTTATGAGGAACAAAATACAGTACGAACACTTACCTACGTAGTCAAAGTCTGTGATTTCATCAGATGGAGCTGTGGTAAAGATAAAATGACAATTACCATTGGCACATCGTACCATTACATCACCAAAAATCAATTATTTACAAAGATGATATGTACAATAACAAACCCACCTGCATAATACAAAGCAAAACTAATATTCTTAAATACGGCATATTAAACAACTATTTCCTCATGCTTGCCAAGGATACATTCTACCCCACTCCCCCTCCCCCCCCCCAGCCCCACCGCAGTGCCCAACGCTCCCGGAAATCCCACGGGGCGCCCGTGGACGGCGAGCCTGGTGCCTCCCGCTTGATCATCCACTTCACGCCAATACCTCCGACCAATGGGTCTCCACCAGAGTTCTCAACTCTTTGCCAAATGGTGGGCAGAAGCTCCAGAGGATCTGTGAAGATGCCCCTTCATGTTGGCCTGACCCGCCGAGTTACTCCAGCACTTTGTGTCTACCTTTGGTATAAACCAGCACCTGCAGTTCTTTGTTTCTACACATGAACTAAAGACTGGGCTTTATTTTGCACCAGTATTAGAGTTATAAACGTGTTTAATTTTTCTTTATTATATATTATCTGCGTGCATTTGCGTTTAGAAGTTCATGTGATAGGAGCGGAATTAGGCCATTCGGCCCATCAAGTCTACTCCGCCATTCAATCATGGCTGATATATCTCTCCCTCCTAAATCCACTCTCCTGCCTTCTCCCCATAACCCCTGACACCCGTGCAAATCAAGAATCTATCTATCTCTGCCTTAAACACATCCACAGACTTTGCCCCAAACAGCCTTCTGTAGCAAAGAATTCCATAGATTCACCACCCTCTGGCTAAAGAAATTCCTTCTCATTTCCATCCTAATTCTGAGGCTGTGACGTCTGGTCCCAGACTCCCCCACTAGTGGAAGCATCCTCTCCACATCCACTCTATCCAGGCCTTTCACTATTCGGTAATTTTGAATGAAGTTTTCCCCCCATCCTTCTAAACTCCAGCGAGTACAGGCCCAATGCCGTCAAACGCTCATCATATGATGACCCAACTCATTCCTGGGATCGATCTCATAAACCTTCTCTGGACCCTCTCCTGCGTCAGCACATCCTCCCTCATCCGGGGCCTGTTAAACAGCAGCTAGTTGGGATTCTGTTGATGGTACATGAGACAGTTAAACGCTCTGGGCCGGACAGATTCTTACTTATCGGAGAATGTTCGTACTGTTCCTCAAAAGGTGGCTGTCGGGGGTACAGGTCAGGATACTGGCCCTGAAGCATCACTGCAAGACAAAGTTGGTGAGATGTGAAGTTACACACAAATCAAACGGCACAACACTGACGTAAACCCAGTAACAACTAGAAAACAGGGGAGGATCTCGACGCGAGGCCGTCACCCATTCCTTCTGCCCAGAGAGACGCTGCCTGACCCGGTTGAGTTACTGCCTTATGCCCCTGTCCCACTTAGGAAACCTGAACGGAAACCTCTGGAGACTTTGCGCCCCACCCAAGGTTTCCGTGCGGTTCCCAGAGGTTTTTGTCCTCCGGCAACCACCTTCAACTAGCATCGCAACCGGCTTCGACTAAAAAATTGCCGATTTTTAAAACGACCATTAGGGAGACTGACAAAAACCTCCGGGAACCGCACGGAAACCTTGGGTGGGGCGCAAAGTCTCCAGAGGTTTCCGTTCAGGTTTCCTAAGTGGGACAGGGGCATAACAGCGGCAGAGACCCGGGTACGGTTTCCTCCCACGCCCCAAAGACGTGCGGGTTTGTAGCTCAATTGGCATCGGTAAAGATTGTAAACTGTCCCCCGTGTGTGGGATAGTGCTAGTTGGTCGCTGGTTGGCGCGGGCTGAAGAGGACTGTACCCACTCTGAATCCCCAAACTAAACTAATGAGAATGCCTGCGATTCCCAGTGGGACAGGCGGGTGGTCTGGTCTCAACGTGAACCATCTAACGGTCTCACATCAGCTCGGTCTTGGACTTCCTTTCACCAAGCCCTCCCACACAGAGGGTGGACAAAAGTGCTGGAGAAACTCAGCGGGGTGCAGCAGCATCTATGGAGCGAAGGAAATAGGCAACGCTTCGGGCCGAAGTGCTGGGGAAACTCAGCGGGTGCAGCAGCATCTATGGAACGAAGGAAATAGGCAACGTTTCGGCCGGAAACGTTGCCTATTTCCTTCCAGGTTTCGGCTCGAAACGTTGCCTAGTTCCTTCGCTCCATAGACGCTGCCGCACCCGCTGAGTTTCTCCAGCACTTTTGTCTACCTTCGATTTTCCAGCATCTGCAGTTCCTTCTTAAACCCCCCCCCCCCCCCCACAGAGGGAGCAGCAAGACCCCCTGTGGAGAGGGAATTGGACCGACACTCATACTGCTTATTATGACTAACAACCCAGGGATGGGACGCGATTGCCAAGTGGTTTCGCTCCATGTCAGTCTGCCACGTAATGGGAACTTCAACATAAAACGCTTGTCCTTCGCCGCACGATTACTCACAATTACACAAACACACTAAGGCCCCAGGCTTGCCAAAGGACAACCACTGGCGTGGGACATCCATTGTTGATGCAAAACATAAACTGCTGGAGTAACTCAGCAGGACTGGCAGCATCTGTGGAGGGACATGGGCAGTCTATGCTTCAGGTCGGGAGGGAGGGACCCTTCTTCAGACCGGGGGTCCCCACCCAAAAGATCGCCAATCCACTCCCTCCATTGATTCATAAATGCATACGTTCTTGGAGCAGAATTAGGCCATTTGGCCCATCAAGACTACCCCGTCATTCAATCGTGGCTGATTTATCTCTCCCTCCTAACCCCATTCTCCTGCCTGCTCCCCATAACCCCTGACACCCGTACTAACCAAGAATCTATCTAACTCTGCCTTAAAAATATCCATTGACTGGGGGCCTCCACAACTGTCTGTGGCAATGAATTCCACAGATTCACCACCCGCTGACTAAAGAAATTCCTCCTCATCTCCTTCTTAAAGGTATCTCCTTCTATTCTGATCCCAGACTCTCCCACCAGTGGAAACATCCTCTCATCCACTCTGTCCAGTAAGTTGTAATGTGGTCCCCCCTCATCTTTCTAAACTCCAGCGAGTAGAGGCCCAGGCCATTCACACCAGTTCTATGCAATCCCACAATCGGATCCACTCCCCTACACACTGGGGGCAATTTTACAGAGGCCAATTAACCTGCAAACCCGCACGTCTTTGGAATATGGGAGGAAACCGGAGCACCCGCAGAAAACTCACATGGTCACAGGGAGAACGTGAAAACTCCACACAGGCAGCACCCATTGTCAGGATCGAACTTGGATAATCCCTCCCGCTTAAAGGCAACAACTCTACCGCTGAGCCACTGTGCCGTCTGTGGCGATGAATTCCACAGATTCACCACCCTCCGACTAAAGAAATCCCTCCTCACCTCCTTTCTAAAGGTATGCCCTTTCATTCTGATCTCCATTTTGCTGCAGGCCCACAACAGGAGCTTCTGGCAGCTTCAATGTCAGTGTGGAGCAGAAATCCCAGTGAATGAAGGCAAACGCTTTAGTCTGTCTGAGTTTAGTTTAGTTTATAGTGACGTGGACACAGTGATGTGGAGAGGATGCTTCCACTAGTGGGACAGTCTAGGCACAGAGGTCACAGCCTCAGAATTAAATGCTGTCTGTGTGGAGTTTACACGTTCTCCCTGTGACCATGTGAGTTTTCTGCGGGTGCTCCGGTTTCCTCCCATATTCCAAAGACATGCGGGTTTGTAGGTATTCTAATCCTATCACTTATTAACTTTTTGTTGTGCTATCCAGTCAGCAGAAAGACTATACATGATTACAATCAAGCTATCCACCGAATTAGTCTAAAAAAACTCATACAACTTTGTGAAACCCAACTCCACTATCATAAAGATAGACACAAAATGCTGGATCAACTCTGCGGGACAGGCAGCATCTCTGCAGAGAAGGAATGGGTGACGTTTCGGGTCGAGACACTTCTTCAGACTCGAAATGTCACCCATTCCTTCTCCCCAGAGATGCTGCCTGTCCCGCTGAGTTACTCCAGTATTTTGTGTTTTTCATCGCTGTTAAACCAGCATCTGCGGTTCTTTCCTACACATTTTGTCCACTATCGTAAACCCGTGTTGACTCTGCCCGGCACTTTCATTGTTATCTTCCTCGCCATTAGGGCAGCGCGGTGGCGCAGCGGTAGGGTCGCTGCCTCACAGCGCAAGAGACACGGGTTCAATCCCGACTACGGGAGCTGTCTGTACAGAGCTTGTACATCCTCCCCGTGACCTGCGTGGGTTTTCTCCGAGATCTTTGGTTTCCTCCTACACTACAAAGACGTGCAGGTTTGGAGGTTAACTGGCTTGGTATAAATGTAAAATAGTCCCTAGCGTGTGTAGGGTAGTGTTAATGTGCGGCGATCGGTGGTCGGCATGGACTAGGTGGGCCGAAGGGCCTGTTTACGTGCTGTATCTCTAAACTAAACTAAAAACACTATCCTACTCATCGGGACAGGCAGCATCTCTGGAGAGAAGGAATGGGTGAAGTTAAGAGTCTGAGGAAAGAGTCTCGACCCGAAACGTCACCCGTTCCTTCTCTCCAGGGATATGCCTGTCCCGCTGAGTCACTCCAGCACTTTGTGTCTATCTTCGGTTTAAACCAGCGCCTGCAGTTCCTTCCCACACACTCTCCCCACTCACCAGGTAGACAGAGAAGCACGAGGCAGGCGGTTTTGCCGACCATGTCTGCAGTCACGATGTGGTTGTAATTCCCGGCGGTCCGTCTGGGGGAGGAATGAGAGCGGCATTAGCGGGGAATACCCGAGTGTTCACCAGCCGATCAGAGGCCGCACTTCCCTGAGCGGCCCCCACTGCATCGAGCTCCGACACAACTCAAACCACAGATGGATCTTAGTTTAGTGATACAGCGCGGAAACAGGCCCTTCGGCCCACCGAGTCCGTGCCGATCTCAGGCTGAAGAAGGGTCTCGACCCGAAAAACCTCACCCATTCCTTCGCTCCAGAGATGCTGCCCGTCCCGCTGAGTTACTCCAGCTTTTAGTGTCTATCCTGCATCTGCAGTTCCTTCCTACACATAAGAGAGAGAGGCCACCTCTTCTCAATACATTTGGCAGGTACCTTTATGCGAGTGATGATTAGCCCGTTCACTAGAGTTACATCCGACGCAAGATAATCACGGGTAGTATCAGAGTCGGGCAGCACGAAGGCACAGCGGTAGAGTTGCTGCCTTGCAGCGCCAGGGACCTGGGTTCCATCCTGACTATGTGTGTTTAGTGTAGTATAGTTCAGAGATGCAGCGCGGAAACAGGCCCTTCGGCCCACCGTGTCCGCACCGACCAGCGATCCCCACACATTAACCTTAGTCTACACACACCAGGGACAATTTACATTTGTACCAAACCAATTAACCTACAGACCTGTACTTCTTTAGAGTGTGGGAGGAAACCAGAGCACCCGGAAAAACCCCACACAGGTCACGGGGAGAACGGACGAACTCCGTACAGACAGCACCCGTGGTCAGGATCGAACCCGGGTCTCTGGCGCTGTGAGGCAGCAGCACTACCCGCTGCACCATCGTGCTAACTGTAACAGTCCGCAAGTCCAGTAAAGTCCGATCAAAGATAGTCCAAGGGTCTCCAATGAGGTAGATAGTAAGTCAGGACCGCTCTCTAGTTGTTGGTGGGATGGTTCAGTTTCCTCCCACACTCCAAAGACGTGCAGGTCTGTAGGTTGATTGACTTCTGTAAATTGTAAATTATCCCTCGTGTGTGGTATAGAACTAGTTTAGAGATTCAGCGCAGAAACAGGCTCTGCACCAACCCTGCACATTAACACTCTCCCACACACATCAGGGACAATTTACACCAAGCCAATTAACCTACCAACCTGTATATCTTTGGAGTGTGTGAAGTTCCCAGAGAAACCTCCACGCCGGTCACGGCGGAGAACGTGCAAACTCCATACAGATGCCCCCGTGGCCAGTGTACGTGGGATTGAGTCCTGTCCCCATGCTCTATCTCTAAACTAATCGCATCTAAACTAAGAACACAAACAACTTCGTAGACAATAAAGTGCTGGAGTAACTAAGCGGGTCAGGCAAAAAACACTTGCAACGACATGGATACGCGACGTTTCAGGTCAGAGCCTTCTTCAGACTCTGAACACTGAAGAAGGGTCTCGACACGGAACGTCACCTAGTCCTTCTCTCCAGAGATGCTGCTCGAGTTACTTGTGTATGTCCACGGTTTAAATCAGTATCTACAGTTCCTTGCAGTTATCCCATCAGAGGATATATTTCTAAATCGCAATGACGTTCAGCTTGGAGCAGAACCCTCGGCTACTGTCCCCCCCCCCCCCACACACAAACACACACACACACCAGTTGCCCTTAGTGCTAGAGGCGACTAAGAAGAAGGGTCTCGACCCAAAACGTTCTCTCCAGAACCATTCCTTCTCTCCAGAGATGCTGCCTGTCCCGCTGAGTTACTCCAGCACTCTGTGTCTGTCTCCGGTTTAAACCAGCATCTGCAGTTCCTTCCTACAAATCTCTGGGGAACATGGATAGGCAACGATTTGTCCGTCTTCCGTCTGAAGACCATTCATCAGAGTTCAGAGTCTAAAGAAGGGTCCCAACCCAAAATGCTGTTATCGGGCAACTGAAACATCCGACCTCAACTGGAGAACTCTGATGAAGGCTCTTCGGACACAAGACAGACAAATCTCTCTTAGTGCGAGAAGTTGTGTGTTTGGGAGTTGCTACCGGAGTAGCTTGGGTGAGTGTTTGTATTCTGTAGATTATGCTGTGGTGGTAGAGAGGATGAATGATTAGGGCAGTGATCCCTTCCCCCGCATTACTGGCAGCAAGGCCTTCGACAGTCTAGGTCTCATGCATCGGGCTTCCTGTAGAATTCTTCAGGTCCCAGAAAGACAGGAACTGCGTGTCGGGCTGCATTCGGGAAACGTTGAAAAAAATAGGTGCAGGAGGAGGCCATTCGGCCCTTCGAACCAGCACCGCCATTCAATATGATCATGGCTGATCATCTAATACCAGTACCACGTTCCGGCTTTTTCCCCCATAGCCCTCGATTCCGTTAGCCCTAGGAGCTATACCCAACTCTTTCTTGAAAACATCCAGTGAATTGGCCTCTACTGCTTTCTGTGGCAGAGAATTCCACAGGTTCACAACTCTCTGGGTGAATAAGTTTTTCCTCGTCTCAGTCCTGAATGGCTGACCCCTCATTCTTAAACTGTGTGACCCCTGGTCCTGGACTCCTCCAACATGGGGAACATTTTGCCTGCATGTAGCCTGTCCAATCCCATAAGAAAGTAATGGTCTGTCTGCAGGTGTAGTTAGAGCTGGGGTTAGAACCCGTCAAACCCACATCGCCTGCAAACTGAGCTACTATCTACCTCATTGGAGACCCTCAGACTATCTTTGATCGGACTTTACTGTGCACAAAACGTTAGTCACATTATCCCCTTTATCATGCACCTGGACACCATGAGTGGCTCGATTTGATCGTGTATTGTCTGTCTGCTGCCTGGTTAGGGCGCAACGAAAGCTTTTCACTGTACCTTGGTACACGGGGCAATAGACTTAACCCAACCGCAGGCCACTGTGAACTGGGACAGTAAACCCATGAGCAAAAAACAGTGCTGGAAGAACGCAAGCAGATGGGGCGGCACGGTGGCACAGCGGGTAGAGCTGCTGCCTCACAGCGCCAGGTCCCCGGGTTCGATCCCGACTACAGGTGCCGTCTATACGGAGTTTGAACATTCTCCCCTTGATCCGGTTTCCTCCCGCACTCCAAGGTCGTGCACATTTATAGATTAATTGGCTTCGGTAAAATTGTAAATTGTCCCTAATATGTGTACGATAGTGTTAGCATGCGGGGATCGCTGGTCAGCGCAAACTCGGTGGGCCGAAGGGTCTGTTTCTGTGCTGTATCTCTGAACTATACTAAACTTAAACAAACTCAGCCGGTCAGGCAGCATCTGTGGAGAGGAATGGACGGATTATGTTTTGGAGGCACACAAAAATGCTGGAGAAACTCAGCGGGTGCAGCAGCATCTATGGAGCGAAGGAAATAGGCAACGTTTCGGGCCGAAACCCTTCCGGGTTTCGGCCCGAAACGTTACCTATTTCCACCGCCCGAAACGTTGCCTATTCCCTTCGCTCCATAGATGCTGCTGCACCCGCTGAGTTTCTCCAGCGCCTTCGATTTTCCAGCATCTGCAGTTCCTTCTTAAAGACTATGTTTTGGGTCGAGATCCTGCACAGATCATGCCTGACCAACTGAGATCCTTTGGTTTTTGCTCAGGATTCCAGCATCGGCAGTCTCCAGAGTAAACCGAAGATAGACACAAAAAGCTGGACAGGCAGCTGAGCGGGACAGGCAGCATCTCTGAAGATGAAGGAAATGGTGACGTTCGGGTCGAGACTCTTCCTCAGACTGGTTGGGGATAAGGGAAACAAAGGGATATAGACAGTGATGTGGAGAGATAAAGAGCAATGAGTGAAAGATATGCAAAAAAAAAGCAACAATGATAATTTTGCATATCTCTAACGAGGCCATTTTGCATATCTTTCATTCATTGTTCCTTATCTCTCTACATCATCTCTATATCTCTGAAAGGGTGGGGGAGGGGGTAAGAGGGGAGGGTGGGTGAGGGGAGTAGGGCTGGGAAGAAGGGAGGTGGAGGGGGGAGAGGAGGGAGGGGGAGGGGAGGGGGAGAGTGGTGGGGGGAGCAGGACGGGGGAGCGGGAAAGGGGAGGGGAGTGGGGAGGGGGGAGAGGTAGGCGAGGGGAAGGAGGAGGGGGGGACAGAGGGGAGAGGGGAGAGGGGGATAACTAGTGGATGTGTCCCTCTCCCCCTTTGTCAGGGCCACGGGCCAAGCCATTAGTGACAATACCTCAGGAAAATTACTTTTCAAAACAATTAATTAAAACAAAGCTGCAAATGGGAAGCGAAGGAAACCAATATTCATGTCTAAAATACTTTCTATTGAAATAATGTTATAACTAGCATTGCTGTAGTGCTCGGATTGTGGATAAAGATCCCAAAGCACTCCAGCAGTCTGAAGAAAGGTCTCGGCCCGAAAAGGTCACCCATTCCTTCTCTCCAGAGATGCTGCCTGTCCCGCTGAGTTACTCCAGCATTTTGTGTCTGTCCAATGGAGTTGTCCCTGCCTGAGATCTGGCTCCATTTTAGCAGATTTGCCCAGTCTGCAGCATTTACTCTCTCTCTCACACACACACACACCACAAATACATCTGGATACAATTAGTGGCACCTCACACACACACACACACCTCCCCCAACCTCCCCATCCAAAGACCTCACAGCTCAGCAGAACAAAGAACTCCTTCAATTCTTGAGGCACCTCTCCTGGAAAAACAAAAAAAGTTCACTTTTTCTATTTTCTTTATATCTATGGACAGATAAAGAAAAGAGTCAAAGGCTCCACTACCCTCTCAAGACCAGACAGCTGGTAGTTTTTTCTCTCCCCTTGTTTGTTCTCTCTCCTGAATGATTAACCATGTGAATCAAGCACCATCTAAATGTAAGTTGGTAACAGCGATAATTCAGGGGGCACTGCTTGCCTGCAACACAAGATTCCGATAATCATCCCTCGAAACGAGCCCAGTATAAAAGGCTTCACCCCCCCCCCCCCCCCCCCCCCCCACACCCCAATTTTACATCAGCCCCTGCTTGCCCAGCTTACGTTAAATTAAACCGAGGGATTCTAAATTCAGCCACAGAAGCAGATCTGAAAGACAAGTTTTGGCTGAGGTCAGGGCTTGAAGTGAACTGGAATAACGCAGGTAAAAGAGAGAGGGAATAGGTGAGGAGAGGAGGGGAGAGTTGAGGAGAAGAGAAGAGAGGAAGGGAGAGGAGAGGAGTGGAGAAGAGAGGAGTGGGGAGGAAAGGAGAGGAGATGAATGGAGTGGAGTGGATTGAAGAGGAGATATCGGTGATTGGGGGGAGCAGATAGACCTGTGCATCCCGATACTAATGCCCAGTGCATGCCGAACTTGTCCTTACCAGGTCCTCCCGTGCAATTCTCAGAGTGAGCCTGACTGAAACACTCTCCAGATGGCACAGCAGCTTCAGCCCAGATGCTGGACTCCACTGGGTCTTAAAGACCCGATGCTCTGCAGCAGCCCAGCCCCAGAAACACAGGCGGCTCCCGCCCCCTCCCCTGACCTCAGTCTGAAGAAGGCTCTCGACCTGAAACGTCGCCTGGTCCGCTGAGTTACTCCAGGATTTTGTGTCTACCTATAATTTAGTTCAGTTTGGTTTAGAGATGTACAGTATTTATATTTTTTACAAAAAAATGAAAAGCAAAAAGGGGAAGGAATTTGGATTGAATCAGGAGCCCCTGGTGAGCAGTTTGTGCCCCTTTGAAAATCTGGGGCTAGCAACAGCACAACGGGCAGAATGGCCTCTGTCATTAAAATCCTCACAAAATGTGTGAGGTGGCAGGAATCACGCTCGGTCGCCAGGGGGGGGGGGGGGGGTGGCACAAGGCCCAGGCTGAGTTTTCTTTAGCCACTAGAGGGTGGGCAAAGTCCACGAAAAGCAGGGGACTGTATCATTTAATGTGTATTAGTTTAGTTTAGTGATACAGCGCGGAAACAGGCCCTTCGTGCAGACAGCACCTGTAGTCAGGATCGAGCCCGGGTCTCTGGCGCTGCAAGCGCTGTAAGGCAGCAACTCTACCGCTGCGCCACCCTGGCCTAATTCCACGCTGTATTTTTAAACTAAATTAAAACTGAACTAAAAGGTAGAGAACAGACCAGAGCCGGCACCGATGACCAACGAGCCCACAATGGTCCATTGTTGGTTGTGGAGGAGGTGATAACGGGGAGATACGAAAAGTAAAACTAGCAGGACGACAGCCAATCTCTTCACAGCCCTTTTGTTCCCCTTCCTTCCCAAGTAACTCTTGTTGGTGTGTGTGAGGAGGGATGTGACGGGGCTTGAAACATCAGGGCACAGGGCTGCCAACATTGGGTGAGAGTTGAGAGTGAGAAATTGCGAGGGAGCGTAGAGACCGAAGGGGGGAGGGTGTGGGAGGCGGTGTTCCCTCTCCCACGGTAGGGAGCTTTTGCATTTTTCAGCTTGAAATTGTGGAATCTGGTGCATACTGTAGCGAGCCTTTTAACTCACACTTGAATGCAACATTTATGCATTAAATTGGATTAGGTATGAATAAGGTTAGGCTACATTACATTCCTAATTACATTCCATAATAGAGACAGGCCCTGATCAGCAGGTGCAGAACATGAATGACTATATTCATGTATGGAAATCAGATTATATTCATGCTCTTCTTTTGTGTGGCATGCACAAATGTTGTAGGACAACTTGTTCTATTTGATCTTCTGTTTGTGCACGTTGAGTTGATTGCATTAGTCGCAACAGGGCGGACCAAGTGAAGGTTGCAATCTACCACCCCATATTCATGCTGTTATGCATATATATATAGAGAAACAAAGCAAAAGTCGGACTTCCATCACTGTTCTGCACAAATAAATCAATCAACCTTACCCTTTGAATATAGAAACAAGACAAAAATAATGCCAAATATTCAATCATATATGGTTCAATGAAATTAAGATATATATGTAAAAATATATATGGAAACAGCCCTTCAGCGGCCGATTAGGAAAAGGGGAGATGCAACGAGACCTGGGTGTCATGGTACACCAGTCATTGAAAGTAGGCATGCAGGTGCAGCAGGCAGTGAAGAAAGCAAATGGTATGTTAGCATTCATAGCAAAAGGATTTTAGTATAGGAGCAGGGAGGTTCCACTGCAGTTGTACAGAGCCTGGAGTATTGTGTACAGTTTTGGTCTCCTAATCTGAGGAAAGACATTCTTGCCATAGAGGGAGTACAGAGAAGGTTCACTAGACTGATTCCTGGGATGGCAGGACTTTCATATGAAGAAAGACTGGATAGACGCGGCTTGTATTCGCTTGAATTTAGAAGATTGAGGGGAGATCTTATAGAAACTTACAAAATTCTTAAGGGGTTGGACAGGCTAGATGCAGGAAGATTGTTCCCGATGTTGGGGAAGTCCAGAACACGGGGTCACAGTTTAAGGATAAGCGGGAAGTCTTTTAGGACCGAGATGAGAAAAACATTTTTCACACAGAGAGTGGTGAATCTGTGGAATTCTTTGCCTCAGAAGGTAGTTGAGGCCAGTTCATTGGCTATATTTAAGAGGGAGTTAGATGTGACCTTTGTGGCTAAAGGGATCAGTGGGTATGGAGAGAAGGCAGGTACAGGATACTGAGTTGGATGATCAGCCATGATCATATTGAATGGCGGTGCAGGCTCGAAGGGCCGAATGGCCTACTCCTGCACCTATTTTTTATGTTTCTATATTTCAGCCCACCAAGCCCACACCCACCAGCAATCTATCATACACCAATTCCATCCATCACGCCATGGACAATTTACAGAAGCCAATTAATCTACAAACCTGCACTTCTTTCGGATATTGGAGAAACTGAAATATCCAGAGAAAACCCATGTGGTAGTGAGGCAGCAACTCTACCGCTGCACCACCGTGCCACCCTATTAAATTAATTTTTCTGTAATATATTTATTACGGTGTCACGTGAATAAAGATGAACACATGATTCTGATTTCTGGCCTTAGTTGGATAACACACATGTGCAGTCATTATGTTTTATGGCTAGTTTTCAACCTCTTCAGTCTGAAGGTCTCGACCCGAAACATCACCCATTCTTTCTCTCCAGAGATGCTGCCTGTCCTGCTGAGTTTGTCTAGTTTTTAGTGTCTATCTTCAGTTTAAACCAGCTTCTGCAATTCCTTCCTAAACTATTTGTTCAGCAAAACAGGCCCTATTCTCATAATATTATTCACCTCAATTAAGTTTTTTCTTCACCTCCGTTGCTGCAGAGAATGCAATACCAGTTATCAAATCTTTCTTCAAAATCTTTCTTCAAAAATACCAGCCCTGCCAACATCTTCATAAATCGCCCCTGGATCCTCTCCAGAGCAATTGTATCCTTTAGACAATGTGTCATAGTCTTACAGCATGGAAACGCTGTTCAGTGAAGACAAAAATGCTGGAGTAACTCAGTGCATGAGTCACCGCCCCCTCCCCTGACATCAGTCCGAAGAAGGGTCTCCACTCGAAACGTCGCCCATTCCTTCTCTCCAGAAACTCAGTGGGTGAGGCAGCATCTATGGAGCAAAGGAATAGGTGACGTTTCGGGTCGAGAGACCTATTTAAAGTCAGTCCGAATATCCCACCCTGTGTTGAGCAGCAGACTGCTCCAGGAACCTTAATTCAACATTTTGGGTTGTGTTTTAAGATATTTGTGTGTGAAGTAATAGAGTGTACAGCAAACGTTTTAATCTACAAATGCAATCTAAACGAAAAATGCCGGAGCAAATCAGCGGGTCAGGTGGCATCTCTGGGGAAAATGAATAGATGATGTTCCGGGCCGAGACCATTCTTCAGACGCTGATTCCAGCTGCTGAGAAAGTCAGGAGAATTTTTTCCACAGTTCTTGTTTTATATGCGTTTTTTCTATTCTGTATAAATTTTATTTTGATTTAAATAAACATTGCTGAAACGGATTGCCTGGTCATTTATCAGGCTGCTGATTGCGTGACCTTGATGTGTCGAACGCGCTGAAGTGTCTCTTTGGGAAGACACTCCATTTCAAAAGAGAAATGCTTTCTGACATTCTGACATTGTAAACGTTGTGATGATAAAGAAGGCCATGTGGACGGTGCTCTCTCAAGCTGACGATATGGGTGTGAGCGGTGTGTTGGAAGTAACTGCAGATGCTGGACTAAACCAGAGATAGACACAAAATATGCTGGAGTAATTCAGCGGGACAGGCAGCATCTCTGGAGAGAAGGAATGGGCGATGTTTCTACAGACTGACGTCAGACCGTCCCTCCCATTCCCATATTGACCTTTCTGTCCTGGGCCTCCTCCATTGTCAGAGTGGGGCCCAGCGCAAATTGGAGGAGCAGCACCTCATATTTCGCTTGGGCAGCTAACACCCCAGCGGTATTATCATTGACTTCTCTAACTTCAAGTAGCCCTTTCTTTCCCTCTCTCTCCATCCTTCCCCCTTCCCAGCTCTCCGACTAGTCTTACTGTCTCTGGCTATGTTTTATCTGTTTGCTTTTTTGTTACTTCTCCCAGCTAGCAATGATCTATTCCTTGATCTCCATTCCCTTTGCCCTGTTTTCACACCTTCACACTTCCTTATCTATCTATCTCCCTCCCCCCTGACTTCAGTTTGAAGAAGGGTCTTGATCTGAAATGTCACCCATACATTCTATCCAGGGATACTGCCTTGCCCGCTGAGTTACTCCAGCAGTTTGAGTCTGTCTCTGGTTTAGACATGGGTGAGGCCGCATTTGGAGGATTGTGTTCAATTCTGGGCATGATATAGGAAAGATGTTGTCAAGTTGGAAAGGGTACAGAGAGGATTTATGAGGATGTTGCTGGGGTGGGAGATTGCAACCTTCGACCCTGTTTCGACAAATGCAATCAACCTGCTCTGCACAATCAAATAAGATCAAATAGTCCTACAACTTTAGGCAGTGCACGCCATACGCAAGAAGAAGAATGTTGCCAGGATCTTGTACACTCTGGAGTTTAGAAGGATGATAGGGGATCTCATTGAAACATATAAGATTGTTAAGGGTTTGGACAGGGGCAGGAAACATGAGGCAGGAAACATGTTCCCGATGTTGGGGGAGTCCAGAACCAGGGGCCCCAGTTTAAGAATAAAGAGTAAGCCATTTAGAACGGAGACAAGGAAACACTGTTTCTCACAGAGAGTGGTGTGTCTGTGGAATTCTCTGCCTCAGAGGGCGGTGGAGGCGGGTTCTATGGATGCTTTCAAGAGAGAGCTACATAGGGCTCTTAAAAATAGCAGAGTCAGAGGATATGGGGAGAAGGCAGGAACAGGGTACTGATTGGGGATGATCAGCCATGATCACATTAAATGACAGTGTTGGCTCAAAGGGTCAAATGGCCTACTCCTGCACCTATTGTCTATTGACTCAAGGGTCTGAGCTATAGAGAGAGGTTGAGTAAGCTATTGAGTAGGTTCTATGCCTTGGAGCACAGGAGGATGAAGGGTGATCTTATAGAGGTGTACAAAATCATGAGAGGAATAGATAGAGTAGACGCGCAGAGTCCATTGCCCAGAGTAGGAGAATCGAGAACCAGACGACATAGGTTTAAGGTGAAGGGGGACAGACAGGAATGGGAATCTGAGGGGTAACTTTTTTTACACAAACGGTGGTGGGTGTATGGAACGAGCTGCCAGGGGAGGTAGTCGAGGCAGGGACTATCGGAAGGTTTAAGAAACAATTAGGAACTGCAGATGCTGGTTTCCAATGAAAACAGACGCAAAATGTTGGAGTAACTCAGCGGGTTAGGCAGTATCTCTGGAGAAAAGGAATAGGTGCCGCTTTGGGTCGAGGCCCTTCATTAAACTGTGTCAGGGAGAGGACACATATATCGGACAGGTTTATAGGGATATGGGCCAAACGCAGGCAAGTGGGACTAGTGTGGATGGGACATGTTGGTCGGTGTGGGCAGGTTGGGCTGAGGGGCTTGTTTCCACGCTGTATCACTCTGTGAGGCACATCATTGCAACCAAAGATCATAGCTCTATAATAGACAAAAGTGCTGGAGAAACTCAGCGGGTGCAGCAGCGTCTATGGAGCGAAGGAAATAGGCAACGTTTCTGGCCGAAACCCTTCTTCAGACTGATGAATAGCTCTCTAATCTTTGATTGCAACCAAAGATATTGATTGCAACATCTCCACAGATGTGCACATGCGCGGCGGCTTGGGCGGGGAGAGGAGGGGGAGCAGCGCGATGACGTGTCACGCAAGACAAGCGAGCGGGCGGGTTAACGTGGCACGCGAGGTGGACGCGACGACGACGCGATACGCAGGGCGGGTCGGCGGGAGGGATGACGCGGCACGCAGGGTAAGGAGGGCGGAGAGCGGGCGGGCGGGATGACGCGGCACGCAGGGCGGGCGGGATGACGCGGCACGCAGGGCGGGCTGTCGAGGAAGGCAGGCGGGATGACGCGACACGCAGGGCGGGCTGTCGAGGAGGGCGGGTTGACGCGGCACGCAGGGCGGGCTGTCGAGGAGGGCGGGCGGGATGACGCGGCACGCAGGGCGGGCTGTGGAGGAGGGCGGGATGACGCGGCACGCAGGGCGGGCTGTCGTGGAGGGCGGAGAGTGGGGGCGGGGCAGGACGAGGCGGGACGGGAGGGATGAGGAGGAGGCGGCGGTGGTGCTGGCGGCGGCGGCGGGGCGAGCATGGATGCAGGTAAGGAAGGGCGCCGAGGCCGAGGCCGAGGCCGGGCCATACGGACAGCTCCAGCTCGGCTCGGCGGGATGCGGGGCTCGAACCCCGGGCGGGGCGGGGCGGGGCGGGGCGGGGCGGAAGGGAGGGAGTGGGGGACAAGCCGCTATGAGGAGGGTCTGAGGGGAAGCATCCGAACGACAAGACAGCCCGGGCTGTAGGTTCGATGCCGGCCTCCCCTCCCCGGGGACATGTCAGGCCAGAGGGCACCGCATTAGTGTGAGTGCGATCAGGAGATCCCAGCTGTATACTGAAGGGACCCTGCCTTAGAAATACGAGAATTATTTCCTTTTGACCTCCTGTCATCGGGGAGAAAGTGTACTCTCGACTTGAAACGTCACCCATTCCTTCTTTCCAGAGATGCTGTCTGTCCCTCTGAGTTCCCCCAGCTTTTTGTGTCTATCTTCTAGAACAAGGGTTCCCAACCTGGGGAAAAAGTCACCTCCCCAAGGGGTAAATTTGTTGATTCTGGATTTGTACATATTTTTTCTCATTGACTGACTGTGTTTGGTTCTGGTATACCGGTATCTGTTCATCATCAGTTGTTCATAAATAAGTGCAATAACATTGTTATATGCTATTAAAGTTGCCTGGGGTAAATGGGACGAAAAAGGTTGGGAACCCCTGTTCTAGAAGGTACAGGAGCCTGAAAACTAACGTGAAGGTTCAGGAGCACTTTCCCCCCCCACAAACATCAGGCTATTAAACAGGACAATCTCATTATAAGACTTTGGGGGCATTGTTTTTTGTCTTTGCACCGCTATTGTTTGTTTTCATATATATTGAGCTTTGTTGTTTGTTATGGAGTTGACAGAGTATTATGTTTTCATTTTTGTTGTAAGTATGAAGTTTGTTCTGTTTTGGGACCCATGACAGTGAAACTCTCTTGACTCTCTTGAGGAAGTTGGAATTGACTGGTAGAACTGCCACCTTACAGCGCCAGGGAACCGGGTTTGATCCTGACCTCGGATGTGCTGCCTGTGTGGAATTTGCATGTTCTCTTTGTAATCATGTGTGTTTCCTCCCATGTCCCAAACGGCGTGGAGGTTTGTAGGCTAGTTGGCCTCTGTAATATTACCCTAATGTGGATGAGAAACATAACATAGAGCTAGTGTGAATGGGTCATCGATGGTCGGTCTGGACTCGATGGGCTGAGGGGCCTGATTCGATGCTGTACTAAACTAAATCACACACATCATCTGAAGACCTTTTTTAGCAACACATCATCGGAATGGGGTTCAGACAAAGTGACAGACTGCTCCGTTATTCATAAAGCACATCTTTAATATTCGGTCTTTGCTGTTTAGAAGAGTCGCCACGTTTCTTACTCTACAGTTTATTGCAAAACCTAGTTGGTTGTACAATATTCTATATTTTGTCTGTATAGTAATCTTTAATAATGTTCTGTTGCAAAGCTAACTTTGTTTGTATATAAGCAGCTGCCCTTGAATTAACTCTTATTTAAAAAACCTCAAAATCTATTTTGAGCTATTGTGGTGGAATAAAATACAGCAGCAACCCCTTCACCCTTTCACCAACACTATAGAGTAAAATTGAGGTTTTCCTTCGTTTATATTGAGGCTGAAACATAAAGGAAACAGGTTTACCACATAAAACAGAGAAGTACCTGTTCCCTATACCATCCCAGCTGTATCTCTTAGTACTGTAACTGACTCAGATGGTCGAGACTAACGTGGCACTCTAAAAGACAAGAATTGCAAGCTGACAGTTTAACTAAGGGAGCATTTTATATCCCAAATCGCCCTGAATACTACTTGAGAGAAAGGGAGGGAAGCTATCTTTGTGCCCTCGCCATATATTTAATATATTTTTCTGAGACAAATTGTTATTATCATATTGCTGCTTGTTGAACTCTACTGTAGCAGAGTAAAATGCTGGAGTAACTCAGCTGGACAGGCAGCATTTTTTATTGGAAGGATTGGGCTACATTTTGGGTCGAGACACTTCTTCAGATTGAGAGTCAGGGGTGAGGAATCGAAATTTGGAAAGGTACGGTGAAAATGAGAGATCAAAGGGGACATGGATGAAGGAAAATGTCTGTTATCACAATACGTGAACAGATATTGTATCACACAGCCAAGAAAACTGGAAATTGTAAGATTTGAATAAGAAAACCTTTGGTGATAAGATAGTGGGGCAAAAAAGATGTCTCCCAGTAATGAGCCTGAATGTATTGTAAAGAGCGCAACATTTTGTGTTTTTAGCAGAGGTTCCATAGTACTTTATTGTCAAATGTCCTAAGGTGTAAAGAAATTATTATTTTGGATACAATTCAGTAAAATCCTACTGTCCATAAGCACAATTATATCCAAAAACTAGAAGTTTTTAAGAAGGAACTGCAGATGCTGGAAAATCGAAGGTAGACACAAATGCTGGAGAAACTCAGCGGGTGAGGCAGCATCTATGGAGCGAAGGAAAAAGGCAACATTTCGGGTCGAGACCCTTCTTCAGAATGATATGGGGGTGGGGGGGGGGGGGCGGAATGAAGAAAGGAAGAGTCGGAGACAGTGGTCTGTGGGAGAGCTGGGGAGGGGAAAGAGGGAGAAAGCAGGGACTACATGAAATTGGGGAAGTCAGTGTTCATACCGTTGGGGGTGTAAGAACTAGAATATAAGAGTAGTAGATTACACTGAGGCAGGACACAACGCTGCAACATATCCCTCCCCATCTTGTAACCTTCAAGTTTTAAAGTTTAAAACAATGGGGAATTGTTCAGTCTTTAAAAAAAAGAGGGAAACCAGACCTGACTCTTCCCTCATTGTAAAATAGTCAATGTAAAATTAAATTCTTTGACTGTATGTAACAATGGTACAGTATTCAGGTTCCATGGAAATTATTGGCAGAACAGTCAGATGATGCTCGAAATTGCTTTAAAATCATGTCACTCGTGAGCACACACACCTTCTGGCAAGCTCAAGCTTTTTGTTGCAAGACTTGTTTTAATATTCATAAACCCCAGATAGGAAGGAAACTAAGAAAGGACATAAGCAGACGTTTTCAATGTTGCTTTCTTATATATATTCTCTTCCCCCTCTCCCAAGGCTGGGGATTTATACTTGCTGTGATCATGACTTGTTTGCTTTTCCTACTTGTGAATTGTAGCTTCTTCCCATCTTAGTTTTACTTGATTACAGAGAGATACAGCGCGGAAACAGGCCTTTCGGCCCACTGAGTCCATACTAACCATCGATCACCTGTACACTAGCACTATCTTACATGCCAGGGACAATTTACAATTTTTACTGAAGTTAAATAACCTCCAAAGCAGTACGTCTTTGGAATGTGAGTGTGGGTTTCCATGTCACTTTTTTGCTTGATAATTCTGCTGTGGAGTGGTCAGGGTTGTTAAAGAGATGACATAAGGTGGAAGCCGTGGTTTGGTCGAGAGGGTGGGCCTTTTGGCATGCAAGTTTCAGGTCCAAGTCTCACTCCAGTAATGTGAGCACAAAAAGCCTAATCTGATTTACCAAGGTACTGCACTGCACTACTAGAATTGCTGTCATTCAGATTTAGTGTTTAGATAAGTCTGAAGAAGGGTCTCGACCCGAAACATCACCCATTCCTTCACTTCAGCGATGCTGCACTGCCTGTCCTGCAGAGTTACTCCAGCATTTTGTGTCCATCTTTGGTGTACAACAAGCATCTGCAGTTCCTTCCTATAGATATAATGTTAAACTGGGCTTCACTTGTTTTCTCAAAAGCAGTTAAAATATCTCATGACACCATTTCTAAAAAGAACTGTGGTATTATCTTCAATCTCCAAGCCAATATTTATCCCTGAACTAGCTCCACAAATTGCTTCCTACGTCAATCCTGTAACTACTGTTTAAAAATATGTCATTGCACTACAGAGTAAATGTTTGGAACTTTATTTAGTGAGTGATTTTCCTCTGTAAAATTACTGTCCTCAGAAACAGGAGATCAGCTCCTTTTAATCAAGGGGATTACAGAGTCATAGAGCAATTCCTACGGTTTAGCAACATATCACATGTATTTTAGCTTTCAGATTTGCACTCTATCTCCGAGCCAGCCAAATAAATGTATTCTTTCTCATTCCCATTCCTTCTCTTCAGAGATGCTGCCAGTCCCGCTGAGTTACTCTAGCATTTTGTGTCTATCTTCGATTTAAACCAGCATCTGCAGTTCCTTTCTACACAAACAAATACATACGGTCAGTGTACATCTGGGCTTACAGTCAAGAAGCTGCTTGTTGCCTGAGTAAGCTGTAATCATGTTTTGTGCAGTCTATTTGGAGGAAACAGGACATGGGTTTCTTGGGTAGTGTCCAAAGCACACACCCTTTCATAATAATGATGAAGTCAAACATCCATTAAGATGAGCAATTGAACACTGTTTGTAATAATAGAAACATAGAAACATAGAAATTAGGAGCAGGAGTAGGCCATTCGGCCCTTCGAGCCTGCACCGCCATTCAATATGATCATGGCTGATCATCCAACTCAGTATCCCGTACCTGCCTTCTCTCCATACCCTCTGATCCCCTTAGCCACAAGGGCCACATCTAACTCCCTCTTAAATATATCCAATGAACTGGCCTCAACTACCCTCTGTGGCAGAGAATTCCAGAGACCCACCACTCTCTGTGTGAAAAAATTCCTTCTCATCTCGGTCCTAAAGGATTTCCCCCTTATCCTTAAGCTGTGACCCCTTGTCCTGGACGGCCCCAACATCGGGAACAATCTTCCTGCATCTAGCCTGTCCAACCCCTTAAGAACCCCTTAATGTTTAAGAAGGAACTGTAGATGCTGGTTTACGCCAAAGATAGACACAAAAGCTGGAGTAACTCAACGGAATAGGCATCATCTCTGGAGAGAAGGAATGAGTAACGTTTCGAGTCGAGACCCAGTCCGAAGAAGGGTCTCGACCCGAATCCTCACCCATTGCTTCTCTCCAGAGATGCTGCCTGTCCCGCTGAATTATTCCAACTTTTTGTGTCTATCTGCTGTTTGTAATAACAATGCTTTGCCCACAGCAGAGTTACAAAATATAAATCCTTGGGCCTTTTAAATTATTTGCTCAGCCACATGCTTTGAAATTATTTTACCACTTCCTGCATCCTTCCAAATCTTTCCTAATGCCTGTCCATTATTTTGATCACTATACAGTAGGGAGGCACGGTGAACCAGCAGTAGAATTTTTATTTAATTCTTTATTTTGAACAGAATAAAAGAATAAAAAGCAAGTGTGAAACAGCATACAAAAAACAAAACAAGAACATTTCTAACGTGTTCTGACATTGAGTTTTAAAAAATTATGTTCCCCTCTCAAATTATACCCACCCTGTCTTTCCATAAACAGTTTTTGTATATTTCCTGGAAGTAAATTATTTCTTGCTTTGTACATGATTTGTGCAGTCTTAAATGTAACCAGATCGGTGAACTTCAGTGTATGTGACTTTAAGAATAATAAATCGGTATGTTCAAGATATCAAACATTATTGATAATTCTTATTGCTCTTTTTTGTAATGTACATAACGGCTGTAGGTTGGTTTTGTAGGTGTTACCCCATATCTCCACACAGTAACTCAGATATGGCAATATGAGTGTATTATACAGAGTATGTAATGATTTACAGCGCCAGTGACCTGGGTTCGATCCCGACCTCGGGTGCTTGTCTGTATGGAGTTTGTACGTTCTCTCCATGACCTGCGTGGGTTTTCTCCGGGATCTCCAGTTTCCTCCCACACTCCAAAGAGGTACAGGTTTGTAGGTTAATTGACTTGGTATAATTGTAAATTGTCCCTAGTGTATGTAGGATAGTGTTAGTGTGCTGGGTGATGGCTGATCGGTGCAGACTTAGTTTGCCAAAGGGCTTGTTTCTGCTAAACTAAATACACATTTGCAAATGTGACTTCGTCCACCTAGATCCTAAGCTGTTGAATTTTCATCCCCGGATACAAGGAACTGCAGATGCTGGTTTACCAAAAAAGAGACAAAGTACTTAAGAGGAAAGAAACATATGTTGGAGTAAGCGGTCTAGGGAGGAAATTCCGATACAAAGTGTCAGCTGGTCAGACAGATCCTCTGGAGAATGTAGATCGGTGGGATTTTGGGTGGGACCCTTCTTCAGTCTGGAGAAGATCCTGACTCTAAATGTCACTGATCCATGTCCTCCTGACCCACTTTGTTACTCCAGCACTTTGTACATGGATTTATTCCCTAAACTGCTTACTCCCAAATACCTTTCCTTCCTCTTAAGTAACTTAAAATCTACTGTGGCAATTTTTAAAATCCGGCCTTGTATATCTTTGGTGCCTCTGATACATTTTGCATAATACTTCTCTGGAGTATCTGGCGATGTTTCTATGTTAAAGTGTAAATGTAAAGTATTGTCATTGATTTGGACAGAGAGCAGGCTTTGGTCTTTGTGCATCTTTGATAAAGGCAGTTCTAGGAAAATGTTTATACACCAGACCAGCTGTAGCACGATGGAAATTGCTGGGGGATATTCACGACACAAACTGTTGTACAGTTTCAAATGGAGAGGCTTGTTTTGTTTTACTTTTACCCCTGTTCCCCCATTGCAGAGTAGCTGGAATAATCAAACCTGTTCCCTGTCTTGTTTTATATTTTGCACAGTCAGGGTGAGATAGGCACTCGTGTACGAAGGAACTGGAGATGCTGGTTTACACAAAATGCTGGAGTAACTCTGGAGAGAAGGAATGGGGGATGTTTCGGGTAGAGACCCTTCTTCAGACGGAGAGTGAGGCCAGAGATATAGAGCGGTAAGGTGTGAAAATGACAGATCAAAGCAGATGATGGTCAAGGAAATATAGAATGGTTCATTGTTGGCCGAGGGGCAAATGACAATGAGGCATACAGTCAAATTAATCGGGAGGATAGTGTTCATCAGATGGATTGATAGATTATAGATCAATCAGATGGACACCTCGTGATTTCATGGAAATGAAAAGAAGGCACATTTTCAACCGTCTGAAGAAGGCTCGACCCAAACCATCAGCCATTCCTTTTCGCCAGAGATGCTGTCTGACCCGCTGAGTTACTTCAGCTTTTTGTGCCTGTCTTCAACTGTCACTATTTTTACCAAGACATTAGCAATCAAAAAAGGGTTTGATTGCAGCAGGGATCTGTGCTGTGAACCATTTGTAACCCAGACTGTTTGCAAGTCTGAAATGTGGTCAAGAGCCAAGTTCCCACACAGCTGAAGGTGCCTGCAGCTGCCAGGAAATCCCTGACACCTATCAGATTAGAATGTGATTGTGGATCTGTAAATATCTGTAAATATAAATTTACAGATATCCTCAGTTGCTATTTGTAAATACGAGGTAGTAGCTTAGAATTTAGCAGCGTGTGCAAAGGCTAACAAGTGATGATCTGAGGAAGGGTCTCGACCCGAAACGTCACCCATTCCTCTCCAGAGATGCTGCCTGTCCCGTTGAGTTACTCCAGCATTTTGTGTTTGCCTAAGTGATGGCGTTTGGTTGGCAATGATTCTTTTGTTTTTGCATCGTGAATGCACTAATGATAGAAATAGTGGTTTAATTGCCCTTTGGCTTGTTTAGTTTAGAGACCGAGCGATGAAACAGGATCTTTAGCCCACCGAGTCTGTACTGACCAGCGATCCTCGCACATTAACACAAGCCTACACTCATACCATGTATACAAACCCAAGCTGATTAACCTACAAACCTGTACGTCTCTGGAGTGTGGGAGGAAACCAAAGATCTTGGAGAAAACCCACGCAGGTCAAGGGCAGAACGTACAAACTCCATACAGACAGCACCCAGAGTCGGGATCAAACCCGGGTCTCCGGCGCTGTAAGGCAGCAACTCTGCAGCTTTTCCACCGTGCTGCCCTCTTTTTTTAAATAAATAATAAAGGCTCGTGCTTTCCACTTGTGCCTTTATGTATTATGGGATTATATAGGAGTTTGTAACGAATCGCATCGTAATCAAACTACTCGGGTACACCATCTTTGGATGGAGTCACTTCAGGCATTACTGTACATTTGGTGCAGATTGAGTTTAAACTTGACTGTGCCAAAGGTCTGCAGGTAGCCTGTTGTTTTCTTGTATGTGGACTTGATGCTGTTTAAATGTAATGGAACCGTACTGGACCAAAAGATGCCAATGTATCATTGCAGACAGTTGAGGAGAACTATCAAAATAGTCCCACAATTTTATATTTTATGTACACAACTAACTGCTTAACGTTTGGTGAGGAAGAGTGGTGCATGTGAGTGGTTGGGGGCTTTAGAGGGAAAGGGGAAATAAATTGTTTCAGGAAAAAGGTTGGGATGAAATTCACGTTCACAAGCTACAGAGTAGAACTAGACCATTCGACATTGTCTACTCTGCCATTCAATCATGGCTGATCTCCGCCACCTAATCCTATTTTCCTGCCTTCTCTCCATATCCTTTGACACCCGTTCTAATCAAGAACTTGCCAATTTCTGCCTTAAAAATATCCACTGACTTGGCTTCCACAGCCCTCTGTGGCAATGAGTTCTTAAAACTTCCCAAATGACTAGATGACTTCCTAAAATGTTAAATAGGAATGCCAGGCTGGCATAGGCATTCCTGCTAGAACTTGGTAAAGTGGTCACATGTTTGACTCCAAGTTACCTTACCCTCAAAAGTGTTGGTAGATTAAAGAGCATAGAAACAAAGATGTTCTACTCATTTAAGACGTTTTAGCATCTAGCTTTTGGATCCTTTCTTATAATATGTCAACAATGTACTAATAAAGAATTGTTGTAAATAATCAAAGAAACTCGGTGTGCTTCGAGTATCTTGTGATGTTTTGCTCGCTTAGCTGGATGTCAAAGATTGGCCAAACCTGCACCTCCAATAAAGCACAAGTGTCATAAAAACAGACATTACAAATAGGCACTAAACACGTCAAGCAGCAGCTGTTTTGAGCAAACAGTTAATGTTTCAGCTTTTATTAACACTATTCAGATGAATAGTTGTTGACTGGAAATGTTAACCCCACTATGTTACTGCTCCCACAGAAACTGCTCACCATGCTAGGTATAGGATGTATAAGACCAGAAGACATAGGAGGAGAATTAGGCCATTCGGCATTGAGTCTACTACGCCCTCCGATCATGGCTGATCTATTTTCCGCACTCAACCCCATTTTCCTGCCTTTTGGTTTAGTTTAGAAATACAGAGTGGAAACAGGCCAATTAACCTAAAACCCTGTACGTCTTTGGAATGTGGGAGGAAACCGGAGCACCCTGAGAAAACCCACGCACTCACGGGGAGAACATACAAACTCCGTACAGAGAGCACCCGTGGTCAGGATCAAACCCAGGTCTCTGGCGCTGTAAGGTAGCAAGTCTACCGCTGTGTCACCGTTCTGCCCTGCTGTCTCCCTGTAACTTTTGATGCCCTTCCTATTCAATTACCTATCCATTCAAAAATACCCCATGACCCGGTCTCCACCGTCATCTCTTGCAATGAATTACACAAATTCATCACTCTCTGGTTAAAGAAATTCCTCCTCGTCTCCTTTCTAAAGGTATGTCCTTTTATTCTGAGGCTGTTCGCTCTGGTTCTAGACTCTCCCATTACTGGAAACATCCATAGGGTTTACGTTTCTGTGAACTATTCTTAATCCAAATGGTTTACAAGTCAGAAACGTAGCCACGAACCAAGTCCCCAGGCAGCAGAAAAGGCCTGTAGCTGCTGGAAAATCCCTGCTGCCGGTCTCTCAATTGCTACTTTGTACAGACAGATCACACATGAGCCAGGTATTGCCAAATATGTGACGAATTATCCAAATATGTGACAAACCATTTGTGAAATGTGTAGGAAAGAGCTGCAGATGCTGGTTTAAATCGAAAGTCTGAGGAAGGGTCTCGACACAAAACGTCACCCATTTCTTCTGTCCAGAAATGTTCCCACTGAGTTACTCCAGCATTTTGTGCCTATCTACAAATTAACCAAAGTTGTACACTGAACGCTCCATGCATTTTCTGGCATTCCCGCTTATCGTTTTGAAAAGTCTTCTCGGATGTCCTCCCAACTTTTTTCGCGAAGGCAATTCTTTCTGGTGTTTGCAGAGGACTCTTTCCTGAGAATGGATCTTTTTTTTAAATTTCAGAACTGATCTCGTGACACTCCTGGTGATTTTTTTTTCAGTGTCATGAGAATTGTGAAATGTGACAGTGCACAAAGCTCAGATTGAATCAAAATTTCATTTTGCAGATTGCAAATAAGCTTGGAATGAGAAATTCCCCCAGGGCAAGAGTAGAAACAAAATTGGCGGGTACTGTATAAAGAGGCAGACGGAGATGAGGTGCAAAACTCTAAAGTTGAAATGAATTGGAAGGGCCAAATTAAAATTGAGCCAGTTTTAAACAGACGTATACTGGTGAGCAAAGCTGTGTTGAAACGGTGCACAGTATTCCTTACAAGAATGATTACCACAGGAAACCACAGAACTATGCAGATGCAAGAACATTGATTCTATGACTTTATAGAAGCAGAGTTGTTTCAGAAGGAACTGCAGATGCTGGGAAATCAAAAGTAGACAAAATTGCTGGAGAAACTGAGCGGGTGAGGCAGCATCTATGGAGCGAAGGAATGGGTGACGTTTCGGGTCGAGAACTGAAACGTCACCCATTCCTTCGCTCCATAGATGCTGCCTCACCCGCTGAGTTTCTCCAGCAATTTTGTCTACCTTATAGAAGCAGACACAACTTGTAAGAGAAATTTGAACAGATATAAGGATAAGAAGGGTTTAAAGGGCTATCGGCCAAATGTGGGACTAGCTCAGTGTGTCATTGCTTAGCATGGACAAGGTGGGCTAAAAGGCATATTTCCGTGCTGTGGCTATTTATTTATGCAATTACTGTCTTGGAATTTTTGCCATTTAATGTAATATAACTTTGGTTACACAAACACTGAATAAACTATATTCAATGACCTCCGTTCCCTTGTCATTCTGGGATCTGCTGACTGCTCCATGTCCCTGAAATCCCTTCAATGTTTTAGTTATTGTCTTATTCATGAAATGTGGGCAACCTTGCCTCAGCCAGCAGTAACTGCCCAAATTCTTCTCTCTCATTTTACCCCTGACGGTGCTGAATTGCACTGCGGTATATTTTCTTCATGCTAATGGGATCAATGATTAATGAACGCTTTGGCTCGAGTGATATTTTTCATTACCAGTGTACACCAGTGAAAGCGAGCCAATTAATTTGAAGAATTGGGGTTTGGAATGTTATGTTCATTCACAAGAGCCATGTTTAGTTTAGAGATAGAGCGCGGAAATAGGCTCTTCGGTCCGTCGACCAGCGATCACCACGTACTCTAGCACTATCCTACACGCACACACGTGCGCACACACACACACACACACACACACGCACACACACAGAGACACAGAGAGACACACACACGCGCGCGCACACAGACACACACACAGACACACACACACAGACACACACACACAGACACACACACACACACACACACAGACACACACACACAGACACACACACACAGACACACACACACAGACACACACACAGACACACACACAGACACACACACAGACACACACACACACACAATAACTGAAGCCAATTAGCCTATAAACCTGTACGTTTTTGGAGTGTGGGAAGGATCTGAAGCACCTGGAGAAAACCTATGCGGTCACGGGGAGAACGTACAAACTCCGCACAGACAGCACCCGTAGTCAGGATTGAACCCGGGTCACCCAGGCCACCGTGCTGCCTTTGTGGAACGCAATTGCTTGAATTACATTTCAGATGACACATCTTATTCTGTCTTATGCTTTTGCGAAACACATACTTTTGCTTATCTGCATATTTGACACTTTAATCTGGTTTCATTATCTGCCAGCTGTTTTATGTGAGAAACAAAAATAGCTCAAGAGCTTAAATCCCGATGATTCATCTACACATTGTAGTTTGTGTGATATTGGATTTCCCCGAGAACCCACCTTTTTATTATTCAGCTGATGATTCAATTCTGAGTCGCAATATTTTATTTCACCAGAAGGCTCTCTTTCAGTTTCTTGTCAAACCCTTCCCATGAGCTTATTCCATCATTCCTGTTCCACCACTTGTTCTCTGGACTTATCAATAATTTTAATATCGTGGCATGTCCTTGCAGCCCTTTTTAAATGACCGTGGAACATCACCCTTCTGGAACTTCTCTTGTGGCTAAATATAATTCAAATCTTGAGGGTGGTGAATCTGGAATGCATTGCCACAGACCACTGTGGAGGCCAAGTCAATGGACATTTTTAAGGCAGAGATTGACAGATTCTTGATTAGTAATGGGGGTGAGAGGGAAAGATAGATCAGCCATGATTGAATGGCGGAGTAGACTTGATGGGTGAAATGTCTCTGGAATTCTCTGCCACAGAAGGTCATTGAGGCCAGTTCATTGGCTATATTCAAGAGGGAGTTAGATGTGGCTCTTGTGGCTAAAGAGATAGGGGGTATGGAGAGAAGGCAGATACGGGATACTGAGTTGGATGATCAGCCATGATCATATTGAATGGCAGTGCAGGCTCGAAGGGCCGAATGGCCTACTCCTGCACCTATTTTTCTATGTTTCTATGGCCTAATTCTGCTCTTAAAACTTATTGATATGAAATATATTTGCAAGCGTGCCAGTGATTTCTTCTCAATTAGCTTCCCATAATTGCCCAAGGTACACTTGGTCAGGCCCCAGAGATTTATCTATCTTTATACGCATTAAGACCTCCAGCACTTTCTCTTATGTAATGTGGATCTATTTCAAGACGGTATTATTCTCTTCCCTGAATTCCCTTGTTTTCATAACCTTCTCCATGCAAATATCGATGAGAAATTTTAATTTAAGACCATGCCCACCTACTGTGGCTTCACGACAAGAGTCCGAGGTATATGGTGCAGAAGTTGACCCTTTGGCTCAACTTGTTTAAGCCAACCAAGTCACTTAACGGAAGGTAGACAAAAGTGCTGGAGAAACTCAGCGGGTGCAGCAGCATCTATGGAGCGAAGGAAATAGGCAACGTTTCGGGCCGAAACCCGGAAGGAAATAGGAAACGTTGCCTATTTCCTTCGCTCCATAGATGCTGCTTCTTCAGACTGGGGAGAAAGGAAGAGGGGGCGCACGAGGGCTGAGGGAGAGCTGAGAAGGGGAGGAGACAGCAAGGGCTAACGGAAATTGGAGAAGTCAATGTTCATGCCGCTAGGGTGCAAGCTGCCCAAGCGGAATATGAGGTGCTGCTCCTCCAATTTCCGGTGGTGCTCACTCTGGCCATGGAGGAGGCCCAGGACAGAAAGGTCCGATTCTGAATGGGAGGGGGAGTTGAAGTGCTGAGCCACAGGGAGATCTGGTTGGTAAATGCGGACCGAGCGGAGGTGTTCGGCGAAACTAGCTAGTCCCACTTACCTGTGACTGGCTCATATTCCTTTAAACCTTTCTTATCCATGTATCAGTCCATAGTTACACATGCCTGTACCACTTCCTTCGGCAACCCGTTCCATGTACACACCGCCTTCTGTGTGGAAAAAGTTGTCCTTCAGGTTTCGTTTAGATCTTTCCCCTCTCACCTTAAGCCCATGTCTTCTAATTTTTTACTTCCCTATCTTGGAAAGAAGACTGAGGCCGTTCACCTTATCTATATCCTTCGGATGTTTTTTCCAAAAATGCTGGAGATACTCAGCGGGTGAGGCAGCATCTGTGGAGCGAAGGAATAGGTGACGTCTCGGGTCTCGACCTATTCCTTCGCTCCATAGATGCTGCCTCACCCGCTGAGTTTCTCCAGCATGTTTGTCTACCTTTGATTTTTCCAGTATCTGCAGTTCTTTCTTAAACTTATCTATACCCTTGGTGATTTTTAATACATCATCCCTCGGCCTCCCTTGCTCCAGGGAGAAAAGACCCAGCCTCTTCCTAAAGCGCAAACCTTCCAGATCCACTAACATCTATAAAAGTGTTTTTTTGCCCTTTCCTGATTAATGACTTCCTTCCCATAGCAGGGCGACTAGAAAATGAATGTGGCCCTACCAACGTCTTGTACAGCAGCAACATGACATCCTAAAGTTAGACACAGAAAGTTGGAGTAACTCAGCGGGTCAGGCAGCATCTCTGGAGAAAAGGAATAGGTGACGTTTACGGCTTAGAGACCCTTCTTCAGATTCTCCTGTACTTAATACACTAGCAATGAGTGCAAGTGTACCAAACACCACTTTCATCTCCCTCTGTCCACCTTTGTTGCCACCTTCATGGAGCTATGCACCGGGCGCCCCTAGGTCTTGCTGTTCTACACCACTCCCTTGGGGCCTATCATTCAGTACGCAATTCCTGTCCTGGTTTGTCCTTCCAAACTGCAACACTACATTCATCTGAAAGTCAAGAATCTCTGAGAGCTATGGGTTCCAATGCGCTGTCATCACCAACAATTTGTCCTGGACCAACCACATCGAAGCTGCGGCCAATAAAGCAACCAACGCTTCCACTTCCTCAACGGACGAAGGAAGTAACACGTGCCTCACCAACGTCTACGGATGCTCAGTGGATAGCGTACCGTTGCCTTGCATCACAGCTTGGTTTGGCGACAACTGTGGTCAAAACGGCAAGAAGTTGCAGAGTTGTGGATGTAGCCCGGTCCACCGCACGTGGTCTATTCTCCCCACCATCGCCTCCATCTTCACGTTGCTGCCTTGGGAAAGCAGCTGACATAAACACTGATAGTTTTCACCCCAGTTATTCCTGCTTCTCCCCTCTTCCATTGGGATAGAAGATGCAAAAGCATGAAAGCACATACTACAGATTCAGGGCAGTGTCTTCCCCGCTGTTATCAGACCACTGAATGGTTCTCGTGTCAGATAGTGTACTCCTGATCTACCAACCTTCGTCATCGTGGATCCACGAGTTTGTCTCAATATAATTGTAATGCAATAATGCTGTAACACGATATTCTGCACTCCGGTATTGTATTTTCTCCTTGCTCAACCTGTTGGACTTGTTTATGGCTCAAGTGTACTCGTGTATGATATGTGTTGACAGGATCGCTCACGAACAAAACGTTTCACTGTCTCTCGGTAACGTGACAATAATAAGCCTGCGGATGCTGGTTTATACCAAAGATAGATAAAAAGCGCAGTAGTAACTCAGCGGGTCAGGTAGCATCCCTGGAGAACATGGATAGCCGACGTTCCCAGTCAGATCCCTTCGGAAACGTTCCAGGAATGTTGCCCGATTCCGTGAGTTAGTGTCTACCGTCGATACCACGTTGCTGTCGAACATACACTGCGGTCGATAACAGATTGAAGTAATTAGCTCTGAGTCCAGAAGCAGGGGCACAGTTTAAGAATAAGGGGTAGGCCATCTAGAACGGAGATGAGGAAAAACTTTTTCACACAGCGGGTTGTGAATCTGTGGAATTCTCTGCCTCAGAAGGCAGTGGTCAATTCTCTGGATGCTTTCAAGAGAGAGTTGGATAGAGCTCTTAAAGATAGCGGAGTCAGGAAATATGGGGAAAAGGAACGGGGTACTGATTGTGGATGATTGGCCATGATCACAGTGAATGTCGTTGCAGTCTTGAAGGGCCGAATGGCCTACTCCTGCACCTGTTGGCTATTGATGAAAGGTCATCAATCTGCCATTTTAGCTCTGCATCTCTCTTGACGATCCCTGATCACTTTGCCCGTATTTCCTGCTCTATTTCAGTTTTTCATGATTTTGAGTATAATGTTTTTTTATTTTAGTACACTAAAATAATTCTCTGCTCTTTCACAGATAGCAGTAAGCTGCTGAAGAGCCAGCCGTCGGGTTACGGTGCAGTCCGGCACTCTGGCACCATTGTCTCCATGGTAATGTAGGGTGGGGGGGGCTAAGAAGTAGCGGATGTTCCATTTTGTCAGAAGTTACAAATGCTGAATATTTAATTTCTTTTATAAAAATATATATTTCATATTCCCTCCTCCGTCACTTTCTGGTTTAGCCTGTAGCACTTGCATTTGACTAGGGTCTAGGTCACGAGGACATTATACCAAAAGATATTGTGGAGGTGTACATTTGAAATCTGAGCTTATTTGTTCCCTTTCCTCGCCTGAAAAGTATTTATCCGGGGGCTCATCGTTCTGGCCTGGTACAGATAGGCGGATCAGATCCACGCTTCACATGGAGATAGATGCTTGGAGATACCAAACGGGTAGAATAAGTCTTTCTGCAAAAGCTCTTCATCAGGCTGTAAACTCAAATGAGTCCACACATACAATCTTGTTTTGAACGGAAAAGTGTTCCTTGGCTTTGTTTATGCTGAGAATTTATCAGCAGCAGAATTTAAAAGTTTATAGGATCCATAAATGGCCTCTTGATAGCACATAAGGTGTGTAGGAAGGAACTGCAGATGCGGGTTTATACCGAAGATAGACACAAAAATTGCTGGAGTAACTCAGCGGGTCAGGCAACATCTCTGGAGAGAAGGAATGGGTGACGTCTCGGGTCGCAACCCTTATTCTGACTGAAGAGTTACTCCAGCAATTTGTGTCTATCTTTTGATAGCATAATCGCCTTGGGTTTTAGATATGCGTAAAATTTGGATATTGCTAATTTCCATAGTTAGGTTGCGTATTTTGCAATGATCCGTGCAGCAAAGTGTAGCGTAGTTACTAATTGGGGTTCTCTGCTTTTTATGGTAGATAACCTACTTCATGCTGCTAATGCTGATCTATTTATTCTCTGTGCAGGAGGTGACTGGATACAAGCAAGTGAGATGGCGAGTAATTCTCTGCCACGTTCTTACTGTGCTAACAGTAGGAATACTTTGGCTAGTTTTTTACTGGAAGCCAGTGCTGGAAGTGCTTTTTAAGTGCAACCCCTGTCATCTGTGTCAATCTGATTGGGTTGTAATCAAGGTAAGGAAAAAAAAAATCATTCCCTGACAAGGGATATAACTCGCATCAATGAGGCTTGATGATCAGTTGATAAGTTCTTAACTCAGTAGCAACTGTGTGCTGGTACCGATATGGGAATCTGGAGCAAAATAAAAAATACGCTGGAAGAACTAAGTGGGTCAAGCAGTATCCTTGGAAGCAAATGGACGGTTGCCGTTTTGGGTCATGACCTTACCTCAGGGCTGAGAGCGGCAAGGGAAGATAGCCAGTGTATGAAAGAGAGGAGCGATAGGTAGGCGATTGGTGGAGGAAATGAACTGCAGATGCTGGTTTAAGCCGAAGATAGACACAAAATGCTGGAGTAACTCAGCGGGACGGGCAGCATCTCTGGAGAGAAGGAATGGGTGACGTTACTCCAGCATTTTGTGTCTTTCGTTGGTGAGGAGGAGTTAGATAGAGCACTTCAAGATAATGGAGTAAAGGGGTATGAGGAGAAGGCAGGAACGGGGTACTGATTGTGGCTGATCAGCCATGAGTGTCGGTGCTGGCACGAAGGGCCTAAAGGCCTACTCCTGAACCTATTGTCTATTGTCCACTCATCATGCCTCCCTATCTAGTTCTACATAGCACTACTAGTGCCTGTCTCAATCTTCCTCTTCCCCACCCAGCTCCATCCATCCATCCATCACCACCCCATTACTCTCTGGTTGCCCCTATCACCGACCACCCTCTGTCTCGTCTCACTCCTCCCTCTTTTACAAACCGGCTAGCTTCTCTCCACACACTCACTTCCTGACTCGGGTTCCCGATCCAAAATACCAACCGATCATTTGCTTCCACAGATGTTGCTTGACCCGCTAAGTTCTTCCAATAGTTAAAAAAAAAAAAATTGTACAGTTACTATTTTAAGGTAGCATCTGTCATTCAGGGCAGTTAATCAGTGAGATGTTATGATGTGTTCTGCACGATTTCATTCACGGGATGGCTTCTCAGCGCAAGGCTGATGTACTCTGTCTGGTTTGTAAAACTTTAGCACGGGTGCTAGTGACTGAATGATTGATCATCAGAAACACTTAAAACTGTTTACCTAGAAAAGAGAGAACGAACATTGACAGCAGTCTGGGAAGTTTCAAGACCTATACAGCCAGGTAAATGGCTAGGCAAGGTTTAGAAGGATATGGGCCAAGCACAGGCTAATGGGACTTACTTCTTCCTCTCTCATGTCCTTGTGCTCTATAGCGGCTCGCCACTGCTGTACACATCGCGCTATTGGAGTGTTAAGTGCAAGGTCTGCAGTAGTACATGGATTATCCAGCAATGGGCATTGCAATAGGTGTTACATTGTCTGGGTCTGTGTGCCGCAGTTACAGGTTGTTGTACCCTCGATGTAGCCCCACTTGTGCATTGTCACCCTTGACCGCCCGACCCCGGCTCACAGTCGGTTGTGACATCTCCAGTTCAGCCAGTGTTCATCAGCGTCTGGTGGTAAGCGCTCTGCTGCTGGTATGTGCTCATCGTGGTGGAAATAGGGACAGTGGCGAGTCTGATCTTCCACATCTGGAGGCGACCTTCAGTTGGTGTTGTTTCCAATGGGGTGACGCTGGTTAGGGAGCTCGTACGGGATTTTAATCATTTTGAAGGGAGAACGTGGTTGTGGAAGGAGTGTCTATCGTCTGTCAGCTTAAAACATAGACCGGTACAACATAGGAACGATCCCTTCGGCCTAACAATGTTTGTGCTGATCCATATGATTCATATCACTTCCATGTGTCTATGTAAAAGCTTCTTAAACGCCACTATCGTGTCTGCCGCCACCACCACCCGTTGGCAATGCGTTCCAGGTCCCCACTACACTCTGTTTTTAAAAAAATATCTCGCCCCACGCATTACCTTTTAAACTTTGCGCCTCTTACCTTAAAGCTATGCCTTCTAGTCCTTGACATCTCCACCCAGGGAGAAAGTGTTCCAGCTGTTTACCCTATTTATGTCTCTGATCATTTTGTATACTTTAATCAGGTCTCCACTTAGTCTCCAACGTTCCAGGGAAAACAATCCAAGTTTGTCCAACCTCACCTTATAGGTGAAACCCTCTCATCAGCGCCGCATTCTGGTGAACCTCTAGCTTGCGTTGGGCATCTTAGTTGGTATGGACGAGTTGGGCGGAAGAGCTTGTTTCCGTGCTGTATGACTCAAGTTGCTTTCTATGTTTGTTTTTATTCTGCGACCTCAAATTCCGCTAACTTTGGCGATGAGTAATTTTGCTGTAACTGCGTAATTGAATGTACTTTTGCTCATCAAAGCAAATTTAGTTTAGAGGTGGAAACTGTACAAGGATATTTTTTATTGCTGGGACTACTTCACAGAATGAGTAAGATGCAGCAATTAATGGACATTATTTCTTTAGTCAGAGGTGGGTGAATCTGTGGAATTCTTTGCCACAGAAGGCTGTGGAAGCCAAGTCAGTGGATATATTTATGGTAGAGGTTACAGGGAGAAGGCAGGAGAATGGGATTAGGAGGGAGAGATAGATCAGTCATGATTGAATGGTGGAGTAGACTTGATGGGCCGAATGAATGAATTCTACTCTGAGTACAGAGGTTGTCCTGTGACCTTCTGCGGGTGCTCTGGTTACCTCCCACATCCCAAAGACGTGTGTGTGTGTAGGTTAATTGGCTTCTGTAAATTGCCCCTAATGTACAGAGTGTAATTTTGGGTCATCGATGGTCAGTGTGGACTCGGTGGGCCGAAGGGCCTGTTCCGAAGGGCCTGTTTCCATCCTGTTTCTCTAAACTATAAAATAAAGTTCTAAAGATCAAAATAATAGAGACTAATGGTTCAATCATTTTCTTGCAGGATTCATTTAACCAGCGATTCGTTGAGCAAGTGAGGACAGAGGAGATTGAGGATGACTGGTTAGTTGCTCAACAATTACTGTGAACCTACTGTCTGAGCCCTGGCTGGCAGTGGAATTGTCGCAAATAGTCTCCGTTTTATCTCTGTGTTCTGTGGATTATTGAATTGATTACTGAAGCATCTGGAGACATTAAGTATGTTGGCTTGCAATCTGAACCTGACACGAGATGACATTAGAAGAACCTGCAACATGATTCATATCAATGCCTGGGCCACAATGTTAATCGGGATTCCTATTCTTGATTGCTAGTTTGGACAGAACTGCACTGTACAGTTGCTGCCTTACAGATTCCCGGGTTCGATCCCGACTACAGGTGCTGTCTGTACAGAGTTTGTACGTTTGTATGTGAGACTGAGTGGATTTTCTCTGAGATCTTCAGTTTCCTCCCACACTCAAAAGATGTACAGGTATGTAGGTTAATTGGCTTGGTGTGTGTGTAAATTGTCCCTAATGTGTGTAGGATAGTGTTAATGTGCGGGGATCGCTTGTCGGTGCGGACTCGCTGGGACGAAGGGCCTGTTTCACGCAGTATCTCTAAACTAAAAATGAAGACAAGGAAGGGTAAATCGCCTTTATTTTGATGTTTTCCATGTTAAAATAATTAGTTTCCTTAAGCCTAGAAATGAGAAATGGTTACTCAGTTCAACTAGCAGATTTGAAGTGCAATCAAGAAAGAATCCTGTAATGGTGTTAACTTTGAAGCTGGCTAGAAAATTCACAATGGATGGTTTCTGATGGCTGCAGGTTAATGTATTGAGCCAGCTCCATCCTCTCATTGGCTTGCTTTTCAATATGAGCCTGGTTGATTTTCTAGCACTCAGCGTCTCTGTGTGACCAAAACCAAGAATCCCTTCCCCCCCAGGCTGATTGAGGTATACTGATTTGGAATTAGCCTGGGCAGTGCTTTCTGCCATTAGTTTACTTTAAAGATACAGCGTGGAAACAGGCCCTTTGGTCCACCGAGTCCGTGCCGACCAGCGAGCCACACACACACCAACATTACCCTACACACACACTAGGGCCAATTTACAATTTTACCAAAGCCAATTAACCTACAAACTCTTTGGAGTACATCTTTGGAGAAGCTTGGGAAACGTATCGAAGGTGAGGTTTGTGAACCATCAGGAGGTAGTTTTCAGGTACGAATACAGTTTGTGGAAAGTGCTGTTGTTCCTCTGCCAGGCTGCATCAATGTCTCTGGTCCAGTCCTGCTGTAATCCGAGCAGGGATGTATGGATATGCGGGTTGCAGAGTTCTAATACTACCACAGAAAGCTGCAGCTGGAGCTGCCAACTTCTATATCCACGGCCTAAACACCTTGTAGGAGCCATTTATGCTTAAGTTAGTTACTGTTAGTATATTATAGCCATGTCTAGATATTTCTAGTTTGATCTTTTTTGTATGCTTGTGGGTGGGATTTGATTCGTAGAAGGGCGTGTCTACATCTGAGGCTGGCTGGCATAGCCACAGAGAGCGGGCAGTCCGTTTAGCCTCCAGGGACGGTGGAGACAACAGTTTGACCACACGACTCTACACGCCACGGATGAAACAAGAATGAAAAGTTACTATTTGTATTGGAATAAGAAATACTTGATATGAATCGCTTCTTTGCCTCTCCTGGACTGCAACCTTGACGTGGAGGAGAGGCTTGTGTACTCCAGTGATCATGAGAGCTATGTCGGATGGGGTTTCATATCCCTGGCAGGTTCAACCAAACCAGACGGGTCTCGGGTGAGGAGGCAGACGAAGCAGTCCCTGGTCCTCCAGGTTGGGGGCTGGGCATGGGGTTAACGACCCCACCCTGGAAAAAAGTATGAGTTACAGAAACACTGACGAATGAAAACCAAATGACACACTTGGTTGAAACATAGAAACATAGAAAATAGGTGCAGGAGTAGGCCATTCAGCCCTTTGAGCCTGCACCGCCATTCAATATGATCATGGCTGATCATCCAACTCAGTATCCCGTACCTGCCTTCTCTCCATACCCCCTGATCCCCGTAGCCACAAGGGCCACATCTAACTCCCTCTTAAATATAGCCAATGAACTGGCCTCAACTACCTTCTGTGGCAGAGAATTCCACAGATTCACCACTCTCTGTGTGAAAAATGTTTTTCTCATCTCGGTCCTAAAAGACTTCCCCCTTATCCTTAGACTGTGACCCCCTTGTTCTGGCCTTCCCCAACATCGGGAACAATCTTCCTGCATCTAGCCTGTCCAACCCCTTAAGAATTTTGTAAGTTTCTATAAGATCCTCCCTAAATCTTCTAAATTCTAGCGAGTACAAGCCGAGTGAAGGTGCCCCAGCGATGGGGAACATGACACTACCCAGCTAAAGGCGCTGGGATACTGACACACCCACTGACGCCAAAGAAATACATCCTTGTGGGGACATGGAACATCCGAACCATGTTTCCAGGCTAGCAAGGCTGTCACAATTGCCAACAAAATGGTGCGCTACAATCTCTTAGTGGCGGGCTTGGCTGAACCAAGATGGACACAGTCAGGGGAGATCAACCTGCCACAAACATACCCGACATGGAAATGGAACCCCCAAGGAAAAAGGAAAAGAGGTCGCCCCAGGAACAGCTGGAGAAGAGGTGTCCAGACAGAAATGCCTGAGAGTGGGCTCAACTGGGGAGATCTTGAAAGAACTGCCAACAACTGAGTGAGGTGGAGGACATTTGTCAATGGCCTATGCTCCCCAGAGGAGCAAAGAGCTTAAGAAGAAGACTTATTTGTTTGTACTACTTCAATAAAGGACTAACTAATCACGAAATAACGACGGGAAGATTAGTTTTTACTATCTGCGAGTGTGTAAGCTATATCTCCTCGACATCCCCGAGTAGTAATGGCGATCAAAAATTGGACATTGGAAAGTTAAGAAATTGCCATTACACACTTGTCCATATCAGGTGGTGAAATAATTCTCAGCACGCGTGTCAGCTCACAGTTATCAGCTCTTCCTTTTCTGCTCTGTTTTAAAGGTTTGCACCGGCAGCTGAATCTAGCGGCGATGAAATGCGAACTACATTGGCCATAGGAGTACTTGAAGATGATTGGAAAGATACATTGCAACTACAGAAACAGGAGGAGGTAAGAGATCAGACCCACTGCATAACCAGAGAGTCACTACTGCAATAGGCCCTTTGGCCCAACTCATCCATGCTGTCCAAGGTGCCTTGCTGAGTTAGTCACATTTGCTTGCGTTTGGCCTACATCCCTTTAAACCTTTCCTGGCCATTAACCTGTCCTTTATTTAAAAAAAGTTGTAATTGTGGCCTCTCCAGCTACTTCCTCTGACAGTATCCATATGCCCACATCCTTAATCAGGAAAAAATGCTGCTCTGGCTGCTGGTAAAATCGAAGGTAGGCACAAAATGCTGGAGTAACTCTGCGGGTGAGGCAACGTCTCTGGGGAGAAGGAATGGGCGACATGTTGGGTCGAGACCCATCTTCAGATTGATGTCAGGGGAGGGGCCGGGCTCCCTGCCCCTTCCCCTGACATCAGTCTGAAGAAGGGACTTGACCCAAAATGCCATTGATTCCTTCTATCCAGAGATGCTGCCTGTCTCGCTGAGTTACCCCAGCATTTTGTGCCTATCTTCCGTGTAAACCAACATTTGCAGTTCCTTCTTACACGTGACCTTATCTATGTTCCTCATAATTTTATAAACCTCTATAAGGTTACCCTTCTGCCTCCACGGGTCCGAGCTTATTCAGTCTCTCCTCGTAACTCAACCCTGCCACTTCTGGCAACAGTCTGGTGACATGTTTTTGCTCCCATTATGTTCAAGAGCAAGTAGAGCATATGATTGATGTGCCGTGTGTAAGAAGGAACTGCAGATGCTGGTTTATACTGAAGTTAGACACAAACTGCTGGAGTAACTCAGCGGGACAGGCAACATCTCTGGAGAGAAGGAATGGGTGATATTTTGGGTCAAGACCCTTCTTCAGTCATTCCTGCTCCCAGCACTCATTGGCCCAAACAAACAAATGACCTCTGATTCGGCATTCAGAGATGGATGGGAAATAGAAAAAACATTATATCTGATTTTTTCTTTAAGTGGAAGTTAGAATATTAAACTATACTATATTCATACATCATCTTTGAAAACATTATCGATGCAGTGGTGCTGGTTTCCGACGGGAATGGTGACGGACGCACAACACATCTCGTCTCCAGTTCCTGCGGACTTCCGCCGCTGGAAGTATAGGATTTTGGTGTGTGTGCTTCATCATCATTCCTTACAATATGACAGTGATCGCTACTTCTGAATGTGGATGGTCGTTGGCTCGCCAGAAGCTCATCCATCTGCCCTTTTTGACAGGTCTTGTTTTTGGTCCTGCTGGGGGTCCACAGCTTCTGTAAAGGTGCAAGAACAGAAAAGGACTGCAAGGATAAATGTCTCCGACTGTGACAGGAGAATTGTTCATTTAAAGTATAGAAATGGCAGCAAAATAAAATGAATACTTTGTGTCTTATTCCATCTAAGTAGACATAGAAACCTGGCCGAGCCTCCCTGTGGATGGTAGAGCTTGCTGGTGCTGCTGTGAGTTGATGTTTAATCCGGTGCACAGTCAGTCATTCAAGACAACTGCATTGTTCCCAATGCTTCAATGGTTCTTTATTGTCACGTGCAAAGCGCAAACGTTCTTTGAAATTATTTTACAAACAGTCCAGTAGAGTATTGCTATACCATCCCCGATTAGCAAATGTGCAGAAAGTCTACTGGAGCCGGCATGCAGGAGACGCCATGTGTTGCTGCCGTTTTCCAAGTCCAGTCCACCACTACATTTGTTCTGAGCGGTGCCCGCTTCAGGCATGCCCCAGGCTGCTGCAGACCTCCAGCCATCGCCTTCCTTGGTCGACCGACAACCAATGTCCTCTCCTTCCCCTGATCACCTTTGTACCCCGGGGGCGCCTCCCGCGACCGAACGTGACGGAGCGGTAGGTAGGTAGGTCCCCTCCCACCGGCCTTGCTCCTCTCCTGTCGCTGCCTCCATCCTCCCGGTTTCTGATCTTCAATGGCAGCTCGGCCAGCTCCACTGGTTCCAGGCTGCTGATCGCTGGGTCCTTCGACCACGGGCCGGCTCAGCGGCTACCGCCTACAGCCCCGCGGCCCACCTGGTCTTGCAGTCGACCGATTGATGAACCTTGCGTTGGCATTGAACTGAGTCAGGAAGATGGAATGTACCTCATTGCACTTGAGACTTATTTCTCTGTGAAGGATCTTTTGGGAGTTATGAAGCAATTGCACAATGCAGAGTGCTTGGCCTCTGACCAGCTTTGGCTGCTAAAGTATTAATGTGAATATCTTGAAGAAGAAACTGCAGATGCTGGAAAAATCGAAGGTAGATAAAAATGCTGGAGAAACTCAGCGGGTGAGTCGGCATCTATGGAGAGATGGAATAGGTGACGTTTCAGGTCGAGACCCGAAACGTCACCTATTCCTTCGCTTCATAGATGCGGCCTCACCTGCTGAGTTTCTCCAGCATTTTTATCTACCAATGTGAATATCTTGGTCAGTGATTATTCCAAGGTCATTGCAGACACCAAACTCAATCTCACCTCATATCTGTGATGAAAATGCTTAGTGTGGCCAATGTGCCTATACAAGGAACAATCACAGTCCTCTATGAAATGCCATCAATGCGTCTGATTATGCAATGCTGGTTTTGTATTGATTAACAGAACCAGTCTGCATCTTTTAAACATTTATATGCAGCAAATAAACTATAGTTTTTCTGACTGGGCGGGTAGCTGCATTTCCCATGTGTTGGAAGAATCTGCAGTTCCAATATTGGTCTCGTTAGTCACCTAATAAATCCACAAAGCTGCCGTTGGAAGCAGTCATCCTTGGTCCCAACACACTGCCTATGAAGAACATAGAACAGCACGGGAATACCCACAATATGCCGAACATGATACCAAGTTAAACTGATCTCGTCTGCCTGTACATGATCCATACCCCTCTATTCCATGTGCCCATGTAAAGGCCTCTTAAACATCTATATCATATCTGCCTCCACCACCATCCCTGGCAATGTCGTCCAGGTCCCATCACCGTGTAAAAATAAAAACTTGTCCTGCACATCTCCATTAAACTTTCCCCCTCTCACCTTGCAGCTATGCTCTCTAGTGTTGGACATTTCCATCCTGGAAAAAAGCTTGTGACTGTCTACCCTATCTATGCCTCGCATAATTTTATATACCTCAACATTCGTCCTGTAATTGGGCAACCAGAGCTGCCGCAATGCTCCAAACACAGTCTGACCAAAGTCCTATAGAACTGCATCACGACGTCCTGACTCTGATTCCTTCCATGCCACGCTATCTATTTAAGCATTCGGAACCGGAATTGCATTCCAAGATCCCTCTGCATATCAATGCTGTTAAGGATCTTGCCACTAACTGTATACTATCCCCATACATTCAACCTCCCAAAGTGTAACCCTTCATACTTGCTTCGATTAAACTCAATCTGCCATTCCTCTGCCCATTTTTGCAGCTGATCTGTATACCACTGGATCAGTCTGAAGAAGGGTCCCGACTTGGAACGTCACCTATCCATGTTCTCCAGGGATGCTGCCTGGCCCGTTGAGATACTCATGCATATTGTGTCTTGCTCTACTTCCTTCCTTACCTAAAACTGAGGAGAAACGTTTGATGGAAGCTGACGAGAATGGTTGCAATTCATGCTGAATTTCAAATGTGTAAAGTTCATCTGGTTTTAAACCTTGATACACCCAGAGAGTGGATCGGTATTTTTTTTTAGCTGCATATTTTGATGTATTTCAACATTAAATTCTGTTGATCCCAATTAACAGCTGTTGTTGAAGGCAAAACATCTATGAGCACCTGAATTTCTCATTCAGAGCTAACTCTCATTCAGATCCCCGTGAGTAGCTTCAGTTTGGACAGCATGGTGTTGTTGTGATCAGGGCTCCTTGCAGTTTGAAGCAAGGTCACTTTCTAATCTTCACACCTTATGTTTTCCTCAAAAGAAAAGTGTGATTCGATACTACACCTTTGAGGGTTTACGCTACATTTGGATTGAGAAGAAAAGAAGCTTCTGCAAGCTCAGGTAGGTGACCTTATGTGGGAGCAAACTAGCACAGCAACAGGCCCTTCGGCCCACGGCGTCCGTGCCGAACACGATGACAAAGACATCCTAACTGTTGAAAACAAAAATAATGGGACTGGATTCAGGAATAACAGGTCAGTTAGCCTAATGTCATTGAAGGAAAACTTGTAAAAAAAATCTCTGAGGAACATACAATGTAAATCACACAGACAGAAACAGATTAAGGACAGCTCGCACTGATTTGTTAGTGTCAGAGAAACAAATACATTTATTGAAGAAAGTGTGAGGTGATACATTTGAAAAGTATCAAGTTTGTACTGGACATCAAGCTTTTGATGAGATTAGTTAGGATAAGCGGCAATCTTCTTCAATAATACATTGAGACAATGGCGGCACTGTGGCCTTGCGGTAGGGTTGCTGCCTCACAGCTCCAGAGACCGGGGTTCCATCCTGACTACGGGTGCTGTCTATGCGATGTTTGTATGTTCTCCCCTGTGACCTGCGTGGGTTTTCTCCGAGATCTTTGGTTTCCTCCCACGCTCCAAAGACGTGTAGGTTTGTAGGTTAATTGGCTTGGTATAAAAATGTACCAAAATTGTCCCGTGTGTGTGTAGGATGGTGTTGATATGCGGGGAGTGTGATCGCTGGTGGGCGCGGACCCCAGTGGGCCGAAGGGCCTGTTTCCGCACTGTATCGCCAAATTAAACTAAACTAAGCCTGTTGTCTCGAGGCCAGGCCACAGATTCAGTCACTTTGCTGCTGATCACATTCTCTAACTACTGTTTGTTAGTTTACCACTCTGTTGGATCTTGAACTGAGTTTTCTCAGAGGTCAGAGCCGGTGATGGACTGGGCAGTGTTCACAACTCTTTGTAGTCCTCTTCGCTCCTTGGCATTCAAGTTGCTGAACCAGGCCGTGATACAACCAGTCAATGTGCTCTCTACTGTACACCTGTAGAAGTTCTAGAGAATCCTCTCTGACATGCCATACGTTTGCTCCATTGTGAGAACGGATTACTTCTACTCCCAGTGTTGGCCACTTCCCTGATTGTTGCAGTTCCTCCGTTACTGAAACTCTCTCTCATGCATTGTTTCATGCTGTGTTACCTTTTTCACTGGTATTATGGTTGATCCGCCACCCTATCTTTCAGAATATTTAAGTTCCTTCAAGGCCAGCTGCTGAAATTCCATGCCTTGCTGCGTTTCATCCAATCGCCAGCCCCTTTCGTACTGAACTCAAATCCTTGCTGGCGCCTCAACATTTCAAATGTAAAAATACTTAGTCTTGGAATTTAATTCCCTTCACAGACTCTTGTCATTTTACCCATTTAACGTGCATTTATACAACAAAGTTTGCGTGTGAGCATGTGCTTATTGCTGATCACTTTTTCCTTTTTTAGCGATCTCGATGAGTTGCTAACATGTGAAGACATTCACAAACAACAGAAGGGACTCAGCGGACACAACCAAATTAGAAAGTAAGTCCTTAAGAATCATAGAAATCCTATATATCCAACAAGATAGAATGTTTTGCTGAAATATTTCTGGAAACAAGCAGTTGGTAAAGTTCTGAGGAGATGCATGACGTTGGCTTCAGGCTGAATAAATGATAATCTTATGACTGATTAGTAGTAGCTTCTTATTGTCAAACAAAAGATGTCTGTGAAAACTTAGTTACGACGTAAATGAATGTGGTGCTCATTTTGTAGAATGATTCCTCGTCTGTGAAAATTTATGTTGCTGAACCATGAACATCAAAGAAAACCAAGATCACTATTTTGTCATTATCTGCTTTCTTTACAAGGGGAGGGAGATACTTTTCCAGAAGATGCACGCTCTATCATCAGCCTATGTTGACAGTGCTTTTATCTGCTTGGGTTCCTGCAGAATTCATCGTGATTCTGTCATCCTGCAATATTGCACTTGATCTATATCTCAACTATAATTGACTGCAATTTCTCAATACCTCTTGATTACGGTCACCTCACTGAAATCCATCTACTTCAGTTACAAAATTTGTAGGCGATTCTTTGATGAGCTACAATAAATCTCGCTGTAGAGGCAGCTACTGTACTGTAGTACTGACCATAAGCCAGCAAGATATATATATGTGTGGGTGAAGGGTGAGAACAGGCTTAGATTTATCAGTAGATTCAAGGAACTGCAGATGCTGGTTTATGAAAAGGACACAAAGCACTGGATTAATTCAGCGGGTCAGGCATCATCCCTGGAGAACATGGATCGGTGATGTTTGCATTGGGCCCTGGTGTTCTATGTTCTCCAGGGAAGCTGCCTGACCTTCCAAATTACTCCAGCACTTTGTGTGCTTTTTAGATTTGACAGTGATGTGCAAATGTATTACAATCATTTACTATATTTACAAAAGGCTAAGTACTTGTCAGGTATTGCTACCTCTAAGAATTGCCGTGGTAAAAGTTAGACTCTTCTAAATTGCTGTAATCTTTTTTTTAACTTGCAGAAGGCAGGTATATGGGCGAAACGTGATTGAGGTGCATGTAAAATCATACTTCACACTATTAGTACAGGAGGTGAGTAGACATGGTCATGTTTCTTTACATAGAAAAGAGCAATGCATTTATTTTGGGGTTAGGCAGATTGTGGTGTCTTGATGATTGTGCTGTGGCTTGCTGATGTACGTAACTGGAGTAGCAAAGCCCTGATTAGATGGGAGGAGCAAAAACAACCAAGTTTCCACGATGGTGCTGCTTAATTGTTGGTTGCAAGGAAGGAACGCCCCTTGCACTGTTGGAAGTACTCTTCTCCAGTAAATGGTGGGGGTGGGGGGACAGAAAATTACAGGGCAAGAGAAAATACTTGCTCGGAAGTAAGTGTTTCTATTGTTGAGGTTTAATTTAATTTAGTCTAGTGATACAGCGCGGAAACAGGCCCTGCGGCCCACCGAGTCCGCGCCGTCCAGCGATCCCCACACATTAACACTATCCTACACACACTAGGGACAATTTTTACATTTACCAAGCCAATTTACCTACATACCTGTACACCTTTGGAGTGTGGGAGAAAACCGAAGATCTCGGCAAACACCCACGCAGTCACAGGGAGAACGTACAAACTCTGCACAGACAGCACCCGTCGGGATCGAACCCCGGTCTGTGGCACTACAAGCGCTGTAAGGCAGCAACACCGTTATTGGAGTCCTGGAATTTCTGCACAGAAAGAGGCCTTCGAGTCAGCACAAGCCATCAACAACTCATTTACATTAATCTGATTTTTAAAATTCTCTGCACATTCCCGTTCCCTCCCCCGACCACTCACCTACACACCAGGGACAATTATACAGAGGCCAATTGACCTACAAACCTGCACATCATTGAGATATTGGAGTAAACCGGAGCATCCAGGAGAAACCCACGTGGTCACAGGGAGAACGTGCAAACTCAGCATAGGCAGCGTCTGAGGTCAGGATCGAACTTGGGTCTCTGGCGCTGAAGCAGCAGCTCTATGAGCAACAATACTGCACCAACCAGCGGGCAGATTGCCTTCTGAAGTGGTCCAGCAAGCCACTGGTTGTAGTTGTGAACACAGGGCAGCAACAACAGCACACTGGTAGAGCTACTGCCTTACAGCGCAAGAGACCCGGGTTTGATCCTGACAATGGGAGCTGGTCTGTACGGTGTTTGTACCGTCTCCCTGTGACCAGCATGGGTTTTCGCTGAGGTCTTCGGTTTCCTCGCACTCTCCAAAGACGTACAGGTTGAAAGGTTAATTGGTTAGTATAAATGTAAAATTGTCCCTCGTGTGTGTAGGATCGCTGGTCGGTGCGGACTCGATGGGCCGAAGGGTCTGTTTCCGCTCTGTATCTCGAAACTAAACTAAACGGTATAGGGTGCAAGTAAGGAAATGAACGGCAGTGTACTGAGGTCAAACATCTTGTGTGCTGGTGTAAGGGCAGGTGGATCTAAGTGTAATTATAATTTAAGAAACCAGGGTTTTTTCCCATCCTGGTAGCTTGGGCCAAATGCATGATGAAGGTGTCATACATATGTCGGACCATGCACAATAAGGGTCGACCTCTAGCCCTGTGTTATTTAACCTTTATTTGTGGAAGCCAAGAGCTACTCAATTATCTTTGATTCAATTGCAAGAGAGAAAGTTTAAAGGGTTAGTGTTTGATCGATGCTCTCTATGTGTATGCGTGCATGCATGTGAACCATGAGACGATTGAATTTTATAAATGACCCTACAGGTGCTCACAGGTCACAGATTCAGGGTGGTCACGGTGGCGCAGCGGTAGAGTTGCTGCCTCACAGCAAATGCAGCGACGGAGGCCAGGGTTCGATCCCCACTATGGGTGCTGTCTGTATGGAGTTTGTACGTTCTCCCCGTGACCTGCGTTAGTTTTCTCCGGGATCTCCGGTTTCCTCCCACACTCCAAAGACGTACAGGTTTGTAGGTTAATTGGCTTGGTAAAATTAAAAAAATTGTCCCTAGTGGGTGTAGGATAGTGTTAATGTGCGGGGAGCACTGGTCGGCGCGGACTTGGGCTGAAGGGCCTGTTTCCGCGCTGTATCTCTAAACTAAACGAACATGTACCATATGGTTTAGGTGCTGGAAAATAACCGATATAGTCTGTAATTTGACATGAACCATGGACGTAAGGGCAAACGTAATGAGCACAGGAAAAAATCCTGGTGATGGTAAATGAAAGAGCATTTGTAAGAATGATCCAATCTACAGTGAAAAACGTTTTGCGTAGGAAGTAACTACAGATGCTGGTTTACACCAAAGATAGACACAAAATGCTGGAGTCACTCAGCCGGACAGGCAGCATCTCTTAAGAGGACGGAATGGGTGACGTTCAGGGTTGAGACCCTTCCTTCTCTCCAGAGATGCTGCCTGACCCGCTGAGTTACTCCAGCAGTTTGTAACCATCACCAGTGAAAGGCTTTTGTTGTGTGCTGTCCAGTCAATGGAAAGATTATACATGATTACAATCAAGCTGTCCACAAAGTCCAGCTACAGGATAAAGGGAATAACGTTTAGTGCATGATAGGTGAAGAGCATAGTTCAAGCTGCTGTTGGAGACGAGGTTTAAAAGAGTGGAGCGTTGTAATGAATGATTGCAGATCCACTTCTGGGACCAGCACGCAGAGAGTTGCCCGGTTTCGGCGCATCTTTTGCTAATTTCTAATTGTATAGATTTAATTTAGTTTAGTTTATTTTCAATTCTGAGTTTGATGCTGAACCTTTTTTTTTCTGTTCCAGGTCTTGAATCCTTTCTACATTTTTCAGATTTTCAGTATTATACTTTGGGTCACTGAGGAGTATTATTACTATGCAGTGTGTATCCTGTTCATCTCCGTGATATCCATTGGTATATCCCTATACCAGACACGCAAGGTACATCATTGGGAGGGGGTAGCAGAGCATGCTATTGTATGCAGGATCTGAAGCATGATTGCTGGAAATAAAATGAATTTGGTGACTTCATGTTTTTTTGAACACGAAACAAAGTTAGGTTGCATTAGGAAATGACATCTTGTGGCATAGTCATTAGTCATACAGTGTGGAAACGGGCCCTTCGGCCCAACTTGCCCATGCCAACCAACATGTCCCATCTCCACTAGTCCCACCTGCCTGCATTTGGCCCTTATCCCTCAAAACCTGTCCTATCCATGTACCTGTCTAATTGTTTCTTAAACGTTGCGATAGTACCTTCCTCAACTACCTCCTCCTTGCATCTTGTAATACATTTCCATCAACCTAAAATATTTCAATTCTGTAGATTTAAGAAGAAAAGTTGTTTGTTGGAAAATGGGAATGGAGGTAATGTTTGTAAATGTGACTGATAATTATTTAAAAGTTTAGTTGCTTGCTCTACCCCTTTAAATGTGATGAGGCAATCTGCTCTTCGACGTGTACAGCTCCAAGGTGTATATCAGATATTAAGAAAATAGCAACGGTGTTTGACAGATTTTGCTATTGTACATACAGAGATACAGATTCAAATACACAGTGTGGAAACAGGCCCTTTGGTCCACCAAGTCAGCGCCAAACAGACATCTCCGTACAATTGCACTATTCTACACACTCTAGGGACAATTTACAATTTTACCAAAGCCAATTAACCTACAAGCCTGTACGCCTTTGGCGTGTGGGAGGAAACCGATGATCTCTGAGAAAACCCACGTGGTCACGGGGGGATCATACAAATTCCGTACCGACAGCACCCGCAGTCAGGATCGAACCCGGGCCTCCGGCGCTACAAGGCAGTAGCGATACTGTTACGCCATCGAATGATGGCAAATATTCTTTTAAATTTAGTGCTAAGCAAATGTCAATAAATAAATGAGATTGCTGACGGGAACAATTGGACATGAGACGGTGATTGAGTTTGCAGCTTTGGAGTCCTTGCCCTTGGGGAAGTGGAGTGAAGCTTCCCATCTGGTGTATCCTGCATCCTACATCCTGTTCCATGAAATCAATAATTACTTTTTTTGTGGTTATTTCATAAACAGTCTAGCTATAATATGTTAAATACACAAGCTAAATGTTGTCAGGCATACTGATAATTGGACCTACCCGCAGCAATAATGTTGCCATCGTCCAAATACAGCACTCGCAATGATCGGAATGGAAAAAATAAACCACCACGAGCTTTTCATTCCCAACAAATGCTGTAAAAAGTTTAAAGTGCACGTGCGCACACGGTGTCGTTGAGTGGAGAGTGTAGATGTCCAACTATAGAACAGAACAGCACAGAATAGAAACAGGCGCGTTACAGGCACATGCCACCCTCTTCCCCACACATCTCCTTTAAACATTGCCCCTCTCACCTTTAAGCTATGACTTTTAGATTCAAGAGAGTTTATTGTCATGTGTCCCAGATAGGACAATGAAGTTCTTGCTTTGCTTCAGCACAACAGAATATAGTAGGCATAAATACAGATCAATGTGTCCATATACCATTGAAATATATATATATCTAGATCTCGATCGAGATCGAGATATCTATATACATCTATACATCTCTATACATCTATATATATATATATATATATATATATATATATGCGCACACACACGCACATAAATAAACAGATAAAGTGCAATGGGCTATTAATATTCAGAGTTTAGTACAAGTTGAGTTTAATAGCCTGATGGCTGTGGGGAAGCAGCTATTCCTGAACCGGGATGTTGCAGATTTCAGGCTGCTTTAGAAATACTTTTAGTATTTCATTTTTCCATCCAGGGTAAAAGGTTCCGCCTACTCTGTCCACCTCAGAATTGTATACGCCATGATAGCTGTTATTTAATTTACTAATCAGACATGCGTTGAGCTTTAGTGATTGTGTGTTGTATTTCATTGATGTGCTTATTAGGCTGTGAAAGGGAAGAATTTTATGAGATAACACTGATTGTATCTTCTTTGTGCAGCAAAGTGTGACACTGCGGAATATGGTAAAGTTGACACTTAATGTACAGGTCCGCAGAGATACTGGAGGTAAGCGATTGATGCTTATATTGTGACGTAGAAAAGTGGTCCAATATATAGGTCGTTCTGCCATAATGCCTGTTTTATTAACATGAATTTGATGTGATATGATAGATGAATAATAGAAAGCTATTTGTTGTACACTGGTCAAATTGGTTATAACGTGATTTCAGTCATGAACTGGAAGCAGACACCATGTGTAGGAAGGAACTACAGATGCTGGTTTCAACTGAAGATTAGACACAAAATGCTGGAGTAATTCAGCGGGACATGTAGCATCTCTGGAGAGATGGAATGGGTGACGTTTCGGGTTTCGACCCGAAACGTCACCCATTCCTTCTCCCCAGAGATGCTGCCTGTCTTGCGGAGGTACTCCAGCATTTTGAGTTTATCCTCGAAGCAAACACCATTGTCTCTTGAAAACACAAGTTGCCCGTCTCACCACGGAACGCCGTTTAAGCGAGTTGCTTTGGAAACCCAGTCGTGCAGCACGGAAACAGGCCCTTCAGCCCAACTCGTCCATGCCAACCAAGTTGCTGCATCTAAGCTAGTCACTTTTGCCTGCGTTTGGCCCATATTCCTCCAAAACCTTTCCTATCCATGGTTTGGAAATAAATAAGCAATAACTTCTTCTGATACTTGTGCAACAATATTCTATTGAACAATATAATATACAGCCTTTAGTGCCTTACGCCTGCAGATACAAAATAAATGTTCAACTATTAAAAACACTGTTGAATTTAAAAACCTGCAGGAAAATCTTATTGCAAATCTGAAACCTCTAAGATATTCCTTACACAATACCTCTTTGACGATTGTCTGTAATATTTAGCTTCAAGTCAATTTTACTTTGTTAACACTCCAGTCAAACTTCTTGTGAATGTTTTGTGAGCCACTGCCAACATAGGCGGCACAGTGGCATAACCATAGAGTTGCTGCCGTACAGCGCCAGAAACCCGGTTCCAACTTGACTATGGGTGCAGTCTGTGCAGAGTTTGCACATTCTCCCTGTGACCACATGGTATTTCTCTGGGTGTTCCGGTTTCTTCGCACATCGCAAAGGCGTGCAGATTTGTAGGGCACTTGGCTTCTGTAAAGTGTCCCTAGTGTGTAAGGTAAGATCTAGTGCACGGGTGATCGATGGTCGGCGTGGAATCAGTGGGCCAAATGTCCTTCACCATGTTGTATCTCTAAACCTAAACTACATTTAAATGCAACTTGTACTCCTGACTGGTTTTCCCGTCCTGCCTTGCGCAATGGCTTGGAGCACAAACTACTCCCCATTCACCATTTTCTGTCTATACTTTATGGAAAGAAACTTGATCAACAATATGAAAAACTACGCAGAGGTTATTACTGTCCTTCGGAACAGAGTATATTTATTAATATTCATTTGGCCATATTTCTGCCTGTTAGTTTGCAATTTTATTAGAACTCGCTGATATTTGGTAGGTTTGAAATGAGCCATTGCTCTCTGTATAAAGGTTAGCACTATCCCTTATAGCCTTGCAACAAGTTCATTTCTGTCCTTTCGTGCTAGCTTTTGCCTAAGGACCAAATAAAGGAATTTGGGAAGAAGCATGTTATGTATTTGTATGATAACAGTAAGCTTAGCTTCCACCCAGCAGCATTTATTTTCACATTCTTTCCAAGTAATCAATGTAATAACCTTGTGTTTTATATGTTTGGTCGTAAATCAAGTTCACTTTTGATGTATTGGCCATGTCCTTGAAGTTTGGTTTTTGCTCGTATTGCATACTCCATTGCTAATGAGTTCATAAGATCATAAGTGACAAGAGCAGAATTAGGCCGTTCGGCCCATCAAGTCTCCTCCGCCATTCAATCATGGCTGATCTATCTCTCCCTCCCAACCCCAGTCTCCTGCCTCCTCCCCATAACCTCTGACATCTGTACTAATCAAGAATCTATCTATCTCTGCCTTAAATGTATCCACTAACTTGGCCTCCAGAGCCATCTGTGGCACAGATTCACCACCCTCTGACTAAAGAAGGGTTCACTGGTCATTTTTGTTACAGAAGTGGAAATGGTGAATTCTCAGCATCTGGTTCCTGGTGACTGCATAGTGATCGCTGAAGATGGAATTCAGGTTCCTTGTGATGCAGCGCTTCTTACAGGAGAGTGTATGGTCAATGAGAGCATGCTGACAGGTGAGAGCCGAACATCATCCCGTTCTTTCCTACCCCCCCCCCCCCCCCCCCCCGGGAGTCTCCCGTTCCCTTAGTGGCACAGCGCCGGAGACCCGGGTTCGATCCCGACTACAGGTGCTGTCTGTACAGAGTTTGTACGTTCTCCTCCTGGCTAACTATTCTACATTTTTCTTGATTCTCATCCCCGTCTTCACACCTTGCCCTCCCTTATCTCTGTGTGTCTCCCTCTCCCCTGACTCTCAGTCTGAAGAAGGATCTTGACCCAAACGTCACCCATGCCTTCTATCCAGAGATGCTGCCCGTCCCGCTGAGTTACTCCGGCATTTTGGCTGATTGGTCTTCTCCTTGCTTCTGCCACCTGTTAGGATAAGCAGTATTGATGGAATGAGGAATTAATTGCGTGCTGCAGGAATATTTCAAAATGGCATGCGACAAACCCCTATTACTGCTGTGTGATATTTTGCCAGGTGAGAGTGTGCCGGTAATGAAGACGCCTCTACCTGATCAAGATGTGAACTATTCCTCTGAAGAACACAAACGGCACACCCTTTTCTGCGGCACCCAGGTTGTACAGTCAAAGAGCTACAGCGAGGATCAACCCGTTTTGGCTGTGGTAGTGAGAACAGGTACGGACTGGACATGAGGGGTATCCGATTAAAACCAGAATAAGAGTTTAGTGATGTTAATTGAGTAGAAATATAGAAAATAGGTGCAGGAGTAGGCCATTTGGCCCTTTGAGCCAGCACCACCATTCAATATGATCATGGCTGATCATCCAAAATCTGTACCCCTTTCCTGCTTTCTCCCCATATCTGTGGAATTCTCTGCCTCAGAGGGCCGGTTCTCTGGATACTTTCAAAAGAGCGCTAGATAGGGCTCTTAAAGATGGCGGAGTCAGGGGATATGGGGCGAAGGCAGGAACGGGGTACTGATTGGGGATGATCAGCCATGATCACATTGAATGGTGATGCTGGCTCGAAGGGCCGAATGGCCTACTCCTGCACCAATTGTCTATTGATTCCATTAGCCCTAAGGGGTATATCTAACTGTCTCTTGAAAACATCTAGTGAATTGGCTTCCACTGCCTTCTGTGGCAGAAAATTCCACAGATTTGCAACTCCCTCGGTGAAAAAGATTTTTCCTCATCTCAGTCTTTAATGGCCGACCCCTTATTCTTAAAACTAAGGAGTAACACTAAGAAAGGATTTTAATCTGATATTAATGGTGTGACAGGAGTGTGTCGTGCAAGCCCCAGATTATATGTAGCATACAATCACATTACATAATGGCACTGTAACATTTGTGATCCGATTACAAATGACAGGGGAAGGGTGAGATCGGGGAGGTTTAAAAGAAACCTGAGGGGAAACTTTCTCACTAAAAGGTTGGTGGGTATATGGAATGGGTTGCCAGAAAGAACATTTAAAAGCGACTTGGATACATATATGGATAGGAAAGATTTAAAGTGATCTGGGCCAAACGCGGGCAAATGGGACTAGCTTTGATGGGTCATTTTGTTTGGCTTGGATGAGTTGGGCCGAAGGGCCTGTTTCCATGCTGCAGAACTCTATGATATGATTTGGGGTATTATGTCTAAAAGGTACCAGTAGGTAGCTTGGCATTTGATAGATAATACAGGCCTTCAATCTGTTCCTGGTGACCTCAATGAAGGAGGCCGTGCAGGCGACACGGTGGCGCAGCGGTAGAGTTGCTGCCTCACAGCGCCGGAGTCCTGGGTTCGATCCCGACTACGGGTGCTGTCTGTACAGAGTTTGTACGTTCTCCCCGTGACCTGCGTGGGTTTTCTCCGAGATCTTCAATTTTCTCCCACACTCTAAAGACATACAGGTTTGTAGGTTAATTGGCTTGGTATAAGTGTAAATTGTCCCTAGTGTGTGTAGGATGTTGCTAATGTGCGGGAATAGTAAGATTGAACGAGAACTTACCAGTTCGAAGGTTGATCTTTATTTTATGAGGAGTCGAAGTGAGGGATTTCGTGAAGAGCCCGCCGGCGCGCATGCTCGACATACTTCAAAGTAGCGGCGTGGAATCACAGAAACCAACAAAGAAATGACTTCGCATAGTAAGATTGAAGTGACTAAGATTACCAGATGAAGGTGATTGAGGGTTGGGCGAGGAGGGCACGAAATCCCTCACTTCGACTCCTCATAAAATAAAGATCAACCTTCGAACTGGTAAGTTCTCGTTCAATCTTACTATTTCATTTCGGAGTCACGTGAGTGACTTCGTGAAGACTTCAAAGCTTCTGTGATTACACGCCCTGGACCACGTCCATGCTGACACACCACTACCAGGGATGGATGGGAGGAACAAACTTGCTCAATAGTTCATACTGCAAAACAAGAGCAGAGTTATTAATAACAAATCAAAACCCCTCATGCGGGGACATCTCCACGTTCGTGACCTGCATTCAGCACGGCTTCTGTAAACTGTAGAGGAGCAGCAACAGGCTTGTTATAAAAACGCTGGAACACAGCTTCATTAGCCCATCCTGCTGTGGCGAGAATTTTGTCCATGGGCACCTCCATGACCCTCGCCGTTGACGTCGATGCAGCCCTGTTGGAAAGAGACTTGAACACATTAGTGTCGATACCTGACTTACCCAAAACGACTGGAAGCCACATGGATATCGTCTGGACTGTCACTCGATGATGAGGTCTCTTATGAGTGACAAGCAGGTATCGCTCCATTCCTCTGATGCGTGCCGTCACCTTGACATAGTGGCGGATATGTGAGGCTACACATAGCCTAGCATCTGCGGGGTATGCCGGGAACTTCAGCTGCAGCCCTGTGCACCCAGGTCTATGCTGCTTTAGTAGCTCGTCAATGAAAAAGACTACTTCTGTGGGGGTAGACGTCATTCTGTCGACACGAAGTTTGTGTAGTGTCTGTACCCTCTGAGCTGAAGTCAGCGCTAGTAACATCACCAGCTTCATGGTGCGTTGGTCCAGTTGGAGCCCTTCCATGGGTGACCATGTCCTGAGCAGGGTTAATACGTCCCTGACATCCCAGGTGATATTATAGCGTGGTGTAGGCGGATTCATATTGAATATACCCCGCATGAGTCTGGACACTAGCCTGTTGGATCCTACCTCCAACTGAGGTAGAATGATAGCGCACTTCTGGCGCTGTTGATGGCACTGTAACTTAAGTGTTCATCATGGTGCAACCCCGCGAGGAGTTCCAGGACGTCGGTTGTTGTCACGTCATCGTACGTGATGCGAGAGCGGCTGCAGTAGGCTTCCCACTTCTTAATATGCGAGCGGTATCTTCGCCTTGTAGACTCTCGACACGACGCCCCGGTGGTATCCATGGTCCGAGCCGAGAGGCCGTATTGGACTAACGGCCTGTTCAGAACCTGCAAGCCAACAAATTTAAATAGCCATGGCAGGGATGCGGCTCCCCTGAGACAGGGTGAGTAACCAATTGTGGGCAACCCTTCAAAAGGACCCAAGGTTCGTTGAGCATGTCAAAGACCACCGGATACCAAGGCTGTGTGGGCCAGTCGGGTATAATAAGGATGCCCTTGGCAGCATCTGCCTGAATCTTTCCCAATACCCGACTGATGAGGCAAAATGGGGGGAAGGCATAGAAAAACCACTTCCCCCAGTCCAGCGAGAATGCATCTAGCGCTACTGCCCCAGGATCTGGTTCCGATGAAACGTAGGTTGGTACCTGATGGTTCCACCGTGACGCAAAGAGGTCAATGTCCGGTTTACCAAATTTGGCTGTGACTTTAGAAAAGATCTCAGGATGCAACATCCATTCAATGTTGTCATTAAATTTGCGTGACCTGGTGTCCGCCACAGTATTAAGCTCACCTGGCAAATAGGTAGCTGAAATCCAAATGTCTCTTTGAACACACCAGAGCCAAATTGAGTTTGCCAATTTGTCACACGAAACAGGCCTGGTACCACCCATATGGTTTAAATATGCTACTGCTGTGGTGTTGTCTATTTGGAGACGGACATGTGCTCCAACAAGCTTAGAACAATACGCACGAAGTCCGTGGAATGCTGCCAGCAACTCCAAATAGTTAATCCCTTGAGTTAACAACATCGTTGATTCAAGGGTGTCCCATCTGCCACCACAACTAGAGCAATTATTCGTGGATCCCCAACCATTGGAGCTTGCATCAGTTTGCAAATATACCACCGGATTAGCCTCCCTAATAGGCTTGAATGAGTTGCTAATGTGACACACCCACCATTGCAACTCATTTATCGCTTCGGGCGGCAGCTGCATGGACCGATCATAATAACCAGCGTTCTGTTTTAACGCAGCAATTTTAGCTCTTTGCAAATTCTGATAATGCAAAGGTCCATATCGCGCTGCCGAAAACAAAGCTACCAGCTTCCCAATTATTGTAGCTAAGTGCCGAATCGATGGTATATTGGTGCGGATTAAATCTTGACACACCTGGGTAACCTCCTCAATCTTGTTAATTGGAATGGTAACCCTCATGCTTATAGAGTTCACCGTGAACCCTAGGTAATTAATCACCTGGGCAGGGTAGAACTTTGATTTCTCTGGATGGACAATAAACCCCAATTGTTGAAATATATTGACAGCAGCTGCAACACCCTGTTCAGCCAATTCCAGGGTGTGGCCCACAATTAAGACATCATCTAAATAGGCCATACTATATGGTGTCGTTGTCTCAAATAAGCCATAATTGGCTTCACTAATTTAGTGAACAATCTAGGGCTGTGGTGAGCTCATTAGGCAAAGCCTTGTACTGCCAGAGTTGCCCCATCCAGATGAATTTTTAAAACCTTCTGTCACATTTTTGGACGGATACGGAATAATATGCGTCTTTTAAACCGATGCATGCCATAAAACAACCATGAGAAATCAATGATTTGGTTGTTTCATCGTATCCATTTTAAAATGAGAATATGTTACAAAAGTATTCAAACGGGTTAGATCAATAATGACACGACAACTTCCATCCTTCTTAGGTCTGGTGAATATGTTCGAAACAAATTCAACTGGCTCATGCACCACTCTCTTAATCACTCCTTTGCTCAAGACTTAACAATTCCTTATAGCCGGCTGCCTGTTCTGCAGCAGATAATTTTAAATGTTCGAGCGGGCATGTGCTGGGATGGAGGAATGTCGCCATTAATAAACTCAATTTTATGCCCCTGAATATTCTGCAACACATACTCGTCACCAGTGAAATTACCTCATGCACCCAAAAAACCACCGAAGGTGACCACCAACATGTGAAGTTAAACAGAGAGAAAAGAGAGAACCAGACCCCCTCACCTCCGTGGTTACCGGCGGTCCTTGACACGCGTGTGTGGACGTGGAGGTGCTGGGTTGGCTTGAGGGCGCTGCGTCTTCGTTTTCCACCAGGGTCTCTGCCGACCCTGTCCTAAAAAAGACCCCTGGTGCTGGGTCTGATGTTGCTGTCGTTGTGGAGCTTGAGGGTGGGTCCTCGTCGAGGTACTGGCAGACCCTCGTGATCGAATGTATGGAGACTTTGAGCCTGACGGTGTGGGGGCACTCTGAGGGCGCATGATCCCCACCGTTTTGGCTTGCTCGTCAAGCTCTTTGACTCTCTTCGAGAGGTCCTTCCCAAAGAGCTGACGGGGCGGGGGCGGCGGCGGTGGTTTGCACACTCCTGCAAACTTTGGATTGAGCGCTGGGCGGATGCTGGTTTTGCGAAACCCGTTAATTTCGTGCTGGGTCGCGCACAGGAGGGCCAGGGCATCTCCCTGGTCCAAATTCAATTCGTCCCCGTCCACCGACCGCACAAAGGCGGTAATACCGGCCGTGAGGAGCTTCAGGATCCGCTGCAGTTTTACCTCCTGTTGACGGATAGCCGCACTGATGTTGCCCCATATCGGCGTATTGACCACAGGCACGTTGAGGGAGTTGCAATTGGATGGAGCCTTGTGACGGCTCATTGCCTGGATGAGGACTTCTTCCTGCTGCTCCAGGCTGATAGTAGATGTTTGTGAAGACGCCCTGTGCCTGTTGCTGCCCTGCTGTTGTTGACGTTGAAGCAGGAGCTCCAGCAGCCGCTCCATACGGTCAATACGCCCTTCACCCTGAACACTCAGGTGGTCGGAGTCCTCCGGCTCTGAAAAGAAAACCGGGCTCCTGTCATCGGCCCGCACCTCGTCGAGGCCCTGCCGGTGCCGGTAGTTGTCGCTAACAGCCGCCGAGGCGAACTGCGCGATTCCTGCGCGGGCGTGTTCAACCGCCTCCGTTTAGCGGGAGCTGAAGCCGCTGCCTCTAAGGGCACTTGCGGCGAGGTGTCGGCACCAGCCGAAGCATGGCTGCCTGGGGCCCGCGCAGTCTTGCCGGCTGCCCACATCGTGGACGTTGCCGACGCATGGTCTTGCCCACCCATCCATGGGGGGCTCGGCGACCGTGACGAGACCCGACTCGACCGACCCGTCCCGGCGTCGAGAGTCGGGGCGTGCCGGCTGGACCTCACAGCCGCCCCGGGTCTTTCCCTGGAACCTGACCGCTCCTCCGTGTCAGGCAATGCCTTAGCCCTGGTAGGGTTAGGCTTCTGGGCTCCTGCCCTTCCCCTTCTCGGAGTGGAACAGGCCGTGCAGCCGCACGCACCCAGCTCGAGGTCGCCAGCGAGCCCGCTGACGACCTGACTGCCATGGCAGGGTCCCCCTGCTCTGGCGGCACACCACACTCCTCCTCGTCGAACTCCTCCGAGCTGTGGTGTGCTGGCGGATCTGGACCTGTAAACACAGGGCTTACCCACATCTCCGCCTGAGTCCCGGCCTGCGATGCAGGTACTGCCGATGGTAAAGGCCCCGGAACTGTTGACCGGCGAACTCGTCCTGACGTCCTCCGGCCCTTGGAACTCCCATCCATGTCCTTGCTGCAAGACAAAACCAACAACAAGGACCACCAACTAAAGGTAGAATACTTACCTCCGTGGCCCCTTCTGAAGGGCTGGCGAGGAGCGCGCTCCACCGCCAGCCGTCGCAGCAACGCGGTACGACGATATGTCGAGCATGCGCGCCGGCGGGCTCTTCACGAAGTCACTCACGTGACTCCGAAATGAAATCGCTGGTTGGCGCGTATGCGGTGAGCCACAAGGCCTATTTCCGTGCTGTATCTCTCAACTAAACTAAATGATTGCAGCATATATGGGAGGAGAAACAGATTTAATGTGAAGACTGTTCATCAAAGCACTCGAGATCCAAATTGAAATAGGGCCTCTGACACTGTGAGGCAGCAGCTCCACCAGCTGTGCTTCTGTGCATCTGCTAAGATCAAATATTGCTTCATTGAATTGAATTAAAATTTTTGTTGATAGTGGGGAAAGTTGGAAAAGATGGTCGTTTAGCTGTGATACCAAAAATGACAGGCAGTCATCACAGCATGTGTGATGACTGCCCATCAAACTGAGCATGTGTATGATACGATACAGTAGAACGTTATTTATCCCAGGGGGGAAACCGTCATAACACTCAAGATGCATGAAATTAAAGTGACGAGTGGAAAAACTGGAGGGGGAGGAGAGTCAGTCTACCCCATGACAGAAGGGGGAGAAGTTGTACAGTTTGATAGCCACAGGGAAGAAGGATCTCCTGTGACGTTCTGTTCTGCATCTTGGTGGAACCAGTCTGTTGCTGAAGGTGCTCCTCAAGTTGACCAGTGTGTCATGGAGGGGGCGGGCTGTATTGTCCAGGATGCTCCGCTGTTTGGGGATATTTAGTAAAACAGGGTTGTCAGAGCACTATGCTACAGTGCGAGCTTTGTGAGTTCAGACAATTCATTCCTTGATTCCCTTTCTCTGCAGGCTTTTGCACCAGCAAAGGAGAACTGATCAGTTCTATTCTGTATCCCAAGCCTTTGGGATTTAAGTTCTACAAAGATGCTATGAAGTTCATTATCTTTCTGGGAGTTCTCGGTAGGTGTGTTGTTTATTACGTTGGGAATAGTTGTTGTGCCTCTGTGCAATTATGACACTTTACTTCCTTCTGTGACTACATGCCAGGTATAGACACGCCCTTGCTAAATACCAGGTGGAGAGTGAAGGGCTACGGCGTTCTACTGCAGCCATGAGATGCTGAGAGTTTGACACAATAGCAGAGTGCCCAGCAGGTGAAGCAGCATTGCCGGAGAGAGCAACAGAGTCAACATTGCAGATCAGTGACGCTTCCTTCATCCGTTCTGTAATATTGACTCAGTTTCTGGGGGAAAGCTGCAAGAGAAACTCAGTGTGTCAGGCACCACCTGTGGAGAGGCTCTGCACTCTGTCATGTATCAGTACCTTCTCGACCCATCCCCGTCGCTCCCGCAGGCTGTATCGGGTCAGAAGATCAATTTTGTTATGGCATTGCCCTTGCCCCGGCAACACTCCCAACGCCTCACGGAGGCGCAGCGGTAGAGTTGCGGCCTCACGGTGGCGCAGCGGTAGAGTTGCGGCCTCACCGCGCCACAGAACCGGGTTCAATCCTAACTACGTGTGCTGCACGTGAGTTTGTACGTTCTCCCCGTGACCCACATGGGTTTTCTCTGGATGCTCCGGTTTCCTCCCACACTCCAAAGACGTACAGACAGACACAAAAAGCTGGAGTAACTCAGCGGGACAGACAGCATCTCTGGAGAGAAAGGATGGGTGATGTTTCGGGTTGAGACCCTTCTTCAGACTGAAGACCAAGTCTGAAAAAGGGTCTCGACCCGAAACATCACCCATTCTTTCTCTGTATAGATGCTGTCTGTCCCGCTGAGTTACTCCAGCTTTTTGTGTCTATCTCCAGATTTATAGGTTAATTGGCTTCTGTAAATTGTCCCTAGTGTGTGCACGATAGTCCTAGTGTACGGGGTGATCGCTGGCTGGCGTGGACTCAGTGGGCCGAAAGGCGAGCTTCTACACTGTGTCCGTAAACTAAACTAAACCTCAATTGGTAAAGTATTGGCAAGAGTCAATGCCTTCAGGCAAACCAGCGAGAAACATAACGTGCAGCAAGGATGGAGACTCAACTCAATTACCGCGAGCCTGGGTGCCTCGGAGACCAGAACATGGGGTATAAAACTATCATCAGATTTCATTTAATACCAACTATTGAGTTTTTTAAACTTTTTTTTACAGCTTTGATTGGAGACATATACAGTATAGTGATTCTAGAAAAACAGAAGGTAAGTAGTTTGAGACTCGTCCTTATTTAGTCTGGCAGGTCAGGTTGGCATGACTCCCCCCCCCCCCCCCCCCCCCCCCCCCCACGGGTACCATGTCATCCCTCTCTTTCCTGTGCCCCCACCTGGACTAGCATTCATTTCTCCCCTTCCACCTAGACTCTCTCCTCTGCTGTCCTTATCTCACAGCTTTTCGTCTTTTCATCTCTGGCCTTTGTCCAACCATCTGCTTATAAAACCAACCCCTCTCACCTATACCAACATCACTTGTCGGGATTTGGAGACCCGAACTATCACCCATCCATGTTCTCCAGAGATGCTGCCTGACCCACCGAATTACTCTTGCGCATTATATATATATTTTTTGTAAACCAGCATCTGCAGTTCTTGTGTCTTCAGTTCTCTTCAGACAGGTTCTGCCTCCTCTGTAGGTTTCTGTTCTGTCCTTGTTAATATGTGTGGATTTCCCTGTGATGCATCATTCCTCCCCTGGCATGTGTAGGTGTCGGTGGGACGCGTGGTGACGCGTATCCTTGATCTGATCACCATCATAATTCCGCCTGCGCTACCCGCCGCGATGACTGTTGGCACCATCTACGCCCAAGACCGACTGAAAAAATACGGGATATTTTGTATCAGTCCTCCACGCATCAACATTTGCGGCAAGCTGAAGCTCATCTGTTTTGATAAGGTGAGGTCCATTTACATTGACTCCACTTACATCTCATAGATGTGAATGTATGGACCTCGCAGGTCCATTAACTCTATCTACAGCTCGCGCTGCCTCGGCAAGGCCACTAGCATAATCAAGGACAAGTCGCTCCATGGACAAGTCCCTCTTCTCGGGGGTACACAAAAGGCTGGAGAAACTCAGCGGGTGCAGCAGCATCTAAGGAGCGAAGGAGATAGGCGACGTTTCGGGTCGAGACCCTTCTTCCTATTTTCAGGTCCTTGGTGGAGGTAAGGTGGGACAGGAGTTGTTGATTGAAGCGGTGGATCTTCCGGAGGATGTCGTGTAGTTGGGGTCCGTTGCAGGTCTGGGTGAGTGAGGCCCGAAGATTCGGGAGAGTCAATGCGAGGTCCTGCTGGTGCCGGCGCATTGCAACCAGCGTGGATCTCAGTGCCTGGTTGGGGAATTGTACAGTGTGGCGGCGGATAGCCAATCGGTACCGATAGTCCGGCTGGGGTCCGAACTGGGAGGCAGGGAATTGGAGCTGGAATCCACGAGGTATGAGATGGAGGCGCAGGCAGGCCCTGAGGAAGCAGATGTGGCTGTGGTATCGAGTCTGGGTGAGGATGTGGTCGTAGAGTTGGAGGGAAGGGGGTATCACAGAGGGGGAGCAGTTGGAGAGGAGGTTGTGGAACTGTCTCAGTAGGGAGGAGGAGAACTTCTTCAAAGTAGGCATGCCTTGAGGAGATATCGCCGTGGAGTAGACAAAGTGTTAAAGAAGGAACTGCAGATGCTGGAGAATCGAGGGTACATAAAAGGCTGGAGAAACTCAGCGGGTGCAGCAGCATCTAAGGAGCGAAGGACATAGGCGACGTTTTGGGTCGAGACCCTTCTTGTCCCTCTTCTCCCCTCTCCCATCGGGCAAAAGATATAGAAATGTGAAAACGCACAAAAAGATATAGCAATATGAAAATGCACACCTCCGGATTCAGGGACAGTTTATTCCCAGCTGTTATCAGGCAACTGAACCATCCTACCAACAACTAGAGAGCGGTCGTGAACTACCATCGACCTCACCGGAGACCCTCGGACTATCTTTGATTGGGCTTTACTGGACTTTAACTTGTTATTCAAGTTATTCCCTTTATCATGCATCAGTACATGATTGTAATCATGTATTGTCTTTCCACTGACTGGTTAGCACACAACAAAAGCTTTCCACTGTATGTCGGAACATGTGACACTAAACTAAACTAAACTAGGGTGTACAAGAGAAAATGATGCTAGATTGGATTTCTGGGCTATTGAATCATCACTAAGTGAATGAATGAAGATTTTATCGTCACATGTGACAGGTCACAGTGAAATTCTTTGATTTCCATACTCAAGGTATGCAAATAGTGGCCACATAAAGGGCACCAGCTGTTCTCAAGTTATGATGTGTTTTTCTCAGACAGGAACACTTACAGAGGAAGGTCTGGACTATTGGGGAGTGGCAATGGCAACAGACAAGAACTTTGATCCGATTATCCACGACACCCAGCACCTCGGGAGCACTCGGATGCTGCATGCCCTGGCCACGTGTCACAGCGTCACACTGCTCAACAACCAGCCGATTGGTGACCCACTCGACCTGAAGATGATCGAGTCAACTGGTTGGGTGAGTCAACTCTAAGACTAGTTTGTGTTGGAAGAAACTACAGGTGCTGGTTTACACCGAACGTAGACACAATGCTGAAGTAACTCAGCGGGACAGGCAGCATCTCCGGAGAATAGGAATGGGTGACATTTCGGGTCGAGACCTTCTAGTCTTGCTTTTCCAGTGTAGTTTAGAGATACAGCGTGGAAACAGGGCCTTCCACGCCGACCATCGATCACCCCTACTCTGGTTCTATGTTATCTCACTTTTACATCCTAGACACTAGTGGTAATTTACAGAAGCCAATTAACCTACAAACCTGCACGTCTTTGGAATATTGGAGGAAACCGGAGCACCCGGAGAAAACCAATAAGGTTTCTTCTGCAGTTGTATAGGGCTCGGGTGAGACCGCATCTGGAGTATTGTGTACAGTTTTGTTCTCCTAATTTGAGGAAGGACATCCTTGTGATTGAGGCAGTGCAGCGTAGGTTCACGAGATTGATCCCTGGGATGGCGGGACTGTCATATGAGGAAAGATTGAAAATACTAAATAATACTAGCCTTGTATTCACTGGAGTTTAGAAGGATGAGGGGGGATCTTATAGAAACATATAAAGTTATAAAAGGACTGGACAAGCTAGATGCAGGAAAAATGTTCCCAATGTTGGGCGAGTCTAGAACCAGGGACCACAGTCTTAGAATAAAGGGGAGGCCATTTAAAACTGAGGTGAGAAAAAACTTTCTCACCCAGAGAGTTGTGAATTTGTGGCATTCCCTGCCACAGAGGGCAGTGGAGGCCAAGGATTTAAGAGAGAGGTAGATAGAGCTCTTGGGGCTAGTGGAATCAAGGGATATGGGGAGAAGGCAGGCACGGGTTATTGATTTGGGACGATCAGCCATGATCACAATGAATGGTGGTGGCTCGAAGGGCCAAATGGCCGCCTCCTGCACCTATTTTCTGTTTCTATATCACGGAGAATATACAAACTCCACATAGACAGCACCGTAGTCAGGATTGAACCCGTGTCACTGGTACTGTGAGGCAGCTGCTCTACCACTGCCCCACTGTGTTGCCTTTAATGTGTACGTAATGTGTTACTTAAAGGAAAGGAAGTGCACATCTGGTGTTGTCCTTCATTCCCTCATTCGAATCAGAGTGTTTAATTGTCATCCGAGTTGACAATGGAACAAGGAAAGTCTTACTTGCAGCATTCTCTGAAAACATTGCAGATTTTGCAGGGTTTACATCCCTAATTGATGAAGTGAGCCTGTGTCCTAGTTGACAAAATGTTATATCTCCATACTCTACATGGTGGATCTCTGTGAGGTACAGTTACTTTTGACAGGAATGAGGAGCTTTTCTCACCCTGAGGCTCCAAAGACGTGCAGGTTTGTAAGCCAATTGTTTTGATAACATTGTAAATTGTCCCTTGCGTGTGTGGGATAGAGCTAGTGAACGGGGATCGCTGGTCAGCGTAGACTCGGTGGGCCGAAGGGCCTGTATTCACGCCTTATCTCTAAACTAAATTAAACTGCGTAATGGGGTTTGGGGGGGAAAAGGGTGGCAGAAGCATAAACATTCATCATATTGAAAAGTATATGGGCAAGCATTTGTGGAACCACAACTAAAAGCCTACGAGTCAACAGGAACTTGTTTGGGGATCTAATGGAAATACTGTGTTGAAAGTAAACCTGTGTGGCTTTCATGATTCTGTCCAGTTGTAACCACATCCTAGAAACAGTGGTGAGATTATCGGTTCCGCATATCGATGCTCATGGGTGGAATATCTGGCAGGTGTATGTAAAGAGCTCCAGGTGCGTGGTTCAATTAAGTTGCTGACTTCAGAATGCAAAGTAAGATGCTGTGTGGTATGAAAAACCTTCTCCCACACAGCATCTTCCTTTGCATGACTGTAAAGGAGCAGAAACAAGTAGAAAGCACAAATTAAAATGTAACCATTTAAAGACAGGTTGATAGACAAAATTGCTGGAGAAACTCAGTGGGTACGGCAGCATCTATGGAGCGAAGGAAAAAGGCAACGTTTCGGGTCGAAACCCTCAAAAAACGTTGCCTATTTCCTTCGCTCCACAGACGCCGCCTCACCCGCTGAGTTTCTCCAGCATTTTTGTCTACCTTTGATTTTCCAGCATCTGCAGTTCCTTCTTAAACGATAGAACGAATTAAAGATATGCAAAAAAAAAGTAACGATGATAAAGAAATATGTACTCTATTTTCAGACTCTGAATGATGAGATTACAAACGTGGACATAACCAGTAAGTTTGGAATGAAGGTTCTAGCTGTGATGAAGCCTCCACTGTTGGAAGAACAGCCTTATGGAAGTGTGAGTGTCCTGGTTTAGTGGTTTTGATACTGAGACAGAGTTGTCAGTATTACATTGTTACATGCAGATCTGTTTTTTAAATTGGTCCTAAATGAAGCGTTCCATCAATCATGTCGGTGAGGAGTAACCAGAAAAGTCCAGGTGGTGGAAACAAGGAACTGCAGGCGCTGGTTTACATTTTAAAAAAGCACAACGTGCTGGAGTAACTCAGCGGGTCAGGCAGCATCTGTGGGGAACATGGAGAGACGACGTTTCAGGTGGGGAAGAAGGGTCCTGATCTGAAACCTGTTCTCCAGAGATGCTGCCTGACCCGCTGAGTAACTCTGTATCCTTTTGTGTCCTGATATTCCCATTGTGGAATGGCTGGCTAGAACTTGTCATCTACCCATACAAATGAATAATTACTTTGGCCATAATCAGCCAGGTCACGGTGGCGCAGCGGTAGAGTTGCTGCCTTACAGCGAATGTAGCGTCGGAGACCCGGGTTCGATCCCGACTACAGGTGCTGTCTGTACGGAGTTTGTACGTTCTCCCCGTGACCTGCGTGGGTTTTCTCCCAGATCTTCGGTTTCCTCCCACACTCCGAAGACGTACACGTTTGTAGGTTAATTGGCTTGGTAAATGTAAAAATAGTCCCTAGTGGGTGTAGGATAGTGTTAATGTGCGGGGATCGCTGATCGGCGTGGACTTGGGCTGAAGGGCCTGTTTCTGCGCTGTATCTCTAAATTAAACCTAAGAGTAAAGAATATCAGTGTAAAGAGTTACTAAAAGAATATCAATTAATTCTATGAAAAGCAATAACTAAAGTAAATTGACTGGTCTTTGCTCAGTTGGAATGTAGAACATAGAACTGTCAAGAAAAAGAACAGATCCTGTGGCCCACATTTCTGTGCTAAACATGATGCCATAAACCATCTATCTGCACATAATACATATCCCTGCATTCCCACTGTATCCAAAAGTCTGTTAGACGCCACTATTACATCTGCCTCAACCACTCCACCTGGCATTGGGTCCTGGGGATTCATCCATCTTAATACTCTTCAAGACCCCATTTGACTCCTCATCCTTGACAGACACCAAAAGCTGGAGTAACTCAGCGGGTCAGGCAGTATCTCCAGAGAGAAAGAATAGGTGACGTTTCGGGTCGAGACCCTTTTTCAGACCAGAGACATTTTACCTTGTGTTTCTACACTAAATAATGAGTGAAATGGAGATTGAGATTAAGGATGAGGTGGTGTAGAGAGGAACTGCAGATGCTTGTTTAAACCGAAGACGGACACAAAAGGCTGGAGTAACTCAGCGGGTCAGACAGCATCTGTGGAGAAAAGGAATAGGTGACATTTCGGGTCGAGACCCTTCTTCAGACTGATGTATTCAAGAGAGAGTTAGATATAGTTCTTGGGGCTAACGGAATCAAGGGATATGGGGGAGAAAGCAGGAACTGGGTACTGATTTTGGATGATCAGCCGTGATCATATTGAATGGTGGTGCTGGCTCGAAGAGCCTAATGGCCTTCTCCTGCGCCTATTTTCTATGTTTCTATGTCACGTATACCTTCTCTCAAGAGATGTTGCCTGTCCCACTGAGTTACTCCAGTTTTTTGTGTCTACGGTTTAAACCAGCATCTGTAGTTCCTCCCTACATATTAGGGAGTTGCCTGTTGGTGTGCAGGAAAGACGAAGCACAACAATTTAACCAGATTCTGACTAGAGTTAGCACCTTCAGAGAAGAATAAAGGAAGAAAAAAGTGAACATTAACACTTTTTGCCAAGGATAAAACTCCGTATAAGAGTCTTACAGTGTGGAGACAGGCCCTTCGGCCCAACTTGCCCATGCCAACCAACATGTCTGATCTACACTTGTCCCACCTGCCTACGTTTGGCCCAGAATACGTTTAGGATTCTGCTGCTGCAGAATAATAGGGGTGCAGTGGGCTGTTGACACGGTTGTCGTACTGACGGATGGCTCCCGGGATGGAAGTGCAGTGTGTAGTGTTGCTTCCTCACTTTGTCTGCAATACCAGTTCAGTCCTGGCCACTTATGCTGTCTGTGTGGAGTTCATCAGTTCTAAGAGCAGCATTGGGCAGTTCGACCCATCAAATCTACTCTACCATTCAATCATGGTCTGATCTATCTTTCCCTCTCAATCCCAATTCCTGCCTTCTCCCCATAACCCCTGACGCCCGTATTAACCAAGAATCTCCGCCTTAAAAATATCCATTGACTTGGCCTCCACAGCTGTCTGAGGCAATGAATTCCACAGATTCACCACCCTCTGACTATAGAACTGCATGTTCTCCCTGTGACCACATGGATTTCCCCTGGGGGCTCCAGTTTCCTCCACTCGTTCCGAAGTCATGGAAAATAGATTACTTAGTCACTCTAAATTTCCCCCTAGTGTACAGTTGAGTTCTCGAATTGGGAGCAGTTGATGGGATCATAGTTGGAATAAAATGAAATGAGTTTGGGATCAGAACATATGGGTGTTCTGGTTGGCACAGACTTGGTGAGCTAAAGGACCAGTTTGCATGCTGCTTTACTATGACCATGGACCAGTCTACAGGCTGACTTTTGGAGTTAAAGAATGGGGACACAAAGGCTTAATCCTAAAAGCTTTGCCACACATAGAACATAATACAGTACAGCACAGGAACACAATGTCCGTGCCGAACATGACGCCAGGATAAATGAATCTCTTTAGTTTAGTTTAACGATACAACGTGCAAACTGGTCCCTTGGCCCACCGAGTCCACATCGACCAGCAACACCACCCTACACACACCAGGGACAATTCTACAGCTTTACACTTATACCACGCCAATGAACCTACAAACCTGTACGTCTTTGGAGTGTGGGAGGAAACTGGAGCACCCGGAGAAAACCCACGCAGGTCACGGGGAGAACGTGCAAACTCTGTACATACAGCACCCATGGTCAGGATCGAACCCGGGTCTCTGGCGCTGTGAGGCAGCAACGCTACCATTGTGCCGCTTCTGCCTGCACTTTGGAATATTTTGGAGGACCAAGAAGAACCAAGATCCATTGCCGGCATATCCGTGTACTGATCTGTCCATTCTCTCATCTCCAGAAACAAGAGACGATTTTGGGGATTATTCGCCATTTTCCATTTGCCTCAACATTGCAGAGAATGAGTGTGATCACAAAGAAGCCAGATGATTCACCATTTGAGGTGTACTTGAAAGGGGCACCGGAGATGGTGGCCAGTCTCTGTTTAAAGGAAACAGGTAACTGATACTGATGGCCTTGTGCCGCGCACTATCTGCTCTGGACTCCCCCAACATCAGGAACATGTTTCCTGCCACTAGTGTGTCCAAACCCTTAATAATCATATATGTTTCAATAAGGCGCCTTCTTATCCTTCTAAATTCCAGAGTGTACAAGCCCAGCCGCTCCATTCGTATCAACATGTGACAGCCCTGCCATCCCTGGTGAATTAACCTGGTGAACCTACGCTGCACTCCCTCAATAGCAAGAATGTCCTTCCTCAAATTGGGAGACCAAAATTGCACACAATACTCCAGGTGTGGTCTCACTAGGGCCCTGTACAACTGCAGAAGGACCTCATTTATTTTCCTATACTCAACTCCTCTTGTTGAGCATGTATCTGTCTGGCCGGGATGATGGAGGAGAATCTGGGTTATATTCTGTGATGGGTGTGAGCGGTGGGGAACTGAATGAGATCAGAGGGGAAGAGCATCTGGTTGAGCCTACACCAAGAAGATCCAGAGTTGAGGATGACAAGGCCTGGGGTACGTAAAGTGCGTAAAGGTGGGGTGAAAAGTGCCACTGCCAAGTAGTTGAGTGGGAAGAACGCAAGATAGCTTTCAAACGTTGAAGACTTTTAATAAATGTGAGGTAGACAAAAATGCTGGAGAAACTCAGCAGGTGAGGCAGCATCTAGGGAGAGAAGGAATAGGTGACCTTTCGGGTCGAGACCTGCTCCGTAGATGCTGCCTCACCCGCTGAGTTTCTCCAGCATTTTTGTCTACCTTTGATTTTTCCAGCAGTTCTTTCTTAAACATTTAATAAATGTGAAATCTGAGGGGGATATGTCTAAGGAATATTGTCCCCATGGACTGATGACTGATCAATCATTCCAGTGGCTGATCAATAAAATCCACGTTTTAGTTCAAACTGAGGTGATTTATGTGGCTTTGACTAGGTTTAATTCCAATGCATATACATATTAATATGTCTGATGAAGGGTCTCGACCCGAAACACCACCCAGTCCTTCTCTCCAGAGATGCTGCCGGCCCCGCTGAGTTACTCCGGCATTTTGTGTCTATCAACATATTTTTCTTATCTGCAGCTCCTCCTTATACACATTTTTCTTTCCAGTTCCTGCAGATTTTTTAGAAGTATTAAGATACTACGCCAAAGATGGGTATAGAATTCTGGGACTTGCACACAAGACACTAAATCAAGACATTACCTTTGAGGCAGTGCACATGTTGGAGAGGTAAGTAGCTGCTATTAAAATTAGTGCTTCTTTGATTTTAATTTTTTATGTTTTAAGTGTAAAGATCCAATTGGAAAAAAATAACTTGCATCCACCATTTATTGGACATGGACACTGTATTCATTAATTACGTTTTTGCAGGTCCTCAATGCTTGTGCAATCTTCTTCTCTCTGTTAATTAATTCAAGCTCTGTTAATAATTAGTCTTGTAATTTGATGCTTGGCTTTCCTTTGTTTACAGTTCATTAACACAGGGCGGTGCAGTGGCGCAGTCATCGAGTTGCTGCCCTACAGCACCAGAGACCTGTCTGTACGGGGTTTGTACATTCTCCCTGTGACCACGTGGGTTTTCTCCGGGTGTTAAGGTTTCCTCCCTCATTCCAAAGACGTGCAGGTTTGTAGGTTAACTGGCTTCTGGAAATTGTCCCGACTGTGTAGGATTGAACTAGTGATCGGGTGATTACTGGTTGGCGCAGACTCGGTCGGCCGGAAGGCCTGTTTCCACGCTGTATCTCTAAACTGAACTAACAATATACAAACGATGGCAAGAAAAAAAAAAGTTTGTTCCTAAACCAGAAAATTCTCGAAACGGTCAAGCAGCATCTGCGGAAAGGGCAACTGCACTAATGTCTCAGACCGCAGACCCGTTGTGAGAACTGGGAAAGGGAAAAGATGCAGGCTGATCTAATGTCACAGAGAAGGCAAAGAAAGGACAGATAGGATAAAGGGAATATTTCTGATAAAGCGAGTCCAAGGTTTTGATTGAAAGATACAGCATGGAAACAGGCCCTTCAGCCCGGCGAGTCCACACTGACCATCGATCACCTACTCACACTAGTTCCAACCTGGAAGACCCTCAACAGATTACGAGTGGAGCAGGGGAGGTGCAAAGCACTTATGAAAGCATGGAACTACCAGGCAGAAGACACATGCAGCTGTGGAGCAGTGCAGACAATGTCCCACCTACTGGAGTGTGACGATGCCCCCCAGTGCAGCCCCCAGGACCTGGCTGAACCGACCCGACCTGACCAGCGATGACCTGCGCCAGATACTGGCAGAACGACATCTGAGATTGCAACGGACTTGAAGAAGAAGACTAGTTCCATGTTATCCCACTCTTGCATCCACTCCCTGCACACTAGGACCCATTTACAGAAGGGCAATTAACCTACAAAGCTGTGGGAGGAAAGCAGAGCACCCAGAGGAAGCCCATGTGGTCACAGGGAGAAAGTGCAAACTCCACAAAAACAGCACCCGAGGTCAGAATTGAACCCAGGTTGCTGGCGCTGTAGGGAAGTGGCACTACACTGTGCTAAATGGATGCACTGTAAATGAAGTCAGCTGTCAATGACTCCATGGTAAATTGAATTGAATAAATGTTATTAGCCAAGTATATATCCACACAAGGAACTTGCCTTGGTGCTTTGCTCGCAAGTAACAACACGATATACAGTAGACAATTAAAAATCAAACATTATAATTCAAACATGTGAAGAATGAAATAAAATACCAGAGCAAAAGGAGGCTCCAGATTTTTGGTTATTGAGTAGAGCTACTGCTCGTGGAAAGAGGCTGTTTTTATGTCTGGCTGTGGCGGCTTTGACAGTCCGGAGTCGCCTTCCAGAGGGAAGTGATTCAAAGAGTTTGTGGCCAGGGTGAGAGGGGTCAGAGATGATCTTGCCCGCTCGCTTCTTGGCCTTTGCAGTGTACAGTTTGTCGTTTGGGGTGGGGGGGGACGACAACAACCTTCTCGGCTGATCGAACAATTCGCTGCAGCCTCCGGGTGTCGTGCTTGGCGGCTGAGCCAAACCAGACCATGATGGAGAAGGTGAGGACAGACTCTCTGATGGCCGTATAAAACTGGATCATCGTTACCTGTGGACTGGCTGTTTCTCTCTTTCCCAGTTCTGGTAAAAAGTTAACCGTTTGCACAGGTGCTGCCTGACTCAGTGTTTCCAAAACTTTCTGGTTTTATTTCAGATTTCCAGCATCTAAAGTTTTTAATTTTCCCTTTGCCTGGTCTACTTTGAGCACTAAAGTACATGTTTGGTCACATGTAATACCTGGGGCAGGTGGTGTTATTTACATGTGCTGCTCTTCCAGCACCGCGTTTGATTCCTAATTAAAGACCGCGTAGCCAATGAAACGGTCGGTGTGTTTTTCTCCGGACAGGAATTCCGTGGAGAGCGAGTTGACATTCCTGGGATTCCTGATCATGAAGAATATTTTGAAACCGGAAACAAAACCTGTCATTGACAACCTGATCCGAGCCAATTTCCGAACTGTGATGGTGACAGGTAGGAGGCATCCGTTACTCAGATCATAAGATCAGAATTAGGCCATTCGGCCCATCAAGTCTACTCCGCCATTCAATCATGGCTGATCTATCACTCCCTCCAAACCCCATTCTCCTGCCTTCTCCCCGTAACCCCCGACACCTGTACGACAGAGTACAGGATTGTGAATGGTTTGTTTATTTATTGTTGCGTGTGCTGAGGTACAGTAAAAAGCTTTTCATGCGTGCTAAAGGGAACACATGATTACAATTGAGCCATTCAGTGTACAGATACATGATATGGGAGCAACGTTCAGTGCAAGGTAAAGTCTGATCAAAGGTAGTCTGAGGGGCACCAATGAGGTAACTAGTTCAGGACTGCTCTTAGATGTGCTGCAACGAGTTATACCAAGATGATCTATCTTGGCCAGAGATGGGGTATCTTGGTACACCATTCCCTTGGCTCGGCAGTTGTACTGTCCTGATCGATGATACATTGTACATTGATGATAGACTGCCCTCTCTTGGGGTCCTTTGGAAGTGCTTCATCCACACGAGGTTTAAAATCTGAATGTGAAATCTTGCGTTGAACGTTATTCACATTTCTCCCTGTATCCGTACACTGTGGACGGCTCGATTGTAATCGTGTATTGTCTTTCCGCTGATTGGTTAGCACAAAATAAAAGTTTTTTGCTGTACCTCGGTACACGTGACAATAAACTAAGCTCAAACTCAAAGACATTTTCAGTTCTTGTTTCCTGAGCCTTCATGAATATTTTATTTCAACATTTCCATCAGGGCCACTATTCCACAGGAGGCAACGACCCCTTTGATAGAACAAAAATCCTTGCTTCCATTGTTGTCAGTTTAATAGTTACAGCAAGCCGTAGCTCTGAGGATCTTTCTAGTTACTCTGGAATCAGAATGTTATGGTGAGAGTACTTTGTCGCAGAATCCCTTCAGTGCTGTGACTAAGTCAGAAGTGGCTTTTGTTAACTAGGCAGGAGGTGTGTCCCGATGGTTTACAAGTTCAAGATCTGACAACAAAAATTAAACGGACTCACCAGAAAGAAGGATCCCGATTCAAAACGTCGTCTGTCCATCGACACCACAGATGCTGCGTGACCCACTGCATTCCTCTAGCACTTTGAGCTGTGGCTCAAGATTCCAGCATGTGCACTTTCTTGTGTCCTCAGGCTAAACAAATGCTCTTTCTTGCAGGAGATAACATGCTGACTGCTCTGAATGTTGCCAGGAACTGTGGAATGGTTGGTTTGACAGACAAAGTGATCTTTGCCAATGCCTCCCCACCCTTGGCTGACAAACCAGCCTGTGTGAAGTTCCTGCCTTCAGAACCAGCACCAGATTTGAACGGAACCGAGGTAAGTAATTGTTTAGTGTAGGGATCCAGCGCGGAAACAGGCCCTTGGGCCCACCCAGTCCGCCTCGACCAGCGATCGCCACGCGCTAACACTATCCTACACACACTAGGGACAATTTACAATTATACCAAACCAACTAACCTATAAACCTGTAAGTCTTTGGAGTGTGGGAGGAAACCGGAGCACCCCGAGAAAACCCACGCGGTCACGGGAGAAAGAAGAAACTCCGTACAGACTGCACTCGTAGTCAGGATCAAACCCGGGTCTCTGGCGCTGTGAGACGGCAACTCTACCGCTGCGCCACCGTTAGCAGAGGGGCTGGGGGGGGAAAGTGAGATAGACTCTGAAACTAGTGCTATGTGTGTATCTGTACCTTGGTTACAGTTCAAATATCCTCAGTTGTGTTTTTATCTCATCGTTTATTGTAGCAGCTGCAGCAACAGCCAGAGAACCACTCTTTGGAACAGTCTTACTATCACTTTGCACTGAATGGAAAATCGTTTGCAGTGATTTACGACCATTTTCCAGATCTGCTAGAAAAAGTGAGATTTCAGCCCTGATCTTGACTATTTATTAACTGGAAATCGAGGTTGAAAAATTGTGTGCCTTACTTTGGTCTCAAATATTCCGTAATTCTGTCAGAAATGGGTTTATGGAGCATAAGATACTGGGGAAAGGGTTGTGGAAGGGAGTTAGTGTTGTGGGCACCGACCTTTGTCATAATTAAGGGATTAGTATTGGTTTAAATAGGGTGGATGGATGATACAGGACTTGTTTGGAATTAGTTCAGTTCGGTTTAACTTATTGTCATGTATGCTGAGGTAGGGTGGAAAGCTTTTGTTGCGTGCTAACCAGTCAGCGGAAAGACAATACATGATTACAATTAAGCCGTTTACAGTGTGCAGATTAATGATAAGGGAATAACGTTTAGTGCAAGATAAAGCCTGTTAATGGAAACTTATTTTTTACTAAGGCAGGTAGTGTCAAGAGCTCTGATTCATCTTCTATACCTCATTATTAGACATTCTGCGTGGAACTGCAGATGCTGGTTTAAACTGAAGATAGACACAAAATGCTGGAGTTACTCAGCTGGACAGGCAGCATCTCTGGAGAGAAGGAATGGGTGACATTTCAGGTTGAGAACCCTCTGAAGAAACGTCTCCCATTCCTCTACTCCAGAGATGCTGCCTGTCCCGCTGAGTTACTCCGGCATTTGTGTCTAATTCCAATTCTAAGGGGTATGAGTACATATTTATAGTGGGTCTCAGGGTCTTTAAAGCCAACAGCAAATGAATTAGGCCATCATTCTAATCCACCTGATTTTCTCTTTGCCTCTACTCAGATCCTGCTCCGGGGCACTGTTTATGCTCGGATGGCTCCCAATCAAAAGACTCAACTGGTGGAGAGTTTGCAGAAATTGGAGTAGGTTGATATTTTTAATCATTTAATGTAGTCACAGAGAGGTACAGCATGGAAACAGGCCGTTCGGCATCCACACTGGCCATCAACCACCCATTTACACTAATTCTACACTAATCCAATGGTAATCACATTGTTATCAATTTCCCCCAGATTCAAGCACTCGGGGGCAATTTACACAGCACCCAATTAACCCACCAACCCGCACGTCTTTGGGATGTGGGGGCCGGGGGAGAGAACAGGGGCACCCGGAGGAAATCCACTTGGTCACGAGGAGAATGCGCAAACTCCCCACAGACAGCACCCGAGGTCATGATTCATCCCGTGTCTCTGGTGCTGTGAGACAAAGGCCCTACACGCTGTGCCCCTAGGCTGAAAATAGATTGGATTAATTGGCCTTAGGTTGTGTGGTACTTATTTACACTGGAAGTGCATGTGTATATCACATCTGTGATACAGAAAACTGGCTGTAATTTGTACCAGGAACTTTGTCACGAGTGACATTTCTCAAACATCAGCATTCAAGGGGCAGCATTTAAATCCTGTACCCATTTTTTTTTTTCCTTTTTGAATTTGTTGGAAGCAGTAATTTAGTTTGGAGATACAGCGTGGAACCAGGCCATTTGGCCCACCGCGCCAACCAGCCCACTAACCCGACCCGCACACTAACACTATCCTACGCACACAACTTATAATTATACCAAAGCCAATTAACCTACAAACCAGTACGCGTGTGGAGTGTGGGAGGGAAGCGGAGATCCCGGAGAAAACCCACGCAGGTCAGGGGAGAACGTACAAACTCCGTACAAACAGCACCCGTAGACAGGATGGAACCCGGGTCTCCGGCGCTGTGAGGCAGCAACTCTACCGCTGCGTCACCGTGCCGACCCGGTATGTCGGTGAAGCCACAGGTCGGTTTGTAACGTTGACCCTTTCTTCAGGTACACTGTAGGGATGTGCGGAGATGGAGCCAATGACTGTGGGGCTTTGAAAGCCGCAGACGCCGGGATCTCTCTCTCAGACTCCGAGGCCTCGGTGGCATCCCCCTTCACCTCCAAAATAGACAACATTGAGTGTGTGCCCATGGTCATTCGGTGAGTTCCCGGACAACTTATTGTGATGGAAGGTTTATGGGGTATTGGAAATGTCACCAAATTCCCAAGATGCCTCGACAGACAAAACCTGGAGCTAGCTCCATGCCAGCTAGGTACCGTTAATTATTTTATACTGTACTAAAGTTGTCTGTCAGACCTGTGCACTTTCTATATTTCTGACTAACAAGTATGTGTTTTTTCACTTTGGGTCATTTTCTGTCTCACTATTTATTTTGACCTTTCAGTTCTCGTATATAACACATTTCTCGTTTTTTGTAGGGAAGGTCGAGCCTCTCTTATAACCTCCTTTGGAGTTTTCAAATACATGGCCATGTACAGCATGATCCAGTTTGTCTCGGTGCTGATATTGTACACGGTAAGTTCAAACATTTAGCGGATGTACCATTCTAGCAGCCATTTTAGACTCGATCATTTAGTCCAGCCTTTTCCTCATGCAGGCAGTTTGGCTACAGCAACACTTATCACAAAATTACTTGAGATGCAGAGTGAATGAGAGGATGTTCCCCAGATACGCTGTCTGATCCTGACCATTATATTGTGAGAAAATGGAGTGACTTACCAAAACTTACCGAATAATGAAAGGCCTCGGTAGAGAGAATGGGGAGAGGATGTTTCCACTAGTGGGAGAGTCTGGGACAAGTGGCCATAGCCTCAGAATAGTGGGACGTACCTTTAGATAGGATATGCGGAGGAATTTCTTTAGGCACAGGGTGGTGAATCTGTGGAATTCATTGCAACAGAAGGTTGTGGTGGCCAAGTCAATGGGTTTTTTGTAAGGCGGAGATTGACAGATTCTTGATTAGTATAGGTGTCGGGGGTTATGGGGAAAAGGGCAGGAGAATGGGGTCGAGAGGGGTAGATCAGCCATGATTGAATGGCGAAGTAGACTTGATGGGCCAATTTCTGCCCATAGAACTTGTGAACCATTGCACTGTCAGGCCAGGGTATGTTGTAATGTGGAGAATGTTGTAATAGGTTGTTTGCAGCAAGATCCAGTTCCCATCTCCTTTAAAGACACAGTTTCATCTTTGGGCTCTGTTCCACATCGGATGGGCGAGCATCCATGCCTTCCGGTTGGCCTTGCTCCAGGCCTGATCCACCCTTTCCTGATATCTACAACCCTTTGCCTGGCCAGTGATTATTTTGTCTTTCAAATGCTGAGCAAACAAGTTCAACCCATGGCAGAGAACAGGAGACTTAATAGACACAAAATGCTGGAGTAACTTCTTTGGAGAGAAGAAATGCGTGACGTTTCAGGTCGAGACCCTTCTTCAGACTTCGGGTCTCGGCCCAAAACATCGCCATTCCTTTTCCTCAGGGATGCTGTTTGTCCCACTGAGATACTCCAGCATTTTGTATCTATCTTCGGTGTAAAACCAGCAACTTAATATTATTCTTTATTTTGTTAAGAAAACGTTATGTTTAGTTTGTCCCGCAACCTCCGGTCTCAATTATACTTAGATGTCCATTGGTCCAGAGACTTCACTGTTCTGAAATGTTTTTGTTATTTCTGGTGCAGATCAACTCAAACTTGGGAGACTGGCAGTACCTGTACTTTGACCTGGTCATCACTACAACTGTGGCCATACTCATGGGTCGAACAGGTCCTGCAAAAGCGCTTGTGGCACAACGGCCAGTGGGGAGTCTGATTAACATTACCATCTTGGGCAGCCTGCTGCTGCAGACCGTGCTAGTGATCCTGATTCAGGTCCTGACATACACCGTCACTTCCACACAGAGCTGGTAAGCATGTGGCCCTTTTCACCGAGTTGTACAATTGCCCACGGGATGAAAGGAAGCAGTCACATTAAAAACATATTGAAGCAATCCACAAACCACCAGAATCTTTCAAAATTCCAGTTCTGTGTGATCTTATGTAGTTATTCTTGGCATAAAGGTTAGACATTTGCTGCCCTACCTAGAGATAGATCGCGGAAAAACTCCCTTCGGCCCACTGAGTCCGTGCCGACCGGCGATTACCCTGTACACTCACAGTATCCTACACACTTGCGACAATGTACAATTTTACCGAAGCCAATGAACCTATAAACTTGCACATCCATACAGACAGCACCCGTAGTCAGGATCAAACCCGGGTCTCTGGCGCTGTAAGGCAGCAGCTCTACTGCTGCGCCATCCTCAATAGTGATTATTAAACAAAGCTGCTCGAGATGTTTAGAACTTGAGTAAAACTTGGAGCAAACTTTCCCGCAACTTTTCCCACGTTGACAGTTTGCCTTCTTTCACTGTCTTAACTCTTACATTTTGAATTGTAATTTTGTGGCGGTAACAAAGAAGGAATTTTGAAGTTGAAAGCCGATAGGCCCTGCAATTTTGAAGAAAGAAAATTGTGTAAAAAAACCCCTCAAATTCTTAATAGATCTGTTTATCTATCTGTGGTAGAGCGTATAATGGTTCAATGTCATCTGTCTTGGAGGTTGGTCACTCATAAGTGCTAAAAAAAAATGCAGCATAATCAATAGAATTGTGATGTTAAACGATTTTAATTATTTATTTATTCTGGAGAACAAAGGAAATATACAATAGGTGCAGGAGTAGGCCATTCGGCCCTTCGAGCCAGCACCACCATTCAATGTGATCATGGCTGATCATCCCCAATCAGTACCCTGTTCCTGCCTTATCCCCATATCCCCTATTTTTAACAGCCCTATCTAGCTCTCTCTTGAAAGCATCCAGAGAACCTGCCACCACCGCCCTCTGAGGCAGAGAATTCCACAGACTCACCACTCTGTGAGAAAAAGTGTTTCTTGGCCTGATCTGAAACATCATCTGTCGATTTCCCTCCACCGATGCTACGTAACCCGCTCAGTTCCTCCAGCAGTTTGTTTTTTGTTCACAAAACCGGAACTTGGTTGTTACCATTTGTGTTTCACCTTTGGTTCCCACATCCTTCCTGGATTTTGTGTTCCTGGAATGGGCGCTCTAAGAAACAAAATCTGGGCGAACGTGTCTTTATCTCCAGTGGTTGAACTAAAATAATTCATATGTCACCCTTTGTAGATTGTTGTTAGTGTAGAGACATCTTGGATATTACTGTTTAAGAAGGAACAGCAGATGCTGGAAAATCAAAGGTAGACAAAAATGCCGGAGAAATTCAGCGGGTGAGGCAGTATCTATGGAGCGAAGGAAAAAGGCAATGTTTCAGGTCAAAACGTTGCCTTTTTCCTTTGCTCCATAGATGCTGCCTCACCCGCTGAGTTTCTCCAGTATTTTTGCCTATCTCAGATATTACTGGTAGCCTTTCACTGGTCACTGTAAACAGCTTCAGGTTCCTTTGTTTTTGAAGGTTTGTTCCTGCCACCGTCAGTTCTGCTGGCAACAAACTCCCAAACTATGAAAACACTGCTTTGTTCTGTATATCTGGATTCCAATACCTCATCCTGGCAACAGTACTTTCCAAAGGTCAACCCTTCCGCAAGCCGCTGTATTCTAACGGTACATTGTTCTTTTTCTATATTTAATGGAGATATTATTTAAGTGTCCCTTTGTCTGTAAAGATTTTGTTATTCAGCGTTTTCCATATACTGTTGTCTTTCAGATACAAGGTGGTCGGCTAGTAAACTTCATAGACAATTTTTCGGCCATAAGAGTTATACCGAGCTACATTTTAAAGCGTTTCACTGTAGCTTTTTACTTGGTACACGTGACAATGAACTAAAGTGAAAGATTGCATAATAATGGAATACGAAAGGGACCTGGTCTTCCATTGTACAACTGTGTCTTCCCGGAACTAATTCCTGTTTGCACTGCTGCTTATCTGCTGCAGTGATGGATTACAAATGTTTAAATATCTCCCTGCAGCCCCCAACAATTCTGATTCACTTACTGCCTGTATATCCCAGCCATTTAGAATTGAGGATCCTGTTAGCGAGGGGGCAATACTCAACCTCTCTTAGAAATGAGGCTGGGCAAAGGATTTAAATAGATGTATTGTACTCTTTAAAAAAAAAAGTTTATGCTCACGTTAGGGGGTGCTTCATTAAGTATGGGTATAATTCAGTTTTTTTACTTCATGGTTGAGGAGCACCAAGTTTGGTTAAGAATTTTACCAGGTTTCTTTTGGTAACTTTATGTTTAGCTAAAGGGGAGCAATATTCTAGGTATGTTGCAAAACGTACCTTTAGCGGCGCTGCACTTCTGCCGCTCCCCGTGTGCGCGACTTTCGCGCCTGGCAGAGGGGGGCGGGCTTAAAGTGCCGTTTTTCCACAGGCCTGGATAATCGATGAATGTTGGGCGATTTGGTTGGTGAAGAAAAATCGCTCCAACATTTAATGAATGGTGGTATTTTTAAATTACTCTACCTTATTCATTAACTAGAGTAATTTAAAAATCACCTTCAAAAGCCGTGACCGCAGACAACCGGAAGCATTTTGCGTAGGGAAGAAAAAAAGGTAAATACTTTATTTTTATATTAAAAGTTGGTTTTTCGGGAGGCATTAATAATATTTTTATGTTGCGAAATGGGGTCCCCAAAAAATGTATGAACAAACAGTATTTTTCCCCCCGACTTCACCGCTAACCGCAACGTTCCAATCCACCGCATTCCGCTAAAACCCACTCGCTAGTTGATTTAAATGGCCATTAATTTACAGGCATAAAACACTAAATTCCTTCCATTTGGCCCAGAAATTCATGAAAATTAGATTTAAAAATTATGTTATATTGTGGATTATTGTGTGAATGTTATTTGGACACTTAGGTAATTTTAAAAAAGTTTATCTTTTCTTAAGAAATTGATAGATGTTTAGATCTACTCATTGAATTTTGTAATTAGCTACAATTAGATAACTAACTAATTATATGCTTTAATTTCAGGTAATCCAAGTAAGATTGTTTAATATTTGTTTCAGAACGCTTCAATCTATAATAACTGAAAATTTCATTGAGTTCTCTTAATTTTTAAGAATGTTATGGACATTTAACTTTTCCAGATCACAGCTTTTGAGTTAAGTCAATTGAAAGGCAATGGGAAGCAAGATGCTCATTTCCGAGTATGAAAATGGCCATAACTTTCTTAATACTGAAGATATGAAAGTAAATTAGGTGTCAAATTAAACTTCTTTTTATGCTTTATCTGATGGGATAAATTGCAGACTTGATTTTTAAAATCTCAAAATTTTGTAACATTGCTAAATATTCTGGTCAGACCCTCACACACAGCAGCTATGATTGTTGTTACTGAAGCATGTTGTATTCCAATTGCTGCTGGTCTTGGACGTACCCGTGCCATGGATAGTACTGTGGGTTACAATTTGAAAGGAATGCCTGATTGGTTCTGAATTTCTCTTTCAGTGCTGTTCCTGCTCGCATTGATTCTGCTTTATGCCCTGATGATATTTTTGACACTTTACCCACTTCAGTTCATGCGAAAGATTCTGCAGCTGATGTTCATCAGTGACTTGAAATTTAAATTGTTGCTGCTCGGCTTTGCAGCGTTACAATTCTTTGTTTCCTTTCTATTTGAGGTAAGAAAATCTCTCAAGAACATGTAACATTTTAATGTCTGATCTGTTGAATTCATGAATCTAGACAGTGGATGATTAATCCTTATTACTCATATCCCTCTACATCTGTCCTCACCATGTACTTGTCTAATTGCTTCTTAAACATTGTGATTGTCCCTGCCTCAACTACCTCCTACGACAGCTTGTTCCATACACCCACATCCCTTTGTGTGAAAAAGTTACCCCTGAGATTCCTATTAAATCTTTCTCCCTTCATCTTAAGACTATGCCCTCTGCTTCTTGATTCCCCTACTCTGGGCAGGAGACACCATGCATCTACTCAATTTGTTCCTCAGTTTATACACCTCTATAAGATCACCCCCTCATCCTCCTGCACTCCAGGGAATAGAGTCCTAGCCTGCTCAACCTCTCCCTATAACTCAGACCCTCAAGTCCTGGTAACATTCTTGTAACTCTTCTCTGCACTCTTTCCATTTTGACAACATCTTTCCTATAACATGGTGCCCAGAACTGAACACAAAACTCTAAATGCAGCCACACCAACATCTTACATGACTGCAACATGACCTCCCAATTTCTATACACTGGAAATATGTTTTTTTGATGTACATCGTTTTTTTCTGTTGATTAAAACCAAGCATAGGTAATTACTTTTTAGGGCAACTGTGGATTCAATTGTGAGTTAAGAGTTTGAAGGCAATATGTTGAATCCTTTTGTTAGTTTTAGGAAGCCTAGAAGGAAATATTAATAACTGCAAGTCATACTATTACCAGTTGTACTCGGCAATGATAATTTTGGAACCAGTTAATTATCAAATATAGATTAGAAGCAAAGATGAATACGAATCCAAATTATAGATCGTGGCCTTTACGTGTATCTTCATTCCTCTTTTTCAGATCGCTATAGATAATGGATTTCTAAACATTTGCAAAAGGCCATTGTGCAAGAAGAAATCGTCCCAAAAGCTGTATAAAAGACTGGATAAAGAACTTTGCTACAATTTAGCGTGGCCGCCTCTTAATGAAATTATATATGCCGAATCAAGGAATATCGTCATTATGGAATGACACATTCCCAGGAAAGGAGCGAGGGGACAAAGGCCAGTTTTTTTTTTAAACCAAAAATATACCACCTGAGGTTGACCAGGATGCCAAGCACTTACAACTTAGTACACATGCATCAGACAATGCAGGAAGAATATGGACCTGGATGTAAATCTTTACCAATCTTACCCCACCAAAAAAAACCAAGGCCAAATGTTTGGAAAGTCATAAACAGAACAGAATTAGCTCGTTGAACATTATCTTGTTCCCTTTTGAGTAAGAAATGACAGGGCACTCACTGCCAACTCACCAGCAGGGTTTCTGTCAGTGAAATCAACTGTCCTGTTTTTGAACAAAACCTTTCTTGGTTGTGGGAAACTGGGTTCAGTGTTTCCTCTGGTAATTTGTATTGTTATTTATTTTACACTACATACTCCAAAGAATTTTAATTGAAGTCTGGTATTGGGATCAAAGTGCATGCGTGTGTGCGTGCAGCCTTTGTGAGAGATCTGGAAGGAGAGATGGGCACTTATCATCCTCGCCCATGCAAGATGTGGAAAGCTACAATCAATGAACAAATATAAATTTAGGTGAACTTTAAAGTGCCACTTTTAGGTTTAATGTTTCATTCATTTGTCTTAAGGTTTGAAAGATATATTCTTCATTTCCTTTTCCTTGTCTTACATGCTGATCTATGTTGGCACTTTCTGTTCCATGGGTGCTGGGAGCCCTCGTGCTGCACTTGTACCATCTATGTATGGTTATGGTTGTTACATTATATGGAAGGAAGCAGGTCTTTACTTGGCACTTTTCATTGAGTTGGAACAATGCTTAACATATTCCCTCCTGTTCCAATCTGTTCAAACCAATTATATCCAGCACCATGTCTTAGCTTGAACCTAGCCCTGATTTATGCATTTGGTTCTTTGTCTATTAAGGTGAATGATGTCTTTTTTCAAAATGCAGCATGCTTTTTCTGAAAGGAGGGGTAGTGGTGAATATGGCCTTGAGCTGTGCTTATGATTGCTGTATCTGGTCCAAATAAAGCAGAAATATTATTTACTTAATTTATCAACAGTTGAACAAATGCAATAATTAATTTAATTTTGATTTAAAATTCCTCGTGACTTAAGATGATTCATGATTAATCATGAAACTGATTCATTTTGAAGCATGAACGAATTCTTCCTTCATTCCTTTCCATAAAACTGATCATGTTTGTGGGAAATTGCTGTTCCTTTAATGAAGTAGATTTCAGTTAGCAACTTGAATTTCTTTCTTTCCTTACAACTAGCGTATTTATGCCAGATAATTGATAATTTACATTAGCTGGAGTTGTTTGTACAATCGTCAGTTTGAGAGACCATTAATTAAAACATTGAATCATCCATAATTCCAAATCTGGATTCACGGGTGTTAATTAGTTCTTGAGCAACACACCTCAGCCAGGGCAAGACAGTGATTGGAAGTGTCGGATGTCCAAGCATTTTTTTTTTTTAGAACAGTCGTTCTACTCCATCCATTTCAACCAATCTAAGCATGTAGAGTATTTTTAAAGTGTACAAACAGACTTTGTAATTGATTTTTATAATGGACATTATGTACAGTTTTCAGGACAAGTGCTGTTACATTTTACTGTGCTACTTTTACAAAGCAATGTCACAAGATGTTTGACTGTACAGTATATAAAGACTTTATTTCTGTGCTTCAGCTATGTCATTCACAATCACACTCTTGCACCTTCCACTTGTAATTGGAGAAGTCTGAAAACAAATGACAAAGATCTCTCCTAAATGTCGCTGGCTCCCTTCACCTCCCTACCATTGAACAACTTAAGGGCATGTCCCACTGTACGAGGTAATTCAAGAGTTCTCCCCTGATTCGAGCTCGTGTAATGCACGTAGCGGGTACATAGGAGCTCGTACGAGTAAAAAGTAACCATTTTTTTCATCATGAGTATTTTTTTTACTGGTGGACATTTTTCAAAGTGTTGAAAAAACGTCACGGGTTTACCGGATTCCCCGAGTACCTGACACCCACGAGCTCCTACGTACCCGTTATGTACTTTACATGAGCTCGAATCAGGGGTGTACTCGGGAGAACTCTTGAATTACCTCGTTCAGTGGGACAGGCCCTTTACTAGAACATGTAAATCTGTACACTCTCAAGGGCCTGTCCCACTCACGCAACTGTTTCCTGCAACTTGCCAGCACCCGTCCTAGTCGCACCGCGTGATGCCTGTTTGGCGGTGAGTGAAGTCATACCCTTTTTCTGGTTGCCGCTGGATTTTTAACATTTTTCAGCGACCTGCTGCGACTATGACGGGTGCCGGCAGGTCGCCAAAACAAATTGCGTAAGTGGGACAGGCCCTTCACTCTTTCTGGATTTCACTTTCAATCATTGGCAGTTAAACTCTAGACATGAAACTTTCAACTCTTCCAGCTTTCATTAAAACCAATGCAGATGTGAGAAAAATCTTTCAACGCCATACTCAAAATCATCAAACCCCCCCCCCCCCCCCCGTTCCAATAAATAATGATTTAACTCCAATGCTTTATTGGACACTCTAGATTTACAATAATTACACTGTATAGACAAATCCAGACATACTTTTACTATGCCGCCGAAGCTTTGGCTTTATATGATGCCATCATCTTCTTAATCTCAGCAATTGCTAAACCTGGATTCAAACCCTGGAAAAAATGGAAAGTAATTAAATTAAAAAAACACAATACTCACTTCATAAGGATCAAGATACAAAAAGAGGGCATATACAAGCTTGTGTTAATCTTAATGTCAAAACTTGGAAAGACTGGGCATCTTGTGCATCTAATTTACAGCACTGTTTCCCCCTTTGTCTCATGTCTTTTTATACCTCCATGAGACAGATCCGATGCAATTTACAATCCTTCACATCCATCTACTATATTACTCATTCTTTACACACCTTTCCAACAAATTAAATGTTTAAGAGAGAGCTGCATATGCTGGAACAATCGAAGGTATACGAAAAATGCTGGAGAATCTCAGCGGGTGAGGCAGCATCTATGGAGAAGGAATAGGTGATGTTTCAGTTCGAGAAACCCGAGTTGAGTTTCTCCAGCATTTTTTGTCTACCTACAAATTAAAATGTTTGTTTTCTAACCTTGCCTAGTCATGATGCAAGGCCAAGGATCTGAAACATTAACTGCTTTTATTCATAGAGGCTGCACGAGCTGCTGAATGTTCTTTCAGGCATGTTCTAACTGCTCTTGCCCACATTATTTCAGGAATATATTCACTTTATCTCATTGTGGGTTGTGTTCCTAGTCAGCAAATGACATAGACTTTTCAACCGATCTCCAACATAGCCAATCATTGTTTCTGGGACTCACGCCTATGGTTTTAAAACTTAAAATAAATCTCTGACTAATTTCATGAAGTTAATGGAAATGCTTCCTGAAACCTAACATTCCAATCACCCTGGTTCTTGAAGATCTCAATTTGATTTCAGGCCTGAAATTAATTTGAATTGCATTTTAATTGTCTTTCTCCCCCAAATGTACATCCTTTAGTGCTAGAGAATTCTGGACTTCTCATCCACTTTATCTTTTCTCTACCATTATCTAGATCTTAACCTCTCCCTGCCTTTCTCCCACAAAACACAATGAATTTGTTCCTACACTTCAGTAACATCCCAGCAAAGGGCAGTGAGATTTTTGGCATATTTTTTTAAACTAAAGAAATGACTTTCTGTTGAAACTACTTCCTTCCATAACATTCTGAATGTCTGCAGTGATGTCTGGGTAGGTAAAAGCCCAGGCTTGTGGCTGCATAACCACCTACCTTTGGGCAGGCCTGTGTGCAGTTCATTATAGTGTGACAGCGATAGAGGGAGAAGGGATCCTGTAGCTGAGCCAGGCGTTCCTCTGTGAAATCATCCCTGGAGTCGATCATCCAGCGGTATGCCTGAAATGGAAACAATGACAGAACGGCGTCAAATTGGAAATAAGGACATTAAACTGGAAAAATCCCATATATCCTCCCCAAAAAGATGGGCAACATCTGCAGCAAACTCCTAGCACTGTGAAACTTCATTTGGAGCTCACTATAGCCAAAAAATAGGATATTTGGGTGCAGGCACATTATAATTTCACTGAGGAGATTTTTTAGCTCACATTTTTAGAAATGTGAGTTATCAAAGTGAGAACAAGGAGTCTAGAACTGGGCAGGTGATGGGGTGGGGGGGAGAAAGAGATAGTCTTTCAGCTGGGGAGAAATTGATTCACTTTGTTGGTTCTTAATTTTAGAGCATTCACTGCCTTGAGGTATATACATTGACGTGGATAGGCTTTTCCCATTGAGGGTAGGGAAGATTCAAACAAGAGGGCATGACATGAGAATGAAGGGACAGAAGTTTAGGTAACATGAGGGGGAACTTCTTTACTCAGAGAGTGGTGGCTGTGTGGAATGATCTTCCAGCAGAAGTGGTGGAGGCAGGATCGATTTTAACATTTAAAAGTAGTGTCGATAGGTATATGGACGGGAAAGGAATGGAGGGGTATGGTCTGAGTACAGGTAGATGGGACTAGGGGAAAATAAATGGTCGGCACGGACTGGAAGGGCCGAGAAGGCCCGTTTCCGTGCTGTAATTGTTATATGGTTATATACATGCACATACATACATACCACACACACACCCAGGTTCAAACCTGATCAGGAATGCTGTTTGTGGAGAGATTCTATCTGATACTGTTTGAATTTCCTCTGGATTTTTAGGTTAATTGGCCTCTATAAATTGTCCCTCGTGTGTAGGGAGTGGATCAAAAGTGGGATAACAGAACAATGAGGCACTTTACAATCAATGCAGTAAGCAGATTTACCTGCATCAGCACGGCAGGGCCCAAATATTTATCTCCATTCCACCAGTAACTAGGGCAGCTGGTACTACAGCAGGCACAGAGGATGCACTCATATAGACCATCCTGGCAGAGAGAACAAGCTGCTTTAATTTATTTTCAACAAACAATACTATTCTCTAACATAAAATTCTCTAAGAAACACAACTTGCCGAGGATGCTCCCACAGGCTAAAAAAAACAGGCACGTCAAAGAATAGGATGCAATTTATATATTATGGCAATATGCAGTGAACTGCACCACACCAGCAATTTATTTATAGATTGAAAACTGCCCTGTTAATAAACTAATGCATACAGTTAGTATAACACAGGGGCTTCATACAAGTATGGAGTGTCCAGTTAAATAATCTGAAACAGTAGGAATGATCATTTGTTAATTTGCACATCAATAAGCAAACCTACCAAATGCTTATATAAAAGTATTTTTATCCTTTTAATGCCAGCATTTCAGAATATTGTATCAAGAAGAATGTTGTTGACGTTTGTGTGTGACCAGCATGGTGATTATACACAATTTTTTTAAATCCACACTATTGCTTTTAAATATATAATGAAGTTTTCAACTCTGTACACATCAAACTGTCTCTGGACTGAACTTGGAAGCTCTTTAGTTGTATCATTATCATAATAAAAGCAATAAAACAAAACTGACCAACCAACATCTATCTAATCACTGTGCTCCTGATGAATATCAATGACACTCCCAGCCAACACGGCAAGGTCCCACTCACTAAAATTGGATCCACATAAAAGACGGATCCTGTGGTACGGTCACCGTCACAGAATCTAAACACTTCAGCCCCATCACGATAGAAGCCTTGTTCCACAAGTTCATGCTGAATACTATCTGATAGAAGTGAGAAAGACCTTGGAGTAATGCTGCCACTGATGTAGTAGCAAAGGACATTTCACATAAAGAGTGGTGGATGTAGGGAACGAGCTGCCAGAGGAAGTAGTTGAGGCAGAGACTATCCCAAAGTTTAAGAAACAGTTAGACAGGTACATGGATAGGACAGGTTTGGAGGCATATGGACCAAACGTGGGCAGGTGGAACTAGTGTAGATGGGACATGTTGGCCGGTATGGGCAAGTTGGACCAAAGGGCCTGTTTCCGCACTATCACTCTGACATGCCTGGCAGATGGAACCTGTGGCAGGTGGAATGCAAAGCCTATTTGATCAGATTGTTTTTATCATCCTCAGTGGCTAAATTGGTGCTGGTTTAGATTAGTTTACAGATACAGCGAGGAAACAGGCCCACCGAGTCTGTGCCGACCAACAATCCCCACACACCAAAGGGCCTGTCCCACTTGCGTGTCCTTGGCACGCAAATTACGCGACCTCATGGTCGCGTTGAGCCGAGACAATCGAGCGAAGGTCGGGCGCGATTACATGCGTAGTCACAGCCGCCTGGAGCGCATGACATCATTTGAAGATGAACACAAAGCTGGAGTAACTCAGCGGGACAGGCAGCATCTCTGGAGAGAAGGAATGGGTGACGTTTTGTGTTGAGACTTCTTCAGTCTGAAAAGAAGGGTCTTGACCCGAAACGTCACCCATTCCTTCTCATCAGAGATGCTGCCGGTCCCGCCGAGTTACTCCTGCATTTTGTGTCTACCTTCAATTTTCTTGGCGCCGCTCCGGGAGTAGAAATGGGGGCGGATCCGGACCGCAAAGGCCGTGAGCCCCAGGCCGAGTTCGACGATCGTTTGCCTGCTTCTGCTGCTGTTGAAGGTGAGATGTTGCATTGCTCGAGGGTCTTGGGCCTGTCCCACTTTGGCCGTCAGTTCGAAGATTTTGTTCACTGCAAGAATTTCGGAGCTCCGCGAGATGTCGAGACCGGCCCCGCACAACTCCATACCTCTTTGCGCTTCTAAGTGGGACCGGCCCCGCGCAGCATACAGTGTCCATACGCCTCAAGCGACCGCGAGGACGCGTAAGTGGGATAGGCCCTTAATACTATCCTACACAAACTGGGGACAATTTACAATTTTACGGAAGCCAATTAACCTACAAAGCTTTGTGGTGTGGGAGGAGGCACCAGAGCACCCGGAGAAAACCCGCATAGGTCACGTAGAGAAGGTACAAACTCCGTACAGACAGCACCCCTAGTCAGGATCAAACCCGGGTCACCGGCACTGTAAGGCAGCAACTCTACTACTGCTCCACTGTTAAAAGATCTGCAAATAGTCCTTGTGGGACCATGTCTCAGCTTCACTCCTGGAACACCTTTCTTTATATAGCACAAACACAAATTCTGCTCCGAAAACTTATGAATGTTTACTAAAATAAGGGCTTCAATCTGGAGGAAGAAATAAATAAAATAAATTTGCCAATTCTGACCACTGAAAAAATGTAAGCTGCTTACATGCATGCTCTTGTTGCCTTACCAGTTTCTGTCTGTCCTCAATTGACTGCAGATACTGGTCCTTGCCTGCTTGAGATTCGTCCTTCTTCTGCAGGTAGGGTTTTATTGACTTGTACTGAGCATAGAAGTTGCTGAGGTCCTGGAGGAAAAGAGGAAGAACAAAGTCAATCTGAATACAGCAGCAAGGTATTATGTCGACAGCAAAAAGTAAATGGATCTAGGAGCATTGTTCTACGGAAGTGGAGAAAGCATTGGAGCAAGCTGTGCAACACAAATGTGGCACGGTGCGTAATGGCAGAGCAACTGCCTTACAGGGTTTGATCCTGACTACAGGTGACTAGTGGGGTACCGCAAGGCTCAGTGCTGGGACCCCAGCTATGTACAATACATATTAATGATCTGGACGAGGGAATTGAATGCAACCTCTCCAAGTTTGTGGATGACATGAAGCTTGGGGGGGCAGTGTTTGCTCTGAGGAGGATGCTAGGAGGCTGCAAGGTGACTTGGATAGGTTGGGCTAGTGGGCAAATGCATGGCAGATGAGGTTATCCACTTTGGCGGCAAAAACCGGATGGTAGATTATTATCTGAATGGTGGCCGATTAGGAAAAGGGGAGATGCAACACGACCTGGGTGTCATGGTACACCAGTCATTGAAAGTAGGCATGTAGGTGCAGCAGGCTGTGAAGAAAGCGAATGGTATGTTGGCATTCATAGCAAATGGATTTGAGTACAAGAGCAGGCAGGTTCTACTGCAGTTGTACAGGGTCTTGGTGAGGCCACACCTGGAGTATTGCGTACAGTTTTGGTCTCCTAATCTGAGGAAATACATTCTTGCCATAGAGGGAGTACAGAGAAGGTTCACCAGACTGATTCCTGGGATGGCAAGACTTCCATATGAAGAAAGACTGGATAGACTCAGCTTGTACTCGCTGGAATTTACGAAATTGAGGGGGGGGGGAATCTTATAGAGGCTTACAAAATTCTTAAGGGGTTGGACAGGCTAGATGCAGAAAGATTGTTCCTGATGTTGGGGAACTCCAGAACAAGGGGTCACAGTGTAAGGATAAGGGGAAAGTCTTTTAGGACCGAGATGAGAAGATTTTTTTTCACACAGAGAATGGTGAGTCTGTGGAATTCTCTGCCACAGAAGTTAGTTGAGGCCAGTTCATTGGCTATATTTAAAAGGGAGTTAGATGTGGCCCTTGTGGCTAAAGGGATCAGGGGGTATGGAGAGAAGGCAGGTACAGGATACTGAGTTGGATGATCAGCCATGATCATATTGAATGGCGGTGCAGGCTTGAAGGGCCGAATGGCCTACTCCTGCACCTATTTTCTATGATTCTATGATACAGGCGCTGTCCGTACGGAGTTTGCACGTTCTCCCCATGACCGCATGGGGGCTCTGGTTTCCTCCCACACTCCAAAGACATACAGGTTTGTAGGGTAATTGGCTTGTAAATTGCCCCCAATGTGTGTAGGATAGTGTTAATGTGTGGGGATCGCTGGTCGGCACACATTTGATGGGCCGAAGTGCCTGTTTCCGTGCTGCATCTCTAAATTAAACTAAATGAGCATTTAAATATGCCACCATATTTCATGAGAATGAGCCTGTAACCAGGTCATCATGGGAGGACCCTTAGGGTCTCAACCCGAAACGTCGCCTTTTTCCTTTGCTCCAGAGATGCTGCGTCTCCCGCTGAGTTTCTCCAGCATTTTTGTCTACCTTCGATTTTCCAGCATCTGCAGTTCCTTCTTAAACAGGTCAATATGGGGGATGCTTCAAGATAGCAAAACCAAACCAGAGGAAAAGTGGAACTCAATGAATTAAGTGATAGGAGCAGAAGTAGGCCATTCAGTCCATCAAGTCTACTCCACCATTCAATCATGGCTGATCTATCTCTCCCTCATAACCCCATTCGCCTGTCTGCTTCCCATAGCCCCTGACATTCATATTCAAAAGCATGAAATAATTTTAGTTTTAATAAAACACTTCAGGGGAGAACAAGAGAAAGGTGCCTAACTGTAACCTGTAGCAGTGCACCTCCAGATCACGTGGTTCAGTACCACTACTGACTAAGCTGACACAGGAATAAGGATGTCATATGGGCAATTTTCAATAAAGAGCAACACAGAAAGAAACCAAGGAGAGAGAATTGGTAGAGACTGAACAAAAGACTCACGGGAACGAGATCCTTTACCACATACATATGAGGCAGGGGGTAGATCTTGGAGACTTTGTCGAGGTTGGTGTCAATTTTGCAGATACATGCCAGCGTGTTCCCCCCATTGATGTTCATGGCACAGGAGCCACAGATTCCTGACAACAGAAATGTTTGCTGAACTGACCGTGCCTTCTGAACGACTGTACCAAAGCTCCAAATGACAAGCTCAACAAATCTGCACTGCACAGCTCAATGCAAGCTACCACATACAAAACAGTCTGCCCCTGAAATGGCTCTATTGTTATTTGAAGATCAGACATAAATTTTTTTATTTAATTTTTATGAATAATTAAAAATTACGGCGCGATCTTTAAACAAAATAGTAATTAGCTGCCCACCATCAGTTAGGACCATGCAAATAAGCTGATCAATCAAACACAAAACCAGGTCTCATCCATGTTCATAAGTTCTAAGAGTAGAATTAGGCCATTTGGCCAATCAAGTCTACTCCGACATTCAATCATGGTTGAGTTATCTTTCCCTCTCAACCCAATTTTCCTGCCTTCGCCCCATAACCTTTGACATTTTAGGGTTGTCTGCTTTGTATGTTACAGCTTGTACTGTGCAATGTAGATGAGCTTGCCATTTGGAGATGAATGCTGAACAAACATACTTGATCTCGTATAAACGTATTAGAAACTGGAAACATTAGAATAGGTTCATTACAAGAACTGGGGGGGTAGGCATATTTTAGTTGCTCTCCTCCACGACAGATATAAATTGCTATTAAAAAAAAAGGCATCCTGGTCTCAATTGACTATAAATATACCTTCCAGCTTAACCAAAATGCTTTGGGATTGAACTAGTTATTTTTTTCCAGAGACAAATTAGTAATTAAAATATTTCAATGAGGTTCTATACCCCAGAGGTCCTCTGTTGTTTGCATTGAACACAGACTTATTCTAAATTCAATTTCAATTTTCCAAGAAAAAACAGACAAGGTTCTGGAGTAACTCAGCGAGTCAGGTAGCATCTCTGGAGAACATGGATATGAGAAAATATTATAAAATAAAATTGCTCACATTATAATATCTGTGTGAGAAACTTATGTTGACTTGCAGGAGAAGAACTGGAAGCAGAGGTTTTCAAAATACATAGGCCATAACGGAATAAAGAACACACACACATAGGAGGACAGATGGCTTGTTATAACAGGGAGATGTTGATGTAAATGGGAATAGCTTTGCTTGTTTTTGAGCGGCTATAAATGTCAGAAGTTGTATTTGGTTTAGGATAGTGTTCAGAGTAATGGCATCTCCTCCAAGGACATGGGCACCATTTATTCATCATTTGTGACACATCTCTGAGCTCGGCTGTGTCATGAAGGGGATTTATGGTTGTCTATGTTGGGTTGCAGGCACCAAGGCTAGATAATAGAATCTGTGATTTGGTTTGTGCAGTTTCAAAGTATTTTTGTTGGGATAAGAGATAAGGCATAGGTGATGGTTGTGTGACCTTTGTATAAGGGAGATTTCTTATGTTTATAGAAGACGGAGAAAGTAATTGTGTTTTGATCTAAGCCTGAACGATTGGGGTCTGCATATAGTAATCTTCAAATTGCTGTGTGGAATGCTATCAGTAAGAAGTTGTAAAGAGGCCTACATTCCTTTCCTCCAGAGATGACCAAGGGGGAGGCTAATTCAGAATGAAACTTGACCTGAGCTTGGTAAAAGGCCACTATAATGTATCACATGCGACAAGTATATGGTCTTTGTGTGCTTAGAGTTGGGAATGATGTGATTAGAAATTACTTGAGTTTTTATCATTTTGTAAGAATGGGGCAACACTCATATTTAATCTTTGTAATCCATAAGTAACTGTATTTTAACTATGTAGTTGAAAGGAAATTATTTGTGCTTAATTAGGGTTGTAAGTATGGTTAAATATGACATTTTACAAATAACTTTATTTTCCAAAAGTGAAAATATATGTATTGTGTGTATGTATTGTGTGATTGGTTTATGATATGTTTATTCTGAGAGATGATCTTACAATTAGTTTTATATCTGTGGTTTTACTTAATTGAAATAAAATGATTTTGAGCAAAGAGGTTGGAAAAAAAACCACAGACGGGGAAAAGTTGTAAAGGGGCTGGAAAAGGGAAAACCATGTGACTAGACATGTTGTCAATCAATGGAAAATGGATTTAGTTGATTGGTTAATGCAAATAAGTTAAATGTATGGTAAACCATAATGATTGGTTAATAGTTTGCCACTCCTTTTGTATTATAATTGTCTATTACCTTAATAATGTGTTACGTTTATACCAAAGTCAGTAGTTCTTTCAACCTGCTCCAGAGTTTTTAAACTCTGTGTTGGAAGGTTTAAAGAATTATCCAGCACTGTTAGAATAAAGAATCGATTTCAACAACAAGAGTTTGAATCAAGTTTTCTTGAATTGGAGACAAAAAGAACTCAGTTTAACAGATAGATGACAATTAGGGTCAAGATACTTTTTCAATTTGAAGAAGGGTCCTGCCCTGATCTATCCTTGTTCTGCAGAGATGCTTGCCAGACCTGCTGAGTCACTCCAGCACTTTGTGTCTTATTTTGTTAACCAGCATCAGCAGTTCCTTGTATCTCTAATTTTCCACAGCTTGGGACAGCTGTCAACCTGAGAGAGACAGGAACTGTCAGAACTTCATGGTCCAAAGGTCATAAGTGATAGGAGCAGAATTAGGCCATTCAACCCATCAAGTCTACTCCATCATTCAATCGTGGCTGATCTATCTCTCCCTCTCAACACGATTCTCCTGCCTTATCCCGTAAAAATATCCATTGACTTAGCCTCCACCTATGACAATGAATTCCACAGATTCACCACCCTGGTGCGTCAGGCAGTGGTGTCCCTCCCCAGACAGTAACCCCCCCCCCCCCCCCCCCCCCCGAGTCACTTTTTCCTTGTCTTTCTCCCCAAGCAACATTCTGTTTATCATATTTCTTCCCCCCCCCATCCCAGTTTAATAATGTAGAAACTACAGGGATGACTTTATTTTTAGAAGTAATTGTTGAATCGCTCAGAGACAAAGCCTGTGTTTCCAAATCATTGGCAGCCAAGAGCTATTACCTGCGTCAAAATAAAATTGTTCACTCAACAGGTATACTTAGGCGAAGGTTTGAGGTTTTAGAGAAATAGCTTCTCCATTAGGGTTGCTAATGACCAACACGTGCCTTCTATTTTTCGACCACAGTTCCCAATTCATGAAATAATTATGATACTATACAAAACGATTTAGATACAACACTTTCATTTTGCATCCCTCTTCAACGTGCACCACATACTCACCCTCCCTGCAAGATCTGCGGAACGTTAGTGTTGAGTCCATCTCATTCTTGATCTTGATAAGAGCATCTAGTACCATTGGACCACATCTGTAGGGTTACAGCAGTTAAAACTCAAGTGTTAACTGCATGCACTTGTACACTGTGTTTGCTATCATGTCTCTGGACAGCTGCCATCTAAAGAAGGGGTTGTCACCCGAAACATCAAAGATTCCTTTTTCTCCAGAGATGCTGCCTGACCCGCCAAGTTACCCCAGCATTTTGTGTCTACCTTCAGAAAACGTTGTTCCTATTTTCCCAATAACATTTTGTTTAATGAAAATAAATGCGGGAAACTGGGACAAGGAAGGCACAGATAGTGACTTGCTTCTAAATCAGTGGAAGGAAGTTGCTATAGCAGTGGTACATAAACAATTGTACGTTGAATGCGTACTAAAATTTATTTTTGTAAATTAGAGTGAAATTAATAGGAAAAGCCAGTGTTTTTTCTCCTCTACATATTGTCTTTCATTTTCATCCTTAAGATTAGACAAACAGGTAAGATTTTTCATTTATGGAAAAGACCTTGCAGGGTAGATGACCTGGTTTACCTTTCTCTCACTACACAATTTCCACATCTCTTGGATATCATTGCAAATCTTTATTTTACAGTTGAAGAAAGGCACCACAAATTGTTTTAATAAATGCATCCTGGTCTCAACTGATCACAAAGATGATACATTCCAGATTAACAAAAATACTTTGGATTGAACTGGTTTCTTTTTGTTGAAGAGGCAAGGTTAGTAAAATTAATATATTTCAATGAGATTCTATGCCCCAAAGATAGACACAAAAAGCTGGAGTGACTCAGCGAGTCAAGTGGCATCTCGGTTTAGTTTAGTTTAGTGTATTAATAATGAAGAAACTACAGGGATTACTTTATTTTTAGAAGTAATTGTTGAATTGAGGTACAGTGAAAAGCTTTTGTTGCGTGCTATCCAGTCATCAAAAAGACAATACACAATTACAATAGAGCCATTTACAGTGTGTAGATACATGATAAGGCAATAATGCTTAGTGCAAGGTAAAGCCAGTGTGTTCAGAACATATCAGAGGGAGAGAGCACAATTAAAGTTGAGTCTGAATAAGGGTCCCGACCGGAAAAGTCACCCATTCCTTCTCTCCAGATATACTGCCTGACCCCCTGAGTTACTATAGCATTTTGTGTCGACCTACAACTAAAGTTTCAATACATTCAGATATGAATCTTGTGCTAATTAACTTTATGACTTACGAATTGAGGTCAAGCTCATAGGTTTGCATGCGGGGCTTGTCTCCGGGTTTATCTGGATCCCATCTGTAAATTGCAAATTTCTTCATGAGAGACGTTGCTTCAGGTGCAGACGCTGCTGCGGTCTGGGCGCTGCGTGTCGTCTGCAATGAAACGTAAAGCACCGGTTAATTCACAAACCAACCTGTATCAAAGCCATTAAAGTCTCAAAACAAGGAACTGCAGATGCTGGTCTGCAAAATAAGACAAAAGCGCTGGAGTAAATCAGTGACAATTTTGGGTAACCTACCCTAACCCCCCGCTCCCACCTCCCCTGTGCCCACTCGCACCTATTTCTCTCCTCTCCCTTTGGCTTCACAATTCACACCTTTTTTTCCCCCATCCTTGGCCTTGTCCAACCATCTGCCTATCCTAAACGCACCACACCTTGTATTCATCTATTACCTGCCACACTTTGTCCTGTCCCAACACTCTTCCAGCTTTATTCTCTCACCCCACTACAATCAGTCTGAAGGTTCCCGACTCGAAACGTCACCTTTCCATGTTATCCAAAAATGCTCCCTGACTTACGCCGGCACTTTGTGTGGTCTCTTCTTGGTTGGGTGCCTGGAATGCACTCACAGGGTGGCGGCAGAGAAGATAGTGGCATTTCAGAGGCTTCTGGATTAACACATAGATAAGCAGGGAATGGATCACATGCAGCCACAGGACATTACTTTAACTTGGCATCCTGTTCAGCATGGACATTGTGGGCCGAAGGGTCTGTCACTGTGCTGAAATGTTCTGTTCACCCCAAGTCCGTTCTTACTCATCAAATTGATAGCAAAGGAAGATATAAATAACGTGCAAGAGAGAACTGCAGATGCTGGAAAATCGAAGGTAGACAAATGTGCTAGAGAAACTCAGCGGGTGCAGCAGCATCTATCATAGATTCTATGGAGCAAAGGAAATAGGCAACGTTTCGGGCCGAAACCCTTCTTCAGACGGAGTCATCTGAAGATGCTGCTGCACCCGCTGAGTTTCTCCAGCACTTTTGTCTACCCAGCATTTAGTGTCTGTCTTCATGACCTTCACGCAGGCTTGGAGGCAGAGAGAGCTGCCCTTGGGCCGAGCAGGGCCTGAAGCCCGGGACACCGGCCGCCGTTCGCGCAACAACACCGGCCGCCTCACGAAATATCGCCGTGAGGGAGAGCAACTTATCGTTGGAAAGAGCCGGTCCTCTCACCTGTAGGCAGGCCGCTCGCCAGGGCAGCAACAGCAAGGCGCCGCTTCTCCTCAGGCTCGCCGCCCTCGCCGCCGCCATCTTGAGCAGCTGGACTGGCGCTGGAAACGTCTGGAAGCGTCTCGAGCGTCAGTCAGTCTGAAGTCAGTCTGTCAGCCTGCTCCCGCCTCAGTTAGTCAGCAGCCTGAGGAGAAGCTCCGGTCTCAGTTCGTCAGCAGCCGGCGGGCATGTATGAGGAGAAGCTCCCGCCTCAGTTAGTCAGCAGCCAGCGGGCATGTATGAGGAGAGGTTCCCGCCTCAGTTAGCAGCCGTGTGTGTGTGGAGAAGCTCTGGCCCAAACCCAAACCCAGGTATCCGTCAACACCCGGCGGGGCAGTCCATGGCAAAGATTAGTATCTTAGAGGAGGAGCAAGATCAAAGGTACACAAAAATGCTGGAGAAACCCAGCGGGTGCAGCAGCATCATCATTCTATGGAGCGAAGGAAATAGGCAACGTTTCGGGCCGAAACCCTTCTTCAGACTGATGATAAGCCCTGGCACAACCCACTTCTTATTATCTGGCTGCATGCATGCCAACAGCTTGTCTCAATGGGGAAAAAAGTTCCACGACTCACAAATACATTGGTTCTAGCACCACTAATGGACTGGGAGGCCACTGATATAGTGAATGACTTTGACAGAAATGTGACCTGATTTTCAACAGTGTGTTAAAAGATACTAGTGAGAGTGAGAAAGCTAGCTACTTGCTTCTCTGGACAGGAGTAAAGGGTCTATAGTTGGTACACAGCTGGACATTTGAGCAAGAGGTAGCAATGTTACAAAATTTTGAGATTTAAAAAATCAAGTCTGCAATTTATCCCATCAGATAAAGCATAAAAAAAAGTTTAATTTGACACCTAATTTACTTTCATATCTTCAGTATTAAGAAAGTTATGGCCGTTTTCATACTCAGAAATGAGCATCTTGCTCCCCATTGCCTTTCAATTGACTTAACTCAAAAGCTGTGATCTGGAAAAGTTAAATGTCCATAACTTTCTTAAAAATTAAGAGAACTCAATGAAATTTTCAGTTATTATAGATTGAAGCATTCTGAAACAAATATTAAACAATCTTACTTGGATGACCTGAAATTAAAGCATATAATTAGTTAGTTATCTAATTGTAGCTAATTACAAAATTCAATGAGTAGATCTAAACATCTATCAATTTCTTAAGAAAAGATAAACTTTTTTAAAATTGCCTAAGTGTCCAAATAACATTCACACAATAATCCACAATATAACATAATTTTTAAATCTCATTTTCATGAATTTCTGGGCCAAATGGAAGGAATTTAGTGTTTTATGCCTGTAAATTAATGGCCATTTAAATCAACTAGCGAGTGGGTTTTAGTGGAATGCGGTGGATTGGAACGTTGCGTTTAGCGGTGAAGTCGGGGGGAAAAATACTGGGGGTTCATACATTTTTTGGGGACCCCATTTCGCAACATAAAAATATTATTAATGCCTCCCGAAAAACCAACTTTTAATATAAAAATAAACTATTTACCTTTTTTTCTTCCCTACGCAAAATGCTTCTGGTTGTCTGCGGTCACGGCTTTTGAAGGTGATTTTTAAATTACTCTAGTTAATAAATAATCTAGAGTAATTTAAAAATACCTTCATTGATGAAATGTCGGAGCGATTTTTCTTCAGCAACCAAATCGCCCGACATTCATCGATTATCCAGGCCTGTGGAAAAACGGCACTTTAAGCCCGCCCCCCTCTGCAAGGCGCGAAAGTCGCGCACACGGGGAGCGGCAGAACTGCAGCGCCGCTAAAGGTAAGTTTTGCAACATACCTACAAGAGGAGGATAGAGAGAAGGCAGATAAGTTTTACCTTGAACTGAAGACCCGCTATCCCATATATCTCTATTCTTCTCTAGGGTTAATGATGAATCTGTGGATGACTACCTCACAAAGCTGAAGAACATTGCATTGGAATGTACGTTCAGAGATACGCAAGAGGGATATGATATTGTCCTTGACCAATTCACATGGGGCACAATCCACAAAGACGTCCAGAGGTCTCATCGTAAGGGACTAAAGGGATGCTGTTATCAGGCAACTGAACTATCCTACTACAACAAGAGAGTAGTCCTGAACTGCTATCTACTATACCTCATTGGTGACACTTGGTCTATCTTTGATTGGACTTTACTGGCTTTACCTTGCACTAAATGTTATTCACGTTATTCCCTTTATCATGTATCTGTACACTGTGGATGGCTCGATTGTAATCATGTATTGTCCTTCTGCTGACTGGTTAGCGTGTAACGAAAGCTTTTCACTACCTCGGTACACAGGACAATAAACGAAACTCAAACTCTAAGACTCTTCAAGATGCCATTGACCTTGCACAAGGGCATGAAGCTACAAAGAGGCAAATGTCTTTTATAGGCAGGGGAGTGGATGCAGTGAAGGTCCGTACACAATACAGACCAAAACATCCTGAGCTGACATGAAATCGCCTGCAGAGCTACTGAATGGAAGAAATAATAAAATAACCCAGCCAAGCAAAATACACCTTCCTCAAGACCAGGAGGAAGTACAACAACCGCTGACTGATGCTCAAACTGAAGGAAGCCAATACTTCAACAGACATGCCAAAACATTGCCAGAACTGTTGAGACGACAGCAATTAGTCTGAGCATTGGATCAATGTAGAATCTATATATAGTTCACTTACTAACGTGTTAATGTGTGTGACATTTTGGTTCACTTTCCAAAGAATGGCCCTATACAGCCTTGGATTAAGAAACAGTGTACCATGATACATAATCTAAAACAGCTCTGTTTTGATTTTAAAAAAAGGCACCAATATTGACCTGTGCGTAAGAAGGAACTGCACATGCTGGTTTAAACCAAAGATGACACAAAAAGCTGGAGTAACAGCAGGACAGGCAGCATCTCTGGAGAGAAGGAATGGGGAACGTTTTGGGTCGAGACCCACCTTCAGACTAGTTAGCGATAAGGGAAACGAGAGATATAGACGATGATATAGAGAGATAAAGAACAACGAAGTAAAGATATGCAAAAAAGTAAAGATGATAAAGGAAACGGGCCATTGTTAGCGGCTTGTTGGGTGAAAAAGAGAAGCTAGTGCGACTTAGGTGGGGGAGGGATAGAGAGAGGGAATGCGGTGGTTACCTGAAGTAGAGAAATCAATATTCATACCACTGTGCTGTAAGCTGCCCAAGTAAAATATGAGATGCTGTTCGTCCAATTTGCGTTTAGCCTCATTTTGGCAATGGAGGAGACCTAGGACAGAATGACCTTGCAGTCCATGGAGTGGACGGGATCATTCTGTACACGAGTTTCATTGATCGAATCTGGCAACATTGGGAATATTTCAAAACTGATCAGAAATGAATAAATTTTTGGAGGAAATACAAAAGAATTACAATATACATATATTTAAGAAGGAACTGCAGATGATGGAAAATTGAAGGTAGACAAAAATGCTGGAGAAACTCAGCGGGTGAGGCACCATCTATGGAGGGAAGGAAAACGCTCCATAGATGCTGCCTCACCCGCTGAGTTTCTCCAGCATTTTTGTCTACCTGCAACATACATATGGTATTCAACCATTAGGTGCCACTGTGGCCGATAAAGTCAGCCTTGTCCAATTACCAAATGTTTGCCCTTTGTATAGAGGTGGACTATTCCACCTGTGCAAATATCCAGAGAGTCTTTCCACCCCTGACTCCATGTACTATCTGTCATGTACAAAGTAACTTGTCTTTGTTTCTATAGATTTCATTGTCTGGGTCATTCATTTCATTGTCTTTTTAAAGCGTATTCATTACTCGATAAACTGTTTCAAATAATTTTCAGACCCAGCCAAATAATAACAGGATTCCTCCTACATACCAACGAGTAAAACATTCCTGAAACCTGTTTGTAATTCAATCTATTTACAGGAAGGATCAGTTTGCATTTGCAAAGGAGCTGAGAGGTAAGAAAAACATGTTTTTTGTAAATACCTGTAATAATATGATATATTCAATAAAGCACAAAATAAAATACAAGAACAAAATTACTAAAATATACAGTTGTATTTCAAATTACATTTAATCAGAGTGCTGGATTGCTTAATAGAAAGGGTTTTTCTTGCCTAGAATTAACGTTTAATATTCTGATGAAGGGTGTGCTGGTTTTGGAGAAGGTCCAGAGGAGGTTTACGAGAATGAACCCGAGGATGATTGGGTTAACGTATGATGAGCGTTTGAAGGCTCTGGGTCTGTATTCTCTGGAGTAAAGCGGTGATGAGGGGTGATCTCATTGAAACCTATCGGATAATGAAAAGCCAAGATAGAGTGGACATTGAATGGATGTTTACAGTAATGGGAAAGTCAAGAACGAGTGGACCCAGCCTCAGAATAAAAGGACCTACGTTTAGAATGGAGTTGACGAGGAATTTCTTTAGCTGGAAGGTGGTGAATCTGTGCAATTAATTGCCATAGACATCTGTAGAGGCCGAGACATTGTGTGTTTTAAAAGTAGAAATTTAGAGGTTTTTGATTAGGAAGGGCGTCAAAGGTTACAGGGAGAAGGCAGGAGAATGGTGCTGAAAGGGAAAAATAGATTAGCCATTATTGAATGGCGAAGTAGACTCGATTGACAGAAGGGCCTCATTCTGCTCTTACGTGTTATAGTCTTAAATGAGGATGATGCAGATAGTAGGTATGTTACAAAACTTGCCTTGAGCAGCTCTGCAGTTCTGTTGCTCCCCGTGTTTATCTTTTCTTAAGAAATGGATAGATGTTTAGATCTACTCATTTAATTTTTTAATTAGCTACAATTAGATAACTAACTAATTATATGCTTTAATTTCAGGTCATCCAAGTAAGATTGTTTCATATTTGTTTCAGAATGCTTCAATCTATAATAACTGAAAATTTAATTGAGTTCTCTTAATTTTTAAGAAAGTTATGGGCTTTTAACTGTTCCAGATCACAGCTTTTGAGTTAAGTCAATTGAAAGGCAATCGGGAACAAGATGCTAATTTCCGAGTATGAATATGGCCATAACTTTCTTAATACTGAAGATATGAAAGTGAATTAGGTGTCAAATTAAACTTCTTTTAATGCTTTATTGGATGGGATAAATTGCAGACTTGATTTTTAAAATCTCAAAATTTTGTAACATTGCTACAGATAGTATACATGTAGCAATACGGAGATTTTGGGGGTGATTTTTCTGTTGACTTTTCTGAGGAAGTTGATGATGTGGACCGTGCCTCCTGCTCATCATTCTTAAAATATTGTTTAACTAAAGATTGCACAGTGGCCTTTTTCTCTTTATAAACTCATTTTACAGCAATAAACAGTTTGTTCATTTACAGATGTTGGTGAAGCATGTAGAATAATGGTGTGGTTTCTAGCACTGTTCAAGTCTAGGTACTTATTTTTACTTCCTGCACCTACTTTAACTCATCGCAAATGCTTTTATCCTTTTGCTGCATTAACCTAAGAGTAATTGGTGTCGCATGTTGATCTTCATCTTTAATGCCAATTATCATGTTTTTCCATTTTATTTTTCAATGCCAGTTATATTTTCTAACAGTAAACTGCACAGAGCTTTTTCATTCTTTATAAATCTCCTTAAAGCAATAAGCAATGTTTGATATTCCTCTAGATGTTAGCGATGCATAAATAATTGTCTTGTTCCTTGCAAATAGCTAGGCCAGTTTCTACAAGAAAACCCATCTGCTATTGGTTTGGTTATGGTGCCTATGCTTAAGCCTCTTCTGATGTGTCATAGTCATCTTGCCTTTACATGTTTCAGAATGCATGCCCTGTCTTTTATGATGATGCCGATCACTGAACAGTATAATGTTAAAGTATGTCCAATCATAATTATAATCATACTTTATTAGCCAAGTATGTTTTGCAACATAGGAGGAATTTGATTTGCCATACAGTCATCATACCATTAAAAAGCAACAAAACACACAAAATACATTTTAACATAAACATCGAGCACAGTGACTCCTCCACATTCCTCACCGTGATGGAAGGCAAAAAAAAAGTTCAATCTCTTCTCTTCTTCGTTCTCCCGCGGTCGGGGGCCTCGAGCCTTTCGTTGACGGGGTGATCTTGACTCTCCTAGCCAGCGACGTTTGGGCCCTCCACGTTCAGGGCGATGAAGCTCCTGCATCGGCGGGGGAATCTCAGCTCCCCCGGGTGATCAGACCCGGGTCAGGGCTAGTCGAACCTTCTGCGTCGTTGGAGCTTCCCGACTTGGTCTCTACCCGAGACTGCGAGCTCCGCGATGTTGAAATCCGCAAGCCGCGGTTGGAGCATCGATCTCAGGCAGGGGATCGGCTCCGATGGTAAGTCCACGTCTCCGCGGTTGGGCTCATGTTTCAGTTATATAGGGTATTGGTGAAATCTAATTTGGAATTCTAAGCACAGTAATAGCCTTGTTATTTATGGAAGAGTGTAAACACATTAGAAGAAGTTCAGAGAAGGTTTAGAAACAAGAAACTGCAGATGCAGGTTTACAAAAAAAAGATACAAAATGCTGGAGTGCTACTTCAAAGTCTGAAGAAGAGTCCCAATCTGAAACATCACCTATCCATGTTTACCTGAGATGTTGCCTGACACACTGAGTTACTCTGGCACTTTGTGTCTTCTTTCAGAGGTTTGTGAATGGATGGGTTCTCTTATGAAGAAAGGTTGGACAGGCAAGACTTGTTGCCCATAGAGATTGGAAGAATGGGAGGACACGTGTTTGAAATAAATAAGAGGGGGAGGGTTTGAGAGGATGGGTGTTGATGTGGAGACGATTTTTAGTCATCAATGTGCATTTGGCAATCGGAATGCATGGGTGTGCTTATCAGAGCAAGCCTCCTTAAAGGCAGGTGCAACTGAGCTCTTGAGGAGTTGCTGGCAATTGCGACAGAGGTATGCTCAATGTAATTTTTAATTGGGTCTAAAAAAAGGTAGTAATTTGGACAGCATATTAATTGTAAGGAAGATGTGCTGTGTCTTGAGGCAGAAAGGTAGGAGGTGGATAAAGTTGTAGAATTTGGCACACTGTTCCATTTCATTTTTACTTCGAATACGTGAATTGTGAAATAATGGCGGAGTAGACACGATGGGTCGAATAATTCTGCCCATATAACTTATGAACTATGGTCACCTGTTGCATGGACTTGTTATTTTTAATCATTATGTTTTTACACTAATGTCTTGAGTTTTGCACACAGTCTTCCTTAGTTTAAAATGTTATGTTTAATGTATGTGTACTTAGTTCTCGCATGTTTGTGCTTGTGATGCAACTGCAAGCAGGAATTTCCAATGAACTGTAGCTGACTATACTTGGGGACAGGACAGTAAACTCAACTTGACAACTTGACTTGGGCGTTTTTGGGATTGATTTTTATGTCAGCACATTCAGTACCAAACCAGACTCTACTGGTATCGGTATTCTACAATGAGATAGCTTAATCAGAAAGGAATGTTGGTTTAGATGGGTTAAGGCATGTCACCAGTTGCAGACCTTGAGTTTGATCGGTTGATTATATTGAGTACAGGAAAGTAAAATGTGGACCTATCCAAGTTTGTGAAAGAGGGTTTGAAAGGTTGGAGGGGCAGTTATCATGGGTGACTTTGATCTACATATAGATTAGGCCCACCAAATTGGTACAGCGCTGAGTAGGGGGATTTCCTGGAGTCTATACGGGATAGTTTTTTAAACCGATATGTAGTGGAACCGACTAGAGGGAAGGCCAACCTACACTGGGTATTGTGTAATGAGGAAGGATTAGTTAACAAACATGTTGTGCAAAACCCCATTGGGAAACAGTGGCCATTATATGGTGCAATTCTGCATTAGGATGGAAAGTGACATAGTTAATTCAGAGACTATGGTCCTGAACTTAAAGAAAGGAGACTTTGAAGGTTTGAGACGGGAATTGGCTAGGATAGACTGGCAAATTATACTTAAAGGGTTGCTGGTGGAGATGCAATAACAAAGATTCAAAGACCGCATGGATGAACTCCAGAACTAGTTCATCCCTGACTGGCGAAATAATAAAACGGGTAAGGCGGCTCAACCGTGGCTAACGAGGGACATCAAGGATAGTGTTAAATCCAAGGAAGAGGCATTTAAATTGGCCAGGAAGCAGCAAACCAGAGGACTGGGAGAAATTTAGAACACAACAGAGAAGTTAATTAAAAGGGGTTGATTAAGAGGGTAAAATTATGAGGGGTAAAAAAAGAGCATGAAAGACAGCTTTCAGGGAATATAAAAACGGACTATAAAAGCTTCTTTAGATATGTAAAAAGGAAAAGATTAGTGAAGACAAATGCGGGTCACTTCCAGTCAGAGACAGGTTAATTTATAATGGGAAACAAGGAAATGGCAGAACAGTTAAACAAGTACTTTGGTTATGTCTTCACTAAGGAAGACACAAACAATCTCCCAGCAATACGAGGGGACAGAAGATCTAGTTGGAGGGAGGAACTGAAGGGAATCCACATTACTCAGGAAATGGTGTTCGGTAAACTGTTGGGACTGAAGGCAGATATATCCCCAGGGCCTGATGGTCTGCATCCAAGAGTAGTCAAGGCCCTAGAAACCGTGGATGCATTGGTGATCATTTTCCAATGTTCTCTCGACTCTGAATCAGTTCCTGTGGACTGGAGAGTAGCCAATGTAACTTCACTTTTTAAGAAAGGAAGGAGAGAGAAAACGAGGAATTATAGACCAGTTAGCCTTACGTCGGTAGTGGAGAAGATGCTTGAGTCGATTATTTAAAATGTTATAGCAGCGCATTTGGAAATTAGTGACAGGATCAGTCTAAATCAGCATGGATTTATGAAGGGGAAATCATGCTTGACTAATCTTCTGGAATTTTGTGAGGATTAAATAGGTAGAATGGATAAGTGAGAGCCAGTGTATGTGGTGTTTCTGGACTTTCAAAAAGCCTTTGACAAGGTCTCACACAAGTGATTAGTGTGCAACATTAGAGCACATGGTATTAGGGGTAGGGTATTGACATGGATAGAGAACTGATTGGTAGACAGGAAGCAAAGTGTAGGCATTAACGGGTCCTTTTCAGAATGGCAGGCAATGAAGATATTAGCATTAATACCTGCTGTATCCAATACCACCCTGAGCCCCTAGGTTATTTACAAAAAAATTGAAACCAGTATTGGCATCTCTGAGGAAACAAAACCATATTGTCATGACATATTTAGATGACATCTTGATTGTGGGAAAGACCATGGAATCGACAAATTTAGCAGTAGCAGCTACTAAAACATTGTTTTAAAAATTAGGGTTTGTCATCCATCCAGACAAATCTAAGTTCTACCCTTCACAGGTCATGGATTATCTGGGATTCACAATTTAACACCAATCAAATGCTTGTTACCATCCCTGATAACAAGGCAATGGATGTTATTGAAGCATGTAACAAACTTGCTTGCGCCAGGAAACCAACAATCAGACATGCTGCTAAGGTAATTGGGAAATTAGTAGCTACATTTCCAGCTGCACGATTTGGCCCTTTACACTATCAAAATTTGCAAAGAACAAACATTTCAGCATTAAAAACGAATGCTGGACATTTTGATAGGCCTATGCAGCTGCCAATCAAGGCAAAAGTTGAGTTACAATGGTGGATTGATAATATTCGTGACTCATTCAATCCCATTATTTTACTGAACCTGTCAGTCGTGGTACAAACCGACGCAAGCGCCCAAGGCTGGGGAGCCACCGACACTACTTCCAGTTGTGGCGGTAGATGGAATTTACACGAATCTACCCTTCTATTATCACAAGGGATAAACTATTTGGAGATGCTAGGAGCATTTCACGGGCTGCGAGCTTATTGCATTAATTACATCATACGCATGTCCGTCTTCAAATAGACAACACCACTGTGGTGGCATATTTAAATCATATGGGTCACCAGGTCACGTGTATTCAATGATAACATTGAGTGGATGTTAAATCCCCAAATATTTGCCAAAATTATCGCCAAATTTGGAACACCAGATATTGACCTTTTTGCGTCCAGATTGAACCATCAGATACCAACATATGTATCTTGGGAACCAGATCCTGGGGCAGTAGCGATGGACGCTTTCTCTCTGCACTGGGGGGAAATGGTTTTTCTATGCATTTCCTCCATTTTGCCTCATCAGTCGGGTATTGCAGAAAATAAAATCAGATTCTGCAAAAGGCATCTAAATAATACCCAACTGGCCAACACAACCATGGTATCCGGTGGTCCTTGAGATGATTAAAGAACCATGGGCACTTATTAACAAATGCCTGGATTTGGTGACTAACCCCACAACAGGGGAATACCATCCATGCCATGGCCATCTGAACCTGTTGGCTTGCAGGTTCTGAAGAGGCCACACCTGCAATACAGACTAACACCAAGGACCATGGACACCATTGCAGCATCGTGCAGAGAATCCACTAGACGACAGTACCTCACCCAAATCAGGAAATGGGAGGCCTACTGCAGGCGGATTAACATCACGTATGATTCTGCCACGATACCCCATGTCCTGGAATTCCTCGCGGGGCTACATCATGATGAGGGCCTCAGCTACAGCGCCATCAACAGTGTCATCCTACCTTTATATAGGAGTAGGATCACACCTGCTCGTGTCCAAATTGATGACGGGTATCTATTAAAAACGAATGCTGGACATTTTGATAGGCCTAACCAGCTGCCAATCAAGGCAAAAGTTGAGTTACAATGGTGGATTGATAATATTCGTGACTCATTCAATCCCATTATTGTAACAAACCCGTCAGTTGTGGTACAAACCGATGCAAGCGCCCAAGGCTGGGGAGCTACCGACACTACTTCCAGTTGTGGCGAGAAGTTACCCGCTCATCGGCCTGACGAGGTGCAGGCTGCTGGCAGAAGCATCAGTAGTTCAGGAGAACCTGAGGAAGTCAACTTGTTGTCCACAGATAGCGGCGGCGGTCGCATGGCCCGTATGGAGCGCATGATGGAGCGTCTCCTTGAGCATAATCTCCAGCAGCAGGACTGGATGTCCTCTAGTTTCAGGAGACATGCATCTGGGCCACCCAGCATGTCCCCATCTTCGGTGGGGAGCGCTAGGGGTCAGCAGCTGGCTGACGTGGAAGACTCTATTCACGTGGAGAAGACCCCGCCAGCACGCATGCGCGACATTCTTCAAAGCAGCGGTGTGGAATCACAGATTAAACAACAATGACTAAATATAGTAAGACTGAAGAGACTCTATTACCATTTGATCTTATAGTAGAGGGTTGGGAGCAGAGGGCACGAAATCCCTCATCGCAACTCCTCATAAAATAAAGATCAAACTTCAAACTGGTAAGTTCTCGTTTAATCTTACTATTTCATCTCGGAGCCACGTGAGTGACTTCGTGAAGATTTCAAAGCTCTGTGATTACATGCCCTGGATCACGTCCATGCTCACACACTGCCGCAATTCTGATGGAAGGAGTATGTTAACGTATTTCAGACTTGACATGCTGAAAAATAATATATCTGCTGCCCTCGGGCAAAAGATATCGTAGCATAAGGAGCAGAACATCAAGGTTCTGCAACAGCTTCTTCCCACGAGCCATCAGACTCCTGAATGCCATGTAATGGGCTGCCACCATTGTCTATTTATCCATTTATCCTTTTATCCATTTTTTTTCCTCCAGTTTATCCTTCTGTTAATTATCGTGTTGCACAGGGAGCCAAATGCAATGGAATTTCGTTTGGAATTGCATATATCGATGTATTTCTAAATGACAATAAAGTTTGTTTGACTTAACTTTGACTATTTATTCATACAAATCAAAAACCCCTCACTCCGGGATAAACGTTTCTTGGGGACCAGTACTTAACACTGTCTCCGCAAACGTAGCGGGAGCGGCCACAGGTTTATTATAAAACCGCTGGAACGTAGCTTCGCTGGCCCAGCCCGCTGTAGCGACGATATGGTCCATGGGAACCTCCATGGTCCTCACCGCTGATGTGGATGCAGCCCTGGTAGAATGGGATTTAAAGATATTAGTATTAATACCTGCTGCATCCAATACCACCCTGAGCCACCTGGAGGTCGTCTGCACCGTCACCCTGTGATGGGGTTTCTTATGGCTGATCAGCAGGCCTTTCTCCATTTTCCTGATGGTATGCGTCACTGTAATATAGTGACGTATGTAGGTGACTATGCAAAGCCTCACATCAACGGGGTATGCTGGGAATATTAATTGCAGCCCTGTAGTCCCAGGTCTGTGCTGCTTGAGTAACTCATCTATGAAGAAAGTTACTCTCTCAGGGGTTGGACCACATGATCCAATTTGATCTTTTGTAAGGTCTGGACCCGTTGAGCCGAGGTTAGCGCCATTAACATCACCATCTTCAGGGTGAGTTTATCCAGCGGTAGTCCAATCATTAGCGACCTAGGTTCAATACTACCCCTATATCCCAGGTGATGTTGTATCGTGGTCGGGGAGGGTTCGAATTGAAGATACCCCTCATCAATTTGGACACGAGCTGGTGAGATCCTACTCCTATTACAAAGGTAGGATGACAATGCGCTCCTGGCACTGTTGATGGCGCTGTAGCTGAGGCCCTCATCATGATGTAGCCCCGCGAGGAATTCCAGCACATGGGGTATCGTGGCAGAGTCATACACGATGTTAATCCGTTTGCAGTAGGCCTCCCATTTCCTGATTTGGGTGAGGTACTGTCGTCTAGTGGATTCTCTGCACAATGCTGCAATGGTGTCCATGGTCCTTGGTGTTAGTCCGTATTGCAGGAGTGGCCTTGTCAGAACCTGCAAGCCAACAGGTTCAGATGACCATGGCACGGATGGTGTTCCCCTGTTGTGGGGTTAGTCACCAAATCCGGGCATTTGTTAATATGTGCCCATGGTTCTTCAATCATCTCAAGGACCACCGGATGCCATGGTTGTGTAGGCCAGTCGGGTATTATATAGATGCCTTTTGCAGAATCTGATTTTATTTTCTGCAATACCCGACTGATGAGGCAAAATGGATGAAATGCATAGAAAAACCATTTCCCCCAGTGCAACGAGAAAGCGTCCATCGCTACTGCCCGAGGATCTGGTTACCAAGATACATATGTTGGTATCGGATGGTTCAATCTGGACGCAAAAAGGTCAATATCTGGTGTTCCAAATTTGGCGATAATTTTGGCAAATATTTGGGGATTTAACATCCACTCAATGTTATCATTGAATACACATGACCTGGTGTCCACCACCGTATTGAGCTTACCTGGAAGGTAGGTAGCAGATATCCAAATATTTCTTGCTATGCACCAGAGCCAGATTGTGTTTGCCAATTCATCACAAGATATCGACTTGATACCACCCATATGATTTAAATATGCCACCACAGTGGAGTTGTCTATTTGAAGACGGACATGTATAAGATGTAAATTCATGCAATAAGCTCTCAGCCCGTGAAATGCTCCTAGTATCTCCAAATAGTTTATCCCTTGTGATAATAGAAGGGTAGATTCGTGTAAATTCCATCTACCGCCACAACTGGAAGTAGTGTCGGTAGCTCCCCAGCCTTGGGCGGTTGCGTCGGTTTGTACCACGACTGACGGGTTCGGTACAATAATGGGATTGAATGAGTCACGAATATTATCAATCCACCATTGTAACTCAACTTTTGCCTTGATTGGCAGCTGCATAGGCCTATCAAAATGTCCAGCATTCGTTTTTAATGCTGAAATGTTTGTTCTTTGCAAATTTTGATAGTGTAAAGGGCCAAATCGTGCAGCTGGAAATGTAGCTACTAATTTACCAATTACCTTAGCAGCATGTCTGATTGTCGCGAATGCGTGCTGGTTTAACCAGGTTACCTCTGGTAAATAATATGTGCCCATGGATGCTATGAGGCTGCAGGGTGACTTGGATAGGCTGGGTGAGTGGGCAGATGCAGTATAATGTAGATAAATGTGAGGTTATCCAGTTTGGTGGCAAGAACAGGAAGGCAGATTATTATCTGATTATCAGATTATTATCTGAATGATGTCAGATTAGGAAAAGGGGAGGTGCAATGAGACAAATGACAAAGGACATTTATTGTCACATACACCAATTGGTGCAGTGAAATGTGAGTTACCATGCCGCACACAAATAAGATAAACACAACATTATATAATTTAACATAAAACATAAAACATCCCCCACAGCGGAATCAACGTTTCCCACTGTGAGGGAAGGCAATAAAAGTTCAGTCCTCTTCCTCATGTTCACCCGTAGTCTGGGCTTATTTGAGGCCTCTGCAGTTGCCGCTACGGACAGCCCGATGTTTCAGGCCCTCTCGCCGGATGATGATGACGGAAGAACACTCACAGCAGCTTGAAGTGTCTGAATCGGCCGCTTTCTACTGGAGACCGTGGCTCCCAAAGTCTACAGGCTGAGCTGGGCGGGGCTCCAACATTGGCGACTTCGGCGAAACATTTCAGGCCACTGTGATGTTAAAGTCACCGCCGCCCGCGGCTGGAGGGTCCGCAGACCACAGCTCCATGGTGTTAAAGTCGGCAGTCCCAGCACTCCAGAACTTCAACATGGCGACCTCGGTAAGGCATCGGCCGCTCCGCGATGGTACCTCAGTACTGCGCCGCCGCTGAAGCTCTGGCCGGTCTCCGGCAGGAAAGGCCGTGCTAATCCAGATGGTAGGCCCGCGAGGAGAGGGCGAAGATGTGGCTCGGAGGAAAGACACATCCTCGACCCAGGTAGCGACTGGGTGTGCTTGTACATCAGTCAAGCAGGAACAGCAGGCAGTGAAGAAAGCTAATGGCATGTTAGACTTCATTGTGAGAGGATTTGAGTTTAGGAGCAAGGAGGTCCTACTGCAGTTGTACAGGGCCCTGGTGAGACCACACCTGAAGTATTTTGTGCAATTTCTGTCTCCTAATTTGAGGAAGAACATTATTGCTATTGAGGGAGTGCTGCATAGGTTCACGAGGTTAATTCCCGGGATGGCGGGACTGACATATGATGAAAGAATGGGTCAGCTGGGCTTGTATTCACTAGAATTTAGAAGAATGAGAGGAGATCTTATAGAAACACATACAATTCTTCAAGGATTGGACAGGCTAGATGCAGGAAAAATGTTCCTGATGTTGGGGGAGTCCAGAAATAGTGGTCACAGTCTGAGAATAAAGGGTAGGCCATTTAGGACTAAGATGAGGAAAAACTTTCTCACCCAGAGAGTTGTGAATCTGTGGAAATCTCTGCCACAGAAGGCAGTGGAGGCAAATTCACTGGATGTTTTCAAGGGGGAGTTAGATTTAGCTCTTAGGGCTAATGGAATCAATGGGTATGGGGAGAAAGCGGGAATGGGGTATTGATTTTCGATAATCAGCCATGATTATATTGGATGGCGGAGTTGGCACGAAGGGCAGAATGGCCTACTCCTGCATCTATTTTCATGTTTCTATGTTTCTAAGAAAAGCTTGTAGAATGTATGGAATTTCAGGGTCTTTTTACCTGAAGCTGTGATGGCAGACTCGCCAATGGTCTGTCTGTCTTTTTGTCTTTTTTTGTTATTTTTAGTGTGTTTTAAAAAGTTTGTGTTAATGTTCTCTGGTTTGTTTTATGTGGGGGGTGAGGGAGGGGGTCGCGGAAACTTTTTTTCGGTCTCTTACCTTGCCGGAGATGCGACTTTCCGGATCGTATCTCCGATCGCTCTGCGGCCTAACATCATGGAGCTGGAGGCCTGGCACGAGACTGATTTGAGCCCCACCGCGGGGCCGTGGACTTGCCATTGGAGCCTGTGATCGTTTGCCTGGGATCGACACTCCAACCGTGGCCTGCGGATTTCAACATCGAGGAATCTCGGGTAGAGACTGATATCAGGAAGCTTCAAAGTCGCAGGAGGTTGGACTAGCCCTGACCCGGGGTCCGAGCGGCCGGCACGGGGAGCTGAGATCCCCCCAGTGCGGGAGCCTGATCACCCCAATGCGGAGGGCCCGGCCGCTGGTACGGGAGCCAAGATCGTCCCATCAACGGAAGGCTTGAGGCCCTCGACCATGGTAGAACAAAGAGGGGTAGAGACTGAACTTTTTTTTCGACTTCTATCACAGGGAGGAATGTGGGGGAATCACTGTGGTGGATGTTTATGTTAAAATGTATTTTGTGAGTCCTGTTGCTTTTTATTGGTATGACGGTATGGCAAATGAAATTCCTCGTATGTTGCAAAACATATTGGTCAATAAAGTATGATTATGATTGCTGATGGATCTTAATCAGTATTGGAAACTTCAAACATGGGAGGTGAGGGATCAGTAGATTAATTTGACTATTTCTGTAATCATCATTTCAAAACTATTCGTGTTCTACGGCACTGGGCCTGTACTCGCTGGAGCTCATTACCGAATAGTGAAAGGCCTGGATAGAGTAGATGTGGAGAGGATGCTTCCACTAGTGGGAGAGTCTAGGACCAGAGGCCATAGCCTCAGAATAAAAGGACGTACCTTTAGAATGGAGATGAAAAGGAATTTATGTAGTCAGAGGATGCAAATCCGTGGAATTCATTGCCACAGACGGCTGTGGAGGCCAAGTCAATTGATATTTTTAAGGCAGAGATTGATAGTACGGGTGTCAGGGGTTGTGGGGAGAAGGCAGGAGAATGGGGTTAAGAGGGAAAGATAGATCAGCCATGATTGGATGGCAGAGTAGACGATGGGCCAAATGGCCTAATTCTGCTCTTAGAACTTATGAACTAATGGAACGGCAGATAGAGCACAAATGAGTATTACAGGGATAGGTTTCGCTTTCTGACCATTAGTTACTCAAACTGTATTAACAGTCTGGTTGATTTATAATGTGCACCGTGGCCAGCATGGACTTGTTCTGCTGAAGGGCCTGGTTCCATGCTGAATTACTCTATAAATGGTATCTCATCAATTTGCAGGAATCTCCAGCCCTCCGTGGACAAGGGTTAACACTGTTTTGGTCTTCATGGGATTTCCACCAGGGAACAAATGGTTATTAGTGAGCAGACAATAGTCCATTGGCACAGTGGCGCAGCAGTAGAGTTGCTGCCTTACAACACCAGAGACCTAGGTTCGATCCTGACCTTGGGTGCTATCTGTATGGAGTTTGTACGTTCTTCCTGTGACTGCGTGGGTTTCCTTCCACATAAGTTCATAAGTGATAGTAAATTTATGCTATTCGGCCCATCAACTCTACTCCGCCATTCATTCATAGCTGATCTCTCCATCCTAACCCCATTCTCATGCCTCTCCTCATAACTTCTGACGCCTGTACCAATCAATAATCTATCTATCTATGCCTTAAAAACATTCCAAAAGCGTGCCGGTTTCGAGGTTAAATGGCTTCTGTAAATTGTTCCTAGTGTGTGTAGGATAGAACGAGTGTAAAAGTAAAGTCTAAACCTTTACCTCTGCTGAAATATACTTTCTTACATTGCAGAAGACTAATTCTTGGTCATGTCCAAGCAAAGGACTGTGCACCTGGAGTGTGGGAAATCAACCCAAGTACTTTATGTCCTCGGGACTGTAATCAACATTGACATTTACAAGTAAGTCATCAGCCTTGTTTCACGATGTCCGACTGACAAATTTTAACTGAGCTTAGAATAGAAGTTTTGGGAGTCCGGTTTCAGGCATGCAAATAGCAAGGCAATTGGACATGAAGATAGACACAAAATGCTGGAGTAACACAGCAGGACAGGCATCATCTCTGGAGAGAATGAATGAGCGACGATTCGGGTCGAGACCCTTCTTCAGACCTTTCTCCAGAGATGCATATTGTTCCTCTGAGTTACTCCAGTATTTTGTGTCTGACTTCAGTGTAAACCAGCATGGGCAGTTAATTCCTACATACTGGACATGAAGCTGTGTCAGAGTCTTCTCCCTAACCAACTTCCTCAACAATAAAATCACACTGTAATAAACTCAGGTTGTAGAGCACATCCTCCTGGATTAGCATTCATCCTAGAGATCAACCCTGGTTTTACAGGAATTACTACACAAGGAACCCTTGGTTATAATTTATCGAGTCATCCAGCATGGAAACAGGCCCTTTGGCAGAACAGATACATGCTGACGAACATGTCCCATTTGCCCACATTTGCTCCATATCCCTTTAAACCTCTTCTATCGATGTGCCTGTCTAAATGTCTTTTAAGTGCTGTTTTAATACCTGACTCAACTATCTCCTCTGGCAGCTCGTTCCAGATAGCCACCAGCGTCTGGCTGTGAAAAAAGTTACACCTCAGGTTCCCTATTAAATCTTTCCCCTTCCCCTTAAACCTAAGTCCTCTGGATTTTGATTCCCCTAGCCTGCGTAAAAGACTCTGTGCATACACCCTATCTATTCCCCACATAATATTGTACACATCTATAAAATCACACCTCAGCCTCTTGAGCTCCAAGGTATAAAGTCCTAGTCGGGCCTACCTCTCCCTATTGTCCTGGCCCCTCCAGTCCTGGCAGCATCTTACAGTTACCTAAAGCACTCTTTTTTATTGCATCCTCATCACTGAAATTACACCGTGTAACTCAGGTTGTGTAGGAAATCCTCGTTGACTAGCGGAATTGGAGAGATCAACCTGCTTTAATTACACAAAACAACACAAGAATGGGAAGAGCGATTTAATAGGGGGAATGATTGAACAGGAACCCCAGGGGTAACTATTCGCACAAACGTTGGTGGGTGTAGGAACGAGCTGCCGGTAGTTGAGACAGGTACTAACACTTTGTTTAAGAAACATTTGGACAGGTACCTGGATAGGACAGGTGTGGAGGGATATGGGCTAAACGCAGGCTGGGTGGGACTAGTGTAGATGTGACATGCTGGCCGCTGTGGACAAGTTGAGCCGATGGGCCTGTTCCCACACTGTATAACTCTATGAATACTTGCTACTCCAAACCGTTCTAACAAAGTAATTACACAGACTTGTCTGAGAATAAAGTGAATATATACAAATTCATAAGATATGTTAAAAGGTAGACTCCAGGGTCTATACAGCGGCATCAGCTTTTCACCATGTGCTTAAGTGAAGAGGATGAATGAATAGTAATTTGCATGTCCACAGTAATCGATACAGGAGTTTGAGGATGTGATTGCAAGACGCGGCAGAACACTGAGCCAGTGATGACAGGTTAACATTTCCTTCATTGAAATTAGTGAGACTTGGAGCAGATTCAATTGTTTTCAACAGTCAGCTGAACAGATAATTCAAAGAGCACAAACTGCAAGGCCGCAGAGAACATATAACAGTACAGCACAATAACAGGCCCTTCAACCCACAATGTCTGTGCCGACCATGATGCCAAGACCGTATCTTTGCCACCTGCACATAATCCATATCCCTGAATATCCTTGAGCCTATCAAAAAGTCTCTTAAATGCGACTATCCTATCTGCCTTAACTACCTACCCCGCGACACTTTCCTAGCACTCACCACCCTCTGGGTAAAAGCAAAGTTGTCCCATACATGTCCTTTAAACTTTACCCCTCTCACCTTAAGGCCATGCTCTCAAGTATTTGACTTTTCTCTCCTGGAAAAGGGTTCTGACTGACAACCCTATTTGTGCCTCTCATAATTTTATGAAACTTTATCAGGTCTCCCACATCCTGCGACATTCCAGAGAAACCAATCCCAACTCTGTCCAACCTCACCCTGTAACTAGTAGGTCCTAATCCAGGTATCATTCTGGTAGACCTCCTCTGCAACAACCTGCATTGAAACAAAAGCTGGAGTAACTCTGCAGGTCAGTCCCGCTGAGTTACTCCAACCTTTTGTGTCTATCTTCGATTTAAACCAGCAGCTGCAGTTTCTTCTTACACAACTTACATTGACAAATATTTTCTCTTCCTCCAGACCATCTCCCCCAGGGTGTCGATCCTTTGAAGTCACCACGAGCCCTGGTGTCAATTATTCCGTCTCAGACAAACAGAATGGCAGCGTTGTCACTCACCCCGTGATCCGCTGGGCTCTCACTGAAGACAGCTTGCTTCTTGTCACGGTGGACCAAGTAAGCTCAGCTGCCAATGATGGAAAGGTAATATCATAACGCCTCTGCTGACATGCATTATTACTATTATCATAATAAACACAGTAGAATTATGTCAAATTGGAATCTTGATGTGGAAAACAAAAGCTTTTAGAACTGTTTGGGGCGACACAGTGCAGGTAGTTTAGTTTAGTCTAGGTTCTCCAGTGGGTGCTCTAGTTTCTTCCCACACCCCAAAGATATGTGGGTTTGTAGGTTAATTGGGCTCTAAAATTGCCCCTAATGTGTAAGGTGTGGGTGAGAAGTTGGGATAATATAGAAACAGTGTGCACAGGTGATTGATGGTCAGCGCGGACTCAATTGCAGGGGGGCTGTTTCCATGCTGCATCTCTCTACTAAATATAGAGGGAAATATACATTATCTGACTGATTGAAAAGTTCAGTTTTACCCAACTGCTGAAAATTAGAAAGAGCCTAGACCATCTCAGCCCCAGTATTGTTTGTTACTGTTTTCTGCATTCTTTTCTAGGTTAAGGTTACATTTTATGGAGACAATTTGGATAAACCGGTTGACAAGATGACCCTGGAGCTCACGGCAGTCTGTAAGTAAATTGCTCTCTGATAAAACAGACCAGTCCAGTCTTTCCATCTGGTGGGTTTCAGTGGTTTCACCTCAATGGGAACTGAGTGGTGCTAGGCTCAGTTTCTGGGGACATCCTAATGCCCCTGTCAAACTCAGGCAACTTTTTAGGCGACTAGGCTGCCGCTACATGGTCGCCAGGGTGTGGCACATGGTTGGCCCAGACTTTGGAAATGGCTCCAAAACATGGCGGCGCCCGCATGTGTAAATATGCCAAAGGAATTTCACTGTGCAGTTGCACATGTGACAAATAAAACCCATTCAACCATTAAACCATCACGTTTTTGATACCAACCATGGGAATGGGATTCTGACTCTATACCCTACCTATGCATGTTATAATTTTACAGATATCTCTATCCTATTACACATCCACATCCTTTGCTCCAGGGTAGAAAAAAATTATTGAATCTTTTCCCAGAAGTGAATTAATCTAATACATACAATATTAGCAATTTCAAACCACATTTTATCACAATGACAAGGTGATAATTAATTGCTTTATTTTCCCACTTCATTGCTGGTTCTCATCATTTTTCTTCAATTGCAGACGTGTCTTTGGATGTGGATGCTGATCGCGATGGAATAGTTGAAGAGAATAATCCTAATAAGGTGATTAAAAGTGGAAACTTTTAATAAGGATTGTGGTGGTAACACCGCAGTGGAAAGAAGGGTGGTGGCGAGTGGAATGAGCTGCCAGTGGAGGTAGTTGAGCCAGGGACTATCCCCATGATTAGATAGTCGTATCTAAACATGGATAAGACAGGTTTGGAGGGACCTGGCAAGGGCAGGTGGGACTAGTGTAGCTGGGACATGTGGGCCAGTGTGGGCAAGTTGGGCCGAAGGGCCTGTTTCCACACTGTGTGATTCTATGGCTGTATAATTCATGTTTTATAACACGTCTGTGAATTTTTCCCACTTTTTTTAAACAATGTATTTTGGGGGGGAAAGTGGGCATTTTTACCCATCTCCCTATATTCACTCCATACTTTCACAAGTCATAGGAGTGGAAATAGGCCATTCGGCCCATCAAGTTAACCCGGCCATTGAATCATGGCTGATCTACCTTTCCCTCTCAACCCCATTCACCTGTCTCCTCCCAAAGCACCGACCGACTATCACCATCCCACACACGAGGGACAATTGACAATTTACAGAAGCCAATTAACCTACAAACCTGTACATCTTTGGAGTGTGGGAGGAAACCTGTGCACCCAGAAAAAAACCATGCGGTCATGGGAAGTACGTACAAACTCCATACAGACAGCATCGGTAGTCAGGATCAAACCCAGGTCTCTGGCGCTCTATCGCTGCGCCACTGTACCACGCTAGTCAAGGAAGTTACTTTCATCAAGATCATTTACTGAACTCACCTGAGCAAGCAGAGAGTTTTCCATCACACTCTCGATTTGCTCATTGTAGATGATGGGGAGACCTTGGGATGTTGGGTGTCAGGGCACCCAGACATTGATCTAATCTTGTAGTTTATCACGTATGTGGCTGTTCAGGATGAGTTTCTGGTCAATGATGACCCCAGGATGTTGATGGTGAGGACCTGTCAATGGTAATGCATTGAAAGTCGAGGGTAGATTATTAGTGTTATGTTCGTAGAGATAGGCAATTCCTGGAACCTTTGTAACACGAATGTCACTTGCTTTTGATCAGCCCATGGCTCTAGGTTTCATTGTGTGCAGGCCTGGACTGCTTCATTCCTTGAGGAGTTGTCAATGTAATTAAACATTGGACAATCATCGGCAGTTATTTCCACTTCTTTATGATGGATGAAACATCATTTGATGAGACAAATTACAATGTGCTGTTTTATTTTTGGAGGATAAATAACAAAAACTACAATAATTGGCATTAAAAGAATGCAAGAACTTGAAGCAGAAATGGCCCCTCACTCTTACGTCACCATTCCAAACCCTTATAAACATTTTTCTTGCCACCTTAATAACTCTGTTTCTCTCACAATTGATGCTGCCTGATCTTTTGAGTGTTTCCAGCCTCTTCTGTTTTATTTCAGATGTACAAGAATTCCTCATATAGATTTGTTTTCATTTATTTGCCAGAGTTCTTGGATGTGGGGTCCAAAAGGACACGGAGCTGTTCTCCTTGTGAACTGCGACAAGGAATTGTTAACTGCTTCTGGACCTGACAACATGGATGATAAAGTTTACTCATTTGCAGGTAACAGACGATGTTTACCACCATGGACGGTGAAGTATTCGTGGCTGTGTCAATGTGTAGTTACACTGCCGCAAATTGTGTCTTGATGGAAATATGCTGGTAGATTTCTTAAGTGTGTATATGAATATGAATCTATGAATATGAATACTTTATTGCCATTCGTTGCAAATTCTTTGCTTGCATTCCCAGGGTATGCAAATAGTCGCCCACAAACGGGACTTACAAAGTACCCCCGCACCAGGTCCACTTTTGTTCCCCCCCTCCCCCACCCCCCTACGGTGCAATGTAAGAGTTAAACAGGCTCTGCAGCTAAGGTGGAGGTGTCTGCTAACAGCAACACATGGCAAACAAGGATGCTCGCTTAGAACAACAACTAGATGCTTGGAAACATAATTGGGCTCACTTCGAGGAAGCTGTAAATCATGAGGCTGCAAGGACACCAACATTAAGATAAAATAAATTCTAATGAATAATAAGATAATATGAGGTCATAGCCACGGCATCAAAAGACATCCCTTTAGGAGGAATTTCTTTAGTCAGAGGGTTGTGAATTTGCTCCTGAAGGCTGTGGAAGCCAAGTCAATGGATATTTACAATGCAGAGGTTGGCAGATTTTTAATTAGAATGGGTGTCGGGTGTTATGGAACAAAAGCAGAAGCATGGGGCTGAGAGGGAGAGATAGATCAGCCATGATTGAATGACGGAGTAGACTTGATGGGCCAAATGGCCTAATTCTGCTACTAGAAATGATGGACATGAACTATGCATGACAGATGGAACACAAGTAAGTATTACAGGAATAGGTTTGGCTTTCTAACCATGAGTTACTCAAACTGCGTTAACCGGCTGGCTTGATGGGCCGAATGGCCTTATTCTGCTCCTAGAACTTGTGAATACTTATTTCTTTCAGACCTAGCTGACATGTCACGTATGATCATAATAACTGAAGGACCAAAGGGTATGCCAGCTGGGTACACGCTCAATCTGCACATTCCACCTTCTGATAAAGAGAAAGTCCAACTCTTTCGGCATGAGATGTGTGAGTATGTTTGGTTGACATTCTCCCCGAGCAGAGGCACAAGTTTAGTTTTGTAGTTTAGTTTAGAGAAGCAGCGTGGAAACAGGCCCTCCTGCCCACTGAGTTCATGCTGACCAGCGATCCTCGCACTATCCTACAAACTAGGGACAATTTACTATTATACCAAGCCAATTAACCTATAAACCTGTATGTACCTGGAGTGTGGGAGGAAACCTAAGATCCCGGAAAAAAACAATGCAGCTCACAGGGAGAATGTACAAACAGACAGCACCCGTAGTCAGGATTGAACTCGGCTCTCTGGCGCTGTGAGGCAGCAACTCTACTGCTGCGCCACCGTGTCGCCCAAGTGTTGGAGTGTTGAGTACAGTTCTGGTCGCCCCATTATAGGAAGGATGTGGAGGTTTTGGAGAGGATGCAGAGGAGATTTACCCGTTCCTGGATGCCTAGATTAGGGAGTAACAGCTACATGGAGAGGTTGGACAGACTTGGATTGTTTTGTCTGCAACAGCGGAGGTTGCGAGGAGACCTGATAGAAGTATGTAAAATGATGATGTGGATGCTGGAATCTTGAGCAAATCACAAAGTGCTGGAGGAACAGCGGGTCAGGAAGCATCTGTGGAGGGAATGGAGTCAAAAAGGGAGACTTTGGAGAAGGTTCCTGATCTGAAACATCACCTGTCCATTCCCTCCCCAGATGCTGCATGTCCTGCTGAGTTCCTCCAGCACTTTGTGTTTTTCTTCACGAGTAGTTGGTTTTCAATAATTTTCTTTATTGCTTCTATCAAATTTCCAAATGTTAACATTCAAGTTGAGCAACTGGCCTTCTTTTTTAAATGCTTCTTTTTCTAGTCACTCTAGTTCTAATCAACTATCACAAGGGCAATAGAGTGGCGCAGGGGGTAGAGCCGCTGCATCACAGTTCCAGAGACCCAGGTTTGAATCTGACCTCGGCTGTTTTCTATATGGAGTTTGCACGTTCTCCTTGTAACTTAGTGAATTTCCGCTGGTTGGTCCGATTTCCTCCCACATCCCAAAGTTGTGTGGGTTTGTAAGTTAATTGGCCTCTGTAAATTGTCTCAAGTGTGTAGGAAGTGGATGAGGAAGTGGGATGACCATGTTTACATATTCTGTTGTGCTGCAGCAAGTAAGAATTTCATTGTCCTATCTAGGACACATGACAATAAACCACTCTTGACTCTTGACCTAATGTGAACAGGTGATTGGCATGGACTCAGTGGGCTGAAGGGCCTGTTTCCATACTGTATCTTTAAACTAAACCAAACCTTTCATTCAGGCTTCTCAGATTTATTAAAATCTTTCACAAGAAAATCTTTTGAGCTTCAAGACTAAGTTGAAGTTCAATCCACTCTCTGTTTTGATTATATTGTATTCAAGATATCATTTGATTTATTTTCCTTTACCTTTTCATTTGTAGCAAGCGTGGCCAGCGTGTTGGGCAGAACCAAAGAATCAACTGCTATGGATTTTACCAAAGGCCACAATAAGATTATTTTCTCTGCTGAAGGGCTTGCGTTTCCAGATAATAAGAATGCTACTTTGGTGACCTTCAACCTCAGTGTGGTAGGAGAAATCGCTAAATTTAGATCCAATCAAAAATGTGTCTGATGAAAAATGTAATTGTGTGAAGAAGGGTCTCGACCCGAAACATCACCCATTCCTTCTCTCCAGAGATGCTGCCTGTCCCGCTGAGTTACTCCAGCATTTGGTGACTATCTTTGGTGTAAGCCAGCACCTGCAGTTCCTTCCTACATGTAATTGCAAACTAGTTTTGGATCGATACGATACGATAGAAGTTTATTCATCCCAGGAGGGAAATTGATCAGAAACACAATCTGGTGCGGACTGCCTCGACTTGAAGGAGGCATGTGGCATGTTTTCCTTCGTAAGTTGGGAACAGAATACAACAGATCGAACATTATGTTGCAACTTTACACTTGGGATACAAGTCCATAATGCATGCTTTCCGAGTCGGGGCTTTGAGTATAAGTCAGGAAGTCATGCAGCTTTATAGGACTTTGGTTAGGCCACATTTGGAGTATCGTGTGCAGTTCTGGTCACCCCATTATAAGAAGGGTGTGGAGGCTTGCAAAGGGTGCAAAGATGGTTTACCAGATGCCTAAATGAGGGGATATTAAATACAAGGCGAGCTTGGACAGACTTGGATTGTTTACTCTGGAATGCCGGAGGTTGTGAGGAGACCTGTTAGAAGTATATACAATTGTGAGAGGCATGGATAGAGTAGACACAACTTTTTCCCCAGGATTAAAAACACAAATCACAGTTGTAAGTTGAGAGGGGCAAAGTTTAAAGTAGATGTGTGGGGCAAGTTTTATTTTACACTGAGGGTGGTGAGTGCCTGGAATCACTATGGGGAGGTGAGACAGATACGATCGTGGCATTAGTGAAGCTTTTGGAAGGGATATGGATTATGTGTGGGCAGATAAAAGCAACAGGAATTACCTGGAAATTGAAATTATCAAATATCAATCAAGATGCATTTAATTCACCACATCACATTACTTCTTTCATTTCAGGTTCACCAAGAAATTCCTATTTTCACTGATCAAGTTGTACTTCATTTTGCTCCATGGATTATGACTCCTAACACTCAGGCTCCCGAGGAGGTGTATGTTTGCAGGTAAGGGAACATCATTTAAAGTATGAACATCACCATAATATTTCCTTTAGTTTAGTTCATAAGTTCATGATAGGAACAGAATTAGGCCATTTAGCCCATCACATCTACTCTGCCATTCAACCCCATTCCCCTGCCTCCCCCCCCCCCCCCCCCATAACATCTGACACCCGCACTAATGAATAATTTATCTATCTCTGCCTTAAAAATATCCATTGATGGCCTCCACAGAATTCTGTGACATGGAATTCTGAAGAAGGGCCTCGACCCGAAACTTCACACAATCCTTCTCTCCAGAGATGCTGTCTGACCTGCTGAGTTACTCCAGCATTTTGCGTCCATCTTCGCTATAAACCAGCATCTGCAGTTGCTCCCTACAGCCTACATCCACTATTGTAGATGGCCATGGTCTCTGGCCCCGCCATATCTCAAATGAACTGACAACACCCCCGCCCTGGCAGCCTCACAGCCGTCAATTCTGTCGTTGGTTCTCGAGTTGAAAACGCCCAAAAGCAAGACAAAAACTTCCCATAACCTGGGATAATGGGTTGGAATAGAACGGCTGTTTACTATACAGATATATGGAACTAGACTCCCTCTTCCCTGACTCTCAGTCAAAATAAGGGTCTCGACCCGAAACATTACCTATTCCTTCTCTCCAGAGATGCTGCTTGTCACGCTTACTTGTCTCTCTCTTCAACCTTTGATTAATCAGGATGATACTTTGATTGGAAAGGTTAACACATGAACTGATTGCAACAATTGGTTTCTATTCCCTTGTTTCCCCTTCAGGGTAATCTCATTTGGCAGTTCCCCTTTACACAATCTCTTTTTCCCCCTCGTAGCGTGTCCCATAATGAGAAGTTCCTGGTAGAATTCAAGAAGTTTGTGAAGAAAGCAGAGTGCAAGCTAACAGTCTTGTCTGAAACTGAGAATGCTGGTGACATCTGGATGCAGGTAAAACAATGATTTCCGGTCTATACAATAAGCAGCACCCACAAAGTTCCTGCAATCCTCATCTGTACAAGACAATGCCTAATTATGCTTTCAATTTTAATTATGCTTTCAATTCGAGCTAAATTATGTTTTCAATTTAGTCCCCTGTACGTAATAAAAACCAGACCCATCATTAGACGAGCAAATGTACGTTCTCCCTGTGACCATGTGGGCTTTCTCCGGGTGCTCCCACACACCAGACGTACAGATTTGTAGGTTGATTGGCTTTAGTAAAGATTATTAATTGTCCCTAGTGTGTAGGATTGTGCTAGTAACCACTGCAGCACACTCCATTCTCCAGATCTTCCTGTCAGTGTCATCTGTCCAAGTGTTCCCCGTCTCTTTACCCACTCGCTTGTGTTACACACTCATCCTTCAGTCCACCAGTGGAATCTATCTTTGTTGCCTGCACATGGAGTGTCACCGTTAGGCTTCCCTTTCACTGCGCGTTGTGTTAGTCTGCTTCACCTTTCTGTGGAATAGTCATGCTGAATGTATTCTCTCTCTCTCAGGATGAAATCGAGTTTGGTTACATAGAGGCTCCACACAAGTTCATGAATGTAGTGATGGATTCTCCTCGAAATAGGGGCCTTAAAAATTTTGCCTACAAATTTCTCTTGGTAAGGGATAGTATTTCTGTGACTTGCAAGTTTACTACTTCAATATGTTCACTCTCCTAAAGTACTGATTTTAGTTGGAGTTATGCATGATACTTCAATTTCATTTGTCTGCTTTAGTACCTGATTCTGACGGTAAAGGGAAATCAGTTCCTTGAATGAGGATAGTTTTGATCCAAAACTAGAGTTTAGTTTAGTTTAATGATACAGCGTGGAAACAGGCCCTACACCCCTCCAAGACCGCACAGACCAGCGATCCCCGCTCATGAACACGACCCTACACACACCAGGGACAATTTTTTAAAACAATTTTACTAAGCCAATTAACCTACAAACCTGTGTGTCTTTGGAGTGTGGGAGGAAACCGGAGCATCCGTAGCGAACCCACGCAGGTCACGGGGAGAACATACAAACCCAGTACAGACAGCACCCGTAATCAGGATCCAAGTGCCACCGTGCCACCCTATTGGATATGGAAAAAGTTGCCGAAGATCATGGGATTCGATCCTGACTACGGGTGCTGTCTGTGCGGAGTTTGTACGTTCTCCCCATGACCTATGTGGGTTTTCTCCGAGATCTTCAGTTTCTCCCACACTCCAAAGACGTACAGGTTTGCAGGTTAATTGCCTTGGTGTAAATGTAAATTGTCCCTAGTGTGTGTAGGATAGTGTTAATGTGCAGGGATTGCCGGTGGGTGTGTTCTCGTTGGGCTGAAGGGCTTGTTTCTGTGTTATATAACTTTTATTCTTTTTTCTTCATATTCCATATTTTATAACAGAAGAAGAGCAAGTAAATGAAAGACAATGTTATCAAAATGCCCAAGATTTGTCAGCCAGATACTAAGGGCCGTTTAGTTCTGGTAGTTCTATCGATGGTCTGTGCACGCATGTTCACATTCCACAGGTTGGTAATGGGTGATCATCAGGAACAGTTGGAGAGTGGAGAGGTCTACATTCTACATCTGATCCCCACTGCACAAACATTGATTTAACTAAATTGAAGGATGCAGCATGGAAACGGGCCCATCAGCCCACCGAGTCCATGCCGACCATCGATCAATCATTCACACTAGTTCTATTTTATCCCACTTTCTCATCCACTCCCTACACACCAAGTGGAATTTACAGAGGACCAATTCACCTACAAACCCACATGTATTTGGGATGAGGGAGGAAACTGGAGCACCCGGAGTCCAGGTCCTGTGGTCAGGATCGAACCAGGTCTCTGGAAGCATGAGGCAACAGCTCTACCAGCTGCACCACCGTGCCATCTGTTAAACGGCAATACGCAAACATCAGCCTATTATTTGGGCGCTTCATTATGTTAGCACCGAGGCAAAGGTAGAGGGAAAAGCTTTAATTCTCTGCTTGACATACACTGCACCTCATCAAAAGCGAATGTCTACGAACATTTGACATTGCTGCCTTTATTGTGTAATTGTCAGGGCCGAGATTTTGGATGTATCAACCTGAAAAGTGAGAAAAATGTAACCTCTATGGACTCCTTTGGAAATCTGGAGGTCAGCCCTCCTGTGACAGTGAACGGCAAGGAATATCCGCTGGGCAGGATTGTCATCGGAAGCCACCTACCCATGTAACGTTACTGTATCTGTTTTGTTGGGAGGCGGAGGTGAAGCCTTCTTGCTTCATCTCTCCAGACACCTTTCTCAGTTGTTAACTGCCTGCTTTTTAGAGCTTTACTCCAATTATTAAATTCCGATAAACTTTCGAAAATACAGCGGGGTAGCACGGTGGCACAGCGGGTAGAGCTACTGCCTCACAGCGCCAGAGACCCAGGTTCCATCATAGGATCAAGATCAAGAGCAGAATTAGGCCTTTCAGCCCATCAAGTCAACTCCACCATTCAATCATAGCTGATCTATCTTTCCCCTCTCAACTACATTCTCCTGCCTTCTCCCCATAACTTCTGACCCGTACTAATCAAAAATTTATCTCTGCCTTAATATATCCACTGACTTGGCATCCACAACCTTCTGTGGCAAAGAATTCTACAGATTCACCACCCTCTGACTAAAGAGATTCTCCTGATTTATTTCTGAGGCTCTAGTCCTAGACTCTCCCACCAGTGGAAACATTCTCTGTCTCCACATCCGCTCTATCCAAGCCTTTCACTAATCTGTATCTTTCGATGATGCTCCCCCTCATTCTTCTAAACTCCAGCGAGTAAGGGCCCAGTGCGACAAATGCTCATCATAGGTTAACGTACTCATTCCTGGGATCATTCTTGTAAACCCCCTCTGGACCCTCTCTGGAACCAGCACATCCTTCCTCAGATATGGTGCCCAAAATTGCTCACAATATTCAAAATGCAGCCTTACCAGTGCCTTAAAGATCCTCAGCCAACGGGTGCTGCCTAGATCCTGCCCAGAGATGCTGTCGGTACGGAGTTTGTATATTCTCTCTGTGACCTGTGTGGGTATTCTCCGGCTGCTCCGTTTTTCTCCCACAGTCCAAAGACGTGCGGGTTTGTAGGTTAATTGGCTTTCGTAAAAATTGTAAATTGACCCTAGTGTGTAGGATGGTGTCAGTGTGCGGGGTTATTGCTGGTTGGCATGGACTTGGTCGGCCCAACAGCCTGTTTCTGTTAATATTGGCCAAATTAGAGGTATTACAAAGTGGACGATCTTTGCATTTGCAAGGCCTGCTTGGCCTCTTTCTGTGAAAAGTTGCAAGCTGTGAGCTGGTACCGGAAAGTCTGGACCTTAGATGGATATGCGGGATGAGGAGAGGTCCAGATGTCCTAATTTTGTTAATATGTATGAAGGTTTGCAGAGAGAGATAAGAAGGTCTGCAAATGCATAGTGGGGATTGGTTGTAGAACGGGGTGTAAAAAAGTTGCAGAGTGTTTGTGCTGTTGTTTGATGACTGTCTGAAGTGTGAAACCTTGTTTGAAATGTTTATACAACCTGGGAAAATGTTGCATTACTTTAGTTAACTGATCTCCTTCCTGGATCGGCAACCGTCCCTGCAGTTTGTTCTTCAATAAAGTAAGGTTTTGGAACCAGAGTTTTACTTTGTGTTTGAGTAAACCAGACTTAGGGGGTAAGTCTAGAACCTGAATTAATATTTCCACGCTGTATCTCTAAACTAAACTCAATTTGTGACCTTAAAGGCAGAAGGAAGTGAAATTTACATTAAAAAAATATATTTTCCAGCCACCCAAATGGGAGAAAGATGTTAAAGGAGATCCGGGACCTTCTGATGGCTCAGTCTGTGCAGTCTCCCATAATACTATACTCGGACTGGTTGGGTGTTGGTCACATCGATGAGTTCATGTCCTTTGTTCCAGCTCCCGACAGAAAGGTAACCAAAATAATTCTGCTACAACTTCACTACTAACTTCCACCCTGCACTCAAATCCTTGAACCTTGAACCTTGAAATTCACCTGGACTATCTCTGACACCTCTCTCCCCTTTCCTGATCTCTCCATCGCCATCACAGGGGATAACTATTGACTGATGTCTACTAGAAACCCACTAACTCAACAGGTATCTGGGCAACACCCCATCTCCCAATCTCATCTACTGCATCTGGTATTCCCAAAGTGGCCTCCTCTACGTCGGCGAGACCATGTGTAGACTTGGTGACTGTTTCACCAAACACTTACACTGTGTCTACTGGATCTCCCTGTGTCTAACCATTTTAACACTCCTTCCCTTCCCCTGCCCTGGGACTCGTCCATTGCCAGAGTGAGGCCACACGCAAATTGGAGGAACAGCACCCAACGGTATGAACGTTGAATTCTCCAATTTTAGGTAACCAACCTCAAAACACCCCACCTGCCACCTTCCTTTTCTTATCCCCGTCTCCTCACCCCCTGTTCCCAGTACCCACTTGGACTCGTAATCCTCCTCTTCCCATTGATATTCCTTCCTCTGGCTTCACAATTCTTACCTCTTCTATCTTTATCTTATACCTTGTGTTGTTTCATCTCTGGCCTTTGTCCAACCATCTGCCTATCAACACCCACCCCCACACCTTTATCCACCTATTACTTTCTTTGCATTTATCCCCCCTCCCCACAATCAAGAACAGCAATAATTCCACCTGCCTGTGTTTGGCCCATATCCCTCCAACCTTTCCTATCCATGTACCTGTACATAGGTCTTAAATGTTTTTATAATACCTGCCTCAACCATGTCCTCTGGCAGTCCCCCTGCTCTTTTTGGGTATCAGTGTCTGAGATTCTGGACAGAGAATGTGTCTTCTTTGGATATTGATATTTTTTCTGAATTCTACAGGGTTTTAGATTACTTCTCGCCAGTCCCCTTTCTTTCTACACTCTGTTCAAGAGGCTCCAGAAAGAAGGTCATGGAGAAGCTGTGATGTTTGACAGTGAGTCTCCACACAGTTGTCACATTATATTGTGTTCTGCTCAAGTTCCTTGTGAATGCAAAGTGCTGGAGGCAGGCAACATTTGTGGAGGGAATAGATTGATGACGTTTCAGGTCGGGACCCTTCCTCAAAGTTGCAAATTGTCCCTATTGTGCAGGATAGTGCTAGTGTATGGGGTGATCGCTGGTCGGTGCAGACTTGGTGGGCCGAAGGACCTGTTTCCACTCTGCTTCTTTAAATTCTAAAGTAAAGTCTAAAGAGGGTTTCTGACATAAAACATGGCCAGTCCTTTCCCTCCAGAGATACTGCCTGACCCAGTGAGTGCCTCCAGCACTTGGTATTTTGTAACATTATTAGTAGTCATGCAAAACGCAAACGCTGCCGAGCAAAATGGTCACCTATCCCTTCCCTCTGTAGAGTTACTTCAGCATTTTGTGTGCCAACATTGTTTATGCATATTTACATACATTATGTTTAGTGTAGCTAAGTGCGGAGTCATGCGGTGTGGCGGCACCTAGCGGCAGCGGCTCGACCACAGTCGTCCGTCTTCTTTTAAATTTTTGTCTTGTTAAATGTATGTCTTGAGCATAGTTCTTATTTTTTTTTAGCTGTGTATATGTGGGGGGTGGAGGGGGGGATGTGGGGGAAACCGTTAATCTCTTCCCTGTACATTTCATTGTCTAATGCATTTCGTTGTCTCTGTACTGTACACTGACAATGACAATTAAAATTGAATCTGAATCTGTACAGGGGACCCGACTTTATCCCTGTCGGGTCTCCGGTGTTGTTGGGTCTAACATCGTGGAGCCGGCAGCGGCATCTGGCCGGGACCAACCTGAGAGCTCCAGTTGCGGAGCTTGCGGACCTGACATCACGGAGCTGGCCGACTTTGGAGCGGGAAGAGCAGTGGTGGCGCTCGGCTGCGACCCAACTTTGCAGCTTTGGAAGCTCCGGCTGCAGGCCCGGTGGACAGGAACATCGGGAGCTCCAGGTCCCTGGTGGGAGACGGCTTTTCGTAGCTCCCAAAGGCAACTTCTCCCGCTGGAATCGCAGGGTTTGGAGGACACGGAGCGGGGCCCAGCATCGCCCGGCACAGGTTAGCGGCCACGGGACTTACCATCGTCCGCCGGGGGCTCTGGCGGCAGAGCCCCGGTTCGCCTAGGCGCTGCTGTTGGACTGCTGGACCACGGGTTGGACTGCTTGAATCGCAGGGTTTGGAGGACACGGAGTGGGGCCCAGCATCGCCCGGCACAGGTTAGTGGCCACGGGACTTACCATCGTCCGCCGGGGTCTCTGGCGGCGGAGCCCCGGTTCGCCTAGGTGCTGCTGTTGGACTGCTGGACCGCGGGTTGGACTGCTTGAATCGCAGGGTTTGGAGGACACGGAGCGGGGCCCAGCATCGCCCGGCACAGGTTAGCGGCCACGGGACTTACCATCGTCCGCCGGGGGCTCTGGCGGCGGAGCCCCGGTTCGCCCAGGGGCTGCTGTTGGACTGCTGGACCGCGGGTTGGACTGCTTGAATCGCAGGGTTTGGAGGACACGGAGCCGGGGCCTAACATTGCCCCGCGTGGCTTAATGGCTGCGGGACTTGCCATCGTCTGCCGGGGTTTTAACATCAGAGCCCGACTTTGCCTAGAAGCTGCAGTTGGACTGCTGGACCGCGTGTGAAGAACAGGGGGAAGAGATAAGACTTTGCCTTCCATCACAGTGAGGAGGTGTTGGAGACTCACTGTGATGGATGTTTGTGTAAACTGTGTTAAGTGTGGGTCTTAGGTTTTTTTGTAATGTAAAAAACTGTAGAAAATGCAATTTCATTCAAACCATGTTTGAATGACAATAAATAGCATTCTATTCTATTCTATACATTTTGGTAGTAGGAATAAAGGCATAGACTATTTTCAAAATGGGGAGAGAATCCAGAAATCGGAGGTGCAAAGGGACTTGGGAGTACTGGTGCAGGATTCCCAAAAACTTAATTTGCAAACCGAAACAGTAGTAGAGAAAGCAAACCCAATGCTAACATTTATTTCAAGTGGCGTATACAAAAACAGCGATGTAACGCTGAGGCTCTATAAAGGGCTGGCAAGGCCCCATTTGGAATATTGTGAGCAATTTTGGGATGTGCTGGCTCTGGAGTGGGTCCAGCGGAAGTTTACAAGAATTATCCCAGGAATGAGTAGGTTAGCCTATGATGAGCGTTTGTCGGCACTGAAGATGTTTAGAAGAATGAGAATAGTCAGACAGTGGTGAATCTGTGGAATTCTTTCCCACATATGGCTTTGGAGACCAAGTCAGTGGATATATTTAAGGCAGAGATAGATAGATTCTTGAATAGTATGGGTGGCAGAGGTTATGTGTTGAAGGCAGGAGAATGGGGTTAGGAGGGAGAGGTAGATCAGCCATGATTGAATGGCAGAGTAGACTTGATAGGCCAAATGGCCTAATTCTACTCCTATCTCTTGCATTTGGCCTATCCGTTCCCTCCACAGATGCTGCCTGATCTATTGAGTTACTCCAACATTTGTGTTCCTTGTATATCCTTTGGCAAAGGGAATTTCCCAAAATGACTGACATTTGAATCTGTGGCCTCCAATGCCCATGTAACATGATCTTAAAAAAATGGTGGTGTAAGTCACAAATGCACCTTTGATAGACACAAATGCTGGAGTAACTCAGCGGGACAAGCAGCATCTCTGGATACAAAGAATGAATGGTGTTTCAGGTTGAGACCCTTCACAGACTCTTTCACACAAATGTGAGCCAAGGTGTTCTTTTCATTGAGGGCTGATTAAACAAAGCATGGGCAGATGTCTGAAGGACAGGCAAATTCATGATGGCTGCAGTTCATATATGGATGGAACAGTTAGTGTCGCAAACGTAGGTCATGTCATTGGAGCAGAATTAGGCCATTCGGCCCATTGAGTCTGCTCCGCCTTCAATTACGGCTGATCTATACTTTAGTGACCTGATCTTCAGTGTAAAGTTAAAGAGATACTTAAGAAAAAATAAATATTAATGGTGTACTTGTGTTTTGTAAATCAGATACATTCTGTGACCCAGTGAAAATTAATGAAATCCTGAAAAATCAAGCGCTGCATGAAAGAAATGCCCATGTACAGGTGAGTCAATGTGACATGAAGTCGTGAAACTGTGTACGTCTGAAATGTATTGCTAATTACTTCAGATTCTTTCTGCTGTTCCCCCCACAGCATTGCATTGATTGGAACCGAGACCTCCTAAAGGTGGAATTGGGATTAGATGAAGCAGATATCATTGATATTCCAACATTGTTTAAGCCACACAACGCAACCCATGTACGATCTTACTTTCCAGATATGGTAAGTGATAAACAAAGAAAGTAGAACTGTAGAAAAACTTAGCAAGTCAAGCAACTACTGCAGAGGCAAAAAGGGCCAGTGGACTTTTTAGGTTGAGACCCTGCATCAGGACTGAGTGGGAACAGAAGAAATTGTTTAGTTTGGAGATACAGCGTGGAAACAGGTTCTTCGGCCCACCCAGTCCGCACCGACCTGCGATCCCTGCACACTCACACTATCCTACACACTTTAGGATCAATTACAATTGTACCAAGCCAATTAACCTACAAACTTGTACGTCTTTGGAGTGTGGGAGGAAACCGAAGATATCGGAGAAAACCCATGCAGGTGAGACCGTATAAACTCTGTACAGACAACACATATAGTCATGATCGAACCCGGGTCTCTGGCGCTGTACCGCTGCGCCAGCATGCCACACGACTGTTAGCATGGAGTGGCAAGAAGGGGGAAAGAGGATGGCAGTGATGAACCAAATGAGAAGAAAACAAGGTTGGTGGGTGAGTGTGTTTAGGAGAACACAAGGTGGATGGGTCACCTGAAATTAGAACGTAGAACAGTACAGGACAGGAAAAAGCCTTTCAGCCCACAATTTCTGTAACGAACATGTTGCCAACACCTTCTCTTATCTGCACATAATCCATATATTTCCATTTCGCACATAACCATTTGCCTATCTACAAGTCACTGAATTGCCACTATTGTATCTGCCTCAACAACCAGGTTCCAGGCCCCCACCACCATCTTGTAAAAACACTGCACATCACCTTTAAACTTTCCCCCTCTCACCTTAAAGCTATGCTCGCTAGTCTTTGACAGTTCCACCCTAGAAAAAGGTTCTGACCGTCTACCCTTTCTATGCCTCCCATAATTCTATATACAACTCTCAGGTCTCCCCTGGACCTCTGGTAAACCACTCTGAAGATCTTGTAACACAAGCGTACAAAACTATGCTCTCTTCATCCTTCCTGTAGAGCAAAATTCAAAGTTCCTTCTCAATCCTGAGGCAAGGTCTCAATTCGAAAGTCATCTTGCAGCTTTTGCATCCACAAATACTGCTTGACCCATTGAGTCTGAAGAAGGGTATTGACCAGAAACGTCACCCATTCCTTCTCCAGAGATGCTGCCTGTCCGGCTGAGTTACTCCAGCACTTTGTGTCTTGAGTTCTTATAGCATTCTATTTATTGTTCTGGATTCGAGCATCTGCAGCCTGTTTTTGTCTTTAGGGTGAGAGAAATCTATTAAGAATGGGCAGGGCGATCCCAGGCTGTTCGCAACAGGGAGAATGTGTAGGAAAGATCTGCAGATGCAGGTTTAAATCGAAGATGGACACAAAATGCTGGAGTAACTCAGCGGGATAGGCAGCATCTCTGGAGAGCAGGAATGGGTGATGTTTCGCGTCGAGACCCTTCTTCAGACTTCTTTAGCTACAGGGAGTTGGACAAACTTACGTTGTTTTCTCCAGAATCTCGGAGGTTGAGGTGAGACCTGATGAAAAATGTAAACAAAAGTAAACAAAATGATGGGAAGCAGAGATGCAGTCAGTGTAGACAATCAGAACCTCCTCTCACCCCACCCAAGATGAAAATGTCAGAGAGTACAGGACATAGCTTTAAGGTGGCCAAACTGTGCAAATAATTGCCACAGGACAAGTCATTGGGTATTTTTAACGTGGAGAATTTTAACGTAGATTCTTGATTAGTACGGGTGTCAAAGGATAAAGGGAGAAGGTAAGAGAATGGGGTTGAGAGAGAAAAATAAATCAGCCACAATTGAATGGCGAAGTAGACACGACGGGCCGAATGGCCTAATTCTGCTCCTACGTTTTATGAACTTATTATCCATCTTCCACAACATTCTATAATCTTGTTCCTCTCCTGTTGTCCTTAACTTATTTATTGACCATCCATTTCCTTGTGTTTTGTCTTTTGGGTTTCTTTTTTACTTCAGACTTCTAACTCTCATTCTGTGTCTGAAAGTGGCATCACAGGCTGAAACAGGTTTATATTTGTCTCTCGTCAGGTGAACATGATAGTTCTTGGCAAGTACTTGGGAATTCCAAAACCCTTTGGGCCGCTGATCAATGGAGAATGTGCACTGGAAGCTGTAGTGCGCTCAGCATTGGAACCACTTGGCCTGGATTGTACCTTCATTAACGATTTCACCTCCTACCACGAGAGGGATGGAGAAGTTCACTGTGGTTCCAATGTTCGTCGCAAACCCTTTACTTTGAAGTGGTGGAACATGGAGATATAATCACCAGTTACAGTTACACCCACACGTAACAAGCATTGCCTTATTTTTCTGCCGCTTTGATAACAGTGTAACCTACTGGAAAATCTATTACCTAATGACTTGGAACCTGTGCTCATACCTTCTCAGGACATAGGAAGCTATTTTGTCCAATAGTCTATATCTCAAAGCAGTCCCATCAGTCCTAATTTCCCACTCATTTAGAGTCATACAGCATGGAAACAGACCTTTTGGCCCAACTAGCCCACACCAGCCAACCTAGCCCACACAGGCCAACATCATTTCCATGAAGTTTTATCTCAGGGTCTGGAAATTAAATCATCAGAGCTGCTGCTCTTTATGCCAGCATCTCAGCACCAAAAATAAACATTTGAGGGTGGAGTTTGACAGCATTCAGGAAATTGAACGAGTACTTATTTACAATTTAGACTTTCGAGATAGTGTGGAAACAAGGCCCTTCAGCCCACCAGGTCTGCGCCGACCAGAGATCACCCCGTACTGTAGCACTATCCAACAATTTTACCAAAGCCAATTAATCAACAAACCTGTACATTTTTGTAGTGTGGGAGGAAACTGGAGCACCCAAAGAAAACTCAGGCAGGTCACAGGGAGAACGTACAAACTCCGTACAGACAGCACCCATAGTCAGGATCGAACCTGGGTCTCTGGCGCTCTGAGGCAGCAACTCTACCGCTGTGCCATCGTGCTGCCCAAGGCTTGGACTTCCTGGCAGCAATTTCCTTGCAGGTCTGACGTGATTTCAGTGTCAGACACTGTTTAGCGCCTTATGAACTGCCAAGGAATCACTTACGTCTGGGACCCCTTGAAATTCCCAGCGCGGTGCTGGACTGAGATCTCACAGAGATAGTTCCACTGGTTGTCCTCAATCATCTCCCTCTGCCCAGTAACCAACGCACCAAAGAGAAGCACAAGGAGCAGAGGCATGGGCACCAACGCATTTGTATGGCCATGTGTGCCTCGCTAAAGTCTACATCCACACCTCCACTCAGCCAGTGCTCTGATCCCACTAAAGGAAGGTTTAAATGGGTTGTAAATGGTTGAGACTAAAAGTCCCTAGGTGTAAATATTACCAGTAATCAGTCGTGGACCAACCACATTGATACGACAGCCAAGGCACACTTACGCCTCTACTTCCTCAGGAGACGGAGGAAATTCACCATGTCTCCAAGGACTCTTACAAACTTCTACACATGCACCATAGAAAGCAAACAGTGGGGTTGCATCACAGCTTGGTTTGGGAACAGTTCTGCCCAAGATCACAAAAAATTGCAGAAAGTCGTGGATGTAGCCCGGTCCGTCACCCAGATCAGACTCCCCACCATTGATTCCATCTTCCCTTCATTCTGTCTTGGAAAAGCAGCCAACATAATCAAAGACTTGTCCCACCACGGCCATTCCTTCTTGACCCTGCTCCCATTGGGCAGAAGGTACAGAAACCTTAAAGCGCATCCCACCAGACTCAGGAACAGCTTCTTCCCCTCTGTTGTCGGGCTTCTGAACATTCCTCCCATAAAGTAGGGAACTGTCCTATTCACCTCTGCCCCAATGCAGACATTAGACTTTCTCTGGAACTGCTACAATGCTGAGAACTTTATGATTCTTTGTCATTTGATTACGTTATAATGCCTCTACTGCTTGCATTTATGCTTTGGTTGTAGTGTTTGCTTAGCTTAATAAACTTATCAATGAATTGCATTGTGTTGCTCTCTGAGGCTTTGACTGGGTTTTTGATTTGGTTCATCCCGCCTTGAGTAAAACACAAAGTGCTGGAAGAACTCAGCGGGTCAGGAAACGTCTGAGGGAATGGACAGGCAACGTTTTGGATCGGGACCCTTCTTCAGGCTGATTGTGGCTTGTATTGTCCCACCTTGGACAGGTTCGGGCTGTAGATTCAAGAGCAATTAAGACAGATTTGGCACCTGTTAGAGCACGCTATTTAATAACGCGTGGAGTTCAGTGGTAAGTTTCAGGTTTCTTTGTTCACTATTTACATGTGTTGAAAACTTCAAATTCCTAGGAGTTAATATCACTAACGTCTCCTGGACCACCAATATTGAAGCAACAACCAAGAAAGCACACCAATGCTTCCTGAGAAGGCTTAGGAAGTTCGGCATTCTGTACATTCACCCAATTTCCCTCCTGATTTTATACACCTCAGTAAGATAACCCCTCAGCTTCCAGCGGTCTGCCCAACCTCTCTCAATAACTCAGTGCATCGAGTTCTGGCAATATCCTCGTAAACCATTTCTGCACCTTCCCAGCTTAATGTTATCATTCCTATAACATGGTGACCAAAACTGAACACAATACTCCAGGCACAAACTCAGCGAGTTCCAAATCAAAGAGCAAAAAGATTGGAGATTGCCGAAGTTTTAATTGATATACGGGGGCTTGAATATACACGTGGTGGGGCCAATAATTGATGGGATTCATTTGTTTCTGCAGTACAGCAGATCCAGCAATTGGGAATCAATCCTAACGCCCAGTACTGGCCTTGTGGAGTTTGCATGTTCTCTGATTGTGGTGACATTTACGTTAATGGCAAGGGAGATTAGCGATACTGTACCGTAAAGGCAACTGTGGTGGCTTCCTCCTAAAATGATCCTAATTTCCAGCACGTTGTGAGAGATCACGGGTCTCTATAAAGAAACTTAAAGCCCAATACAGTACAATTTAAAAAATAATCAAAGCAGCCATTCATTCGAAAACACATTAAAAACCTCAGCCAAAGAAATCACAGATTTAAAAAAAAACTTAAAACCAAATAGAATGGACAAATTAATCAAAGGAGCCATTCATTCGGAAACACAAACAAAACTCAGCCAAGGACATGATTTACCTGCCTCCTCCGTAGCATTATCAAGCCAATTATTACATTTTGATTAGCCTAAGCTCTTTTCAAGAAGCTAGTAAGTTCAGAGTCAACAGCTTTCCTGTGATATTCAAAAGAAAGACAACTTGAATGAGCAATCCATGGAAATATGTGGAGACTTATTTGGACATGGCATCATCGTGGGCATGGCATCATCAGGCCCATCAAGTCCATTCAATCATGGCTGATCTCTCCTTCCTAACCCCATTTGCTTGCCTTCTCCCCATTGTACATGAGCAATGTGATTTAAAAATCTTTGTTTTCAAAGCAATCCTTGTAGTTCTCTGCAGCTTTCTAGCATATCAGTAGACCATCATAAGTGATGGGAGCAGAATTAGGCCATTCGGGCCATCAAGTCTACTCCAAGTCTGAAATATATTTCCCTCTAAACTCCATTCTGCCTTCTTGACACCCGTACTAATCAAGAATCTATCTCAGCCTTACAAATATCCATTGACTTGACCTCTGCAGCCTTCTATGGCAATTAATTCCACAGATTCATCACCCTCTGACTAAAGAAATTCCTCCTCATCTCCTTCCTAAAGGAACGTCCTTTTATTCTGAGCTATGACCTCTGGTCCTAGACTCTCCCACTAGTGGAAACATCCTCTCCACATCGAATCTATCCAGGCCTTTCACTGTTCGGTAAGTTTCAATGAGGTCCCCTCTCATCCTTCTAAACTTCAGTGAGTACAGGCCCCGTGCCGTCAAACCCTGATCATTTGTCAACCCAATCATTCCTGGGATCATTCTCGTAAACCTCCTCTGGACACTAAAAGAGGGATAAATGTAATTAAGCAAAGCTCAATTTTTAGCCGAATGCTCCTTTCATGGAGATCAGAGGGGATGAAAGTAATAAAACTCAGTTGGCACAGTTACTGAGGAACTCCGCGGGTCAGGCAGCATCTGTGGATGGAAAGGACGGGCAACGTTTTGGGTTGGGACCCTTCTTCAGACTGATACATTTACAGTATCAAGATGTGGCAGCCAACACCTTTATTTTAAAGGATGCTTTGCATATTGTAGATTTTGCAAAGACAATTGCCGTTTTCTTTTTCCTGTGCTGTACTGTTCTATGTTCCATTCTGTATTAGACAGCTTTCAGAGTCTGTTATCAATATTAGTGGTTCCACACGTTCTACCCATTTCCCATAAAGTGCTTGTTTCGCATATAAGGGCAAAAGGAACCATTAACCAGTAACGGGCACAGCACCGAACCCTGAGGCACACAACTAGTCACAGGCCTCCAGTCTGAGAAGCAACTTTCCACCATCACCCTCTGCTTCCTTCTATGGAGTCAATTTGCTATCCATTCAGCTATCTCTCACCATTGCCATCAGGAAGAAGGTACAGGAGCCTGAAAACTGAAACGTCCAGGTTCAGCAACAGCTTCTTCCCTTCAGCCATCAGGCTATTAAACACAACAACTGAGCTCTGAACTGCAAAAGACTATATTATTATTTGTTATTTGCACTATTTTCTTATTTATTGAACTTTAACTTTTTTTTCCTCTTCCCCCTTTATGTACTATGTTTACATATTCACATGTTCTGTTGTGCTGCAGCAAGTAAGAATTTCATTGTTCTGTCTTGGACATATGACAATAAAACACTCTTGACTCTTGGATCCCATGCGATCTAAAACTTCCAGAGCAGCCTACCATGCAGAACCTTTGTTGAATGTCTTACTGAAGTCCATGTACACAACATCTACAGATCTGCCTTCATCACCCTTTTTGGTCACATCTTCAAAAAAACCCAATCAGATTTGTGAGATCTGACCTCCCACGTACAAAACCATGCTGACTATCCCTAATCAGCCCTTGCCCATCCAAATGCTGATTACATATTAAAATAAATAATTACCAACCTGTCAGATGTGAAAAGCAGGAACTGCAGCTGAAGATGCTAAAAATGCTTCAAACAAAGAATAGTCAGACAGCAACACCTGTGAATGTTAATCCCAATTGCAGCCACAACGTGGAAGAGACTGGATGAGGGCTATTTGCTCATCATGCTTCAATGCAAACCAGCTATGGTTCTGTTCTTAACGGAGTGCTTTCAGGCTTACTCAACTGATTAGTCCTGTCTGGACAATAGATAGTACTGGGTTCTGTAAGTTTTATTCATAAATGATAGGAGCGGAATAAGGCCATTCAGCCCAGCCATTCCCGCATTCAATCATGGCTGATCTATGTCTCCCTCGCAACCCCATTCTCCTGCCTTCTCCCCATAATTCCTGACACCCGTACTAACCAATTTTATGCTTTCTATACTTTGTCAGCTTTTGTTTTCTGAATAAAACTTCATCAGCTCAGGCTTGCTCTAATTATAGCAATTTTTAAATCTAGAAAATGTAACTGAACATTTTTGATGTTTTATTGGTCTGTCCATTCAGACCACCAATCAATCACCCTGTCACGCGTTCTATCCACTCCCTTTAACTAGGGGCAATTTTGCAGAGGCCTAGTAACCTACAAACCAGGAAGAATTGTATATGTTTCTATCAGATCCCCACTTCTAAATTCCAGTGAATATAAGCCCAGTCGATCCATTCTTTCATCATGGATCATTCTGTCAGACACTTTGAATGATCAAAGAACCTGGGCTTTGGAAGTGAAATAAACTGGCACAACATTATAATCGCATCAAACACCATATAAATACCTGTGAAAGTGCATTTGGAATTCAATTCTAACCAGTTTAATAAGAAAATAGAAAAAAAAACAATGGTTAAGTGTTTGCACATTTATCTTCTAACATTAATTTCCAAATTAAATTCAAAATTTATAATTTTTAAAAATAAGTTTACTCTCCTATTTATTTGCATCCTGCTTTGTGAATCTAGATATAAATCAGAACAGAAACTGAATCCCAATCACATCTCAAAAAGGTTTCTTTCTGTCTAAAAATAGCCCAAATAAAAATGAAATATACATTATAAACAGAGAGCAGTGAAATCTAGGATCTTGCCACTCAACCCCAATCCTCTTGAACTTTTCTATCAATCTTCAATTGTTTATGTAACTGCCTTTCTTTATGAATGTTCATATGGTCTGATTTATAAAATATTAATATATTTTCTGACCAGGCACATTACAGCCTTCTGTAATTGGTATCAAATGTTTCAACTTTAGGTAACTCACTAGTTTGTTCTTTCTACATCAGAACTGGCTACTTCTGCCATCAGTAATCTGTGCGTCTGGTCAGTTTTTCTCTCCCCTGGGGCAAAGAAGCGCAAATGACTTTGAACTTCCACATTAACACAATTGTTTTTTTCTGATTAGAATTAATATTTGCATTCAATCCATCCTCCTCCCATCTTCTCCACAACTGAAAACAACCTCTTTCTCTTTTTCCTGGGGTCTGAGTGTAGAAACATCAAACCTATTTGCCTTTCCGCAGGTGCTGACCAAACTGCCTCATGTTCCCCGCATTTTGATTTCTTGCCTCTTATTTACTTGGTTGAAGTGTTACAGGTCAACACTTGCGTTCACACTAGAGATAGTGTCTTACCCAGAAATTTGATGACAGACTTGTGAACCTCCACTGATTCAAGGCCAAAAGCAAATCCAAACAAAGTGAAGGATCTATTGAATGCTGATGGCGTCATCCATTTCTAGGATGGTCTACGACAGATCCTGAATTACTTTGTGTTTGTTGTCCCCTCTGTTGGCATCTTTAAAGAACCCCAGGCTCTGTACTCACCGCATCCTAGCAGACATCTCCTTCTCCATCTCCGGCAGAAATAAAAGTCAACAGTTGACACTGAAGCTACTTTAAGTCCTTCTGCTATCTAGGTCTAGGTAAATGCTGAAATCAGGACTGGTAAAGAACCTTCACAGCATGTTTACTGTGAGCTGCCTTAACGTTAGATCACCTACAGGTAAAACGTGGATTGGATAGGAAGGAGCAGAAAGCAGTAGTGAGGATGACTGGTCTAAACTCGGCTGATGAACCATGTCATCAGTTCCAGTGTAAGCTGGGTCACTCGGTTACAAGGAAAGAAGATTGCAAACATCGGAACATAATGGAACAGATCAAGATAACAAAGAATTGTAGATAGACACAAAAAGCTTTGAGTAACTCAGCGAGTCAGGCAGCATCTCTGGAGCAAAGGAGTAGGTGACGTTTCGGGTCGAGTCTCTTCTTCAAGGATCTCGACCCAAATCATCACCTGTTCCTTTTCTCCAGAGATGCTGCCTGACCTGCTGAGTTACTCCAGCACTTTGTGCCTATCATCAATGTAAACCAGCATCTGCAGTTCCTCCCTACACAAAGGATTGTAGATCCCAGGTTGGCAAGCTCCCTCAATGTAATTGTGGAAACAGACTCTCAGCATTGGTAAGAGATCAACTCAAATATAAAGGAATCATTTATCCTTACGCGGACAAGATGACAAAAACTGAATCGAATCTGGATTCATGGCGGATAGTTGGAGTGTTGCTTTAATACCCAACTACTAAATTAAGAGTCCCAATCTCACATTGTTTGGTCCATTTATTTTAAGTTACGTTTTTCTCCTTTTCATTCAGAAATTCCTGCATTGCCAACACCAGTCTGTGAGTGGAGACCTATTCTGTGTCCTCTGGCCCTGCCGCTCCTGTCCCTGTGAGATAGCTCGGAGACAGGGCTGAGAAACAGTCTCGGCTGACTCTTCCCCACAGACTTTCTGTGCTGTCCTTTGGGGGAAGTTTGGAAAGTCCCCCACTGCCACCACTTCTCTTCCCACAGCCAAAGGCACAGCTGAGGTGGGAACTTACAGCCGTGAACCTGCATTACGCTGACCTCTTTAACTGGCAGGCTAAACATGACATAAATCATTTCACTGATTGCTGGTAATCGCTGCAAACGTGGAAAAGGCAGTGATTTCAGGGGAAAACACGAGCCAGTTATCAGACAGTGTTTCTCTCCGGCATTCCTGCACCTTGTGCCAGCGGTTGGGATTTAAGTAAGAAATTACCCGACACAGTTTAAGAGGGTCCATCAGAAGTTTGTTTCCAGTGGAATTATTTTGCTTTGCTTGGGCATCTTGACCCCCTCTCACGGTTTTATACACCAAGCCATCAGGTGCTTTATATATTCAATTAAAAATCTCAGGAGAAAGCAGTGCAAGGAGGTGTTAGGTTCAGTAGACTCAAGACAGAGTTTTATCATCTCTACACCACTACTACTTTCTAATACTAATGCCGTACTGTTGTCTAAACTGAGGAAATATATACCGATATAAAATTAGCTTACAAGTACCACTGCAGAACTCGGCACAAATAATGAATTTAAATTACATCCTGACAAAACTAATTACTCGTACAAGTGAGCACTTTCTTTGCATTGTTCATGACGGGAGCCAGCACCAAAGTTCATTTATACACTGGGGAGCGACTGGACACAATTAATATCACAGAACCGTGGCTTTTCACAGGCCCAGCCTGTACCCTTGACATTTGAAACACTGGAACTATTCCAGTGTTCGTGTGCTTGTAAGTGCAATAGCTGGATAGACAGACGCCAGGGCAGGTATTTCAACCAATCTATCACTACTCATCCAGAGAAAGATGTGTTAATATTCCTGTTAGGCAACGTGACAAAGACAACGGCATGTTGAATCAGTATGTCCCTGTCTCCGTTACCAGCATTACTTTAACTCCAGATAGAACCACCCTGTGGATCATCCAGCCTTCAAAGTTCTTTTGAGTAGCACAGTCAGGATCCACTTCAATCGCACTCAGATCTACTTCTGTCTCAGTCACTGCCAGATCACACATTGTCACTGCTTAAGAATCGGCTCTCCTCCTGGTCTCTGAACCGCGAACAGCTCGACAGATTCATGTAGTCCGTATCTGACTGGTACATCCGCGATGGGGTATATGTGGATTTGTGAGCATCAGTATAATCCATTGATTTGCTACGTCGGTAGAGGTCCAAACAACCAGGATTGTTACTACCACTTGGTGATGGTGTGTCACTGGAAAAGAAACAACAATAATAATTGTGACCATTTGTACCGATTAATGTAAAGGTCTCAGGACTCAATACAGAGATGGTAAAAAAAATGGAAGCCAATGGCAGCAAAAATGGCAGCGGTAGAGCTGCTGCCTTACAGCGTCAGCGACCTGGGTTCGATCCTGACTATGGGTGCTATCTGTATGGAGTTTGTACGTTGTCCAAATGTTTTTTAAACGTTGTGGTAGTACTTGCCTCAACTACTTCCTCTGGCAATTTGTTCCATATGACTATCACCCTTTGTGCAAAAAAGTTGTTCTTCAGGCTCCTATTAAATCCTTCTCCCCTCACCCATGTCCCCTAGTTCTTGATTCCCCTACTCTAGGTAAAAGACTCTACCCGATCTATTCCTCTCATGATATTGTACACCTCTATAAGATCAGCCCTCATCCTCCTGCGTTCCAAGGAACAGAGTTCTAGCCTGCTCAACCTCTCCTTGTAGCTCAGGCCCTTGAGTCCTGGCAACATCCTCGTAAATCTTCTCTGCACCCTTTCCAGCTCAACAACTTTTTTCCTATAACAGGGTGACCAAAATTGAACACAATACTCCAAGGTAGACAAAAATGCTGGAGAAACTCAGCGGGTGAGGCAGCATCTATGGAGCGAAGGAATAGGTGACGTTTTGGGTCGAGACCCTTCTTCGAAGGAATAGGTGACGTCTCAACCCGAAACGTCACTATTCCTTCACTCCGTAGATGCTGCCTCACCCGCTGAGTTTCTCCAGCATTTTAGTCTACCTTGGAGTATTGTGTTCAGTTTTGGTTCCATTTTTCAATTACCTTTGATTTTACCAGCATCTGCAGTTCCTTCTTAAACAATACACCAAGTGTGGACTCACCAAGGTCTTGTACTCCCATCTTCTATCCTCAATACTCTATGACTAATGAAGGCCGATGTGCCAAATGCCTTCTTGACCACCTTCTTTACCTGTGATGCCACTTTCAAAGGAGCTATGTACCAGCAATGTGGCCATTAGGATGGGATGGAAACCAACAGCTGAAATGATATTTATATTTATCTGTAGTACCGTGTTGCAGATAGGAAGTTGCCATTTGTTGCAGCAGCGTCACTGTATAGAAACTTGCAAGGATCCTCGGCGAAGGATACGGATAAACTGTCATGATGCAACTTGCCAGGCTCCTGCCAACAAAGTACAGAACAATGAAAAGCCCGTGACAAGAGTGAAAGTGGCCATGAAGCGGTGCTCTCGCGATAAGATTAATTATATTAGCATCCTACGATCAGCATCAATGACCATTTGAGTTTAAGCTGGAGTTTAGTTTATTGTCACATGTAGCGAGGTACAGTGAAAAGCTTTTGTTGTGTGCCAACCAGTCAGCGGAACAATTATACACGATTGCGATCGAGCCGTGCGCAGTGTGCAGATACATGATAATAGGAATGATGTGAATAATGTTTAGTGGAAGATAAAGCCAGTAAAGTCCGAACAAAGATAGTCCGAGGGTCTCCAATGAGGTAGATAGTAGTTCAGGACTGATCTCTAGTTGTTGGGAGGATGGTCCAGTTGCCTGATAACAGCTGGGAATAAACTGGCCCTGAGTGTTGTCACACTTCTGTACCTCTTGCCCGATGGGAGAGGGGCGAAGAGGGAGTGACCGGGGTGGGACTGGTCCTTGATTAAGCTGCTGGCCTTGCAGAGGCAGCGTGAAGTGTAGACGGAGTCAATGGAAGGGAGGTTGGTTTGTGTGATGGTCTGGGCTGCGTCCACAATTCTCTGCAATCTTGCAGTCTTGGATGGAGCTGTTCCCAAACCGTGATGCATCCTGATAAAATGCTTTCCATGACGCATTTGTAGAAGTTGGTGGGAGTTGTTGGGGACATGCGGAACGTCCTAAGCCTTCTAAGGACTGCCATCATTTATTCATACTATCAATGCTATCACTAGCTAGCGCGGCATGCAACTGATTTTCAATGAGTCCAGTGCCATGCATATGTCTTTTCTTAACCAATTTCAATTGAGATCAGTAGTAATGAAATAGCCATTAAACATTTTATACAGGGTGGGATGTTAATTGTATGATTGATGGGGATGATGAGTTGTTGCTCAGCCATGGATAACAAGATCGCTTGGGAAATGCAGGCAAGGGGATATATCCAGTGTATTAATGATTCAGTAGGCCATTGATTGCTCTGTTAGTTTAGTTTATTGTTTCGTGCACCAAGGTACAGTGAAAAGCTTTTGTTGCGTGCTAACCAGTCAACGGAAAGCTAATACATGATTACAATCGAGCCGTCCACAGTGTACAGACTCATGATAAAGGGAATAACGTTTAGGGCAAGATAAAGTCCAGTGAAGTCCGATAAAAGGTAGTCGACGGAGGGTCTCCAATGAGGTGGACAGTAGCCCAGGACTGCTCTCTAGTTGATGGTAGGATGGTTCAATTGCCTTAGTGGCAACTCCTATTATGCATCATGCTGCAAGCTCAGAGATATCAGTAATTACTGTATCCCAATTCTCAGAACCAGGTGAAAAGTTGATACATGAGATTTAATCAGATTATCTGACCATCTGTTGCATTTTTCACAGCTAATTCATAAATACTTAGTTTAATATCAGGAATTATAAACATATTGCCCGGTGTCCATTTTATGGCAATCTAATGTATAATGGTAGGTAGACAAAAAAGCAGGAGAAACTCTGCGGGTAAGGCAGCATCTATTTAGCTGAGAGTCAGCCTGGAGAAGGGTCTCGACCCGAAACGTCGCCCATTCCTTTTCTCCAGAGATGCTGCCTGTCCCGCTGAGTCACTCCAGCATTGTTGTGTCTATCTTCGGTTTAAACCAGCATATGCAGTGATATTCAACCAAAGTGGTCATCTGTGTTTAGAGCCGTTGGGGATGGACAAGGTCTTCAAATAATATTTCTCCGCTGTTTTTACTGTGGAGAAATACATGAAGACTAAGGTATTTGGGAAAGTTAATGGTGGTGCTTTGAGAATAGTCCATATTACGGTCGAGGTACTGGATGTCCTAAAACCTATGAAGCTAGAAAAATCCCTTGGGTCTGATCAGGTACATCCAAGGACACTGTGAAAAGCTGCAAGGAAAAAAATTAAATGGCTGGATAGTGCAAGGTGCACTATCCAGCTTACTCTGTATAATGTACCGTCTTATTCATTCTCAGAGTGTTCTCCAATGAATCAAGCCGGTCACTCAATTTCACCGTCTCCTCTTGAAGTTGTTTGTTCTCTTCTGAACAGTTCATCCTACAAGGATGTGAAAGGCATTCAGTCAACATCAGTCACACGGGTGTCAAACAAATGGTTCAAATTAGGATTTTTGCTCTTCCTCCTTTTGCCCACAGATGTTTCCGCTCAGCATCACTTTAAAAATAAAAACTGTTGCACATTGCTGGATGCAGCTTCAAGACACAGTTATCACTGGCCATTCTTCACCTGTAAATCTAGATTAGCTACGTTTAGTTTAGTACAGCGTTGAAACAGGCCCTTCAGCCCACAGAGCCCGTGCCGACCAGCGATCCTTGTACACTAGCACTATCCTACACTCGAGGAACAGTTTACAATCTTTACTGAAGCCAATTAACCTGCAAACCTACAAGTCTTTACAGTGTGGAAGGAAACCGGACAATCTGGGAAAAGGTACAAACTCCGTAAAGACAGCACCCAAACCCGGGTCTCTGGCGTTGTAAGGCAGCTGAGCAACTCTACTGCTGCGCCACTGTGCCACCCCTAGATGATGAATGTTCAACTGAAACTGATTTCAAGAGAGAAATTTAGCTCTTAGGGCTAAAGGAATCAAGGGATAAGGGGAAAAAGCAGGGGCAGGGTACTGATTTTAGATGATCAGCCATGATCATATTGAATGGCAGTGCTGGCTAGAAGGGCCGAATGGCCTATTCCTGCACCTATTTTTCTATGTTTCTATGATTAACACATCTTTTCTAGGTTTGACCTCAGCCAATATTTGTATTCAGAGGTCACCTGTACTGGATATCTGTACATGTTTGTATCACCATTCTCACACAAATGCATCACCAATTGACCACTTAATATCTCAACATAATCCTCCGACATTTTCGCCCCCTCCAACGGGATCCCACCACTAGCCACTTCTTTCAATCTCCACCCCTTTCCGCCTTCCGCAGAGATCGTTCCTTCCGCAACTCCCTGGTTAAGTCGTCCCATCCCACCCAAACCACCCCCTCCCCAGATACTTTCCCCTGCAACTGCAGGAGTTGCAACACCTGTCCCTATACCTCCTCCCTCGACTCTGCCCAGGCACCCCAACAGTGCTTTCAAGTTAGGCAGAGGTTCACTTGCACCTCTTTCAAATTCATCTACTGTATTTGGTGCTCAAGATATGGACTTCTATATATTGGTGAGACCAAGCACAGGCTCGGCGATCGTTTCGCTGAACACCTCCGTTCAGTCTGCCTCGGCCTACATGAACACCCGGTTGCTAAACTCTTTAACTCCCCCTCCCATTCCCACACTGACCTTTCTGTCCTGGGCCTCCTCCATTGTCAGAGTGAGGCCCAAAGCGTATTGGAGGGACAGCACCTCACATTTCGCTTGGGCAGCGAACACCCCAGTGGTATGAATATTGAATTACCTATCTTCAAGTAACCCTTGCGCTCTCTCTCTCTCTCTCTCTCTCTCTCTCTCTCTCTCTCTCTCTCTCTCTCTCTCTCTCTCTCTCTCTCTCTCTCTCTCTCTCTCTCTCTCTCTCTCTCTCTCTCTCTCTCTCTCTCTCTCTCTCTCTCTCTCTCTCTCTCTCTCTCTCTCTCTCTCTCTCTCTCTCTCTCTCTCTCTCTCTCTCTCTCTCTCTCTCTCTCTCTCTCTCTCTCTCTCTCTCTCTCTCTCTCTCTCTCTCTCTCTCTCCCTCACCCTCACCCTCACCCTCACCCTCACCCTCACCCTCACCCTCACCATGCTAATTCTCCGACTAGTTTCATGACTTTGTTGATGTTGAGCAAGAGGTCGTTGCAGCACCACTCACTCAGGTGTTTTAGCTTTTTCCTACTGACTCAACGGTTCCATGGTGAATTACTTGATGCATGTGCAACTGCACAGTGAAATTCTTGTAGCCAATTTACACATGCGAGCACCTCCTTGTTTTGGGGCAATTTGCAACGTCCAGAACGCCAGAGTGCTCGGTCTACTGGAGCGGCTCCTGATCCAGGTTAGCCACAGGCTGCTGCGGGGCCTCCATCCATTGACTCGGCCCCCGAACCGACGTCCCTCACCTCTCCTCGTCCAGCCATCCTTGCGTCACAGCTTCTGGAGCTAGAGCTGTGCAGAAGATGGAGCTAGCTTCAGGGGGGGGGGGGGGGGGGCGACCTTGATGGTGCTGGAGGCATAAACCCGGTTCACTCTCCCACGGCCCCTCGCTCCTCGCGTCAGATGTCTCCAACGGCTCTCTTAGTCCCGCGGTCCGCAGAGCCTTCGGGTCCTCGAGTTGGGTCCACCATTCCGTGCTCCTTCCAGCCCGCGGCTCATCGGGAAGGCCTCATTCCTGCAACTTTGACGATATTTGGGCCAATGAGGAGGATTCATTGGTGGACGACCCTACAGTGGTTCAGATCACGACCTCTGCTTTTGATACGTGTGAGGAAAATCTTGTTAAGGCATACTCTCCCATTTGAAGCCCACACTATTTATTTCGCAACAACGATGCCATTATGATCCTTGGCCCTTTGGTATCTCAACAAGAGAGAAAACATTGATGATGGTTTACCACACGGCAAACAAGCTTAGAAATCCATCCAGTCTTTATATCCACCAACATAGAGGCAACAGGCCATTTGTGCCATTTTGCTGCGCCTCTCAGGTAAATAAACAGATCAAGGCATAAACTGGAGCCCTCTGGGATCAAATACACAAGCTATTCAATGCATTATCTTTGCGTACATTGGCATCTAATAATGGAATCTCAACAATTATGAGGTGCATGCATCAAGCTCTGTGCTCTTTGGTCATAACCGCATGAGGCGGAGAGGATGTTTCCACTAGTGGGAGAATCTAGGACCCGAGGTCATTGCCTCAGCATAAAAGGACGTCCCTTTAGGAAGGAGTAGGAATTTCTTTAGTCAGAGGGTGGTGAATCTGTGGAATTCATTGTCACAGAAGGCTGTGGGGGCCAAGTCAATGGATATTTTTAAGGCAGAGATAGATTCTTGATTGGTACGGGTATCAGGGGTTATGGGGAGAAGGCAGAATGGGGTTGAGAGGGGAAAGATTGAATGGCGGAGTAGACATGATGGGCCAAATGGCCTAATTCTGTTCCTATCATTTATCAACTTATCTATTTTCCGCAATTGACAGAAAACATTTTGATATTAACTCATTGATTCCCGTTCCTGTTTGCTCACATTGTCTCCTTAACAACTTCAAGCACTGACCTGGATGTTGTTTTTTGAGATTTCTTTTGCGATTTATCGCAATTTCTTGTTGGTGACGATGTGTGCGCATTAGAGTTGGAAGATCTGGCGGGGAGTGGAAAAAAAAATTAACGTGAAAAAATATAAAAGTATTGTGGGCATTTCTTAACTAATTGTGTATTAAACTTTGGAATTCCTTAACCAAATCCCTCTTCAACTGTCATTTTAAGATTTGCCTGTAAAATTTGCATCCTTGACCAAGATGAGAATATAACGTTGGCAGACAAAAATTCTGGAGAAACTCAGTGGGTGAGGCAGCATCTATGGAGCGGAGGAAAAAGGCGACGTTCGGGTCGAGACCCTTCAGGGTTGCCTATTTCCTTCGCTCCATAGATGCTACCTCACCCGCTGAGTTTCTCCAGCATTTTTGTCTACCTTCGATTTTCCAGCATCTTAAACATATAATGTTGGCATGTGATTTGATGTCAAATATTTTTTGGTAACATGTCAGTGAAGTGCCTTTGTATATTTTACTACATGAAATGTGCCATAAAAATGTTTGTTGTTATTTTTGTTGTCTGATAGATACGTTTACTGATAGATAATATTGTCTGAGAGATAATATTTGTGTCTTCTAAAAGAAGCACCTGCAATTGTATCAGGTGCTTTGGTATTGGTAATAATATTGTCATGTTCGCCTAGATACAGCAACAAACGTGCATACTAACCAGGCATCACACTACGCACAATTACAGTCCAACTATACACAGGATCAACAAAGATCGTGCATGAGTACAACAGGTTGTGCAAAAAGAGTGCAGAATATAGTGTTAAAGCTACAGAGAAAGTGCAGTTAAAAATAAAGTGCAAGGACTACAATGAGGTAGACTGGAAGATGTGGATTACATCCTTAGTTTATGAGCGGTCTGTTTAAGAGTCTGGTAGCAGCAGGGACAAAGCTGTTCCTGAATATGGTGGTTTACATTTTCAAGAGGAAAGGTCGGGGGTGTAAATGGTCCTTGATTATATTGGCTGCTTTCCTGAGGCAACATGAACTGTCGATGGAGAATGACTCATTTAGAAATAAACCTAAGATATGATTTGCAATGCAATTGTGAAAGATGTATTTTGACTAATACCACACCCTACTTCCACCTACCCCGTGGAGTAGCAATGTTTAAGTTCTTGCCATGATTCCCCCCAGACCCGGCAATTATTACGACTGGAAAGGTAATGCAAGAAATGTTCATTCTGGTGGAATTTTAAAGTAATTTAAGATTAAAAATGTGGCCAGGCAATTAGGTACTAATCTAGCGTCCTCCGTATCCTGTGCTGCATTCTGGTCTCCTGGTCTGAATAATTCCCCTCATGTTGAATTAAAAAGCAAACCTTTAAAAAAAAAGCATGTTATACAACAGTGCGTGTACCTGTGCTTCATGTTACAGGTGGATGGACTGTTGTTTCGTGTGGAATTATCCTGCTCATTTAACTGTTGTAGAAGTTCTCTCTTTTCAACAAGGAGCAGGTCATTTTCATAAGTAACCTTCATGTTCCAGGCATGTTCCTGTCGGTGAGTGGCAAGAGACAAGGCGAACATGATTAAGCGTCGCAAGTAGTGTCAGTGAGAGAACGGCAGAGAGAGGGCTGAGAGTTCTCGGGCCGCACCTTAACATATTTATTGACAAAATCCATTGCCAAAAAGAGCTAATTGCAGGGTGAATGGCAGAAAGGAACAGGTGGTCTTCAGGGACAACACCCAGAATCAGAGGACAAGGGGACGTGGCAGGATGTGAGAATCACACATGTACACTACCAATGGAGGAAGGAGTATCATGGCCGAATAAAATTTATGCACACCAACAATGACACCTGTTCTTCAAACTTTCTCCCATCAACTAACCTGTTCAACTGTCCCCATAACTTCCCCCTTCACATACACATGTACATACAAATTCAAACAAACACACACAAAACAAAGACACCCCTCAAACGCAATAACAATATCATCGTTGCTCTTTTAACAAAGCAAATATTGGTTGATATAACAGACATTGGGTGAAGGGACTGAGTCTCTTGCTCATCCTGCAAGAACTCTAGTCTCGGCCCGAAACGTCACCCATTCCTTCTCCCCACAGATGAGTTACTCCAGCATTTTGTGTCTACCTTCGATTTAAACCAGCATCTGCAGTTCTTTCCTACACAGAACGCCAATCATTCTGCTCGTTTCTGAATGTCTACCCTGATGGTGAGATTTTCCGTAACGGTGCCTTTAACATGCCTTCCTTTATCCTGATCTGGGACAGTCCCTCCACCAAGGTTGTCAGGGACCACAAGACATCTCCTCTAATTACTGCAGTTCACCTCTCATTTACTCTCCAGTAGCTCAGAAAAAAAGGATAAAGTTCCCCATGTCGTCAGCTTCCACCTTACCAATCTCAGAATTCCATATTGCTTCCATATTTCCTTACGAGGTCTATTTGGTGATTGAGTCAACGTGGCTTGCACATCTGCACTAACTTTCCCTGTAATCCATGCTCGCCGCATTCCCATCAACTCTCCCAGATTTAGTTTAATTTAGTTTAGAGATACAGCATGGAAACAGGCCCTTCGGCACCGACCCTTGCACACTAACACTATCCTACACACACTAGGGACAATTTACAGTTATACCAAAGCCAATTAACCTACAAACCTGTACGTCTTTGGCGTCTGGGAGGAAACCGAAGATATCGGAGAAAAGCCATGCAGTCACGGGGAGAACGTACAAACTCCGTATGGACGGCACCCGTAGTCGGGGTTGAACCCGGGTCTTTGGCGCTGTCAGGCAGCAACTCTGCTGCTGCGCCACCAAGCCACCCATTCTTCCATTCACCTACGCAACAGGGACATTTTACAATGGCCTGTTAACCTTCCATCCCACACTGCTCTGGGATGTCGGGGAAAGCCGGAGCACCTGGAGGAATTCCACAAGATTGCAGGAGAATGAGCAAAATCTACAGGGAGAGCAGGACCCAGTTGACTGCAGCCAGGAGGCAGCATCTCCAATGGTTATGCCACTGTGCTGTTCATTTGACCAGAAATGTAAAAATTGTCCCTAGTGAGTGTAGGATAGTGTTAATATGCGGGAATCGCTGGTCATCGCAGACCCGGTGGGCCGAAGGGCCTGTTTCCGTGCTGTATCTCTAAACTGAACAAAACATTTTCTGTTTTGGTTTGTATATAAATATCTGCTGTTCTTCAGATTCACCTTGTCCATCAGGTTTTTCATCAATTTGACCTCAGTTTCCAGATGTTTTATTTTCCCATCCCGCAGCATCACTTCACGGATAAAGATCTCTTTAGCTTTGCGCAGTTTCTGTTTGTGCCTTACTTGTTTCTCATCATAGGTTCTGACAAGAGAGAAAACAACATTTCCGATTTATTTCTGCTCTGTTGGCCTTCACAGGTCGGGGCATCGAGTACAAGAATCAGGAAGTCATGATGTAGGCTTTCTAGAATTAAAAATGTATAGAATTTTGGTTTGGCTGCATCTGGAGTATTGTGTGCAGTTTAGGTTGCCCCCATTGCATGAAGGATGTGGAGGCCGAGCAAAGTGCAGAAGAGATTTAGCAGAATAATGCCTGGATTGCCGAACATTAGCAGCGGGGAGAAGCTGGACATTCTTGAATTGTTTTCTCTGGAACGTCAGAGGTTGAGCGTAGGGCTGAAAGAAGTATATAAAGTTATGAGAGGCATAGAGATAGAGATAGAGATATATATGGAAATATCAAATTCTGGAGGGCTCAGCTTTAAGGTGAGAAGTTTAAGTTTAAAGGAGATGTGCGGCAAGTTTTTTTTTATACACACACAGAGGTGGTGAGTACTTCGAACAGGGGTGGTGGTGGAGGCAGATGTGATAGTGTCGTTTAAGGGAATTTTGGATAGGCCTATAGGCCTATCCAAGGATATGGAGGGAATGAAGGGATATGGATCATGTGCAGGCAGGTTAGAGTTAGTCTTGGCATCATGTACAGCACAGACATTGTGGGCTGAAGGGTCTGTGGTGTATGATTCTATGTTCTATTTGCGATTGGATGATCAGCCATGATCATATTGAATGGCGGTGCAGGCTCGAAGGGCCGAATTGCCTACTCCTGCACCTAATTTCTATGTTTCTATTTTCATGTCTTCAGGTGTCTCAAAGTATTTTACAATCAATTTAGTAACTGGCAAAAATATATACATATCCCAGTAGTCAATTATCACACAGGCAGCACCAATGAGATAATCACCAGGTAACATTTAAAGTGCTCTTGGCTGAGGAGTAGGTTATTGATCAGATCAGTCCCATCTGATCAAATAATATAGAGCAGAACAGCCATAGTACACGTAGAATGGTACAGCACAGGAATGGGCCCAGGAACATCATGACAAGTTAAACTGATCACCTCTGCCTGCACATCATCCATATCACTCCATTCCCAGCATATCCATGTGCCTACCTAACAACCTCTTAAATGCCACTATTCCACGATACTAGAATAACGATGCCTCCGCACTTCTTTTGCTTTCTTTCATTGGGGATGAACATCTCATTTTCAAAGTGGGTGCAAGCAAATCAGCAAAACATTCACCTTCAGTTAGCCAGACTGGACAGTGGGAACGTCTAAAAAAGTGACAAAGCTGCGACAGATTTCTTTATGATTCCTGTTCACAGTCTTCCCACCCTATTGCCCATTCACTTGCCTGATTTGCGAATCCAATTGATGAAGAATATTCTGCATTTCTTCCTTAAGTTTGTCTATTTCTTGTTTGCGTGCGCACAGATCATCGGACGACTTCTTGTTAGCCTTTTGCAGACACTGATTCTACATGGAAAATTATTTGCTTTAAAATTTTGAAATAACAAATATCACAATAAGAAACTTGACACATGTTAAAAAATAAACCAAAACAATAACTTTGCATTATAAAAAAAAAGGACGGCACAGTGGCGCAGCAGTAGAATTGCTTTGTCTCTGCAACTATTGCCAGATCAAGCCCAGAACTATATTCCCCATTCTGTATCTTTCCCTTCGCTCTACCTATTGTACTCGAATTTGGCTTGCTTATATTTATGTGTGGTATTATCTAATTTAATTGGATAGCATGTACAACAAAGCTGTTCACTGTACATCAGTACATGTGCCAATAATAAATCTGAAACTAAACCGGCCTCAGCCCTCAAGCCAAGGCCTTCAGAGATTTTAGCTTGGAGACAATTTATATTAATATGTACGTTGAGTGGCCATCATGCATATTCCCATCCTTTATATGCAGGACCTGAATTATAGGCACAAGGAAGTCTGAAGAAGGGTTTTGCCCCAAAACGTTGCCTAGTTCCTTTGCTCCAAAAATAGATGCTGCTGCACCCGCTGAGTTTCTCCAGCACTTTTGTCTACCTGCAGAATACAAAGTGCTGGAGTAACTCAGCGGGTCAGGCAGCATCTCAAGATAACATGGATAGGTGACGTTTCGGGTTGGGAGTCTTCTTCAGACACACTGTTGAATTAGTAATTGGGTTTCAAATTAAATTCACTTCACTTAGAAGGCGTATATAAATGTTACACTATGCAAAATAATTTGTGTGCAATAGAATGAGATCATGTTTAATTTAGTTTGGAAACAGGCCCCTCAGCCCATCGAGTCCACATCAAGGATTCCCTGGCTTCCTTTATTTCTTGAACCACTTCACACTAGTTCTACGTTATCCCATTTTCTCATCTATTCTCTACACTCTAGGGGCAATTTACGGAGGCCAATTAACCTACAAATCCACACATCTTTGAGATGTGGGAGGAAACTGGAGCACTCACATGGTCCCAGGGAGAACGTGCAAACTCCAAAGAGATGGTAGCCGAGGTTAAGATCGAACCCGGGTCTCTGGCGCTGTGAGGTAGTCACTCTACCATCTGTGCCACTGTGCACGTTATTGTGTAACCTCTCAGAATTCGGTCCTCCAGGATTTTCTTAGTATATTTAAGCCTCTTAAATGTTACTGTCTTTCATGAATGCCCAAATGGATGGGCCAAAGCCAGCATGTGTGAAATCCCAGCTCAGTAAAATGCCAAATGACAAGCAATAGCAAAAATGTAAAAGGCAAAATCAAATCCCATGGACGATACGATCCAGGATCACTCAGCTGTGTTTCAATCTGGGTTGCTGACCTCAGAACAAATGGCCTCCTTTTCTTCTTCCAAAACCTGCAGCCGTGCCTCCTGTTGCTGCAACTGCAGCTGAAGGTCGCATTTGCCTCGGGACAAACACCCTTCCTTTTCTTGCATTGATTTTATTTGCTGCTGCAGCTCCCCCGTATTCTGATCCGCAAGCTTCCTAACAGGAGAAAGTATGAGAGTTATGGATATCGTTGCCTTCTTCAATGCAGAAAGCTCTGGTATTTACAAATGGGGAAGGTAGAAATGAAGTCAAAATTCTCGACAAGGCTAAGACCACATTTAAAGACCCAAATAATATTCTCCAGCTTTTCAACAAAATTAAGTTCAGTTTAAATAACACTGATTTTCTAATCCAAACACTCATGGGTGGGTATCCCTCTATATCTCAAGTAAGAACAGGCTCGGCCTGTGCACGGCAGGAAACCTGGACAAATCCCTGCTCTCCGCTAGTGCTCTCTCAGCAATTAACCTTCCATGCCTGATTTTACAAGGGCAGGTGTAGGGTGCATCAGGGCGACCACTGTAGCTGTTTAACACTTAAATCATAGAGTCATACAGCACAGAAACAGGCCCTTTGGCCCAACTTGCCCATGCCGACCAAGATGCCCCATCTACACTAGTCCCACCTGCTCGCATTTGGCCCAAACCGTATCCCTCTAAACCTTTCCTACCCATCTACCCGTCCAAACGTCTTTTAAATGTTGCTATTGCTTCCCGGCACCGCAACACTGTCAGTAATGCATTACCCCTCACCCTAGCCACTCCCTCTTCTCCCATCGCCCACCAGGCAAAAGGTATAGAAGTGTAAAACTCCACACCTCCAGATTAAAGGACACTTTCTTCCCAGCTGTTATCAGGCAACTGAATCATGCTATCACAACCAGAGAGTAATCCTGAACTACTATCTACCTCATCGGCAACAATAGCCCGCAACAAAAGTTTTTCATTGTACGTCGGTACATATGACAATAAAATAAACTAAATTAGACTCTCTATTTAAAAGCTATAATAGTAAGATTAAACGAGAACTTACCAGTTTGAAGTTTGATCTTTATTTTATGAGGAGTTACGATGAGGGATTACGTGAAGACCCCGCCAGCACGCATGCGCGACATTCTTCAAAGCAGTGGTGTGAAATCACAGAAAATACAGTCACAATGACTAATATAGTAAGATAAAAAAGAGAACTTCCATACCAGGTGATCTTTATAATAGAGGGTTGGGAGCGGAGGGCACGTAATCCCTCATCGTAACTCCTCATAAAATAAAGATCAAACTTCAAACTGGTAAGTTCTCGTTTAATCTTACTATTTTACTTCGGAGTCACGTGAGTGACTACGTGAAGATTTCAAAGCTCTGTGATTTCATGCCCTGGAAGCTCCATGCTCACACACCGCTAAAGTTGGGATAAGAGGATGAACGTAATTCAGACAAGACACTGGCTGAAAAACAAAAATCAGGTATTTATTCATACCAAACAAAAATAGTGTCCCCAAAGGGTAACTATCTGGCAGCACTCAAAATCCTCCCTGCATAAGTGTCAGGGGAGGTCACGGGTTTATAGTAAAAGCGGTGGAAGGTCTTTTCATTACTCCAACCCGCTGTAGCCAGGATGTGATCCAACAGTACCTCCATCCTTCTAGCCGCCGAGGTGGATGCTGCCCTGGTGGAGTGAGATTTATATTTGTTAGTATCCACCCCCGCCGCATCCAGTACCACCCTTAACCATCTGGAAATGGTTTGCACCGTGACTCTGTGATGGGGCTTCTTGTGACTAACAAGCAAAGCTGTTTCCGTGCCCCTGAGATTTTGAGTGACTGTAATGTATCGTAAGATTAATGTGACGATACAAAGACGAGGATCTGCTGGGTAAGCCAGAAACTCCAAAGTATGTCCAGACACTCCGGGTCGATCTTGTTTCAACAGTCCCTGCACATAGAAAGTGATTTTGTCACTGGTGATTGTCATTTCATCCAGGTTGAGTTTGTGCAGGGACTGGACCCGTTGTGCCGTGATAAGTGCCATAATCATGACCATCTTGTAGGTGAGTTTAGCCAAAGGGAGTCCCGTGTTTGGTGTCCATCCTCGCAGCATAGTTAAGACTGTGCTGATATCCCAAATATGGCTATATCTGGCCCTGGGGGGATTAGAATTGAATATTCCCCTCATAAATTTGGATACTAGAGGATGTGACCCAATTCCCAATTGGTCACTCCCCTTGCCCAAGTAGGATGATAGGGCACTCCTGGCACAGTTAATGGCACTGTAGCTCAAACCTTCATCGAAATGAAGGGTAGCCAAAAATTCCAGCACTTCCGTTATGGTGGCGGTTTCATATGTCGTGTTGGCTGTGACGCAGAATCCTTCCCATTTCCTGATGTAGGTCAGGTACTGCTTTCTTGTGGACTCTCTGCAGGCTGCTGTGATGGTATCAATGGTCCTGTTGGAGAGTCCGAATCCGTGAAGTGGCCGTTTTAAAATCTGCAAATTAACAAGTCCATGCGGTCATGACATGGATGACATTCTCCTGTAACAGGATGCACGAGCAGGCTTGGTCTTTTGTTCACCCTGATACAGGGTTCTGTGGCCATCTTCTGTACCATAGGGAACCATGGTTGGGTAGGCCAGTCGGGCACCACCAAAATACCCGATGCAGAGTCTTGCTTTATTTTCTGCAAGACCCGACTGATGAGGCAGAAAGGGGGAAATGCATAGCAAAATAGATCCCCCCAATGTAGCGAGAAGGCATCCATCGCTACTGCCCCCGGGTCTGGCTCCCAAGCAACATATGTTGGTAGTTGGTGATTTAGCCTGGACGCGAAAAGGTCGATATCTGGTGTTCCATAACGTTCTACAATATCTGAAAACACATTCCGATCCAACATCCATTCTATGTTGTCGTTGAATTTACGTGATCTGGTGTCTGCCACTGTATTTAGCTTACCTGGAAGGTAAGTAGCTGAGATCCAAATTTCTCTTTGCAGACACCAGTGCCAGATATTGTTAGCCAATTCATCACATGATATCGACTTTATACCGCCCATATGGTTAATATATGCTACCACCGTGGTGTTGTCAATTTGTATTCTAATATGAACTTTGTGCATATTAGTGCAGTATGCTTTAAGGCCGTGAAATGTTGCCAGCATTTCTGAATAGTTAATCCCCAAGTTTTTGAATAGGGTTAACTCTGGTGCACTCCATCTACCTCCTCAGCTAGAGGTAGTGTTAGTAGCTCCCCACCCTTTGGCACTGGCATCCGTTTGTAAGATGATCAAGGGATTGATGATATTGATAGGTTTGGAGCAATTTTGGGCAATACCCATCCACCAATATAATTCGGCTTTTGCCTTTCCCGGAATTTTCATAGGCCTGTCGAAATGGCCAGTATGATTTTTGAGCGCTGTATTTTTGGCTCTTTGTAAGTTTTGGTAATGTAAGGGCCCAAATTGTGCTGCAGGAAATGCAGCTACTATCTTCCCAATCACCCTGGCCACCTGCCGAATGGATGGGTCCTTAATGCCAATGAGGCTCCTGCAAGCCTCTATCAGGTCTTCCACCTTGCTTGGTGGCAACGTGACAGACATTTGCACTTGAGTCAATAATGAACCCCAGATATTTCATGGTGGTAGAGGGTTCCAATATTGATTTATCTGGATGTATCAAAAATCCCAGCTTCTGAAAAAGATGTTTCGTGGCTGTAACTGCCAAAGTAGCCATTTCCAAATTCTCCCCCACTATGAGGATGTCATCAAGATAGGCCATAACAGTATGTTCCTGTTTCCTTAAATAGGCCAAAGCTGGTTTTAATATCTTGGTAAACAATCTGGGTGCTGACGACATCCCATTAGGCAAAGCTTTGTATTGCCATAATTGTCCCATCCAGATAAATTTTAAGTATTTCCTATGATCCTTGTGTATGGGTACTGTCGCGCATGCGTGCTGGCGGGGTCTTCACGTAGTCACTCACGTGACTCCGAAGTAAAATGATCTATTTTGGGGCTGATTCCGTCAGCATTCTGGAATTGGTAAATGCATCCTGACCTCCAAGCCCGGCTTCAGTACTTTATTTGCTCTAACACAATTCCAGTGGCGGGTGATGTTGTTTGGGCTGAGTTTACCTCTGAATGCATTCCTCTTGCAGCTGGTTCTTGAGCTTGGCTGTGGCTTCCCTGCTTTCCTTCAGTTCAGCTTCCATCGTTGCCCGCTCCTTGCTTCGAGCTTCTGAGAGTCGTAGTTGGTGTTGAATGCAGTTAATTTGTTGCTGCAGCTCTGCGGCCTTCAGGTGAAGGATGGGGTTGGGTCATTCATGGGAGGAATGGAAGGACACAAAGAGAACAATGAAACATTGGTGAAGAATTCAAAACAAAATATCTCCAAACCTATGCTGCTGAACCAAATGCCATTAAACAAATAGTCCAGGCAAACAGATTTGCAAATGGGGCTTGGGCAAAATAGACTTCAAAAAAGTGAATCCATTTTATTTGCTAATCAATGTACATTGCAAAAGATGCACAGTGTAGCACCGGAATTCAGTTATTACTTAACATCATTCAATTTATACTCCATCTAAGAAGAGCTACACCACATTAGTTCCATATTTGATCCAGTTTTATCGATTAAATTGACCGGATAATACAGAATCAAATAACAAAACTAAGCGCATTTGTGAACTAAATTGGCATTACGTGTGACTATCCAAAAGCCGTAAAAGATTCATCTCCATATGGACTGTGATGAATGCTCTGCACATCACACATGGTCGATAAAAATCCCAAAACAGGATTCCAGGTGAGTAATGTACATGGATTTCAATGCAATTTATATCTCCTGTTTTTCATTTCCTGTTGCCCGATCAGCTTCACTCTGCTTGATTGCTCTTCCCCCTTGTTATCTTTATTCACTGATGGCACAAGCCTCCTCTTAAAGGAGACACGTTCTAACCGACCTAAAACAGTGGAAGATTAAATTGTCCGGTTCACCTGAACTTGTGGACAGTTTCCCGCCAAAGAAAACCGCCTGCTGAAGGGCCTGTTTCCATGATGTATAAATATACATCTTCTACCTTAAATTCTTAACAATATCAATAGACAATAGACAATAGGTGCAGGAGTAGGCCATTCGGCCCTTCGAGCCAGCACCGCCATTCAATGTGATCATGGCTGATCAACCACAATCAGTACCCCGTTCCTGCCTTCTCCCCATATCCCCTGGCTCCACTATCTTTAAGAGCTCTATCTAACTCTCTTGAAAGCATCCAGAGAACCTGCCTCCACCGCCTTCTGAGGCAGAGAATTCCACAGACTCACAACTCTCTGCGTGGAAAAGTGTTTCCTCATCTCCGTTCTAAATGGCTTACCCCTTATTCTTAAACTGTGGCCCCTGGTTCTGGACTCCCCCAACATCGGGAACATGTTTCCTGCCTCTAGCGTGTCCAAGCCCGTAATAATCTTATATGCAATTTAATATCCAACCCATCTCAGTCTCAATGTTGAATATTACCTGTTGTACTCTACCTAGATCAGCATGTGGTTATGGACAGCTAATTATCACTCAAACACACACAGATACATACACACACAAACAAATACCTTGTACCACAGAATCAATGTCCAGTCACAATCATATTGATACTCTGAATTACCTCCCTTGATTTTTCTCCTAACCTTTCCTCTGGCTCAGTGCAACACACTATCTTACTTCCATATTGTAGCACAATTAAAAGTGCAAAGCTACTGGTTCAGTTTAAACAGGACATGGAATGTAACGCAAAGCAGTAATAATAAGGCACAAAGAGGGAATCTTATGGAAAATTCATGTTTGAAGATCAAATTTCAAAGCAACATTTCAAAAATAAACTCTCAACACCAAACTCTCACCTTTTTCTCTGCGCATAAATTTCTGTTCTTTTCTGCTACAAGTTCGTCTTGCATGCACTTTAACTGTTTGGAGAGGTGGAAAGACTTGCCAGAATCCATTTCCAGTTCTTGTAGTCTCTGTTGTTTAAGTTCACATTCTGATTTTAACATTAAAATGTGTTTATCCATCTCTGACAGCCTGCACTGCATGGTTTTAACATCCATGTTCAGCTATGAATAAAGAATTATAGATAATTAAGTAGATCATTCAATTCTTTGCTAATGCACCAATGCTAAATCTCCTTGTTTTTGCTATTGCACCACATCCTTTCATACATTTTTCTTCAACTTTTAAATGTCACAATTCAATCTACTTTGAAACCTACGCGTCAATCTGTTTAATAAACTATCCATAAATATATTTCTAATATTTCCCATTATAATTTTTGTATGGGATCTTTCAATCAAAATCCTTGTCTAAAGACAGTATGCTTGTATCAACACCGGTTTCCAGATCACAGTGAACAATCACTGTGCTAAAAAGCCACATCAATAAATGTATACATGCCAGAGATTAAATATCGATAACCTCACAAGGAATCAATGAATCAATTTTCTCTTCTACTTGTTTACATCTAAATAGCCTTACATTTTAGATGCTTAGCTCTGATCATTATTGAATGTGGTGCTCACCCTGGTATTTTCCTGATCAAGCAGAGAGTTTTGCTTTTGCAGCTCCATGAGTTGATCCCTCTTGTACTTGAGTTCTTTCTCAGCCGTGCTGCACAGATTATGCACCCTCTGCAGATCCTGCCGCAGTTGACGTGACTCTTCAGCGTGTTGGGCCAGCAAGGCATCTTGCGACTGTCATTTACAAACAAATGTCTCATTCTTAAAAAGGAACTTAGATTTTCTATCCGTATGTCCACGTGAACCCGCTGTATTTAAGTCCCCAGACTAAATAACATGTGCGGCAGGGAACTGGTGCTCACGCCAATGTTCACTGGTGAGGATGCGCATGTAGTGGTGGAGAGTACAGCGATTGGCGGGATGGAAGTTCAATGTCGATTAAATGCTCTGGTAAGGCTGGAAATTCATTGTGAAGGAAACACAGAAGGAGCCAAATGTGCAAAAGTTCATGTTAATGGAGCAGAATTAGACCCATCAAGTCTACTCCCAGCCATTCAATCATGGCTGATATATCTCTCCCTCTCAACCCCATTCTCCTCCCTTCTCCCCGCAACCCCTGACACCCTCACCAATCAAACAGTAAACAGTTGAAATGATTTTGAGACAAATAATGAGCATCACAGAAGTAACTAGCAATGACCAAATCCAAAGAATCTAACTATCTGTACTTGGCATCCAATCATGTCACAGTGGCCGAGTTGCCCACAATAACAATCCACGGACTCCCTTAATCAGAAGCCAAACTGGACGAGGCATACAAATACAAGAACTGGTCAGAGGCTAAGTATCCTGCAACAAGTACCTCATCCCAAAGCTGTTCCACCAACTACATAAGTCAAGTGCATGATGGAATACTCTCCATTTGCCTGGATGGATTCAGATTGGGAAACTCTCCAGAATCTTGTCCCCACCCAGCATTTTCTATTTGTTTTCAGATTTCCAGCTGACGTAGTTTTAGTTTTAGTTTTAGAAAAAGAATTCATTCAGTGAAGAGTTGCAGTGGTCTAGATGTCCGTAAGTGTATGTAAGCAAGTATCTTTAAGCACTATAGTTATTTGCAGAGTAGAAACATAGAAAAATAGGTGCAGGAGTAGCCCATTCAGCCCTTCGAGCCTGCACCGCCATTCAATGTGATCATGGCTGATCATCCAACTCAGTATCCCGTACCTGCCTTCTCTCCATACCCCCTGATCCCTTTAGCCACAAGTGCCACATCTAACGCTCTCTTAAATATAGCCAATGAACTGGCCTCAACTACCTTCTGTGGCAGAGAATTCCAGAGACTCACCACTCTCGGTGTAAAGAATGTTTTCCTCATCTCGGTCCTAAAGGAATTCCCCCTTATCCTTAGACTGTGACCCCTTGTTCTGGACTCCCCCAACATTGGGAACAATCTTCCAGCATCTAGCTTGTCCAACCCCTTAAGAATTTTGTAAGTTTCTATAAGATCCCCCCTTAATCTTCTAAAGTAAAGAGAGGAAGAGAGAGGAAATGGTTTAAGGATGGATTCTAAACAGGATTTAAGCAGCCAGAGACCTAATAATGAGTATCGATGTTGCTACTATTCCCCCGGTCTTAAATTGCAAAGCTAGATATTGAATCTTTACAAGAGTAGAATTGTCACTGCTTCATTAGACAACGATTAAAAGCAGAGATTTAGGGATGATCTTTTTGTTATGTGATGCTTAAGGCCTGTCCCACTTGGACGACCTAATCCATGAGTTTAGAAGACCCTAGACGAGTTGAAAAGAATGTCAAAGTCGTGTTGACTTGCCGAAGTAAAAGACCTCCTACGACTAAGTCTATGACCACCTACGGCTGTCTACGACCTCCTACAACCTCCCTCGACCTCAGTCTTCCACACCTAAGACCAACTACGACTAGCTACGAGTGAACAATGATCACATGATAAAATGATGTCATGTTTGCATTTTTTTTCTCGGGCCAGTTACCGACCTACGACTACCTACAACTATCTACGACTACCATCACGACCTACTACGACCTACCTACAACCAACCTATGAGTAAAAAGCATCAATTTTTTCCCATGCCTGCCTTTTTTTTAAATTCGTGGACATTTATTATCAGGCTGCAAAAAACGCCGAGACCTACTTGAGGCCACGAGTAGGAGGAGACCACTCGCGAGCCTGAGGAAGAGTTACAAAAACCTACTGCGACCTCGTGGCGACCATGCTGCGAGTATGAGTCAAGGGCAAACTCTGCAGAGGTCGCCAATTAGGTTGTGAAAGTGGGACAGGGGCTTAAGGCTGAATTATCGTGCCCTAACCTCTTGAATGGTTGCTATCTCTGCAAAGCTTAAGTGTTTCTGACAAATTCGGGCCGTGTTAATTAATAATATTAATGAATAAGTCATCAAAGAGAATTAACAGTAATCATCTTTGGCAATGCTTTATATGCACTGGTTACCTTCATCCTGCTGTTTGCTTCCTCCAGCTGCAATTCCATGGTTTGTTTCTGCTGGCAAGCATTTTTCTGTTCAAATTCTAGCGAAGACTGCAAGTGGCTCATTTCCATCTTCAGAGCCTGGAGCTGCACCTAAAAGAGAAATTAGTCATTGAAACGCTTGTAGTTCAGAGCAGAAAAGCCATGATAAGCCCAAGATGGGGATTGGCTTTTAGTTGCTTCTCTGGTGCTCCAGTCCAAAAGTGCTAGAATTTGGAAACAGTTCAGATGATCTGGTACATTCGTGCCACGACCATTAGGTTATCGAATATGTCCCCTTGCACTTTTTTAAAATCAGCGCTTTCTCTGTGGCTGTAATAGTATATTTTGTATTTGATTTCCTTTCCCCGTGTACACTACACGCGTTGATGTATGGACTGCCATCATATACGGACATAATGCATAACAAAGCTTACCCAGTATCTTGGTACACCTGATAATAATAAACTAACACAGGTAGCTTCTATCTCTTGCATGAGACTAACATGACACTCAACTTTTTACATAAAAGGCAGTTGTGCATCAACCCTTTCTTGGCTCTTCCATGCACTGTTTAAAGTTCTGAAAAATGCTTGCGGTTCGGATGGCTTTACTCGCAATTTGCCTGTTGCCCCCCCCCCCTTTGGCGATAGAGGGGAAGCTTGAAGCTCCTTAATCATGGTTTGACTGCAGGGGAAGATCTTTAGGATCCTTGACCACAATGACAAATAGGACATTTACAGTGTCGTCTACCTGATTAATGCTGTCTTCCACCTTTTCTTTGGAGTGCAGAAGGTCATTCAGCTGTGTCTGAATGTTACAGACTTCTTGGGTCAAGCGCTGGTTCTCTTTCTGGCAGCCCGCCAGCTGTTGCCGTACCGTGCAGTTATCCTGGGTGAGAATTTTGTTTTCTTGCTGATAACAGACGAGTTGCTGCCGCAGGTTTGAGTACTCTTGATTGAGAATCTGGCTGCCCTGCTGGTTGGTGCAGAACTGCTGACGTAAAACAAGCTTCTCCTGATTCAGCTGCTGATTTTCCTTCAGAACCGCGCTGAGCTGCTGCTGCAGGCATTCGACTTTCTTGTCCGAAGAGTCAGTCAATGTGTGGCTGAGAAAATGAATGTTAGGGAGACAAGGTTAGCATGATGTCCTTAGCCTACTGCTCCATGGAAGGTCAAAATGGAACCATGAAATTCTCCCTAACTGCAGCACAACAGGTTAGTAAGCTCAATACTCAGTTGATCACATCATGAACAAAAGTTCACAAATTTTTTTAAAACAAAACGAAACCCAAAGTCCCTAGTGCGACCAAGGCAGTTCATTGTTTAAAATTTGGTTGCAGTTTGTGGTGTTCAATACAGAGTGGAAACAGGTCCTTCGGCCCATCGAGTCCGCGCCAACACTAGCACTACACCTACACAATAGGGACAATTTACAATTTTTTTTACAGCAGCCGATTCATGTACAAACCTGTACATCTTTGGAGTGTGGAGGAAACTGGAGCACCTGCAGAAAACCCAAGCAGTCACAGGGAGAACGTAAAACTCTATATAGACACGATTGAACCAGTATGGTGTGGGACCTTGACGATGCTGGCTGCCTTTTTCAGACAACTAATCCTGTAGATCCCTTCGATGGTGGGGTGCTCAGTACCCCTGAAGGAACAACATCTCATTTTTACTTTCATACTTTTTAAACACTAGCACTATCCTACACACTAGGGACAATTTACAATCTTCACCTAAGCTAATTAACCTACAAACCTGCACGTCTTTGGAGTGTGGGAGGAAACCAGAGCACCTGGAGAAAACCCACGCAGTGACAGGGAGAACGTACAAACTCTGTACAGACAGCACCCGCGGTCATATTTGAGTCTAACTCTGTTTATACCCCATTACATTGGGAAAGATGAATCTGTTCGGCTTTTTTTGCCATCGGATATTCCCGCCTGTTTATTATCACTTAATTTTTGTTAAATTCCTCGGGTTCCACCCCCCCCAAATTTATAGAAGAGATAATGATTAGTGCTGAGTGAATTTGACCATGTTTGATCCAAAGGCAATGAGACCAATTGCATTGTCTCCTTCAGAAAAACAAAGTTGCTCACTGCATCTTGGCACACGTGACAATAATAAATCAGTACCAATAACCCACACCAACTTAGAGACCGACATTGAAAATGCAAAACACTGCAGGTAGTAGAGATCTGAAATTACAGCAGGGATTCGTGTGAACATTTAGTAAGCTGAAGAGTAACCCTGGAGAAAATGATAAAGGTGTCATTTTGCGACCCATAATGATGATTGTATATTAGATGACCCTCAGCATCAGCTAAGAGCCCATATCATTCTGTCCTGGAGATACAAATACAACTAAGGTAGACAAAAGTGCTGGAGAAACTCAGCAGGTGCAGCAGCATCTACGTAACGTCGCCTATTTCCTTCGCTCCTTAGATGCTGCTGCACCCGCTGAGTTTCTCCACCACTTTTGTCTACCTTCAATTTTCCAGCATGTGCAGTTCCTTCTTAAATACAAATACAACTAACTGCACCAAAACTATGCGTAGTTGATTCAGTTAGTTTGTAGTTAAATCAGTCATGGTCAAATTCAAACAATGATTCTTCATTGTTTTTGGTTCAACAAGTCATTGGTTATTAAAATCTATAACTAGAAGGACATAACCACAGACTGAATCTATGCTAAAGGGTTTTAGGGATCTCAACAGCAATAGAACTATGTGATTTAATAAATCATAGTCTGAAGAAGGGTCCCAACCTGAAATGTTATCTGTCCATTCCCTCCACAGATGTTGGCTGACCCACTGGGTTCCTCCAGCACTTTGTGCTTTCTTCATAATTTAGTAAAGATTCTAAATAATATAAAATCAGCTTTTTTGGCTGTGTCATTAATTGGTTACAAGGGCTTGATACCAATTAATGCAATCTCAAGCACTTTCTTGGTGAAATTAAGCTTGTAGCTAAAATCGTATTAATTGGGGAAACAAATGATGAATTGCAGACAGAGTGGTCCAATTTCCTTTGTCTCTCCTAGGAATGTTGCAGTACTGACTGTGTATTGTTCTCTTACCTGTTTAATGCTTCTTGGAGTTTGAGTATGGTGCATTTCAATTCAGCTATCTGGCACAGATATCTCTCCTCCACATCTTTCTGATCGTATGATGTCTCATTTTGGCTCTTGCATATATTATTGTAATCCCCCAACACTGTTTTCAACTAATAAATAAAGTCCAATTAATTCTTACTGTGGCGGAATTATAATATTGCACAATGAAAAATGAAGAATAAATTGATAATGGTTTGAATTAAAATAGTTCAGTGGATTCACTCATTAAATATAGTAAAGTATCAGTAATCTTTGCAATGCTGAATCTTTCCATGGTACCACCCACATCAACTAATTTCCTTATTAGCACTAGCAAGAAGATATTGATTCTAATGCTTGGCTAAGTACAAATGATTTAATTTTATACAGATTACAATATCTTTAATGCCTTGCAGCATATCTCAACTTCAAATACAGCATTGCTATTGTCAAAAACAAATTGCAAAGCTTCCAGAAGATAGGGATAGGTAAAGTGCCTAAAAATGTTTAAAGTCCTCTTCATGTGTTATAAATAATTAAAAGAAGGTTGTAAATCAGCATGTGTAACTGACACTCGCTGCAGTCTACTTTAGTCAGATTCTGTTCTCTGTTGTCAAAGGACAAATGGCAATTGTAAAACAATAAAATAAGGTGGAAAGGGTAACAGGATATTTGCTGATCTGTAATGGGGTGGAATTGGGCTGTGTTTACTCTGCTGCGTCTTTTGGTGCATGATTCATAATTGTTATAAGATCATTTGGAAGAAGGAAATATGCTTAAGTGCCTGCTAGAGTAAACAACACATCAAAGGAAAAATCCTAGTGATCTCTGCATTTGATAAAGACACTCACAATGTCCAGGAATAACAGACTGCTCCACATAAGGGTAGACACAAAGTGCTGGAGTAACTCAGCGTGTCAGACGGCATCTCTGGAGAAAAACGATAGGTGACGTATCGGGTCGGGACCCTCTTTCAGACCCTGTTTCTGACCCAACCTAAACATGTGTAGGTTTGTAGATGAATTGACCACTGATAAAATCTTGGGGGGGGGGGGATTAATTAAAAATGGGAGAACAAAAATAGGCTAAATCAGAGACTCCTGTAAATGGGTTGTTTATGGTTAGTGCAGACCAAAGTGACACCTATCCTTAGATGCTGCCTGTCTCGCTGAGTTACTCCAGCATTTTGTTTCTACCTATATTATATATGAAGTTGTTATCTCAGGACTTAATCTAGTAACGGTTGTTGTTACTGTGACTATGTTGGTATCATATATTAACCGCTGGCATGTAATATCTCTTTACCTTCTGTTCTAGAGCACAGTTCTCATTCTTCAACCTGTCAATGACTATGTTTAATGTTTGATTCTGATCCGCTGCTGCACGATAATCCTTCAGCTCTATATTCAGATGGTGCACTTGAGTTCTGAAAGCTTCCAACTCCTGGGGAAAACAGCAAAGTTTATGTCAATAATCTGGTCTAGAAACGGTTGCATGCTCTCATAGGCACGCTGTATGGTTGTACATGGTACGTTACATTTTGGTCACTTGGATCACAAGCAATCTTGGAATTTCCTTTTGAATAGGACGACATTTTTCATCTACGACCGAGGCCAGTTGCAGAGGAATTGGAGTTGGGGAAGAGGATGGAGAGAAAATTAAGAGTTCGAGGCCCAAACTGGGTCTGGGAGAGGTGAGTGCAGATTGTGTTTGTTTCCCAAGGATTAGAGCTGGAGGAGTCCGAGTGGTGGTCAGCTCTCAGACGAGTTTGGCACGGAAAACAAGGAATTAGGTCATCAGAAGATTGAATGGAGGTTGAACGGGTCACCGAACAGAGGATGAGGGATGGGCTGGGGACCTATATCAGAGTCACAGAAGAGTAGGAGCCTTGGACAAGTAGGGTGCGAGGGCTTTGGTCAGTGGGTGGCAGAGGGATTTAAATCACATCCTACCTCCTCTTCTCGTATTTTTGCATCTTCGGCAGCTGCTAGTGCAGATTCAAAATACACCCGGCTTTTTATTTCTTCTTCAAGCCTCAGCTGTGCACCCTCCAATGCTTCATGACTCTTCTGCATAGCCTTTTGGAGGGAATACCAAGGCCAATTAACTGATGGTTAGCAAAATACGGTCCTTTTCATTCAGCACTTCTTTTAAAAATCCCTCATAAAATGTATCCCCTAAACAGCATCTTTGCCACTAAAGTAGTGACAGTGTTGCAGATGGACAGTCATCTATTTGTGTTTATGTGGGAACCCAGGCAGTAAAGGTCTTCATGTCCAAGGCCAATGTTGCTCTCCTCCATTATCCAAACGGAATATTCCAGAAATGTAACTCACAATCCCGCCCGATTCTTTTTGACCAATTCTAGACTGCTGACCTTATAGTCAGTGAGTCAAACATCATGAAGACATCCCATCTATACCAATCCCACCTGCCTACATTCGTCCAATATCCCTCCAAACCCTTCCCATCCATGTACCTATCCAAATGCCTTTTAAATGTTGTTATAGAACCTGCCTCAACTACCTCCTCTGGCAGCTCATTCTATATACTCGCCACCCTCTAAGTGAAAAAGATGCCCTTTGGGTTCTGATTAAATCTTTCCCCTCTCATCTTAAACTTATGACTTCTGGTTCCTAATCCCCCATCTTGGGTAAAAGACTGTGTGTGCGCATGCACCCGATCTATTGCCCTCGTGATCTTATATGCTTCTATAAGATCATCTCAGTCTTCTGCGTGCCAATGAATAAAGCCCTAGCCCAGCCCCAGTTGCCGCACCAACACTGACATAGACTGTTGCAACCAATCCAATGGCTAGCTGTCTTTGGAAATCCCCATTACTTCAAGACTAATATTAACATTTTCTTAACAGAAGATAGGATTTCTAATTAATAGGAATTTGAGGGGTAACTTTTTCACACAAAAGGTGGTAGGTGTATGGAACGAGCTGCCGGAGGAGGTAGTTGAGGCAGGGACTATCCCAATGTTTGAGAAACAGTTAGACAGGTAGAAGGATAGGACAGGTTTGGAGGGATGTGGGCCAAACGCGGGTAGGTGGGACAAGTGTAGGTGGGACATGTTGGCTGGTGTGGGCAAGTTGGACTGAAGGGCCTGTTTCCATGCTGTATCACTCTATGAATCAAATTTGCCCTCATCCCAACATTTTTTGCTTTTTATTATATTTCTTATCCTGCACAACTGGAATTCTAAGATATGCCACGTGACTATGGTTGTCAAATGACTCCAGAAAAGTGCTTCAATATCCTCCACTATTGCTACGAGTCCAACACTAACAGAATTTTGTAAGAGATATAACAGAATATAAACAAGTCCTGATTCAGGGAAAACCGGGATCTTTGGGAAAGGGAGGTGTGATGAAAATCAAAACGGATGGTTCTTAGAGCTTGCTCATGCACTGAATAGAGGAATTCAGGAGAGTATTCTTTTACTTGTCAACAAAGATTGCTCTTATCACATTTTATGCAGGTTGGAAATGGCGGCTAACAGACCACGATATATCAAATAGTGATTCCTACATTCGGTGAATCCTTTTTCACGTCAAAGGAAATTGTCCTCACCTCTAGAGCGTCTTGGTCTTTACCCAGATCATGATGTTTGGCTTTAAGTTCCTTGTACTTTCGCTTCAGTTTAGCATAATCAGTTTCTATGGTGCCGATCTGTACAAAATAATGAAAAGCGCATGATTCTCAGAAAAAGTGAAGGTGAAAAGTATTCCCAAAGACTTCTGTAGCATGTAAATGAGTTTATAACACAAGTTTAGTTCCGTTTAAGGATACAGCGCGGAAACAGGCCCTTCGACCCACCAAGTCCGCGCTAACCAGCGATCCGCGCACACTGACACTATCCTACGCAGACGAGGGACAATTTATAATTTTACCGAATGTGTGAGATGAAACTGGAACATCCGGAGAAAACCCATGCAGAACATACAAACTCCGTATTGCCAGCACCTGTAGTCAGGACGAACCCGGGTCTCTGGCGCACTGAGGCAACAACTCGACCGCTGCGCTGGGTGTGGCGGGGCCTAAAGGCAGCGGCTCGACCACAGTCGTCCGTCTTTTTTTAATTTTTGTCTTGTTAAATGTATGTCTTGAGCCTAGTTTTTATTATTTTTTTAGCTGTGTATATGTGGGGGGTGGAGGGGGGGGATGTGGGGGAAACCTTTAATCTCTTCCCTGTACGGGGGACCCGACTTTATCCCTGTCGGGTCTCCGGTGTCGTTGGGCCTAACATCGTGGAGCCGGCGGCGGTCTCCGGCCGGGACCAACCTGAGGGCTCCAGTCGCGGAGCCTGCGGACCTGACATCGCGGAGCTGGCCCACTTCGGAGCGGGAAGAGCTGTGGTGGCGCTCGGCTGCGACCCGACTCTGGAGCTTTGGAAGCTCCGACTGCAGGCCCGGTGGTCAGTAACATCGGGAGCTCCAGGTCCCTGGTGGGAGACGGCTTTTCGGAGCTCCCAACGGCAACTTCTCCCGCTGGAATCACAGGGTTTAAAGGACACAGAGCCAGGGCCTAACATTGCCCCGCGTGGCTTAATGGCCACAGGACTTACCATCGTCCGCCAGGGGCTTTAACATCGGAGCCCCAGTTCATCTAGACGCTGCAGTTGGACTGCTGGACCGCAGGTGAAGAACAAAGGGAGAGATAAGACTTTGCCTTCCATCACAGTGAGGAGGTGTTGGAGACTCACTGTGATGGATGTTTATGTAAACTGTGTTAAGTGTGGGTCTTGGGTTATTTGTAATGTAAAAAACTGTAGAAAATGCAATTTCGTTCAAACCAAGTTGTTTGAATGACAATAAAAGGCATTCTATTCTATTCTATTATATTATATTCTATTATATTCTAACGCTGCGCAACTGTGCCGCCTTAGTCTCATTGTCAATTCCAAATCTGAATCAGGACATCCTATCCCATTGCAGGTCAACCTTACCAAGTTGCTTCAGCACAAACACAAGACAGCCCCATGACCATGCTTAACTCTAGCATTGAGCACTCCAACTGAAGCATGCATTAAATATGATAACTTTCACTAAAATATCTCAGAAGCCATATGGAACTATCTCACTAGAGGCCATCCCCATATTGCAGAGGAGTCATGCTCCTACCGATGTTCAGAAACCTAAAGCCATTTTTCCCATTGACTTCTACGTTCCTCAGACTGCAGAAGTTCAGAAAGTCTGAAGAACGATCGCAACCTGACCATTCCCTCCAGAGATGCTGCACAACCTGCTACGCTACTCCAGCACTTTGTGTTTAAATCACTTGTCATTTGTTGTTCAGACTAACTTTGACTCTGAGTATTTCCTTTTCGCAGTCAGCGCCATCTTTTGGACGATTGCGTAAATTTTCCATAGCAGCCTCAAGAGACTCGTTCCTCAGCGTCACCTCTTCCAATTCTTGCTGCAGTCTATGCATCTTGCGTTGCAACTCATGATTCTTGGATTCAAGACGACTAATCTCATGGTGGCACCTGCAACACAAAAACATTTCTGCCTTTTAATTTAAAAACATTCATTCGCCCTCTTCTGAAGGTGTTAATTCTTTGCTTTGTATTAATCCACATCTTTGCAGAGGCTCCATCCTTTATAACGCGAGCGTTAAAAGGATATTTAACTACGTGAGGACAACCAGATCTGATCTTATTCTCATTGGGTCATTTAAAGAGAAGATAAGCACAAAATGCTGGAGTAACTCAGCGGGTCAGGCAGCATCTCTGGAGAAAAGGATAGGTGATGTTTACGGTCAAGGTCCTTCTTCAGATTGGGTCATTTCAAGCATTCCCTTTACATTAGGAATCACTGAACAATGACCTAGAACATGATGCTAAGACAAACTCTTATCTGCCTACACTTAATTGATATCCCTCCAATCCCTGCATATCCATGTGCTTATCCAAACTCTGAAATGCCACTATTGTGTCTTCCTCAACCTAGATAGAAAATCTGCGTTCGCACTTAATTCTATTGCCCAGCTAAACTTTAGAATTTATCTGGTGCCGTCATTACAAAATAAAGTTATCAGGTGAAATTTGGAAAGAAAAGCTGTCATGTTAAAAGCAGTTTAGTGCAACTTCTCAGTGTGTTTGACATTAAGTACTACACTATGGTGCACTAATGTTATACAGCGCCAGGCTCTATGCGCGAGGAGAAAGGGGAAAATAATTTATATACAAACACAAACCTCACATAATGCATTCAAAGACAGTCAGAAAGGTCAAAATTAATGGAAAAGAGGAACAGAGGAGAATGAAATTAAAACCATCGGGGACGAGGATGAAATAATAATTTGAGAGTATTGACTTCAGGATGAATATGTTTATTGGGAGAAATGAAAATTCTTCAATGGAGAAACTTTATTGATATTAGATGAAGATTGGGAAATAAATAAGGGAAGCAGAGGAAATGTCAAAGACGGCGATTGAAGAGATTCATTGGGCACTCAGCTGCTTCCTAGTAAAGGAACGAACTTCCAGTAAATATCTTCCTTTAGGCTATATTCAAAACATCTTCCTTTAGGCTGCTATTTCCAACAAAGTGACAGCAGAACCAAGCAGGTAGACAAAAAAGCTGGAGAAACTCAGCGGGTGAGGTAGCATCTATGGTGCGAAGGAATAGGAATTTTTTTCCGCATCTGCAGCTCTTTCTGAAGCAGAACCAAGCAGTCTGCACTCAAATCATTGGATCTGCGTTTAGTTACCTTCAAAATGACAATGTGGCTTTTCTCAACACCATAAAAAGTATTCTTGAGAGAGGAAGTATATTAAATTGCCACCCATTCTTCCTTGTTTCCCAATCCTTATAATGCAGGATCTATGAAGTTACCTTTTGTGGAGTTCCTCTGTTCTTGGATGCTGACCATCGTAATGCAACAGTTCTGGCAGAATTGATTCTGATTCGTAGTCTACGGTTTGGCTGTCCTGGATAAAGAGATAAACAATGGAAGTTAGACAGTTAATTGCAATAAACCATGGAGACAACCCGCATGGAGATGCCACGCACTTGGTTTTCAGAAATGGGTGGATCACGCACATGGAAGCGACACCACCACATTCTGCACCTACATCAGAGTGCAGGAGAATGAGGGGTGAGCTGAGCATAGGAGGATGAGAGGTGATCTTATAAAGGTGTATCAAGGTCAGGAGATGAATAGATTGGGTAAATGCACAGTCGTTTGCCCAGAGTTGGAGAATCGAGAACCAGAGGATATAGGTTTAAGGTGAGGGGGGGAAAAGATTTAATAGTAACCTGGGGGGAAACTTATTTACACAAAGGATGGTGAGTACATGGAATGAGGTGCCGGAGGACATAGTTGAGGCAGGTACTAGCATAACGTTTAAGAGACATTTGGACAGGTACATGGATAAGACAGGTTTAGATGAATAGGGGTTAAGCATGGATAGATGGGATTAGTGTAGATGGGGCATGTTGGTCGGCATGGGCAAGTTGGGCCGAAGTGCCTGTTTCCACACTGTATGACTTTATGACTGTACAAGCCACCAGATTGCAAAGAAACCCTTGAGGCAGGTTGCCAATTTCAATGTTAATGTATCAAATAGACTACACCAACAACTTTCACGTATGTGTGTAATTGTGAGAAGTATAGCTGTGGCGTTTTAGGCTGCGGTTGAGGTTTATCATTGTCACACGTGTCGAGGTACAGTGAAAAACTTTGCTTTGCGTGCTATCCAATGACATCAGATGATACTATACCTACATATGAGCAAAAGGACATAAAGTGCTGGAGTAACTCTGCAGGTCAGGCAGCATCTCTGGTGAACATGGACAGGCAACGCTTCAGGTCGAGACCCTTCTTCAGGTATGACCCGAAACGTCACCTGTCTGTGTTTTCCAGAGATGTTACCCGACCCGCTGAGTTACTCCAGCACTTTGTGTCCTTTTGTGTATAAGCCAGCATCTGCTCTAATGGTTCTAAATATACCTGCACTAGAGGTCTTCTAGGCCGTGGCGGTTCAAGTACTCACCTAGAAGCTTCTTAAATGCCGTGAAAGTCTATGTCACACCACCTCTTCAGGCAGTGCGTTCCAGACTCCAATCATCCTCTGTGTGGAAAAAAAATTCCCCCTCAGATCCCCTTTAATCATCCTACCTCTCACCTTAAGCCTATACCCTCTTGTCTCAGACACCCCAAAAAGCAATTTTATGTACCCTATCAATACGTCTCATAATGGTACATACGTCTATCAGGTCACCCCTCGGCCTCCTCCAGGAAACAAACCCAGCTCATACAGTCTTGTCTTGTAACTGGAATGTCCCCATCAGGGCCAAATCCAGGTGAATCTCCTCAGCACCCTCGCCAGTGTAGTCACATCCCTCCTACAGTATATCGTGGCGTTCAGACCTGCACACAGTTGTGACTTAATGTCCCAGCTATTACGTTCTGTGCCACAGCCAGTGAAGGATAGCATTGCATATGTACTGTTCACCACCCTATCCTTCTGTGCTATCAGGGCATTCACTCCAGGTGCTTCTGTTCATCAACATTCCCCAAGGCCCTGCCATTCACTATGGGTGTCCTACCATTTACTGCGCATGTCCTTGAATGCCTTCACACACCCGAGGGTAAAATTCCATTTGCCGTTGTTCTGCCCAAACTTCCAGCTGAGTTCCATCATGTGGTATTATTACAGAGCCTTCCTTGCTATCTCCAACAGCACCACGTTATGCATCGCCTGTAATCACAATCTTCTTACAGAGTATGAGAGCTGTGTAAGGGCCAGGACATCTCTAGCTACAGGTGGGAGGAAGTAGACTACTTCTTTGTTCAGGATATAACAGGAAGAAAAATGGGTGCAAACCTTCACTATAAACACAAATATGAACTAAAGAGGAATATTATACCAAATAAAAAAGTCTTATCCCTTTACTACTGTGCATTCAAACAGATTACAGCACTGCACTATAATTGGCATGCAACATGAATACACATGAATCCATATTAAGCTTCCATTCATATTTTAGATGAAAGTACCCACTCTTCATGACCTTTCCTTTAAACATTTGTCATCACCTGAAGGTGGTATCTCATACATGCAGCCACTTTTTTTTATTGCAAATGTGTATTATTTAGTTTAAGGCTACTGAGATCAACCCATCTGATGAACAAAATCCAGGCCCTTCCTAATCTGTACAGCTCATTGCCACACAAGACCAGGCACGTTTATACTAAACAATACAGGCAAGCAAGCTGACTCAACGCCCCTTACCTTAGTATACGCAGATCCAGTAGACCTTTTTTTCTTACGAACAGTTGGCACAGGAGCGTCTGATTGTTGGCCATCCAATTGTGGAGCTTCATCCCACTGGGGCAGAAAGGGATTGTTAAAGAATAATTGTCTAAAAAGATATCTATGTTTTCAGGTGAGGCAGAGGTTCGCTTGCACCTCCTCCAACCAAATCTACTGTATCTGCTGTTCCAGGTGGAGGCTCGGCGATCGTTTCGCTGAACACCTCTGCTCATTTCGCCTAAACCTACTTCATCTCCTGTTTGATAAACACTTTAACTCTCCCTCCCATTCCCACACTGACCTTTCTGTCCTGGGCCTCCTCCATTGTCAGTGTGAGACCCAGTGTAAATTGGAGAAACAGCACCTCATATTTCGCTTGGGCAGCTTACACCCCAGCAGCATGAGTATTGACTTCTCTAACTTCAAGTAACCCTTGCTTTCCCTCTCTCTCCATCATCCCCATCTCAATTCTCCAACCAGTCTGACTGTCCCTTTGGTTTACACTGTATCTCTGTCTGCTTTGCTGTCACCTTCTCCAAGCTGACAATGGTCTATTCTACTATTCCTTGATCTGCACTTCATTGAGATCTCTTACAATTCCTTATCTCCCTCCCCTGACTGAAGAAGGGTCCCGACCCAAAACATCACCCATTCCACTATCCAGAGATGCTACCTGTTCTGTTGAGTTACTCCAGCATTTTGTGTCTATCTATTTGTTTCATTGATTTGATTCATTCATTTCTGGAGGTGAAGCTTGAATCTGTCATCTGAGATTAAGGTAACAACCCAAGAAGGATCCCGACCCGAAACTTCGCCTGTCCATTCCCACCACAGACGCTGCCTGACCCGCTGAGCTCCACCAGCACTTTGGGAGATTCCAGCAGCGGAAGTTTCTTGTGAATACTATTTCATGATGCGTTTTGCAGCAGGTACTGATTAACAGTCAATCAATTTCTCTGGAGATCAAAGGAGTAACTTTGAGTGGGCAGTTCAGAGCTGGCTGGGGTTAGATGTCGACCTGAGGATTTACAGCCAATTTTCACTCACCTGCAGTTTGTGCTGCTATATGAAAACATTAATAACCCAGGAATAACTAGGGGCAGCATGGTGGCTAAGCGGTAGAGTTGCTGCCTTACAGCGCCAGAGACCTGGGTTTGATCCCGACTACAGGTGCTGTATATACGCAGTTTGTATGTTCTCCCTGTGATCGCGTGGGTTTTCTCCGGGCGCTCAGGTTTCATTTTAAACTCAAAAGACATACAGGTTTGTAGTTAATTTGGCTTAGGTAAAAATTGTAAATTATCTCAGAGTGTAGGAAAGTGCTGGCGTGTGGGGATCGCTGGTCGGCTCGGACTCAGTGGGCTGAAGGGCCTGTTTCCACACTGTATTTCTAAACTGAACTAAACTGTCCAATTGACTGGCGCCACAGGATGGCAAGGTTCAAGTACACTTGCAATGCTCCTAGAGAAGCAGATGGGAGGGAATTGCATGAAGGACGACATTACAGGTCAGGATCCTTGTTCAAACTCAGATGGGTAATATGACTCAAGGTCAAATGTGGAATTCACTCCACAAGTGCTGGGTCAAATTTCACAACCAGAGTGATTTGACCTGGAATTCGATACAATTAATTTGTATATCAATGACCTTAATTTCTTGGTGACTTACATTGATGTTGAAGTCTGAAGACTTGAATCCTGGTGTGCTCTGCTCCATGTTCTGTGGACTGCTTGGTTCAATTTTTTGAAGGCTTTCCACCTGTTCAGGTATTAGAAATACAAGTGTTAGCATAACTATAAAGACAATGAGCACTGATGAAGAATGGTAAGCAAAAGAAAGAAAAAAGTTATGATAGAAAATAAAATCAGGTGAAGTGTCATAGAGTCATAGAGGGTGGAAACAGGCCCTTCAGCCCAACTTACCCTCGCAGACCAACATGCCCCATCTACCCCAGTCCCACCCGCCTCCATTTGGTCTATATGCCTCTCAGCCTATCCTATCCATGTACCTGTCCAAATGTCTTAAACAATGTGTTGTGAAAGTAACTGCCTGAACTACCTCCTCTGGCAGCTCTTCCATATACTGTACCTACCACCCTTTGTGTAAAAAGGCTGCCCCTCAGATTCCTATTAAATCTTTTCCCCTTCACCTTAAACCTATGTCATCTGGTACTTGATTCCCCTACTCTGGGTAAAAGACTGTGTGCATTTACTCTATCTATTCCTCTCATGATTTTGTACACCTCTATTAGATCACCCCTTATCCTCCTGCGCACCAAGGAATATAGTCCCAGCCTGCCCAACCTCTTCCCACAGCTCAGGCCCTTGAGTCCTGGCAACATCCTCGTTAATCTTCTCTGCACGCTTTCCAGTATAACATCTTTCCTATAACAGGGTGGCCAAAACAGAGCACAATATGCTAAATATGGCCTCACAGTGTTTTGTATAACATGACCTCACAACTTTTATACTCAATTCTCTGTCTGATGAAGGCCAATGTGCGTGTGTGAGAGAGAGAGACAGAAGTGGGGATCGAGGGAGAAACCGTGTGTATGAGCGAGAGACTGGGAGTATGCGAGAAACAGCGAGTATTCAATTTTAAGTGTGAGAAAGAGCATAAGAGTGTGAAGGTGAGTGAGAGTGAGACAGAATATGAGAGTGAGACAGAATATGTGAGTGAGAGTGTGAGAGAGTGATGCAGAGGGTGAAGATGAGCCAAAGGATTGAGAAAAAGTCTAAATGTAAGAGAGGGAATGTGCCAAATGGCCTAATTCAGCTTCCATCACAGGAGAAAGTGACAGTGAGAGGGAAAATGTGAGAGAAAATTGAACAGCAAAGGATGAGTGCATGAGGTAGCGAGTGTGTGAAACTGCAGTGCAGAACTTTGTAGAACTCATGGACTTTATTAGCTTCATTATCTTTGTTTATGTAGTCTCAAAATACTCTTTTAATCAGTTGCTACGGTGATAATGGGCATGACTTCTCGCCTTGCCGAGCAGATATCAATCTTGTAGAAGATCTGTACCTGTACTTGAACTTCAGGGATTCACAGACAGAGATGACATTTTCTAAGGATGGTATTTTGATGGTGGACAGAGACAAAATGTGTCCCACTTCCTGCAGAGTGGGAAATGTTTGTTCTTTGAGATTAAAGTGTGAACCATTGCGGGTTCCACCTTTCCTTGGTGATCGGTGCTGGCTCTAATTGTTCTGTACCCTTTCATACCTCTAGTTTCCCACTTCCCGACTCTCATTTTGACGAAGCGTCTCGACCCGAAACATCACCCATTCCTTCTCTCCAGAGATGCTGCCTGACCTGCTGAATTACTCCAGCACTTTGTGCCTATCTTAAGTGTGAACATGCAGCTTTATGAAAAATAACTTTATGCATTTATTGCAAAGGTCCCTGGACTGTAGCTTTTAGGGTTTAATTTTCAAAGTTCAGGTACAGATAACCAAGACATCCTCTATTCTTTTACTCATTTTTATTCTTTCATTTTTTTAACCAATTGATCCACCACAAATGCAACCTCAGTTCAAATCTGCATCAAGCAAAGCTTCCTCACTATACCTCCTCAAAACTCCTTAGTCCAACACCGCAACAAGCTTCCTGCTGGAGTGGAGCTAATTGATAGGACAAATAGGAAACTATTTCTGGTGGTCTTGAGGTGAATACAACCCCATTGCCTACTCATATGTGTCATAGTACATTTTGGAAAGCTAGGGAAGAAATTGCTGGAGCCCTGGCAGGTATACTTCCTCCATCTTTAGCCATGGGAGAGGTTCCTCAAGACTGGAAGGTGGCTGATGTTGTTCCTTTATTGAAGAAGGGCTGCAAGAACAAGCCAGGGAACTACCTGCCATTGAGCCGAACACCTAACACCTAACAAGATTTTCCACATTTTGGAAAGAAGGAAGAATTATTATGGATATTCGGCATGGCTCTGAGCCTGCGAGATCGTGTCTCGTCAATTTGACTGAAATGGGGCTAGGTTGATTGGCATGGATGGGTTGTGTAGAGAGGCCTGTTACATGCTATGTGAATCTATGGCTCTGTCACCAAGTTCCTCACTTCTCCATTCTAGTGGCGTGATAATCAGGATTTTAACTCTATCGGTGACAATTATGACAATTGACACCTGGCAATACCTTGATCGGGACACAAGACAAAGCCCCTTGTATCAGAATCATTCTGATATTATTGGGACTTATGGTCACCCTATCTCCCAAACAATACATTGATAAAGAGCATAAATGCAGATAAATCCCCGTGGCCTGACCAAGTGTATTGCAGGAAGAGATTATGGGGCCCTGACAGAGATTTTTCTATCAACGTTGGCTATGGGTGAGGTACTGGAAAACTGGAATGTTGTCTAATGTTGTTCCTTTACTTAGGAACGGTTGCAAGGATAAGCAAGGAAACCATAGGGATGGAATGGCTTTGTGAATGGAAAACTTTGATCAAGAATTTGATAGTGTTTTTCAAGAGGGGACCAAGAGAATTGACGAGGGCAGGGCAGTAGACCTTGTCTACATGGACTTTAGCGAGGCCTTTGACAAGATTCCGCCTGGTAGGCTGGTCTGCAAGGTGAGATCACAGGGTATCCAGGGTGAACCAGGCAAATGGATACAAGACTAGTTTGGTGGCAGGAGTCAGAAGGTGGGGTAGTGGAGGCTTGTTTTTCAGATTGGAAGCTTGTAATGTGCCACAGGAATTTATGCAGTGTCCACTGTCATTTGTCATCTATATTAACGATTTGGATGACATTTTTGTTTATATGATTTGTAAGTTTGTGGATAACACCAACGCTGGTGGTGTCGTGGACCGTGAAGAAGTCTATCTAAGATTACAACAGGATCTAGATGAATGGGGGAAGTAGGCCAAGGAATGGCAGATGGAATTTATGTCAGGCAAGTGCTAGGTGTTGCATTTCGGTAAACGAAACCAGGGCAGAACTCACACAGTAAATGACAGGCCCTGGAGCATGTTGTACTACAGATAATCCTTGGAGTATAAGCTCATAGTTCCCTGAAAGCAGCAACACATGTTAACGTAGGGTCTCAACCCAAATCATCACCCATTCCTTCTCTCCAGAGATACTGCCTGTCCCGCTGAGTTATTCCAGCTTTTTGTGTCTATCTTTGGTTTAAAACAGCATCTGCAGTTCCTTCCTACACATGTTGACAAGTTGACAGTTTGATGTTTGAAGATTTCAGTTTGCACACATGCCTTCATCGGTGAGGGGATTGAGCACAAGAGTTGGGATGGCATATTACAGGTGTGCAAGACATTGGTGAGACCATAGCTGGGAGTATTGTGCAGTTCTGGTTGCCTAGCGAAAGGAAAGATATCATTAACCTGAAAATGTGTAAAAAACACTCATAAGGAGTTGCCAGGATTGCATAGCTTGTGTTATAAGGAGAGACTGGGAGTGTAGGAGGCTGAGGGGCGACATTTTTGGGGTATGTAAAGTTATGAGCAGCATGGATAACTTGAATGGTCAGCCTTTTCCCCCAGGTAGAGGCATCCACAAAATTAGAGGATTATGGTGTGAGTGGCAAGATTTAAGGGCTGCCTGAGGAATCAGTTTTTCACTTTGAGGGTGGTGGGTATATGGAACGTCCTCTGCCTGCAGGGGTGGTTGAGATGGATACAATTGCAAAGTTTGAAAGACATGTGGACAGGTACATGGACAAGAAAGGTTTAGAAGGATATGGGTCAAACATTGGCAATTGGGACCAGCTGAGGTAGTCATGTTGTTGTTAAAGAAGGAACTGTAGATGCTGGAAAATCGAGGATACACAAAAGGCTAGAGAAACTCAGCGGGTGCAGCAGCATCTAAGGAGCGAAGGAGATAGGCAACGTTTCGGGCCGAAACCCTTCTTCAGACTGATGGGAGGTGGGGGGGGGTGGGGGGGGGGGAGAAGAAAGGAAAAATGAGGAGGAGCCCGAGGGCTGGGGGAGAAGTGGGAAGGGGAGGAGACAGCAAGGACTAACAGAAAATTCAATGTTCAAGCTCAGAGGATGCAGACTCCACAAGAGGAATATGAGGTGCTGTTCCTCCAATTTGCGGTGTTGCTCGCTCTGGCCGTGGAGGAGGCCCAGGACAGAGAGGTCGGATACGGAATGAGAGGGGGAGTTGAAGTGCTGAGCCACCGGGAGGTCCGGTTGGTTATTGCGGACCGAGCGGAGGTGTTCGGCGAAACGATCGCCAAGCCTTCGCTTGGTCTCACCGATATAGATCAGCTGGCATCTAGAGCAGCGGATGCAGTAGATGAGGTTGGAGGAGGTGCAGGTGAACCTCTGTCAGACCTGGAAGGACTGCTTGGGTCCCTGAAAGGAGTGGAGGGGGGAGGTAAAGGGACAAGTGTAGCATCTCTTGCAGTTGAAAGGGAAAGTGCCCGGGGAATGGGTGGAGCGGGAGGGAAGTGTAGAATTGACAAAGGAGTTGCGGAGGGAGCAGTTTTTGCGGAAGGCAGACAAGGGGGGAGATGTGAAGATGTGGCGAGTGGTGGGGTCACATTGGAGGTGGCGAAACTGGCGGAGGACTATGTGTTGCATGTGTCGGCTGGTGGGGTGAAAGGTGAGAACCAGGGGGACTCTGCCCTTGTTGCGGGTGGGGGAATGGGGAGAGAGGGCAGTGTTGTGGGGTATGGAGGAGACCCTGGTGCGAGCCTCGTCTATAGTGGGGGAGGGGAATCCCCGTTCTCTGAAGAACGAGGACATTTGTGATGACCTGGTGTGGAACACCTCATCCTGGGAGCAGATGCGGCGTAGACGGAGGAATTGGGAATAGCGGATGGAGTCCTTGCAGGATGCAGGGTGGGAGGAAGAGTAGTCCAAGTAGCTGTGGGAGTCAGTTGGTTTGTGGTGGATGTCGGTCAGGAGTGTATCACCTGCAATAGAGATGGTGAGGTCAAGGAATGGTAGGGAAATGTCGGAAATGGTCCAAATATATTTGAGTGCCGGATGGAAGTTGGTGGTGAAATGGATGAAATCAGTCAGTTGTGTGTGGGTGCAGGAGGTGACACCAAAGCAGTTGTCGATGTAACGGAGGTAAAGGTTGGGGATGGGGCCCTGGTACGCCGAGAACAAGGATTGTTCGACCTACCCGACAAAGGTAGTCACGTTGTTTAGCTTGGACGAGTTGGGCAGAGGCCTGTTTCCGGGCTCTATGACTCTATGAGTCATTAATGTATCTAATCCCATACTGCCAAATTAGTTCAGTACATGCAATGGTTTGGAATTTTTTCTTCATTCTGCTTTTCTCAAAAAGTTCAGCTCCTAAAGAACCACATTAGGACCACTTTCCAGCCCTTTTAAAAAGCCAGACAGTCTATAGAGCAGAAAACCCATCAAGAATCAGGCAGGTCCAGGGAAAAGTAGGGAGTTAACTTTGAGAAAATGTTTTTTTATATGAAAAGAATGAGCCTAAGTTTGATCAGTCTGAAGAAGGGTCCCGACCCAAAATGTCAGGGAAGCTGCCCGAACCGTTGAGTTACTCCAGCACTAAGTGTCAATTTGTGTATTAACCAGCATCTGCGGTTCTTTATTTCTATGTGGCTAAGTTAATATCTGTTTCTTATGCTACATTACTGGACCAGCAATTAGTCGTCCACTTGTTAACCTTTACGCACCTTTTATCAGTCAATTCTGGTCATTTTGATTATTTCCACTGGAATCACGCCAAATTGGTGAAAAAAGCCACAAACATTCTACTGATTTGACTAGCATCACTTGTGCAGGGAAATACCAGTGGAAATAAAATCATATTTCCACTGAGGCCACATCACAATGACAGTGACATCATAGAGCACCTGTTATACATCTCCACCTGCAGGGATGATACAAGCCAGAGGTTGTCGTTCAAATTGTCTTTTGTAGGGATTCACCTTCAATTCTGAGGGACAATGTCTGCTATCCAAAGAGAAAAGTTGCTATAAATATCTGAACTTAAACTATTAGTAGATGGCGACAGAAATGTTAAAGCAGAAATCTGATGGTGTTCGGAATTCTTCAGGAATTCCTCTTTAATTTCCAAAAGTATGTCATAACCCATTGACTACGTTGGATATATCAGACAGAATTTCTAATTTTTGTTACGGGTTTGATGTAAAAAAAGATTTAGAAGTGTGTGGTTATTTAATTAAGATGTTAGCTTTCTCGACACTCTTCCCCCCCCCTCCCGTCTAAAGTTTTGCCCAGGTGCAGCTGCCTATTATTTCAAGAGGTGTTTCACCTAACAATCCTTTCTGTTTCAAAACGTAAGGCGCTGGAGGAACTCATCAGGTCAGCAGCATGGGTGGAGGGAATGGGCAGGTGATGTTTCAGGTCGAGACCCTTCATCAGACTATAGAAGGGTCCTGAACCTAATTGTCACCTGTCCATTCCCTCCAGAGATGCTGAGTTCCTCCAGCATTTGTGTTTGGCTCAAGATTCAAGCATCTGCAGTTTTAGTGTAAATCCTTTCCAGCTGTAGTTTGACTGTAGAAAGCCAGTGGGCTACTTGAGTCTGCAGATATCAAAGTTAAACCTGATTTTGATCTTAACTGACATACAATAAATGCACTTTCAAACTGATTTCAGAGCAGCGAAAATTGAGATATTTTCTAGCAAACACAGCCTAGAAGCACAACATAAGAAATATAAGAGAACTGAGTGATAGTGTAATTCCAATCACAGATTATCAACTCTGTAAAATAGGTTCAAATTCAACATTGATGGAATAAAAAGTCTCCTCTTTTATTTCATTAAACTGAATCTATAAAATCGTTAATGGCCAATTTGAGTTCAGTTTCTACCAGCAGGTTTATCAGTGTAAAATTAGATTGAAGAAGGGATTTGACACGAAATGTTGCCTATTTCCTTCGCTCTGTAGATGCTGCCTCACACGCTGAGTTTCTCCAGCATTTTTGTCTACCTTCCAGTATAAAATTAGTGTTTTTTTGACATAGCCACAAAGATGACTGAAGTTGTGAAATAACTAAATAACATCATCTAAACGCGCAGTAAATAAATGGTTAAGATTGGTATCAAATGTATTGCAAAATGAATTATATAACAAGTTGAGAATGCTTAAAAGGGTAGGGTTGTAGCGGCAACTAGTGGTGGGGTGGGGAGGCCAGAACCCTCGCCATTGGTTGGACCGTTGACGTGACCGCGGGGGTTCGTTCGCAGGCTTTTTAGTTAGTTCGTCAGTGCTCCTCCCAGCAACAAGAGCTCTTTTTTGTTAGCTTAGTCAGGCACGCGAATTGCACGAGTTTTCGTTCCGTTTTTATTGTTTACTTTAATTTACACTACTCGACCTGCCTGGTCTCGCTTCAGGGTCTATAAATGTAGGCACAAGGAACAGCAGATGCTGGTTTACAACAAAAACAGAAAGTGCCTGGAGTAACCTAGCGGGTCAGGCAGCATCACTGGAGTACACGGACATGTGATGTTTCAGTTTGGGCCCCTTTTTCAGACTGATTGTAATACGATACGATATTACTTCATTGTCAGAGCAAGTCTGAAATTTATTTTGCATCGCAGCAGCTCCATTTACAGCATCACAGAAAAGGCAAAAGAGACGAGCGAAGACAAGCATTAAGACATCATGACAGGACCCAAAAATACATACATTCAACATAACATTACAATAACTGAAGACAACATTTAAGGCCCATCAGCGTGCATTTGATCTGGGATTAAGCACCATATTTAGTTTGAGGATCGACTGGTGCACAAAAGAGTGCTTCAGTCTAACCTTATTAAATTGTGGAACCCTATATCTCTGGTTTGATGGTAACAAATTGTACTCCCTGTTCAGAATGTGGTTGGGGTCAGAAGAAATGTTTGTTGGCCATCCTTAGTATGTATTTGTGGTGGGATGATTCATACAATTTCTGAAGTGGTTGACCTACTATCTTTGAGCAGATTTTTAATTGTTGGAGCAGTTTTGATTTTGGAGTAGCAGACAAACTCTTGTGCCATGTAGTGTTACAGTACTGTAAAACACTCATTGTCACAGAGGTAAAAAATAATAAAAGGATATTATATAAATATGGGAGAGAAAGCTAGAAAATAATTGGGGGGGGGGGAGGGGGGGGGATAAAGCCTGGTTACAGATGATACAGATGAGGGGTGAGTCTTTAATTGGTATTGGGTGGACAAAGGCTGGAGATATAAAGGAGATAAAAGTGTTAAGATAGGAAAGAAGGAGTGAAATGTAAAGCCAGAGGAAGTGATATGGGTGGAAAGGAAGGGGGGGGGGGGGGGAGTAGAGGGGAAAGGGATGCGGGATAATAGGATGAATGAGTGAGCATCTGCATGGAGAACAGGGAGGGGGGGTGCAACACCTCACTCACACTTGGGTTAAACTTTACCTGCCATTTCTCCACCCATTTGTCAGTGATCTATAATCTTGTTGTGTCTTCTGACAGCCTTCATCACTGTCTCCAACTCCTCCAATGTTGGTGTTGTCAGCAAACCTACTCACCAACCCATCTACATTTACATCCCGGTCTTTTATACAAATCCCCCAAACAGAAGAGGTCCCAGAACAGATCCCTTCGGAACTCCGCTGGACACAGATCATCAGCCGGAATATCTACCTTCCACCACAACCCTCTGTCTTCTATGACTATGAAGCCTGTTCTAAATGCAAATAACCAAGTAATGGTGAATCTTACTCTTCTAGATCAGCCTGCTATGAGGGAACTTATCAAAAGCCTTAATAAGATCCATGTATACAACATCCAATGCCCTACCTTCATCAATCTCCTTCGTCACCTTTTCTAAAAACTCAATCAAGTTAGTAAGACATGGCCTGCCGCGTACAAAGCTGTGGTGGCTATCCCTAATTAGCCCATTCTCTTCCAAATGGGAGTAAATCCCATCTTGAAGAATTCTCTCCAATAGCTTCCCTACCAATGACGTGAGACTCACTGGCTTGGAATTTGTGAATTAAAAAATATATTTCTCAGTACCTGAGCATCAGGGGCAAGACTGCCATTTATTGCCAGGCATACTTGTCAGTTCTACAGTAGCTTGCAAAACTTTTCATACCCCTTGAACTTTTCCACATTTTGTCACGTTACACCCACAAACGTAAATGGATTTTATTGGGATTTTATGTGATAGACCAACACAAAGTGGTGCATAATTGTGAAGTGGAAGGAAAATGATACATGGTTTCCAAATTTTATTACAAATAAAAAACTGAAAAGTGTGGCGTGCAAAAGTATTCAGCCCCCCTGAGTCAATACTTTGTAGAACCATCTTTCGCTGCAATTACAGCTGCAAGTCTTTTGGGGTATGTCTCTACCAACTTTGCACATTTAGAGACTGAAATTTCTGCCCATTCCTCTTTGCAAAATAGCTCAGCTCAGTCAGATTGGATGGAGAGCGTCTGTGAACAGCAATTTTCAAGTCTTGCCAGAGATTCTCAATTGGATTTAGGTCTGGACTTTGACTGGGCCATTCTAGCACATGAATATGCTTTGATCTAAACCATTCCATTGTAGCTCTGGCTGTATGTTTAGGGTCGTTGTCCTGCTGGAAGGTGAACCTCCGCCCAGGTCTCAAGTCTTTTGCAGACTCTAAAAGGTTTTCTTCCAAGATTGCCCTGTATTTGGCTCCATCCATCTTCCCATCAACTATGACCAGCTTCCCTGTCCCTGCTGAAGAAAAGCATCCCCACAGCATGATGCTGCCACCACCATGTTTCACAGTGGGGATGGTGCGTTCAGGGTGATGTGCAGTGTTAGTTTTCCGCCACACATAGCGTTTTGCATTTAGGCCAAAAACTTCAATTTTGGTCTCATCAGACCAGAGCACCTTCCTCCACATGTTTGCTGTGTCCCCCACATGGCTTGCGGCAAACTGCAAACGGGACTTCTTATGGTTTAGTTTCAACAATGGCTTTCTTCTTGCCACTCCTCCATAAAGGCCCGATTTGTGGAGCGCATGACTAATAGTTGTCCTGTGGACAGATTCTCCCACCTGAGCTGTGGATCTCTGCAGCTCCTCCAGAGTTACCACGTGCCTCTTGGCTGCTTCTCTGATCAATGCTCTCCTTGCCCGGCCTGTCAGTTTAGATGGACGGCCATGTCTTGGTAGGTTTGCAGTTGTGTCATACTCTTTCCATTTTCGGATGATGGATTGAACAATGCTCCGTGAGATGTTCAAAGCTTTGGATATTTTTTTATAACCTAACCCTGCTTTAAACATCTCCACAACTTTATCCCTGACCTGTCTGGTGTGTTCCTTGGGCTTCGTAATGCTGTTTGTTCACTAATGTTCTCTAACAAACCTCTGAGGCCTTCACAGAACAGCTGTATTTATACTGAGATTACATTACACACAAGTGGACTCTATTTACTAATTAGGTGACTTCTGAAGGCAATTGGTTGCACTGGATTTTATTTAGGGGTATCAGAGTAAAGGGGGCTGAATAGTTTTGCACACCACACCTTTCAGTTTTTTTATTTATAAAAAAATTTGAAAACCATGTATCATTTTCCTTCCACTTCACAATTATGCGCCACTTTGTGTTGGTCTATCACATAAAATCCCAATAAAATACATTTACGCTTGTGATTGTAACGTGACAAAATGTGGAAAAGTTCAAGGGGTATGAAAACTTTTGCAAGCCACCATATATAATGGAACAAAGCAAGAAGCCACCTCCAAAGTAAAGCAAGAATGTCATTGTCCTATCAGGGACACATGACAATAAAACTCTCTTGAATTCTTGAAGCTTCAACCTTGCTTATATGAAATTGGATTCAGATGTTGGCCCAAACAAGCAAGGACAGAGTATCTTCTTTGTCAATGAACGTGAAGTGTAAATACTTGTTTATCTTAATTTACATTAAATTCAGAAACCATTTTGAATTTGATTGTGTCAATTTTCAATTCCTTTGATTATTGGTCAAGTAAGATCGTAACAATGCCATTATGGTAATTATATCTGACTTGCTACAATACCAATATTATATGCCCTAAAAATCAGTTTTATACCTCAGTCATAGGGGCCTCTCAGATTGATGAAGCCAAAATAACAAATTCACTGTAATTAATATATAGTAAACCCTCATTATAATGGACATTAGGAGAAGTAACCATGTCCGTTATTACCGATTGTCCGCTATAACTGAGTAAGGAATTACTGAGTAATAAAGTCTCATTGCACAACTAGCAGAAACAAAGAACTGCAGAGGCTAGTTAATACACAAAAGGACACATAGTTTTGGAGTATCTGAGCATCTGTGGAGAACATGGATAGGTGACGTTTCGGGTTGAGACCCTTCTTCAGACTCTCAGTCTGGAAATGGGCCTGGAATCCAGGTGTGCTGACGGCCTGGCCTGCTGGCGGCCAGGGAAGAGCTGAGGACCCGCGGGTGGCCAGAGTGCAGGTAATGGTTGGTGGTGGTAGCGGCAGGCACGGCCTGGAAGCGGCCGAGGAAGCTGTGTGGGTCGGCGGTGGCGGCAGTATGGCCAGCCTGGAAGCAGCCGGTGAGGTGGTGCTGGCCGGGGGTGGCCTCGGTAGCCCAGCCTGGCGGCGAAGGTCGGCAGATCGTCCTGGAAGCAGCAGGGGTGGTGGTGTAGGTCAGCGGCAGTTTTGGTGATCCCGGCTTCAAATAGACCGAGGAGGCGGTGAACGTTGGCGCTGCGTCTCCTGACACCGCTGCAGGTCTCAGCCTCATGGCGGTCGGGTGAGCACCGTATTCCAGCCGTGGGTCTTGACCCGAAACACCTATATATGCTCTCCCTGCTGAATTACTCCAGCACTCTGTGGAGTATCATTTGCCCAAGTGTTGATAGAAACAATTGCTTGTCAATTTCAATGTCCCTGCAGTGTAACTAACTAGCAGCCCGTGTTCCTAAAGTGACAGTGGTGTCTGAATACAGTGGGGATGCTCCATCCACTATAATCAAAATCCATTAGAAAAACATCTGTAATAATGAGGGCCTACTGTATTTCAAACGGTTTCTATGTAATAATCAGAAAAAGCAACAGGAAAAGATACAAAACAATTTATATTTTTAAAAGTCCTTTCCTCATTTATGAATGTTTTTGTCTTTAAGGAGTAGATTTTCTTCCTCATCGTTGATAGAAGAAGGAAACATTATATCATATCTTTAAAGAACTTTTCTAATATTCATTGAAGTAAAATCAGATGTGTTCTATAAATAGCCAGTATCGTAGGTTACTGCCAAATAAGTGGTTGGAAATCTACTCCGAATGTCTATTCATTATAGGATAATCAACACACGACCCAAAGCTGCACCCATTCCTTCTCTCCAGAGATGCTGCCTGCCCCGCTGAATTACCCCAGCATTTTGCATCTATCTTCAGTTTAAACCAGCATCTGCAGTTCCTTCCTACGCCCCTCTTACTTCTCTTCCATCTCTACAATTCAATACCCTTTCACATTTGCAACCTTTCTCAGCTTTCCAGGTCTTCTTCTCATTATGTTTTCTCATCCATTTAATATCCTCACTTTACTGATGTTAGTCATCAAACTGATTCTTACTAGAATGTATTCTTTCAGAGTTTCAGAACTGAAATTCCTCGTATCATTCAGGTCTCTTAAAATCATTAAAACACAAGTGTTACCTATCGCCACTTGCTATCATTACCTCTAACTCTTGCCTCAGTTTGGACCTGCGATTTGAGATGTGTGAAATGTGCTGGCATATTTGAACTCAATTTTCTAGCTTTTCTGGTAAATTTCATCTTAAGGACAATATATTGTCTTTAAGTGGCAAAAGGAATAAAATTCTCCAAACTATATAATGGTCAGGGACAATATTTTAGATCAGATTATTACATACATAAAGTTTAAAATGTTCTATTGCACTGGAAAAGTGTTTGACTACAATGGTGCAAGTGACTTACTGTTACTAAGAGAGATTTCCGTTCTATATCCAATGAGTGTACACGACTTCGTAACTCCAGAATTTCCTGATCCAACTTGATGTTTTCTTCTTTTGCTTTGTCTAGTTCCCCAGTATCTGCGAAAAAAACAAGGACATCCGGATTTGTTTCAGGCCCTAACTCTGCCTCAGATACTTCCTTCGCTTTTGTAAGAGGTTCTTTCCCTTCCTTAGACGCTTCCTTCGTCTTTGCAAGAGATATTTTAGAGATTTCCTTCACATTTGCAAGAGGTTCCTTAGATCTTGCCTTCGCCTGTGCAAGAGATTCCTTCCCTCCCGCTGATGATTTCTTCTTTTCCTTCGATTCTTCCTCCACTTCCCCTGGTGATTTTCTCCTTTCCTTAGACTCTTCCTTTGTTACCCCAGGTGGTTCATTCTCTTCTGCAGGAGCTTCCTTCTCTGTCCTAGATTTTTCCTTCTCTCTCCCAGTTGCACGTTTCCCTGTCTTCTTCCCAATCATTTGTTTCTCTTGCACAGCGCGTGTTTTCGAACCCATATTAAATTTATTCCAATTCACACTATCTTCTTCGTCTTCATCTTCATCTTCAGCCGATTTTGTTATCTTAAATAGTGCCTCCAATAAAGAATTTCTACGCTTTTCAGACATTTTTTTCTCATGTATTATAAGCCAGTTCCTGTTCTGCCATAAAACAAATTCCCTTCTGTTATACCTGAAGTCTTCAGCATTTGGCTTGGAGTTGCACCTTGCTCCAAAAATATAGACATTAGTGTATCAGCAGAAAAGAGGTGACATTTTGGGTCAATGTTTGGGACATTATTAGCTTCATGATTGTCATTAGCCACGTCGCTATGGGAAGTAAACACTCAAACAGCTACAAATTAAGATAAAAACCTTTGTGCTTAAATTAACACAGCCATCACGCTGCTGTGAGGTCATGCTTTATGATGCAAAAGTGTTCTTTCTCCTTTTTCTGAAGACTGGTGATGTTTCAGGTTAGGTCCTCCAAGTATGCAGTAGCCGAGTTCAGCAAAGGATAGATAAAAGTTGTCACATATAGTTTATAAGTACTTCCCAAAAGAAAAGTTAGCATATGAAGCCACGAGCTAACAAATCTCCACCACCATGTCAAAACAAATCAATGCCAAATTGCCTTATAAATGGCTCAAAATGATGGCCTCTGGACTTCATGAAACGGACAAACAGAAGTAAAGTAGTGGTCTCACTTTACGGATCTTTTTTCTAACCCAAGCAATTTTTCATATTTCCTCTCCCTTAAGGTACTGTGAATCCTGATGTCTTTTCAGTGCCTCACACAATGGGCCTTCTTCTAGTACGACTCTATCCATCGAGTGTTATTTGGGCAATTAAATGCACAACGCATCACGACCAACCTTAATCTAGTTCAGAGCTGAAGTCCATGGTAGCACATATTCCAGTAAAAGAATTGTGAAAGAAGGAATTTTTTGAAGATGAGGGAATGGGGGCCTAGAAAACTACAGGGAGGTAGTCATTCCAAAACCACAGGAGGCAGACATGTGGGACACAGTTAGGAAGGGCAAGGGGCAGAGGCAGGGACTAGAGAGTACCCCTGTGACTGTATACCTTGAAAATAGGTACTCCAGTTTGAGTGCTGTTGGGGTGGACAGCCTACCTGGGGGTAGCAACAGCGACCGGGCCTGATGCTCAGAAGCATAAGGAAAAGAAGAGGAGGGCATTAGTAATAGGGGACTCCATAGTTAGGGGGTCAGATTGGCGATTCTGTGGACGCAGTCTGGAGACCCGGATGGTAGTTTACCTCCCTGGTGCCAGGGTCCGGGATGTGTCTGAACGTGTCCAAGATATCCTGAAAAGGGAGGGAGAGGAGCCTAAGGTTGTGGTACATATTGGTACCAATGACATAGGTAAAAAAAGAGAAGAGGTCCTAAAAGGAGAATTTGGGGAGTTAGGAAGAGAGCTATGGAAAAGGACCACAAAGATAACAATCTCAGGACTACTTCCTGTGCCACGCGACATTGAGAGTAGGAATGGAGGAAGGTGGAGGACAAACACGTGGCTGAAGGACTGGTGTGGAGGGCAGGGATTCAAGTTTCTGGATCATTGGAACCTCTTTCGGGGAAGGAGTGGCCTGTATAAAAAGGACGGGTTGCACTTGAACCCAAGGGGGACCAGTATCTTGGCGGGGAAATTTGCAAAGGCTACTGGGGGGACTTTAAACTAGATAGGTTGGGGGGAAGGGACTCAAATAGAGATAGCTAGGAGACGGTGTCTGAGGCAGGAGGCAGAGAAGGGAAGCACTCAGACCCAACATGTACGGGGGGAAGAAGAAAAAAATAATAAACAGAGAATAAGAGGTGGTGGGTGTCTTAAAGGTGTGAGCAGAGAGAAAGAGGGGGATAAAATGACAATAGAAGCAAGTGGTAGCAAGGTGAAAATTAATAGTGGCTGGCAAACAAATCCAGGAAAAAAATCAGAAGGGGCCACTTGTCAACATAATTGTATAAAGGGTAAAAGTGTTGTAAAAACAAGCCTGAAGGCTTTGTGTCTCAACGAGAGGAGCATTCGTAATAAGGTGGATGAGTTGAAGGTGCAGGTAGCTATTAATGACTATGCTATAGTTGGGATCACGGAGACATGGCTCCAGGGTGACCAAGGCTGGGAGCTGAACATCCAGGGATATACAATATTCAGGAGGGATAGACAGAAAGGAAAAGGAGGTGGGGTAGCGTTGCTGGTGAGAGAGGAGATTAATGCAATAGAAAGGAAGGACATTAGCATGGAGGATGTGGAATCGATATGGGTAGAGCTGCGAAACTCTAAGGGGCAGAAAGCGCTAGTGGGAGTTGTGTACAGGCCACCTAACAGTAGTATTGGAGTTGGGGATGGCATCAAACAGGAAATTAGAAGTGCGTGCAACAAGGGTAACACCGTTATAATGGGTGACTTCAATCTACATATAGATTGGGTGAATCAAATCGGCAGGGGTGCCGAGGAAGACAATTTCTTGGAATGTATGCGGGATAGTTTTCTAAACCAGCATGTGGAGGAACCAACGAGAGAGCAGGCTATTCTAGACTGGGTATTGAGTAACGAGGAAGGGTTAGTTAGCAGTCTTGTTGTGCGTGGCCCCTTGGGCAAGAGTGACCATAATATGATTGAGTTCTTCATTAGGATGGAGAGTGACATAATTAAGTCAGAAACAAGGGTTCTGAACTTAAACAAAGGTAACTTTGAAGGTATGAGCTGTGAATTGGCCAAGATAGACTGGCAGGTGAGTCTTAAAGGGTTGTCAGTGGATGTGCAATGGAAGGTATTTAAAGACTGCATGGATGAAGTACAAAAATTGTTCATACCAGTTTGGCAAAAAAATAAATCAGGGAAGGTGGTGCATCCGTGGATAACGAGGAAAATCAGGGATAGTATAAAAACTAAAGATGAGGCATACAAATTGGCCAGAAAAAGCAGCCTACCAGAGGACTGGGAGAAATTCAGAATCCAGCCAAGGAGGACAAACGGCTTAATTAGGAAAGGGAAAATAGATTACGAAAGGAAATTGGCAGGGAACATAAAAACTGACTGCAAAAGTTTTTATAGATATGTGAAGAGAAAGAGACTAGTTAGAACAAATGTAGGTCCCTTGCAGTCAGAAGCAGGTGAATTGATCATGGGGAACAAGGACATGGCAGACCAATTGAATAACTACTTTAGTTCTGTCTTCACTAAGACAGACATATATAATGTGCCGGAAATAGCAGTGGACCGGAGGTCAAATAAGTTGGCGGAACTGAGTGAAATCCAGGTTAGCCGGGAAGTGGTGTTGGGTAAATTGAACAGATTAAAGGCCGATAAATCCCCAGGGCCAGATGGTCTGCATCCCAGAGTGCTCAAGGAGGTAGCCACGGAAATAGTGGATGCATTAGTGATAATTTTTCAAAACCCCTTAGATTCTGGAGTAGTTCCTGAGGATTGGAGGATAGCTAATGTAACCCCACTTTTTAAAAAAGGAGGGAGAGAGAAAGCGGGGAATTACAGACCAGTTACTCTAACATCGGTAGTGGGGAAACTGCTAGAGTCAGTTATTAAAGATGGGAAAGCAGCGCATTTGGAAAGTGGTGAAATCATTGAACAAAGTCAGCATGGATTTACGAAAGGTAAATCATGTCTGACGAATCTTATAGAATTTTTCGAGGATGTAACTAGTAGAGTGGATAGTAGGCTGGCAGACACGAAGCAAAGGGTAGGAGTAAACGGGTCCTTTTCAGAATGGCAGGCAGTGAGTAGTGGGGTACCGCAAGGCTCAGTGCTGGGACCCCAGCTATTTACAATATACATTAATGATTTGGACGAGGGAATTGAATGCAACATCTCCAAGTTTGCGGATGACACGAAGCTGGGGGGCTGTGTTAGCTGTGAGGAGGATGCTAGGAGGCTGCAAGGTGACTTGGATAGGTTGGGTGAGTGGGCAAATGCATGGCAGATGCAGTATAATGTGGATAAATGTGAGGTTATCCACTTTGGTGGCAAAAACATGAGGGTAGACTATTATCTGAATGGTGGCAGATTAGGAAAAGGGGAGATGCAACGAGACCTGGGTGTCATGGTACACCAGTCATTGAAAGTAGGCATGTAGGTGCAGCAGGCAGTGAAGAAAGCAAATGGTATGTTAGCATTCATAGCGAAAGGATTTGAGTATAGGAGCAGGCAGGTTCTACTGCAGTTGTACAGGGTTTTGATGAGACCACACCTGGAGTATTGCGTACAGTTTTGGTCTCCAAATCTGAGGAAAGACATTCTTGCCATAGAGGGGTTCAGAGAAGGTTCACCAGACTGATTCCTGGGATTTCGGGACTTTCATATGAAGAAAGACTGTATAGACTCGGCTTGTACTGGATGCTGGAAGATTGTTCCCGATGTTGGGGGAGTCCAGAACAAGGGGTCACAGTCTAAGGATAAGGGGGAATTCCTTTAGGACCGAAATGAGGAAAACATTCTTTACACAGAGAGTGGTGAGTCTCTGGAATTCTCTGCCACAGAAGGTAGTTGAGGCCAGATCATTGGCTATATTTAAGAGGGCGTTAGATGTGGCACTTGTGGCTAAAGGGATCAGGGGGTATGGAGAGAAGGCAGGTACGGGATACTGAGTTGGATGATCAGCCAGGATCACATTGAATGGCGGTGCAGGCTCGAAGGGCCGAATGGCCTACTCCTGCACCTATTTTCTATGTACTCACTGGAATTTAGAAGATTGAGGGGGGATCTTATAGAAAGTTACAAAATTCTTAAGGGGTTGGACAAGCTAGATGCAGGAAGATTGTTCCCGATGTTGGGGGAGTCCAGAACAAGGGGTCATGGTCTAAGGATAAGGGGGAAATTCCTTTAGGACCGAGATGAGGAAAACATTCTTTACACAGAGAGTGGTGAGTCTCTGGAATTCTCTGCCACAGATGGTCGTTGTGGCCAGTTCATTGGATATATTCAAGAGGGAGTTGGATGTGGCTCTTGTGGCTAAAGGGATCAGGGGGTATGGAGAGAAGGCAGATACAGGATACTGAGTTGGATGATCAGCCATGATCATATTGAATGGCGGTGCAGGCTCGAAGGGCCGAATGGCCTACTCCTGCACCTATTTTTCTATGTTTTCTTTCTATGTTTCTAAAACTGAAGTCCTGGAGTGGATGAAGAGTGTATGAGGTGTTGAAGAAGGGTTACGACCCGAAACGTTGCCCATTTCCTTCGCTCCATATATGCTGCCTCACCCATTGAGTTTCTCCAGCATTTCTGTCTACCACCAAAAGAATTGTGTACCCTGGCTATTTTTTTTCATCCTTTCCTAACCCAAATAAGTTGAGACCAACGGGAGCTCAACTAGAACAGAGGAAAAAGAAACAAGCATCAGGATTTTTAAATCAGCTCAAAGCATTAAAAAAAAATTAGTACAATATTACACAATGGCCAAAGGCTTGAGATTAATTACTCTAAGATGCTTTAGAAAATGAATAATTGAAATGCTGTGGAGGTCCATGCGTTGTGTAAATACTCTGTTTAATAATTAAGCGATAAAGCCCCATCAAGTTAATATTTTACTGCTACTACTACTGTACCGTCGCTCGTGAACACACCCGAGTTCCAACTCCAACTCCAACTGCCAATCCTTCCAATTCTAACTGCCGCCTTTGAATTCCAACCGCCCAACAGCATGATTGGTCGACCCAGATCACACCCGGTCCGCGCGAGAATTCGAGCCTGACCAACGACGGTTCAATACCAAAATGGCTCAGGCCGCCACAATGCCTTGAACGTTTGACGCTGTATTATGATGTCGTACACTTGTATAATTCCACAATATCCTAAGGATAATTCCACTTGGAACTGCAGGAGTAGATTCAGGCTATCCACGATAAGTTACTGTGTGACAAAGCTTTAAGGAAATGTAGTTTATGGGCACTTCAATAAAAAGATTTGACTTTCAAGGAGCCAAATCTTTTTTCAGGGCTATCAGAATAACAGCATAGAAACATAGGAAATAGGTGCATGAGTAGCCCATTTGGCCCTTTGAGCCAGCGCTGCCATTCAACACAATCACGATTGATCATCCAAAATCAGTACCCTATTCTTGCTTTCTCCCCATATCCTTTGATTCCCTTAGCCCTAAGACCTATATCTAACCCTCTCTTGAAAACATCCAGTGAATTGGCTTCCATTGCCTTCTGTGGCAGAGAATTCCACCGATTCACAACTCTCTGGGTGAAAAAGTTTTTCCTCATCTCAGTCCTAAATGGCCTAATCCTTATTCTTAAACTGTGACCCCTCGTTCTGGACACCCCCAACATCGGGAACATTTTCCCTGCATTGAGCCTGTCCCATACCTGAAGAATTTTACATTCTAAATTTGAGTGAATAGAATGTCGCCCAGTCGATACATTCTTTCAGGCTTGGCTCGCCTGCTGCAGAACCGGAAACCCACCCGGAAAGGGAAAGCCACTAACCCCAGCCCCTGCTCCCCCCTGAACACCGGGAATGGGAGAGGAGGATGGACGGAGACGGACACTGGACAAATCGGGGGTAGGAGTCTTACCTTCCGCGCACTCAAGGTCGACTGCAGGAGAAACCCCCCCCCGGGACCCTAAGAAGGCCGTGCAAGGAGAGAGACGTTCGAAATGGAGGCAATGGGCCTTTTTGGCCAGCTGCAACTGGGACAGTAAAAATGGCGCCAAAATGGTGACTCTTGCCTATTGACTCAGTGGGCTATTTTGCCTCGTCTCCGTTCTAAATGGCTTACCCCTTATTCTTAAACTGTGGCCCCTGGTTCTGGACTCCCCCAACATCGGGAACATGTTTCCTGCCTCTAGCGTGTCCAATCCCTTAATAATCTTATATGTTTCAATAAGATCCCCTCTCATCCTTTTAAATTCCAGTGTATACAAGTCCAGTCACTCCATTCTTATCACATATGACAGTCCCACCATTCGGGGAATTAACCTTGTGAACCTACGGTGCACTTCCCCACTAGCAAGAATGTCCTTCCTCAAATTTGAGATCAAAACGGAAAACAATACTCCAGGTGTGGTTTCACTACAGCCCTGTACAACTGCAGTAGGACCTCTTTGCCCCTATACTCAACTCCTCTTGTTATGAAGGCCAATATGCCACTAGTTTTCTACACTGCCTGCTGTACCTGCATGCTTACTTTCAGTGACTGATGAACAAGGACCCCCAGATCTCGTTGTACTTCCCCTTTTCCTAACTTGACATCATTCAGATAATAATCTGCCTTCCTGTTTTTGCCACCAAAGTGGATAACCTCACATTTATCCACATTAAACTGCACCTGCCATGCATCTGCCCACTCACCCAACCTGTCCAAGTCAACTTGCATCCTCCTCACAGTTCACAATGTTTGACAATTTTCACATATGCCGTGGATGTTACAGCATGCAAAGGTTTGAGGTCAGGGTTATAATTCACACTTACCACTGTTGCCGTGCACTTTTTTCTCCATGTCCAATTCATCTGTTAGTCGACGTATCTCCTCATGTGCCATCTGTAACCGCTGCGCTGCCTCATCCACGTCTTGTTCCGCTCGTT